>CM019149.1:170577928-171023401 GCA_009733165.1 Naja naja
AGCATCCCAGGATCCTTTGAAAGGCTCAAAAGGAATGCTGCGGTGTGACTTCAGAAGAGCATATCTTCCCCATCCCACTCCAGTCAGAGAATGCCAAGCCCCTGCTTATATGCAGCCAGGCCAATGGTCAACTTGAACGGGTACAGAAAATATAGCAGGGTTTGGGAATAACATCACAAGCATCTGCATTCTTCCTTTTTTTTTTCCTCCACCCTTTTTTTATTTTTAAGTTGGACAGTATTTTCCAAATGGGGCCTAGAGAGGTAGCTAGAATGAGTAGGCCAGGTTTGGGGTTGATATTTAAATGATCCGGCAGGTTCCTGCCTGCCATCTATTTGAAAGGGATTCCTTGTTCCTTGAATATGGAGGGCAGTTGCCCTACAGGGAGCAGTAATCTGTACGTGTTGGTTGATGTTACAGAAATGTTGCTTTTGGTAAAGGAGCAGTGTAGCGAAGATGCAAGAAGTTGATAGTAAATGGGCATGCTATGAAAAAAGTTTATTTTATTTACTGAGTTTCAAAGTCCACTGAATCAGCCAGAGATTTTTTTATTTTGGGAAGATGAAGAAAATAGAGACCAAATTATTTTGGACAAACCTTTTTTTTAAAAGGGAAACTCCTTCTAAGTGAGTAACAGATAAGTAATGCTGGCTCCAAATCTTCCCCTATCCCTCTCTCCATGCCTATAGTAAGATGGGATGCAAAAGCAACAAGGCTGGTCCTGGTTGAAATTTAACAATCTGAACTAGAATGTTGATATGCTCTTTTCTTGGCCTTTGTTAACCTCTCTGTTTCTGAAAGAGCTGGAATGGAGACCAGCTGGTTTAGAACAACTTTAGGTCAGGTTGAAGTTGAGGTCATCTAGGGAGAAGGAACCGGCTATTCTAATCCCAACAGACAGGAGGCCTTAATCTTACTCTCCACTCCTCCCAATCTGAAAAATTAGAAATGCTCTGAAGCAGGGGTGTGAAACTGGCGGCCCGGATGCATCGCACACAGCCCACATCCACCCCAGCTCCGCAACGGGGAAAAAGTTGTGAAACGTCACGTGACGGCAACGTGACACGGTGAGTTTGATACCCATGCTCCAAAGCATTTTTCTCTTTCTAATCTCAAGGACCTGGGTTTAAGACGGATTTCAGCAGATTCATGCATACCAGGTGTTTGGGACTAAATCGTGAGAGGCTGAGAATTAAAGAAGCCAAAGAACAAAACATCTGGAAAGCATCTTGCCCACTATTGATCTAAACTCAAATAATGAAGGAGGGCATATTTGTGCTTCCCTGCATGTGTTATCCAGAAGCCAGTAGGCTGAAACTGAAACCCAAAGAACTTTCAGTGAGAGGGCCATCTAGGCTACTGCGAAGGTCACGTTGGAATGGTGTAGAGTACGTCCTTATTTTACCCTTCAAATCTTGAAACTCTTCCTGTATAGTCGGGGCATCGGTGAAGGTGAATGGGTTAGAGTCCATTCAGACTGAGGTGATAGCTACCCATAAAAGAATATGGCCTTTAACCCCAGATTAAAGTCTGTAGCCTAGAACTCTAATTCTGTACTTCTGATAGGTCAGTCTGATTTTCCATAGTTAGAACGTCCAGATCCAAGCTGCAAAAAACAGGGCAACTTCTCAATGGCAGCAAAGGGATAAAAAGAATATTCTTTGTTATCTTTTAATGGCCGTACATATGTGATTGCTACACATATGTACATATGTGATTGCCTTGGACACCCTAAATTAATTTGTGTGTGCAACTGAACAGCAGACAGACTTGAGCAGACATGAAAGACAAAGCTTTTCAACGCTAACAAAGTCTTCTTAATCTTGTCACCCTGTAGGTATGTGGACTTCCAGAATCTCCACCCCTGAATGTAACTGATTACAACTGTCTCTTATTAGTTTTTATTACAACTCACGAGGTAGCCTCGAATCAAATCTTTATTATAGTCATGGATCAGAAGGGTGAGATAGACCCGAGTGAGTAAATAAGCTTATAAAACATTTGAAAACATGTAATTCTTTTATTCCACCTTTTTATATGTATAAAATACACCTACTGAATATTACTATTATTAATAATAATTTTAATGTTAGGAAGAGTCACCATGCCCTGAAGATATACACAGACTATAACAAATAAGAAGACTCCATTACTTCACTTTATTCTGTATCTCATGGTGATTTTGCTTCAACAAATCATAACTCTCTTTCAGAATTTAAATGTAAAGTATTCAAAGCTGAGAAAGAAGATGTGAGTTAGCTTTCAACAGCTAAAACATGCATCTGAGTTCCAAGCTTGTTATTTTAAAATCTAGTCTGAAAGCAATAAGTATGTGGTGGCATTCTACCGGTTCGGCCCGGTTCTGCTGAGCCGATACCGGCAATAAGCAGCAGAGACCGAACTGGTTCTCTCTGCCACTCTGCTGTTGGGCCCACCCACCCTCCCGGGGTCCGGTACTCACCTTTATCCTCTGAATTTGAAGGGCAGCTGCTTTGCGCAGCACAGCAGAGTGAAGCCGACCAGCTGAAGAAGGAGGCTTGCAGAAGGTGAATTAGAATGCCTCTGTGCCTGCGCAAAGTGCACGCAAAAGTGTGCCAAGCCACGCCCACGCCCACTGAACCGGTGGTAAAAATATTTGAATCCCACCACTGGTTCCTGTGATTTCAAGCAATGAGTTGATACAATGAGTTGTATTAAAATCCTTCCAACTAGATATTTTAAATGGTCATGAGGTGGACTCAAATCAAATCTTTATTATACTCATAGAGAGTGAAGTAGATTTACATAGTTTATTTTTTAAAAAACCCTCTCGCCTCCAATCAACCATTCTGGTATGTTGGTTTATTTATTCTATTTGTGTTTTACTGAATGAATAAAGACAGAGATTTGGTCTTGGGTAGAAAGAATGTGTCTTACTGTTGAAATTCGCTTCTTCAACTACTATGTTTAGTAGCATTTTTCTTTCCTATGGCTGTTCACAACTTATTTGGATATAGAACGCCAATCTATTAAAAAAATATAGAAATAGTCAGTGTTAAGTTTATCTAGCTCACACTAATGTCTTATCTGTTCTGTTCAAGGGAGGTTTAATCTAGAATTTTCATAACCATGGAGTCCAAAAGTGCCAGTGAGTGAAACAGAAACAAAGTACTGAGACTATTGCTAACTGATGGCCTCTTCTCCAACAAATTTGCATGCCCCGACAAGCCTTGGCAGACAAAACTGTAGATTCTTTTTGTAATAACCAATTAAAGCGGGCGATCTGATCTCAGTTAATAGAGTTGGATCTCAGGAGGGAAAATCCACTAACCACAGGGACATATTTGTGTGAGGTGGCCCATTCAAGGATGAAGGCTAGCGAATAAGGAATGAAATCTGTGAAATTTGGGATCATGTTTCACTTCAACTAAGGACCTGCTATAGCAGGAGTGTCAAACTCAATTTTATTGAAAGCCGCATCAGGGTTGTGTGGGTGGGGTGGGTGTGGCCGGAGTGGGCATGGTCAGCTCAACGTCACTCGTGGGCACCTCTGGTGGCCAAGTGCTAAGGCAGAACTCCCTTTAGACCTTCCCTCCCTCCCTCTCCTTCCTTCCTTCCTTCCTTCCTTCTTCCTTCCTTCCTTTCCTTCTTTCTTTCCTTCCTTCCCCCCCAGCTCTGTTTTTACTGGCAGAGGCACCATGGGCTGGTCCTTTGCCATTTCCAGGGTGGCCCCATGGACCAGATCTAAGGACCTGATGGGCTGAATCCAGCCCGTGGGCCTTGAGTTTGACACCCCTGTACTAGAGGATCTTATGAAAGTCATTTACCCAAGATTTTAATTTTCCAGCTGTAAAATCAGAGTAGTAGGGAACTGCTGGACAAAACTAAAATTATAAACCAAGGTCGTAATGATGGAAGACAGTAAATTAGAAATTAAAAGTAGCTCACTACTGCTATCCTTTTCCATGTCAGCAGCTCCAAATCTTTAGGGCAGATATTCAAGAGAGTATCTGATGTATCAGGAAGTGATACTTTTTGAATTTCAGCCTGCCATATTGTCCTTGCATCAAAACTGCAACCTATATGTGCAGTGTCATATAATTATAAGTGGTCACGACTGTGGATCACATTCCACAATAGTGTGTAATGAATATATTCTTTTTTTAAAAAAAATGAACACATCATCATTATAAATCGTTTAAAATGTACATAATATTTTCAGCAGTTTTGATTAGGGGACTGGAGGCTAAAACATATAAAGAACGATTCTGGACCTGAGTATGTCTAGTTTAATGAAAAGAAGGACTCAGGGTGACATGATAGCAGTGTTCCAATATCTCAGGGGCTGCCACAAAGAAGAGGGAGTCAAGCTATTCCCCAAAGCACCTGAGGGCAGGACAAGAAGCAATGGATGGAAACTAATCAAGGAGAGAAGCAACTTAGAACTAAGGAGAAATTTCCTGAGAGTTAAGAAAAATTAACCAGTGGAACAACTTGCCCTCCGGAAGTTGTGGGTGCTCCAACACTGGAAGTTTTTAAAAAGAGATTGGCTAACCATTTGTCTGAAATGGTATAGGGCTTCCTGCCTAAGCAGGGGGTTGGACTAGAAGACCTCCAAAGTCCCTTCCAACTCTGTTATTCAGCTTTTAGCAATTTTATTCCTCCGGGCTAATCTGGCCCCTGCTCATTTTCAAATACGGTCACAAAAAAACTCACAGACAAAATTACTATAGGTTTCAGATTTAAGGTGTTTACCACCAGACTTCCCCCTTACCTCCAATTGTCCTTTCCAAAAATTAGAGACTGGCCTGCAAGGAACCTTATATTTTATTTTTATTTTTTTAATTCATATTTATATCCCGCCCTTTTCTGGAGACTCAGGGCGGCTTACAATCTTTGGAGCACAACCCAATGTGCTCAGCAATAGCCTTCATTCCATTGTATATGCCTGCTTATTACTAAGTGGCATTTTTACAAAGTCAGCTTATTGCCCCCAACAATCTTGGGTCCTCACTTTACCTACCCCGAGAGGATGGAAGGCTGAGTCAACCTTGAGCCTGGTGGGATTTGAGCCTGCACTAATTGCAGGCAGCTGGAACTAAGTGCTAGGCGTTTAACAGCCTGCACCACCAAGGCTCTTTTATTATTGTTCTCATATATGCATCCAGATGGAGACTGGAAACAATAATTGGGGGGATGGGGAGTCTGAAGCTGGATTTGCATATGTAAGTTTTCTCTTTTGAGGGAATTGAGAAATAGCAACTGATTTGCTGAAACTGCAATAGGAGGAGACCAGGGTTAAAGCTGCTGCCTGTTTAAGAGATGTTTCACTGCAGCACAATCAGTGAAGGACTTTGGTCACCACTGGAGGGAAATGAGTACCACCAAGAGAGTTTACCAACAGTAGATAGGAAACATATGATGATCTCATTCTCTTGAGTTCTCATTGCTTAGACTTACTGGGTGGCCTTGGGCAAGCCTTGTTGGTTGCCTACAATTTTGCTGGCAAGGTTCCTGTAACTCTTTGCAGCTGCGTGACAAGACTTTCCGCTCATCTGAAAGCAGCTGAAAGCATGAGTCTGGTAGAAAAAAAGCATTGACAACCCTATCTGTTGTTTTCAGTTATTCATCTGTAGGAAGCGTAAAAAAGAATGTGGGAAAGCTGTGATGAACATATAGTATAATGACTGCAAAAGCCCTCTGTGTTTCCAAAGTTGTCATGCAGTGTTCTGCACGTTGCCTATATCCATAGCTAGATAGTGGGAACTGTAGATGATGGTGTGGCTTTCTAGCTAGATTTTTTCCCCCTTCCATCCCTGGTAACAAATGAGTGCATCTACAGGTGAAACTCGAAAAATTAGAATATCATGCAAAAGTTCATTTATTTCAGTAATGCAACTTAAAAGGTGAAACTGATATATGAGATAGACTCATTAGATGCAAAGCAAGATAGTTCAAGCTGTGATTTGCCATAATTGTGATGATTATGGCTTACAGCTCATGAAAACCCCAAATCCACAATCTCAGAAAATTAGAATATTAGATGCAATCAATAAAACAAGGATTGTACATAGACCAATATCGGACCTCTGAAAAGTATAAGTATGCATATGTACTCAGTACTTGGTTTGGGCCCCTTTTGCAGCAGTTACTGCCTCAATGCGGCATGGCATGGAAGCTATCAGCCTGTGGCACTGCTGAGGTGTTGTGGAAGACCAGGATGCTTCAATAGCAGCCTTCAGCTCTTCTGCATTGTTCGGTCTCATGTCTCTCATCTTCTCTTGGCAATGCCCCATAGATTCTCTATGGAGTTCAAGTCAGGCGACTTTGCTGGCCAATCAAGCACAATAATCCCACAGTCATTGAACCAGGTTTTGGTGCTTTTGGCAGTGTGGGCAGGTGCCAAGTCCTGCTGGAAAATGAAGTCAGCATCCCCATAAAGCTCGTCTGTGGAAGGAAGCATGAAGTGCTCCAAAATCTCCTGGTAGACGGCTGCGTTGACTTAATGAAGCACAGTGGACCAACACCAGCAGATGACCAAATCAACACAGACTGTGGAAACTTCACACTGGACTTCCAGAATCTTGCAGTGTGTGCCTCTCCATTCTTCCTCCAGACTCTGGGTCCTTGGTTTCCAAATGAGATGCAAAAGTTGCTCTCATCAGAAAAGAGGACTTTGGACCACTGAGCAACAGACCAGGTCTGTTTTTCTTTAGCCCAGGTAAGACACTTCTGACATTTTTTGTTGTTCAGGAGCAGCTTACAAGAGGAATACGACATTTGAAGCCCATGTCCAGGATCCGTCTGTGTGTGGTGGCTCTTGATGCACTGATTCCAGCCTCAGTCCACTCCTTGTGAAAGTCCCCAACACTTTTGAATGGCCTTTTCCTGACAATCCTCTCCAGGCTGCGGTCATCCCTGCTGCTAGTGCACGTTTTTCTTCCACACTTTTCCCTTCCACATAACTTTCTATTAATGTGCTTTGATACAGCACTTTGGGAACATCCACCTTCTTTTGCAATTACCTTTTGAGGCTTTCCCTCCTTATGGTGGGTGTCATTGATGGTTTTCTGCACAACTGCCAGGTCAGCAGTCTTTCCCATGATTGTGATTCCTACTTAACCAGACTGAGAGACCATTTAAAGGCTCAGGAACCCTTTGCAGGTGTTATGGCTTAATTAGCTGATTAGAGTGGGACACTTTGAGCCTAGAATATTGCACCTTTTCACAATATTCTAATTTTCTGAGATTGTGGATTTGGGGTTTTCATGAGCTGTAAGCCATAATCATCACAATTATGGCAAATCACGGCTTGAACTATCTTGCTTTGCATGTAATGAGTCTATCTCATATATTAGTTTCACCTTTTAAGTTGCATTACTGAAATAAATGAACTTTTGCACGATATTCTTATTTTTCGAGTTTCACCTGTATCCTCTTTTTGCTTCTGGCACTACTGCATTCTGTGAGCATTCTCACTTGGTTACTGAAATCTGGAGATTTACTGAATTTGGATCACACTTGGAATTGTTCTCTCACTTGCAGTAGGTGTGGGACACAAAATGGACTTTAGTCCATTTCAGAAAGCTAAGCAGGGTTACACTGATTAGTATTTGAATAATAAAAAGTTGCTATGGGCTAGATGGAAAAGTTTGAAAAAAAAAAATCCCAGAAGGCAATGAAACCATTTCCATAACATGGCCATGAAAATTGCCTGGGTGGGTCCATGAAATCACTAGAAGTCAAGCTTGATTCAAAAGGATATCTTCCTTCCTTCCTTCCTTCCTTCCTTCCTTCCTTCCTTCCTTCCTTACTTACTTACTTACTTACTTACTTACTTATAAATAACTCAAGGCAGGAAACATATTTAATACTACTCCTGTTTTCCACACAACCACCACCCTGTGAGGTGGGTTGGGCTGAGAGTGACTGACCCAATCACCCAGCTGGCTTTCATGCCCCAGGCAGAACTGGAACTCCCAGACTCCTGCTTTCTAGCCTAATGCCTCAAACACTAGACCAAACTGGCTCCCACTTTATAAAAAGCAAAAGGCACCCCTGCTAGTTTTAGCATTTCAATGTCAAAATAAGATTTTCTGACCCAGGGAACTATGCAGATTGGCTATCCTACTTGGAAACAGCTGAGTATTGGCCTCTGGCAACATGACAAGCAGATTTGAGGACACCAGCCAATTTTATTTTGTATCCCAAGCCCCAAATTATCTCACATTTTAATGGGCCTGATCCCATATATTTGTACACTGAATGGCAGTCGCTGCCTTTAATAGATTTGCACAGTGCTGGACTCGCTTCCCTAAGTGGGTTGACATAGCCACGTGCACTGTTAAAGAATAAAAATGTTTATGCACAATAGTTAGCAAGTACAGGTACAAATAGTGGGGTATGCACTGCTAATTATACTGTAGAAAATGCTTGCTGGGGAAGAATACTTGAGCTGTTGGGACAGTATTGCTTGGTCTGTTGTCTGGATATGCTTGTGTGTTTTTAGGAGGTGGGCAATTTTGACGGATGGGGGTGTGTTTGCGGATTGTCATGTGTGTGTGTGTGTGTGTGTGTGTATTGGGTCTGGTCTCTGGGTGTTATGTGAATTTTGTTGTATGTGTATACTGTGTATGTATATACGTACAATGTCAATAAAGTATTATTATTATTATTATTATTATTATTATTACCTGTAAAATGTGATCAGATTGCAAAGATGCGTGCACGCTCAGAATGCAAAATTCCTATATTTTTCCTCGATCCCTCACTCTTTAGAAGGTGATACACATGTGCCTTCCAGTCTCCTCACGCATGCATGCTGAAAACAATGTGGAGTTACTCTGAAGCCAATATTCCCCAGCAGACCTAGCCAACCCAACATGTGCCTATGAACACAAGTTGCTTCGTGCCCCTTCTGATTTTAAGCCCACCATGGTTTTATGCAGGGATTTCATTCCGCTTAGCACTAAATGCCAAAAGACTTCACCCTGGGGAGCTGCACTCTCCAAGCAGGTTGCGTTCCTCTCGGGATCTGAGAAATCTCTGAGGAGATTTATTTCACAGATCATCAGGCTGGAGGATCCCTGAATAGGTGAAATGCCACCCAGAAAGCCATTAGCCCCCCACCCCCAAGGGCTATTAGTTCCAGTCTTGCAAGTAAGGTAGGCTGAAAACAAGATGTGCTGTTCACATGGGCTGCAATAGAAGAGGGTCTTGCTGGAGTCACTGTGGCCATCCAAAGGGTGCCATGAGGCAGGCCAGCCTAGCTCCAGCAGGGAAGGGTGATGAGAGGGGCTGTGGCTGGAATGAGAGCTCCCTTGTCTGGTGGTTAAAAAAAAGGGGGGGGGAGTGGGGGGAATAGAAAACTAGAGGGGAAGAAAGGTGAGGTGGGGAAATGAGAACCGGCTGACTAAGAAGGATGAAGTGAGGGGGGAGGCTTGCCTGTGTGTGGCATTTGGGAGTGTCTCCCTCTCCCCCTCCCTCCTTCCCGTCACTTCTTCCAAAGGAGAATGAGACAGAGAGGAACCCCCCCACCAACCCCACCACACACCCCTCCCGGGGGGGGGAGGGGGAAAGAGACGGAACCCTTTCGCTCGAGTTCCTCCTTTCAGAGCTCATCTCTTCCCATTGTTGGGATGTCACTCAGGAAGAATACATGGAGGGGGCACTGGGAGGGGGCAAGATGGGGGGGCTCGGAGGGTGCTGGGAAGGGTCGGGAGCACAAGGCGGCGAAGCAGATACAGGGACGAGGGCAAAGGAAGGGCCACTGTCCTTGTTCCTGCCCCAGAGAATCGGGCAGGGTTGTGGGCTGGGCAGGACATTCTTGAGGATTCTCCTATCTTTTTTTTTTTTTGCCCGCGATCTGGGGGTTAACAGATGTTTTTAGATTTGCATTGTTTTTTAAAATACACATGCACACACATGCACACACACACACTTTATGGAAGAGCATAATGACCGGAGTCCAGCTGGATTTAATCAAGGGCCTGTACAACCCAACATCCTGTTGCCAAACTCAGGAAGCTAAAGGCTTCTAAGGGGCCGATAAGATCGGGCAAGAAAGCAATTACCCAGCCCAACTTTTGCCCTTAGTGACTGGGACTCAGAAGGTAGACTGCCATATAACATGGCGGTTTGGTTTTAACATGGAAACCATTTACGTCCCGTGGCTGACACCTGTTGGCAAACTGACCCAATATTTTCTTCAGCCGTCAGAGTCATATTACACATTACATTAAATCTGTAGTGTGTAGCTCTCTGGGTGTTTTGTTTCGCTTGAAAGTAAGTGTAGGAAGAGGAGGAGGTGGTGGAAACCCAGATTGGAGCTGTAACCTCTCTCTCTCTCTCTGGTTAGGGTGGTGGTGGTTTCATTCTTCTTTCCTTAGCCACAATTACTCAAAAATTACTCCCTGAGTGCAGCAATTATAGCTAGCAAAAAAACACTCCCACTGGCACTGAAGAGGGAATGATTTCCAGGGAAACACAACCTAGCCAAGAGGGTGGGATTAAATATTTCTATATCCTTGGCTGATTTCAGGAACGAATACTTGCTTAATACTTGGAGGGGAGACCACCTGGGGATTCCAGAACTTTTGGGCTACACTGGAAAGTCAAAACACCTCTCAGGAGAAACAGCGGCAAACCATGACTGTAGTTGTGCCCAGAAAATTGCAGAGGTTCTGTCACCAGGAGCCGAGCTTGATTTAAGAGAGGGAGAAAAAAATTATCTGGATCTTGCCCTTGCCTTCCTCTTTACAGTGGCCAGGAAGATGCATTTAGGGAGTGCACAAGAACAGGTAGTCCTCGACTTATAACCATTCCTTTACTGACTATTTGAAATTACAACTGCACTGGAAAAAGTGACTTACAATTGGCTTTCACACTTGCAATTGTCTCAGCATCCCATGATTAATATTCGGGTGCTTGGACGCTGGCACGTATATGACAGTTGTGGCATCCCGGGGTCATGTGATCGCCATATGCAACTTTCCCACCCAGCTCCCGACAAGTTCAGCGGAGAAAGCTGGATTCACTTAATGGCCACTTAACAACTGGAGCCTTGGTGGTGCAGGCTGTTAAACGCCTAGCACTTAAGTTCCAGCTGCCTGCAATTACTGCAGGCTCGAATCCCACCAGGCTCAAGATTGACTCAGCCTTCCATCCTCTCAGGGTAGGTAAATTGAGGACCCAAGATTGTTGGGGGCAATAAGCTGACTTTGTAAAAATGCCGCTTAGTAATAAGAAGGCATATACAATGGAATGAAGGCTATTGCTGAGCACATTGGGTTGTATCCCAAAAATTGTAAGCCGCCCTGAGTCTTAGGAGAAGGGCAGCATATAAATGTAATTTAAAAAAAAACCTGCAATGGTTTTGCTTACCAATCATGGCAGAAAAGGTTGTCAAATCGCACACAACAATGGCCCTGCTTAGCAATAGAAATTCTTATCCCAGTTGTGATCATAAATCAAGGACTATTTGCATGGACAGAGGGACACCCTCAACAGCACACCAACATTTCACTGAGCTTTCCATTATGACTTCCAAACTTCTTTCCTGATCAATCATTTTCAGCTCAAGGGTCATCTCTACATATAAATTTTGTAATTTGAAGTAACATGCGTCACTTTATAATCACGAGGGGTAAGGAAATAGCATAAAAATAGCAAATACCCATCCGAATCCTTCTGGTACTATTTCACTAACCAGAGGTGGTATTCAGCAGGTTCTGACCAGTTCTGGAGAACCGGTAGTGGAAATTTTGAGTCGTTCGGAGAACTGGCAAATACCACCTCTGACTGGCCCCGCCCCATCTATTCTCCGCCTCCTAGTCCCAGCTGGTTGGCTGGGTCTTCTTTTGTTGCACTGCACAGGAGAACGGAGCTGGAAAGCAGGTTAGTGGGGTGGGGAGGGAATGGGATTTTGCAGTAACCTTCCCCCTGGAGTGGGGGAGGAATAGTGATTTTACAGTATCCTTCCCCTGCGATGTCCACTAAGCCATGTTCACTAAGCCATGCCACACCCACCAAGCCACGCTCACAGAACCGGAAGTAAAAAAATTTGAATCCCACCACTGCTTCTAACCCACAGTGCTTGCCACTAACAATCCCAAAAAGAATACACCAGTGTCAGACTTACTCTTGCAGGTTGTTCTAAACAATAAAACTATCTTTTTAGTCCTTTGCTGTAAAAAGGTATCTAGAGGGGAATAAGAAAGTCAACTCCTAGACTTGATACTGTGAAAACATTGAATAAATGCAGAAACCAACTTTCAAGCGTGCGCTGAATATCTCAGTTCTTTTTAATTATTTTCAAATAGTCAAATGTTAAATGCATATTACTATTGTGTAAATTAAAGTACTGATGAGTGAGCAATGCTTGGTGCAAATCACAGAAAGGCAGAACAATTTTTTGAAGTTTGGGAATGCACGTCAGATGATCTGGTCCGCTTTCTGCTGTGCTGCTGATAGGAGGAAATGTAACTTTCACAAGACAATGAGAAAATATTATGGGATTATTTGTACTACTGCTCGTTAATAAAATGGTAATTTTATCATCGAATAGCTGCCCTAATATGGTACCCTCTGTAGTTGCCAGACAATGCAGCCTTTGGCTAGACGGACTAGGTAAGACAGGAATTTAATTCTAGTACATCTGGATGGTATAACAAAGCTGTTGTTAAATTTAGCTGTAGATTATTTTTGCTTTTATGCATCGCATTTCCATTTATCTCTGATCAGTACATGTAACATCCTGCAAACAGAATTAACTACTGTAGTTCTGTTAGGGATACTATGAATATGAAAGGTGTTCTGGTGTAGTTGAATTAAAAATGCATGAGGTTTTCCACCCCCTCTAATTCAGCAGCTGTGACACAATTTATTTGTATTTAAAAGTGAAAATCCAAATAACCAGAAAGAAATACGTGGGACTATATTCCCTGCCCAGTCCTCTTTTTCTACCAAACAGTTGTTCGGCAGGATTATTTTCACTGTTCAAAAAAACCTCTGTGCATGCTCTTATTGTCCCACAATCTGTTAGTGAAAGGAACAATTGACAAGATTACTTTGACAGGGAAGCAACACCGAAAATGGGCATTTGCTCTGACTTTACATATCTGTTTGGCCATACAATGAATAAGGCCTTCCATTACAACAACTAAGTATATAAGGAATGGAAAATTTAGCATCCTTTTTCCATCTTTTGTATATTTCTTGAGATGAATGAAGTTTGGCAAACTAAGAGTGGTACAACAAAAAACATTTCTTGCCTTCCTTATTTATTGCTTTTTCAAGAGACCCTCAAGGCAATGTTTATTACTTTAAAAAAAAACCCTAGAAAGCCATAACGATCATATTTAAAGTTTGATTTTTAAAGAAAACATTATTTAGTACATATGGTCTAATCAAGCACATAGGAAATTAAAAGAACAGACACTTGAAAAATGAATAATAGAGGATTGCAGTCCCAGACGTGACTGATATTTCAGATTAATATATGAACATTTTCAGCCACACTCATTTCTGGATGTCTGGCCGCGTACACAAATCATACCTACTAATTTTTCTAGCTATCCTTACCATTTCTGTCATTTCTTCTAATCTCCACTTTATCAAGCTGAACCATCCCTTCAAGGCTGATGCTCCTTTCCCATTGGCCATTGAAAATAAAAGTCTTCTTTGAGTTGAGTGCAAAAACTCACAACTTCATAGATGTGGCTATGTAGATTTCTTGGTGGTACTATGGAAATGCTTTGCCATTGCCCGCTTTTGGGATGGTTGTTCAATTTCCTGCTGGCGTTAACAATCCTGCTATTCCCTGGTGGTCCCCATCTGAGTACAAAACAGGCCTGATCCTGCTTAGCTTGCAAACCCAGACAAGATCAGTCAGTCAGAGGCTGCCACAGGCTAAGATGATTTGCTTTAACCAACAATATTATAAGCTACACTCTTTGTGTACCCTGACTTCTATTAGTAGCATGGATTCTTCTACCAGACTTGAATTTTAAAGGTTGAGATTGGATTGGGCTGAAGCAGAAGGAAGGAAGGAAGGAAGGAAGGAAGGAAGGAAGGAAGGAAGGAAGGAAGGAAGGAAGGAAGGAAGGAAGGAAGGATCTATTTTGGAATTCTGTTTGATCTCAATGCTCCTTGACATTAAGAGAATCTAACCACTTGCAAAATATCTTCATTCACCAAATCCTTTATATTAATATAATACAGTATTGATCAGGATATATTATTTACCATCCCGGAGGATTACCGTTTTGACATAAGCTCAGCAGTTCCAATTATCCTAATAGTGACATAAGGAGATACAAGGTACCCCTGCTAAGATCATACTTTTTAGCTAGACTGAATGGTGAGAGGAAAACTAAAGGTAATCCATCATTTGGGTGAGAGGAGGAGAAATTTCCAGATGGGAAGAAAGGCAACCACCTAAAGCAGGGGTGTCAAACTCAAGGCCCGCGGGCCGGATCCAACCTACGGGGTGCTTAGATGTGGCCCGTGGGACTGGCTTGGAAATATCAAAGGACAAGCTCATGGTGTCTCTGCCAGCCAAAATGGGCCGCAGGGGGCCTCACACAGTCCCCCGTGGCCTGTTTTCAGCTGGCAAAATGCTGCAAGAGGCTGTGGAAGCTGAAAACAGGCCGCAGGGTCCATGTGAGGCCCCCATGCCCTGTTTTGGCTGGCAAGGTGCTGCAGGAGTAATTCGTCCTATCTCCCACCTCCTCACCCTTTCCCCCCACAGCCAGAGCACAGAGGAGAGCTACAATGCTGATCTGGCTCTCAAAGAAATCTGTTTTGACATCCCTGACCTAGAGGGAACTTCAGAATTAAATCCAGAAGAAGGCAAAGCCAATCTGCTTCTCTACTGCTGTTCCCAAAACCTTATTGGGGTGATGGATGAAATATTTAGACAAATTTAGAAACCTGGTGATGAGATCCCAACAGCCGCTTCCACTGAAAGCACCCCCCTGGTTACTAAGGAAGGGGATTTAATTTCCACAAATAGATCTGGAAGGACATCCATGGCTACCTATAAGGCACACCGAAGTTTGCTCACAGATAATTCCTGTATTAAAAGTGTAAGGAAACCACACAATGGTGGAATTCAATTTTTTTTACTACCAGTTCTGTGGGCGTGGCTTGGTGGGCATGGCAGGGGAAGGATAGTGTAAAATCTCCAGTCAGAGGTGGTATTTGCCGGTTCTCCGAACTACTCAAAATTTCCACTACCGGTTCTGCAGAACTGGTCAGAACCTGCTGAATACCACCTCTGGTTGAACGAATAAAAGAAGCATGAATCAAAGATTAGATTTATATCCCGCCTCACTTCCCCCAAAGGGGAACTCGAAGCGGTGTACAACAAGATAAAAAACAATTTCTGTACAATATAAAAACAAGAAACTCATTCATACCAATCCAAAACATACACGGGGGAAAAGCAAGGTCTCAATGCCATGCCCTCCGACAAAGCCAGGTCTTAATGGCTTTGCGGAAGGCAAGTAGATTTGGGATGGTTCTAATCTCCACGGGGAGCATATTCCAGAGGGACGGCGCTGCTACAGAGAAGGCCCTAGCCCGTGGACCCGCCAGCCGACATTGCCCGGCTGACAGTATCCGGAGCAAGCCCTCCCTGTGAGATCTAACTGGGCGCTGGGAGGCATGAGGTCGCAGAAGGCGGTCTAAAGAGAACTTTAACTTGCTGAAATAGGAATGAAAAAAACTTAATTGGAATTGAAAGACTTGGATAAATTTGGAGGAATCAGAATTAGTCACTTTAATTTAGATTATTATATAATTGGGCATGAGTGGCAACTTGTCTGCTGTTATGACTGGTGGCCAAGTATCTCGAGATCACGTGATTGTCATTTGCAAGGTTTTTCAGAACAAGGCATCATCATAGATAGTGAAAGATAGAAAGTTTTAAACACCACAAAGGACCTCTTAGTTGAAATGCTAACTTCCGTTTCATTTATTAAAATACTGTACTGTTAATGACATATCACTTAAATTTCTGAACTTTTTTTTACACTGGTCTGCATGGAGTCGGAACATGCATATTTTCTTCCTTTTCAAATCTTCAGATCAAATTTTAAAAGAAAGTCCATTATTCCACTAGAATATTGATATTTCTACCTGTAAAATAAAAATGATTGGAATTTATATTTATAGAACTATAGCCAGAACAATTCTAGGGGCCAAAGGCAGAACCTTTGCCTAGGTTTTTTTTCATCCCGTCTCTGAAAAGGATGCAAATAGATACCATTTTGTTTTGGTTTCCTATGAATGCAGTCTGATAATTACTGATGCAAAGAGCTTTGGTGGTGCAGGCTGTTAAATGGCTAGCACTTACGTTCCAGCTGCCTGCAATTACTGCAGGCTCGAATCCCACCAGGCTCAAGGTTGACTCAGCCTTCCATCCTCCCGGGGTAGGTAAATTGAGGACCCAAGATTGTTGGGGGCAATAAGCTGACTTCGTAAAAATGCCGCTTAGTAATAAGCAGGCATATACAATAGAATGAAGGCTATTGCTGAGCACATTGGGTTGTATCCCAAAAACTGTAAGCTGCCCTGAGTCTCTGGAGAAGGGCAGGATATAAATATGAATTTAAAAAATGTATTTGTCAAGCTAACAAGTTACCTGTATCTGCTAAATTGGATGGAAAATTGAACTAAATTGTACTAAAATTATTTTAGCTGAAGTTACTTATCTAGGTAAATAATCTTATCTAGAGAAAATTTACTTATCTAGTAAATTGAGGAAAACTAGCAAATGAAGAAATCAGCAAGTAAAGAATTTATTGTTATACAATTCATGTATGTAAAGTCTCCTTCCAATCAAGTTCAACTCAGGTGACTACGTGAACATGTCCATGAAGTCTTCTTGCCATATCACAAGTGGAGGTTCACCATTTTTTTCTTCTAACTTGCACCCTTGGTATTTCTTGGAGGTCCCGGGACTAACAAGGTCCAACACTCCTGAGCTGTTCAAGATCAGCCAAGGTCTTATAACAAGACAAATAGTTTTGTAGCTCCTTAAAATCTGCTCTAAGAGATGTAAAGGAATGAATGGGCACAGTTCCTCATATTAGAAATGGCTGCATTCAAAAATCAGAAGAACATTTGTCAGTTCTCCAAAAATCCCAGGAGCTTCCATTATTCAAGAATAAAAAAATTCTTATTGCTGAACTACAATTTGCGAGCAAATGTGATTCTATTTATTTTGTGTTCAGTCAGAATCAGGTCTTTCTTGCTAATACTGGTGTATTTTAACATAACAAAGTAAAAAGATTGTGTGATCATTGGAATTCTGCACAGTGTCACCAATGTCTTCTTATTTCTGGGAATTAATAATTAATACTGTCAGGATTCTGGCAGGTACCCCAACTCATAAAACATTTTCTATTCAGGTTTTATAGTTGTCAAATACATTTAAATTATTAATTACTAAGTTAATTATTACAACACTAAAATTAACATATATCAGCCAGAGATGGTATATGTTTGTGTGTATGTGTGCAATTATAGTCCCTCTATATAATCTACATATCCTATGTGTCTTGTAATTTTATATTTCTGCTGTAAGCTTTAAAAGATGAAAACATCTGCACAATATACCTTACATGTGATGGTTTTTCTGTTGTCATCTAAACTCTGCTACTGCTGCTTGCTGGAATTAGTTTCCCAGCTTTTGCGTAACAGTAAGTCAGAGCAGTTGCTGAATTCAGTTTTTCCAAATGTAGAATTTTGCTAGATAGGTAGACAGACAGATATTTTGCTGGCTGTATGCATGCTTGTTTGCTTGCTTAAAGGCCAGCAAATCCAAACAGATTCGTCATTCATAACAGTTTACGATCATTCTTTTTTCTTTTCAAAGAACAGCCTATAAAGATGTCTGGGAGTTGAGGGGGAAGCCATTTGGGGGCCGTTGGAATGTTTAAAAATGGGGCAGACCCAAATCAGGTTCCAACAAGAATAGGATAACAAGCTGAATGAAGTGGGAACCCTAGAAAGAAATTTGAAAACTTTTATAGCACAGTCAGGAAGTTGTTGTCACTTGGGACCAGTAAATTCCAAAAGGAGGCAGAAACCAGGCCAAAATAGAGAGTGCAAGGAGTGTGGAAAAGCACACAAATTTCCAGAGATGTGAAAAATTGGCCAATGAGGGAAAATATGTGGGAGAGGCAGGTGATTTGAGATGGCAAAAAGGTTGTGTTTCCCTGCCACCAATCCAGGGCATAAATCCAGTCCCTGGGAAGTGCCAGTGCACTTAGCCTGGGATCTGTGTCACTCCAAGAGATGTTTTCCCTCGTCATCTTGTTTGACACACAAACACTCCTCTTCCCCTCCACTCCACTTGCCTGCTCCCTTCTCTATTCAACAAATGCCAGCTAATTCCTGAACAAACTCCACTATTTGCCTTCGCACATACTTCCGCCACGGTTCCCCCCTCTGCAGGCAACATGACCCACAAGAGGTCTGAAGTGCCATGTTGACAAATCTTGCCGCCTGCCTGAACCAGGAGGGGAGGAGGGGGCCGACACCCAAGAGCTCCCAAGTGTCCAAATAAGGCCAATTTCTCCAAGCCCCAAATTTAAGAATACACACTTGTGTCCCTACCGTATCTTTTGCTCCAGGCCCTGCTGCACCTGGGGCAGGAAGGTAAATTGTTCCAGTCCTGCATTTATACAATTCATTCCCCAACTCTGAAAACACATGGAGGCAAGACGGCACAATCTACCCACAAGTAGTTAGGATCAGCAGGCGTGGTTGAAGCAGTACAAATGTAAGGGGCTAAAGAAGGCCTGTCCTAGAGGAAGAAATAACTCCCCGAAGGGCCTGATTTGGGGAGTGCAAAGAGCAAATATGCAATATTTTTTATAAATGCATTACTTTATCATTGGTACTTAGTATTTTCTACCTGCTTCCAGCCATGTACCCTTTTTCAAAAAACTGGCAACCCAGTTTTGTCTCCGGATGCCCTGAGAAAAAGAAGGGCGCCTATTTGCAGGGAAGAGAAGAAAATACGGAATTTGAATAGTTTGCTGCCAGCCATCTGGCAGATCAACTGACATGTGGTGTCTCTCCGTCTCCATTGCTTAGTTTCAGAAAGACTCTGCTGGATCAGATGAAGAGATGAGAACCTTTTCTTATTTTCTCTGGAGAGATGCATTTACATAGAAGCAATGCATGGTTCTTTAGCCTGTTGGCTGCAGAACTGAATTCATACCATTTCCAGAGCCATGGAAGAGTCCTTTCCCTCTTTCAGCCTCATGTGAGCTGCAAGGCCCTATCCCATCTCTCCCAATCCAACTCCCTACAAATTAGTTAAGACTACATCTACCAGAATTCCCAAGCATTTGAAGGACACAAAAGAAAACTATTCTGCTTCCTTATTAACTTGATTATTTCCACAATGTCCATAACTGATCTACAGTTATATGATTTTTATTTCTATTTCTATTTTTCTCTTCCTCTCTTTTCTGTGTTTCTTTCTACCTTTAGCCATTTACTTCACTCACACGTTTTCTATCTCTGGGTATCTATTTCTTTCTATATCTATTTCTTCTATTTCTATCTACAATATCTATTTCTATCTCTCTATCACATATGGTGCAGGTAGTTCTTGACTTACAAGAATTCATTTAGTGACCATTCAATGTTAACAGTGGCACTGAAAAAAGTGACTTATGACTGTTTTCCAGTCATAAGTGGCTTATGACTGTTTGCGGCATCCCCATGGCCATGTGATCAAAATTAAGTTGCTTGGCAACTGACTCATATTTATGACAGTTGCAGTGTCCTGCGGTCATGTGATTCCCCTTTGCAACCTTCTGACAAGCAAGTCAGCGGGGGAAGCCAGATCATTTAACAACCATGTTACTAACTTAACAACTATGGCAAGAAAGGTTGTAAAATGGGCAGAGGTGGTATTCAGCAGGTTCTGACCAGTCTGGAGAACCAGTAGTGGAAATTTTGAGTAGTTCAGAGAACTGGCAAATCCCACCTCTGACTGGAGATTTTACAGTATCCTTCCCCTGCCACGCCCACCAAACCATGCCCACAGAACTGGTAGTAAAAAAAATTGAATCCCACCACTGAAAATGGGGCAACATTCACTTAACAAATGTCTCATTTAGCAACAAAAATATTGGGCTCAATGTGAATGTAAGTCAAAGACTATCTGTATCTATCTATCTATCTATCTATCTATCTATTTCTCTCCCTCCCTCCCTCCCTCCCTCCCCCCCATCTATGAATGATATGGCTGTGCCTTTGTAAAACCACCATGGCTAATAATAATAATTTGAAACTCTGAACTGGATAAAAAAGATATGTGATTGTCATTATACATCTGATCCTGCTGAGAGCCATCTGCAACTTTTTCTGCTGTCAATCGCACAGGATGATTTTAAACCATTTGTGGTCTTTCAGCCCACCATTTCTCACTACAGTTGCTCCTTAGGGAAAAGGGGAGGTGGAAGCAGCCCTGTGGATCAGTGGTGGGATTCAATTTTTTTACTACCGGTTCTGTGGGCATGGCTTAGTGCGTGGCAGGGGAAGGATACTGTAAAATCTCCATTCCCTCCCCACCCCACTGACCTGCTTTCCAGCTCCGGTCTCCTGTGCAGGGCAACAAAAGAAGACCCAGCCAATCAGCTGGGACTCAGGAGGCAGAGAATAGATGGGGGCGGGACCAGTCAGAGGTAGTATTTGCTGGTTCTCCGAACTACTCAAAATTTCCACTACTGATTCTCCAGAACTGGTCAGAACCTGCTGAATACCACCTCTGCTGTGGATGCTGTCTTGAGCTCTTTAAGGCAAGGTAGGATATACCTCTAAAAAAGAAATAAACAAATATCTTGGAAGAGCCTTTGCTGAGGCTTTGCTCTAAATTGGAGGCCAGGAAAGGGAGTAGGAGAAACACAGAAGTTTTGCTAGTTTTGGCAACTGTCTTGAAAAATGTTCTTCTGGTCAAGATTTGCCAGATCTGACCCTCAATGTTTAGATTTTTGGCTTATATCAAATTGTGGAAAAGTGTTGTGCTGAAATCATTCGGTATCTCTTCTTTGTGAATAATGTTGTTCCCAAAGTTTTTTTTCCCTGTCAATGCATAAATTTGAACAAATATAAATTTACACTTGTTCAAATTTGTGCATTAATAGACTTTTCTTTGAACCTGGGTTTAAATAAAGTTCATTTAGTTTACTTTACTTTACTTTATTGTCATTGCACCTTGTACAGCAAAATTAAATCCCATCTTCGGGGTATATTATAACTATAAAAATAAAACACAAACACACATCCTTTACATTCTGTACAAATTTGGGGGGGGGGGCAGTTGTGAAAACAAATGAGGAAACTATGCAAAAAGTGAAATAATGAAGGCAAAATATGCATTAAGAAATATTTTAAAATATATTATTTAATCACTGTATCATTAGAAAACTCTATCTCCTATGACCAACATTAAAATTCCTGTTCATATCCCTCCATCCATCTGAAATGAAAAGGAAACTGAGCTGCATAAGAGGAAAGTAAATTTGCAATATTTCTATTAGCCAATCCACTGGAAAATAAATACAAAAGGATAATAGAAGGAAATTTATACCACAAAGGTGAGAGGTGAGCACCTGTTGGATGAGATAATGCTCGCAACACATCATCTTTTCTTGGCAATAACTTTTGCACAAGTTAAATTAATTTACAACTTAATTTGATTAAATTAAATTAATTGTGCTATTAGTCTTAAAGTGCTGATCTTGCTCAGCAGTTTTGAAATCTGGCTCAGGGCTGATTCACATAACTACATTTACATGCTAAGTTGTGGGTACAGTGAATTTGCAGTGCACCATTTTAATGATCCCAAGTGGTTTGGATGCATATGAAAGGACTATATTGGCTGGTGCAGAAGGCGTCCCCTTTCAGCTGCCAATCTTCCGGCAAAGATATCAGGTGAAATTTCCTACCCACCTTTTCATTAAACAACAGACTGCTGTGCTTTGTAATAATAATGCAGTTTTAAATATGGTTTAAATATTTGAAAATGTGAATTAGGAATTCTTCAAAAGATTTGCCTACATTTGTGTCAACTGATCAGGAATGCGATATGGAGTCTATTTTGTATTTACAATGATATTTATAAATGGTACAAAGCAGGGATATAAAACTCCCCCAACACACTGCATTTAAATATTATTATTAACAATAATAATTTACATTCGTATGCTGCTTGGTTCTCAGTGACTCAGTGAATAAAAAACATTAAGTTGAAATGATTTTTTCTTGACTAGGTTTCAAAATATTTAATAAGGAGAAAAAAAGTATTGTCATATAAGGTTTTGTTATATTTGACAGGAAATAATGGAATAGTAAGTAAATTGAATTAATATTATGCATGGACTTAGCAGAGAAAAGTGGACATGCGAAATTTATAAATTTCAAATTATGCTTTCCCTGAAAGACCAGCTGGTGAAAATGTAAGAGTATGTTTCCATGTGTAAAATAACAACACAACTGAGATGGAAGTTGTTATTGAATTAATTTTTTTTCCTCAGTTGTGTTTGTTTTTTTTTTTCATTAAACTAGAGTTTGGCAACTGTTTGTTGCTAATAACATGCAGAAAAAGTCGCATTACAGCTTTTCACTTTGTTTTCTTATTTAGTTTTGCTGGGCTTTGCTATTTATGGCAGTACTCAGTCTTGGGTACCTGATTGTACTTGTTTCACTTATGAAATTTACTTTGACAAGCAGATCAGGTTATATAAAATTCAAAATTGCTACAATGTTCAAATAATGAGGTTGAAGCAGAAGAATGAAGTCATATTTAGGCCCTTCATCAGAGAGAAGTTTCACACTTTCCATCAGGAAAATAAGTGTTTTGTTTCTTCTTTTCTCCTTTTATATTTTTTAATCTAATAGCTTTTTCCTCAGGTGCTGCTACACAATGCAATGTTTCTTAAACTGTTCAACACTGATATACTATTATCAAGTGAAATTTGAGCTGCATTATTTTAACAGATCACAGAATTCAATCTTTTTGGTAAATAATGCTTTATTTCATTTCATCATTTTTATTGCATTTTGGTAAGGACTGAGGAGATGTGGCCCTGAATGCGTTACTTGAATTCCAACAGACTTGTGAGTTGAAAAAAATGGAATTCTACATTTTAAGATGCAACAAGCAAAACTTGTCCTTAGCCCTCAAAATCAAATTCCTTCTGTTACTTAAATGACTCGATTTAATATGAACATTTATCAAGTTTGATTGGTATAAATAGCAACGGGATTCTAGATTCTGTTAATTATTATCTGTATTGCAAGATAGGAATCATACAGGTGTTGACAGTTCTGTGATGCTGATTGTGGCTGCACATTAATGCTTTCTAGTAACAACCATTATGGAGCAGTTCATATTGTGAAAAATGGATAATTGGAAAGTCGCTGGCTATCATGTATCATATAAATATATACAAAAGATGCTATTCAGATGTGCAAATAAAACAGAAAAAGGAGCAAAGGGGGAATATATTTCTAATTTAGACTAAATGGTATAACCTGGAATATTCAGTGAGTTATCCGTATTAAAGGTGATGAAAGAATGGCTGGTTGCAACAGCAGATAATAATTTTCTATTTCTTTTTGTTACAATCAGAGTTTTATTTTGCACCCAAAGGCCATCTGATCTAGCAAAGTTGCAACAAGCTGCCTCATAATGACTAGAAATGTGACCTTCCCAAAAAAAACACTGCAGAGAACTGACTTGATTTTCATCTCTTGCAGTGGTGGGATTCAAAAATTTTTTACTACCAGTTCTGTGGTGTGACGTGGCTTGGTGGGCGTGGCTTGGTGGGCGTGGCAGGGGAAAGATACTGTAAAATCTCCATTCCCTCCTCACTCCAGGGGAAGGTTACTGCAAAATCCCATTCCCTCCCCACCCCACTAACCTGCTTTCCAGGTCTGTTCTTCTGTGCAGGGCAACAAAAGAAAATCCAGCCGATCAGCTGGGACTCAGGAGGCAGAGAATAGACGGGGGCGGAGCCAGTCAGAGATAGTATTTCCCGGTTCTCCGAACTACTCAAAGTTTCCACTACTGGTTCTCCAGAACTGGTCAGAACCTGCTGAATACCATCTCTGATCCTTGATTAGTGTAAATAAATTAGTATAAATATCAATGGGATTCTGTCACTTGGCAGCTCTTGAGAGAAGGCCTATCTGCTCCTATGCTTTCCTAAACTATTGGTAGAAGCATCTTGGCACATGGTCACATTGATAGTACCTGCACGTTCAATGTACTTTTTAAAAAGAATGGCTTCCTTGGCTTCATTTCAAAGGTTAATTTGAAACCATTCATTTATTGGATGCATGGATATTTTTGCTAGTTTTCAGAGCGTGCAGGAAACAACCTTAGTGGGATTCGCAACTGCAGCCCTTCCCTTATTCAGGGGATCAGGGTTAAGCCTCCAATTCTCAGGCCTCAGGGACTCCTGGCGTAAAAAAAAAATCTCCCAAAATATGAAAACAATGCCATACAATGCACTCCTATCTTACACAATCCATGTTTTACAATGTTTCAAGCAACATCAAAGCAGCAAGCCAGCCACTGAGTTGCAGCGTGTAATAATTTCCACCGTTTGCAAGGGCTCGCACTGAGCAATGCACGATACTCGGAAAACATTTCTTTTCGAATTCCATTCCCTTGCAAACACCTATGAACCCACAGGTTCATGAGCTCATGAACTCAGGGAACCCTAGTGTTCTGCAGAACCCCAGTTGAGAAAGGTTGCTCCGGATCTGATCGTGCCAGGCCAGCTAGGTAACACTTGTCCCAGTTCTACAATACCCTTCCTGATTGGATCCTCCCTCTCAGGGCCTTTCTGCCAGTGAAACAAGCTGAAGTTGAAACAAGGTGATGCAGCAGAAAACCTTGTTTTTCCAGTGGAAAAGGACATAAACCCTCCTCTGTGACCACACTCTGATTTGTGTAGAGGAGGAGGGGGATGCTAGGGGAAGATGACCGAGTCTGTCATCTGCACTTCTATAACAGTCTGGTTTGACTCTGTAACCAAACAAGACAGATACAGATTTCAATGGATAATTAGAACTGCAGAAAAAACAATTGCTACCAACCTGCCTTCCATTGAGAATCTGTATACTGCACGAATCAAAAAGAGGGCTGTGAAAATATCTACAGACCCCTCACATCCTGGACATAAATTGTTTCAACATCTACTCTCAAAACGATGCTATATAGAGCACTGCACACCAGAACAACTAGACAAAAGGAGAGTTTCCCCCCCCCCGAAGGCCATCACTCTGCTAAACAACTAATTCCCACAACACTGTCAAACTACTTAGTAAGACTGTATTACTTTTATTCTTTTCATCCTTCCTATTACCTATCTCTTCCCACTTAATGACTATAACTGTGTTGCTTGTATCTTTACAATTTATATTGTTTTATTTGTTTCCTAGTATGATTCCATTGCTTATTAGTAACCTATGACTATCACTAAGTGTTGTATCTTATGATGAGTGTATTTTACTCTATTCTATCTGCAGGACTTCAAATGTCAAGACTCCTTTTTGCCTTTCCCTAGTGTGGCCTTGGGTTTCTGTGTCCCAATACCCCCCCCCCATTTTTTTGCTACAAATACAAACAGTGCCTTACCTACCAGCCACAGGTAGCCTTTTAGGTCCAGTAGGAATATCAATCTTTATTTCTAAGGTTCTACTGTGTTCTCTATCTTACCTCCTTGCTTACTGGATAGCTTCATGGCTGCCCACAACTATCATTAAGGCAGGCAGCAGTGGCCTCCAGCAAATTGGGAGAGAAGGGCAGGGATTGCTCTGGTGGGAGGTAGAGATGGCTACAGGTGCTTGAAAAGGTGGGAGAGAGGTAGCAGAAAAAGGGAAGAGCCACTCTCAGCCCAACTGATCTCAAAAGGTTGTAGAGAAAAGAGGAGGCCAGAATATCATATATGTTTGCCACCTTGAATTACTTATAAAGCAAGAAAAGTGGGATAAAAATCTAATGAATGAACAAACAGTTTCTTTCCCTGCTCCTTGCTCCCCTGAGAACCCCATGCTATTACCGGTAGCTTTACTGAGAATTTAAGATTCTAATTGATTGATTAATTGATTTAACATATGGCAAATACATGGACTTACAGTGGCTCAAATGTTAATGTCCAGTCCATCCAGCCATTCAAGGACAGGGTGGTCTATGCTGAAAAAAATCAGACATTGTGCCGGTGTAAGCTCTTGATGGACATTTGGACACAATGTGATGGATTTTGTTGAGGAGCACCACAGTCACACTGAGGGGTAGAGACAAGACCCCACTTAAGCAACGAGTCCTGGCAGACATCATGTTGGGTATGGATCCTGTTCAGAGTTGACCAATGCTGGAGAAGAAGGTCAAAACCTGGCAACTTTTGTGTAGGGTCATCTATGTAACTGCCTATATCTGGGCGTTCAGCAGTCCATTTTAATTGATAGGTTTTTGCCCAACAGATTGCAAGTTTTCCAAACATTTTGATGTGCCCAGTGGGTTTTACTGACAGCATTGAATTGCAGTACCCCACCTCCACTCTGTTCTTCATACAGCAATATAGAGTGCTAAACCAGCTATATATTCTGCATGGCCAAGTATTTAGTCTACAGATGAGTGGTTATATGCATGCAGGAAAATGTGCAAGCAATATTCGTATGCTGTTTTCAAGGTCCAGCTTTTATTATCAGTTGTCAGAATTCAGAGATACGTTTCTGGTTATCCATGGTTTGAAAGATAAGGCAGCCTTGTGCTTGCTTTCTGTTCTTCACCGTGATTCTACTCAACCAATGAACTCAGCTTATTTAATGATTTGCTGGTTTATTCAAACAGAAAGTTGCTCACGAACTAAAACCAAAACCCCAAATTAGGAGTTTCCTATTCTTGGATAAACAGAAACTGATTTATTCAGATCTAAGATGTATTAGATCCCAATTACAAATGTTATGCTATGCACAGATAGCCACAACTTTGATATGTCAAGTTGGACGTTTGGATATAATCTATTTGACTAACTCACTAACCACTATATAGTATTTCACAGAGCTTTTTACATATTAACCTTACCTGCTAGGTTGTTAATCTTCTTCCGACATTTTGTTGTGATAGTAATTTTTAATTTAACCTATTAGTATAATCTCCGTATTATTTGGACATAACTATAGTGGAAAATTCAACCCATCAGCCCATCTGTCTATTTCTCTATGCATCTTTGATTTCAAGAACTTCCCATAGCCATTTATTTGTGGGCAGTAGAAACAAAATTTTCCCACTGGACCAAACCTCTTTTTGCTGCCTCCAGAAGATTAACACCTTCCTTGCTTCATCCACTGTTGGTGGCACCCCATTTAAAAGATCTGTCAACACATCCCTATTTAATTGCACGCCATTTTTCCCCCTAAGTGGTATGAAGCTGCATCATACTGTAGATCACATATTTCCATCATTTTATTATGACTTGAATATCCTACCATAGTTAAGGCGGAAAGAACACAGGCAGTCCTTCGCTTATAACTATTTGTTTCACAGCTGTTTGAAGTTGCAACGACACTGAAAATAGCGACTTACAAGTGATTCTTGCACTTACAACCAGCATTAAAAATCCAGGTGCCTGACAACCGGCATGTATTTACACCTGTTGTAGTATCACAGAGTCATATAATTGCCATTTGTGATTTTCCCAGATGGCTTCTGACAAGCAAAGTGAATGTGGGAAGCTGGATTTGCTTAACAACCATGTGACTCAAAGACTTGGGGGGAAAATTGGAAAGTTGATGCAATACATATTGATGGCAGCAAAATTACTTTACGCTCAAAAGTGGAAGGACACTTCGACTCAGACAATGGACGAATGGCTGCAAAAGTTGATGGAGTTGGCAGAGATGGCTAAATTGACTGCTTTCATCAAGGAAAAAAACACAAATACCTTTGTTCCTACCTGGAAACCGTTTCTGGACTTTGTGCTCGAGGTAGAAAAAAAAATGAAACTTTGCTTTTGGGGTTTACTGATTAGATAGATACGGTGTTACGGAAATGGCTAGTTTAAACTACTATGTAAAACTAAAAAGTTGTGGTTTGATGTTATTACCCTATTCTACTACACCAAAGGGTGCTGGAAGTCAGTGTCTTTTCTTTCTTTTCCCCCCTTCTTTTCCACACTTTTCCCTTTCCTATTTCTCCTTCTTTTTGCTTTTGTATTTTTTTGTATGTTATATCGTAAATTAATAAAATTGTTATAAAAGAACAGAAAAAAAGAAAAAACCATGTGACTGACTTAATAACTGCAGTGCTTTGCTTAACAATTGCAGCAAAAAGGTCATAAAATTGGCACAACTCACTTTACAACCAACTCACTTAGCAATGGAAATTCTGGTCCCAATTATAGTCACAAGTCGAGAACTACCGGTATATGCGATAGAAAATATATACATATAGAATACAATAGAATAGAATAGAATTCTTTATTGGCCAAGTATGATTGGACGCACAAGGAATTTGTTTTGGTGCAAATGCTCTCAGTGTTCATAAAAAGAAAATAAACATTCATCATATGCATAAAATATTGCATAAAATATGCAATATTTTATACAGTACCTCTTTCAAAGAATAGAGCAGATCACTTAATTTACACATGGCTGCTTACCCTAATACTGTCCATATTGTCCATACGGTGTTTTCCTAATAGATACTATGATGTGTTCTCTAATTCCCAGAGTTATTACTGATTGACTGAGTCGAGCCCATTTCAATAACCATTCCAAAAAATTAATCTGCCGTAGCCAACTGTCTAAGGTTTGGAAAATGGTGTTGGAGGAGACAGGAAATGTAACATGCTCTGCATGCATGTGGCAGCTTTTACAAGATCAGTTCAACATGCTACAGCCCACTACAGGAAAAATCCTATGATTTTTTTTTAAATGCTAAATTCCTCAGCTGGCTACAGGGCAGCAACCTTAAACAGGGCAGCAATTAATTTTAACCAAGTCAGCATATCTTTTTCTCAAGGCTCTAATGTCAGGAGGATTCACGCCTACCATCTTTTTTCCCTTCCGCCCACAGAACTGGCCAAAGGCTTTAGGTGGGGCAGGGTCAAGAGAGAGTTGCTGTGGAATACATCAACATTTAATTTGATTTATCTCTCCCTGAACAAACCGAGGAGGCACAATTTCGTTTGCGTATATTATATATGATTACAGCACAATATGAAAATCCCACATCTGTACATGGATGAAGCATCCAGAACATGCCAATGAAGTAACCCTATTCTGATAAATGCCGACTTTATCCCAATGTATTCCTGTTGGTCACTATGTACTGAACCCATTTAGCTGGCTGAATGCTGATTACTACTACGATGATACCCTATTCAAAATCATACCAAATGGGACCAAGAGTTATTTGAAAAACTAGAAAAAGGGAAGTCTTGTAGAGGTAGTCCTTAACTTACAACCCCAATTGAGCCAAACATTTCTGTTGTTAAGTGAGATGTTTGTTAAGTGAGTTTTGTTCCCACTTTATGACAATTGTTATGTGAATCACTGCAGTTGATAAGTTAGTAACCCAGTTGTTAAATGAATCTGGCTTCCTCCATTGACTTTGCTTGTCAGAAGGTTGCAAAAGGGGACCCCATGGCCTTGGGACACAGCAATAAGTCAATTGCCAAGCATCTGAACTTTGACCACATGATCATAGGGATGCTGCAAAGGTTGTAACTGTGAAAAATAGTCATAAATCACATTTTTCAGTGCCTTTGTAACTTTGAACAGTCACTAAACAAACTGTTGTAAGTTGAGGACTACCTGTAGATGCAAGAAATCAGTTTGTAAGAGACAGGAGAATATATACTTTATGGAAAATATGTTTCTAAAATTCTTTAACTGGATATGGCAGTTGCTCCTTTTTTGGAAGTTAGCTGATCCACTTTAAAAAAAAACTCAGCAAAATCAATCTATATTTCTCCCTCCAAAGATGCTGTGTAAATTATGAGCTAAAATACAAAATTGTGCTACCTGTATTAAATGACAAATGACAATATAGCTACTTCTATATCCTTGTTAGCTTCCACTGGGAAGTTTGAGAGAAAAAGACACAATATAATAGTGCACACTGTTAGATAATCTGAGCAAATTTTCCATGTTTATATAATACAATATGTAATTTGTGTTATTTTGCACAATTTATTCAACTAATGGGGAGGAACAAGGAACTAACCAAGGAACCAAAATATTGCAACCAACCACTGAAAGCTGTATACAACTATTGTTTTGGCTTCCAACATTTCAACTAGTGTTACCTATATACTTCCAAATTGTGCTTTAAATAAGTATTACATACTTGGTTTTGAAAAGGAAAGTTAACTTCTCCATTCACTGGCCCCTGGAAACCACAGCCTATGTAAAACTCTGCTTAGTACTCATACTATTAGGTCTCTATGTTACTTAGACTGTTTTATCCATTATTAAAAACCAAGGCATCCTAAAGGCACTTAATGTACTGTATACACTCCCACAATAGTATCCCCTTGATCTTTTCATTTATAGTGGACTTGATCTGAATGTCTCTGAGGAGACAATTTAGTGATATACCCAGTGCCACGTGACATTCTGGGAAAAGACCAATTGGGGAAGACTCTCTAGAGCACACAAGGGAACAAGGCATAAGAGACGGATGTGCCTTCCACTGATTTCTTAACTAATTCCAATATGGAGTTTTTAAGGAGTTGAAGTCCACGGTATAACACAAGGTTAAGAAGACAGAGGTTTACTTTCCATCTACTCCTAGTCACCTTGCACACCTTCATGCTGGCCTTTCGGTATCCTTTTATTTGCAAATCCATATCAAATTCATTATCTCAACCTATCCTGCAAGGCAGGGTAGGCTTACAACATAATTTCTAATTGAACAGATGGGAAACTGAGATCCAGGTAAACCAAAATACCTGCCCAAGAAAGAATTGCTAAATGCATAAAGTTCAAAAGGAGAAATGAATCATCTATACCTCCTCCTTCCACCCCAGATCAAGACCAATCATGAGCTCTTCAAAATGAATTTTTCATTTGATTTGTTATGTTAACCACTATACTTGCAGCATCTCCCAGGGCAGGATGAACTTTGGGCCACCCCTCACTTAACATATATAGATACTTGGGAAGGTCTTGTGGAATCCAATCAAGAGATTCCATCTTAGCGTTCCATCTTCAATTACCTCAAACTCTTGGACCTTCTGAATAGCCCATTCAAAATAGGGCATGACGCACCAGCCAATCCCTAGCAGATGGTTATCCAAAGTTCTATACAGTTTTCAAAAGGGAGGCTTCCTTTTTAATTAACATACCCATTAAAATAAAGATAAAATGTCCTTCCAACTGAATTCTTTTCTTAGTGACTTTGTGAGACAGGCCCACATTGATTTCTTGGCAGCAAAATTGATTTGCCAATATCTTGTTCCAGAGGCTTCTTTTCCTCCAACTCCCCAAATTTCAAAATCTTCCACCCCATTTCAAAGTCATCAAAGCTACTAGTTTTACAAACTGACTTCTTCTTGACATACTTCAACAGCCAATTAGAGGGCTGTTTTACCTCAGTGAGAAAGGACAGGTCAGATTCACTCTAAGCCAAGCATGTTCAACCTGCAGCTCACAGGACAGCTAGTAATGTGGCCCCACAAGATCATAATAATAAAAATATTTTAAAAATTAACTACACACACACACACTGCAGCCCAAAACAATTCCTCTTCACTCAATGTGGCCCAGATGAACCAAAAGGTTAGGCAACTATTGTAGGAGATAATAATTAATAATAATAATTTATTAGACTTGTATGCCGCCCTCTCTCCCTAAGGACTCAGGGCGGCTAACCATATAAAACCCATTACAAATTTACAATAAAAAGAAATTAAACCAAATACAAGCCTAACAATTAAAATTCAATTAAAATTTAAAAACCCTCTAAAAACAAACCAGGCTGTGACCGAGGGGTCAGTCATGAGTCCAAGAGATCTAAGTCCAGCCCACCTTGAATTCTGTTGACACTTATACCGCCAGCTTGCTTTGACTGTTAGTAGTTCAGATTGTTGTAGAGAGTATTAACATGCAATAAACCTATATTCATCTAAACCGCCTTGACTTCTGATTTCCTGTGCTTGACACCCATATTCTAAACAATCCTGGAACAACTCCGTATCTGAAACCCCGAAGAGCTGCTTCTAGCCAGTATCGACAAGTTCAGGCTAAACAAACCAGTGGAGGATATAAGATAGTTTCCTATAACACATTAGGCATTCCTACCAAGCCTCGATGGGGGATCCTTGAGAAAGCATTATTTCCTTCAAGAGGAACACTTCAGACTTTGTAACCAAGAAGTAATGTATGAGTTTGCTTTTTGTCTCCTCTTTTGGTTTCTCTTTTTGTGTAGTAGATTTAAAATAGTAAGTTGTAGGATAAGAACTGTCTTATAACTCATTTTGGTAATTCAGCTTAAGAAACTTTTTGCTAAAGAACATAATACAATGCTTTTAGTGAATAAATAATCACTGCTAATCAATTGCATTAGATTGGGTGACAAATATTGTATTCATGCTATTCATAATTTTATTTTGCAACATTATTGAACATGAAAAAAGCCTTTCCAACTTTTAAAGCCTATATTTGTATGGAAAATGCTCTACCCATTTGGTGGTTTAAATTTGCACTTTTCTGTTTCTTCTTCATCTTGATTTATATGACAATTGCACAGTAATATTCTAACAAAATGTATCTATAAATGTTGATAATGGTGTTCTAAGTTTTGTGATTCCCTTTTCAATCTCTTCTCCTTCTTGATTTGTAACACAGTCAAGCATCACAACACACCAAGAACACATCCTTATGTCCCACTAAACACAGCAAGATATCCATTACTGTTTTCAGAGGGCATGTCGTCACGAGGCAGCCCTAGTCTTATCTATAATCTTTCCAGACTGATGTGAGCATTTTGAGGTAGGCCCTGCCAAGGAACAAGCATGGCCAGGATACCAGAAATGCTCTTTATTGTGGTAAAATAGAATAACAATGGGGGGCATGATGGCTCAGTGGTTAAGATGCTGAGCTGAACTTGTCAGCTGGAAAGCTGACAGCCTGGATTTGAGACCCAGGCGCTGTGCGACGGGGTGAGGTCCTGTTACTCATCCGAGCTCCTGCCAACCTAGCAGTTTGAAAGCATGCAAATGTGAGTAGATAAATAGGTACCACTTCAGTAGGAAAGGTTACTGTGTTCCATACTTTCATGCTGGCCACATGAAGAGCCATGGTGGTGCAGTGGTTAGAGTGCAGTACTGCAGGCTACTTCTGCTGACTGCTGATTGCCAGCAGTTTGGCAGTTCAAGTCCCACCGACTCAAGGTTGACTCAGCCTTCCATCCTTCCGAGGTTGGTAAAATGAGGACCCAGATTGTTGTGGGCAATATGCTGACTCTGTAAAACCGCTTGGAGAGGGCTGTAAAGCACTGTGAAGCGGTATATAAGTCTATAGTGCTATTGCTATGACAGAAACATCTATCAGCCAATGCAGGTTTCCTCGGCTGAGAATCGGAGATGAACATCACCCCCTTGAGTCAGGGGAAACCTTTAAACCTTAGAATTAATTACAAAATCTTGAAAGTCTGCCCAAGTTTCTCTTTGTCCCATTTTATACTAAAAAGAATCAAGACAGGGTCATTTTGAGCTTTCTTCTTGCCTTTTCCTTTCAATGGCTCTCTTATATCATATCTTCTCTCTGTTTCCCAAGATCAATTCTACATTCTGTTACCTAGGCGCAGTTGAAGGTGACTAAAGCCTCCATCCCAGGCATCCATTTACACTTACCCAAGTCCACTCCTATGTACTTTAGGAAGAGTGAATGAAGGTACTTAATCCTACTTGCAGCTGACATTGGATGGGAGGGAAAGCAAAGCCAGGGGATTCCACCAACTGCTGCCCTTAAATTATCCTGCAATAAAACTGTATGGACAGGACCCCTTGCAAACCTCATTACTGAGGCAGGTTATTGCTCAGCTACCAGGGCAGTGCAAATTATGCTGGCTGTTTTTCCTGCTGCTTAAGGACTGGAGGAATACACATTAATGGCTTTGTGAGGAAGAATCCCAAATTGAAATTTTTAGCAAGCTGTCTGTTCAAACCCTCTATACTTTTTTTTTCCTGAGTAGTATCACATACACTTTAGGACACTTGCCCTAAATCTAGTATGTGGGCAAGCTGCCATGTTATGAATAGTCTCATTCAATACACACGAATGCCAATGTTTGAAAGGGGATACTATGTCTCAGTTCATTATAGAGCCCAGTCAGAATTAGGGCTTAACTCCTTAAACTTATTTTTATTTATTTTTTATTCTGCCTTTATTATTTTTATAAATAACTCAAGGTGGTGAACATACTTAATGCTCTTTCCTCCCTCTATTTTCCAACCTTATGAGGTTGGTTGGGCTGAGAAAGAATTACCAAATTCACCCAGCCAGCTTTTATGACTGAAGTGGTACTAGAACTCATTATCTCCTGGTTTCTAGCCTGGTGCCTTAAACACAAGATCAAACTGGCTCACATAGTTCATTTCCAGCTATCTAGGGGACTTTAGCAGAAATAAAAGGCTCCCACATTCATAAATGAGGACATTTTATGATACTCTGCTTCATGCTTCTCTGTCAACTGAAATAAAATAATGTTGCTTTTAGTCATGATACCCCATCTTTGATACATCCTTTTCTAGGAGATCTGTCTACTGCCGCTTTAATTTCTTATAAAAAGTAAGGTATCCTGTGAGTCAAGCTCTTTTTCTGCTGACCTCATAGACCTCATTCAAGTCTTCTTGGCCACACCATGGAAGTGGTTTACCACTGCTTTCTTGGGAGTTATTTTTCAACTTGCTAGTCTAGTCTACAGTCCTGGTATTTCCTAATAGTCTCCCATCCAGGTGCCATCTTGCTTAGCTTTTCAAGATCAGCTAAAGTCGAATCAGATAAAGACAAAAAACCAGGAATTTAAAAGAAATGTATTTGATGAATGGAGTAGTTAAATTAAGAATGTTTACCAAATAAGAAATGAATAGTAGTAAAATCAGAACCAAGAAAAAAACACACTGTCTTAGTTGATTAGAAGCATATGTCTTATATGGTTTATATGTTTATTTATATTGCATTTGTATATATTGATTTTGTCTACAACGTTAAGTTGTATTCGATGTATTGTATATAGTGTTTGTTTTTTTAATTGTTAATAGTTTTTCTACAATAAATAAATAAATAAATAAATAAATAAATAAAGTTGAATCAGAACTGCCGTTTAGCTGGACTTATTGCCTTTTAGCATCAGATCAAAACATGTTCAATTCCCCCAAGCTTTCCATGATAAGATTTAATTATGTTTTTCATACTGAACCCTTAACTTCTTGGAATAATCTCCTAATTTGAGGAGTTGTATGTTATTTCATGTTTTTATTTATAAGCCACCACTTAGGAAGCAAAATTATATCTGGTGCTGAAAGTGTCTCTTGCAGGAACATGATTGTTAGAAAAATCTAAAAATGGCTGCTGTAGGAGAGAATAGTCTATGGTTCACGAGGAGACATGATTGATGCCATCTTTCTCTGGCACATTCTTTCCCCCTGTACATCTTGATCTTTGGCACAGGAGGGAGGTTTTTACTGGAAACACTGGGACGCATTTTTTTCTGAGATAAAGAGATCTGGGGGAGAGGAGGAGGATGTGGGAAGAAAAGGTTACAGTCCCCTCCTGTACATTTCTTTCCAATCTTGATGTCTCCTTAGAGACTTTTTTTTTCATAAAAAGGATGCATAATTTAATGTACTGCTTCTAATACCATGTTTGTTTTGCTCTGAAAGACATGGCTGAAGATTGCTCACATCTGTTGAATATATGCCTACTGCTATCTTTTCTGCACATTCTAATTCCGAACATGATGTATCATTAAGGAGGTAATAGAGAAATGGGTACTCCTGGCTATATTGCCATTACCAATTCATACCTTCCTCTTGTATGTGTGTGGATGCAAGATGGCAGTGAAAATGTCCTCTTCTAACATGCATGTGAATTGTCAGAGCCACCAATGTCTTCCTTCTTTATTCTTATTGTCCTCTCTGGTTATCTTTATTGTTCAGCATCCTGGTTTGATTTCCTTCAAAAGTCTTGCAGCCATTATAGATTGTGTCCCATTTCACAACAGAAAATCTTCCAATATTGGGTTGACAAACAAAGCAAGTTGTATTGTGTATTTATTGGTTCAATTTATAACTCATATTTTCTCCCAGGAACTGGAGGATTCATTTTACAGGTGAAACTCGAAAAATTAGAATATCGTGCAAAAATTCATTTATTTCAGTAATGCAACTTAAAAGGTGAAACTAATATATGAGATAGACTCATTACCGTGTTTCCCCGAAAATAAGACACTGTCTTATATATTTTTTTGGCTCCCAAAAACACACTAGGTCTTATTTTCGGGGTAGGTCTTATATATTTATGGTGCCAAATAGTGGGTGTGAGTGTGCAGGGGGGGTGTTTCGCGGGTGCACGGTTGCTCCCTGAAAAGTCTTCCTGGAACTGGAGATTTACACTAGGTCTTATTTTCGGGGTAGGTCTTATATTAGGGCAGGTTTAGAAAATAGTGCTAGGTCTTACTTTCAGGGTAGGTCTTATTTTCGGGGAAACACGGTACATGCAAAGCAAGATAGTTCAAGCTGTGATTTGTCATAATTGTGATGATTGTGGCTGACAGCTCATGAAAACCCAAATCCACAATCTCAGAAAATTGGAATATTACATGCAATCAATAAAACAAGTATTGTACATAGAACAATATCGGACCTCTGAAAAGTATAAGCATGCATATGTAATCAGTACTTGGTGTGGGCCCCTTTTGCAGCAATTACTGCCTCAATGTCGTGTGGCATGGAAGCTATCAGCCTGTGGCACTGCTGAGGTGTTATGGAAGACCAGGATGCTTCAATAGCGGCCTTCAGCTCTTCTGCATTGTTCGGTCTCATGTCTCTCATCTTTCTCTTGGCAATGCCCCATAGATTCTCTATGGGGTTCAGGTCAGGCGAGTTTGCTGGCCAATCAAGCACAGTAATCCCACGGTCATTGAACCAGGTTTTGGTGCTTTTGGCAGTGTGGGCAGGTGCCAAGTCTTGCTGGAAAATGAAGTCAGCATCCCCATAAAGCTTGTCTGTGGAAGGAAGCATGAAGTGCTCCGAAATCTCCTGGTAGACGGCTGCGTTGACTTAATGAAGCACAGTGGACCAAATCAACACAGACTGTGGAAACTTCACACTGGACTTCCAGCATCTTGCAGTGTGTGCCTCTCCATTCTTCCTCCAGACTCTGGGTCCTTGGTTTCCAAATGAGATGCAAAAGTTGCTCTCATCAGAAAAGAGGACTTTGGACCACTGAGCAACAGACCAGGTCTGTTTTTCTTTAGCCCAGGTAAGACGCTTCTGATGTTGTCTGTTGTTCAGGAGCGGCTTGACAAGAGGAATACAACATTTGAAGCCCATGTCCAGGATCCGTCTGTGTGTGGTGGCTCTTGATGCACTGACCCCAACCTCAGTCCACTCCTTGTGAAAGTCCCCAACACTTTTGAATGGCCTTTTCCTGACAATCCTCTCCAGGCTGCGGTCATTCCTGTTGTTTGTGCACCTTTTTCTTCCACACTTTCCCCTTCCACATAACTTTCTATTAATGTGTTTTGGTACAGCACTTTGGGAACATCCGCCTTCTTTTGCAATTACCTTTTGAGGCTTTCCCTCCTTATGGAGGGTGTCAATGATGGTTTTCTGCACAACTGTCAGGTCAGCAGTCTTTCCCATAATTGTGATTCCTACTGAACCAGACTGAGAGACCATTTAAAGGCTCAGGAACCCTTTGCAGGTGTTATGGCTTAATTAGCTGATTAGAGTGGGACACTTTGAGCCTAGAATATTGCACCTTTTCACAATATTCTATCTATCCTGCTTTGCATGTAATGAGTCTATCTCATATATTAGTTTCACCTTTTAATTTGCATTACTGAAATAAATGAACTTTTGCACGATATTCTAATTTTTCGAGTTTCACCTGTATCTCCCCAACAACAGCCTCATGAGTAGGTTGGGCAGAGATAGATAGATGGATAGATAGATAGATAGATAGATAGATAGATAGATAGATAGATAGATGGATGGAGAGAGGGAAAGGGAGAGAGAGACCCAAAGTCTTCCATGGCTAAAGATGGAGTAAAACCTAAGTTTCCCTAATGCTAATCCAACACCTTAACTTCTATGCTACAATGGCACATGTTGGCACTTTCTCTAAGGTTGGGGAGACATCCGCTGGAGATGCTTTCCATTTCAATTGCTGTCATGGAGCACAAAATTGGGCTAGATTATTGCTCTATTTTCCCCCCCAAATCCTGTTTATTTCTTTTTTAAGAATATCAATGCAACTTTAAAGCAGCATGTTTCCTTCACTGTTTCAAGAAAAACTGTGTGGATGATTGGCCCCAAATTCTTGACTCACCGCAAGGACTCCTATAATAATAATAATAATAATAATAATAATAATAACAACAACAACAACAACAACAACAACAACAATAATCACCATAGGTCAGCTGCAGAAGGCCACCTTACTGGGATCTGCTCGCATAATCCGCCGAAATATCACACAGTCCTAAGCACTTGGGAAGTTTTCGACTCGTGATTTGTGACACAAAACCCAGCATATCTTGTTTGCTGTGTACACTGTCATTTTTTGTGAATAATAATGATAATGATAATGATAATGATAATAATAACAACAACAACTAAAATCCCAACCCTTAATACCAGCAAGTTGGTAGCTGTGAGAAGAAACGGGGAGAGGGCAACATTCTTAGATATGGCTTTGGCTTCACTTAATCTGGCATGGATACTGCCATGCGGGCCTCCAAAAGAAGAGGACAGTCAGACCAACATCTCCCACTCAACAGCATCCCTGTCCTGGATGAAGATGAGGCTTGATGCATTTGGGAAGAGACAACATACCTGTGCTGTGATTGGCAGGATGCCAAGGCTTTCAAATATATATTTTTTTGAGTCAACACCACCTCCCCTTGAGTGTGTGTGTGCACGCACACACACTCACAAAGCCGTTTCTCTCCACCCCCCACCCCCCTCATTGCTTGGAACAAGAGGAGAGGGGAACTACGTGGTGATTTCTGAACAACAACGATCAGGGGCTATTGTGTTTTGCATTAGGCATTCACAAAAATCACCTCCTGTGGATGTCAACGGCAGCTCCCTTCAAGGAGAGCAGCAGCAGTGTGTGTGTGTGTGTGTGTGTGTGTGTAAAACATGTGCAGGCGTAGGAGCCGAGCACAGCCAATGGGGAGGGAACGCCTGTTCCTGCTGCGAGTCACCCTCCTCCCCTCCCTCTGCACAGCCGCCTCTGGCCCACCCAAGTAGCAGCCGATGGGCATAAATTTGAGAACTGAGTACTAGGACTGGATTGAAGGGAACCTTCCCCTCTCTGCCTTCATGTCTGCCAAAAAGCTCAAACCGAAACACATTCCCTCCTGGTTCGCCTGCCAAGAAATCACGGTGCAGGGCCAGAAGCAGCGAGGCCATTCCACGTAAACACTACAAGGGGGTGGCAAAGCTACCGTCCCCCCTTTGGCCCTCCATTGCCAAAGCAATGAGGAGCTTTAATGCTTTTCCTTTCTTTTCTTTTCTTTTTCTGGATTGCTCCCCTGCACATCTGGCTCCCTAGAGAGAACCAAACTCATCCCCTCCATCCCGCGCTTGTAAGTTTGGCTCCTGCAGGCCTTTGTTAAAAGAAACACATGCGCGCTATATGTATACTGTAGATATTCTGTCCAGAGAAGAGGTAGAGGAAGTGGACGCGACCAAGGAGAAACATTTTGAGCCATTGCAGCAAATCCTACCTAACTCTCCCATTACGGAGTACAGGTAGTCCTCCACTTACAACAGCTCGTTTAGTGATGGTTTGAAGTTTGTTTGAAGACCATTTGAACCCACCCAACATATAAATGACCACTAAGGGAACAAGCACTTCTAATAATGAAGAATACCCCATGGTTTCCAGCTTACCCCCCAACCCCATTACAACGGCACTGAAAAAAGTAACTTATGACCATTTTTCACACTTAAGACCATTGCGGCATCCCCAACTGTCTTCATACTTAAGACAGTTGCAATGTCCTGGAGTCATGTGATCATCTTTTGCATCCTTCTGACAAGCAAAAGTCAATGGGAAAGCCAGATTTACTTAATGATTGTGTTACTCAAACCCCCACAGCTTCAGCCTTCAACTTTCTACCCCATTCTTAAGAGGTCTGTGCATAAGTGCACCAGCGTCCCTGTCTTACTGTCCCCATTTATTTGTATTCACTTCCTTCCTCATGTTTATGTTCATACTTATACCTGCTATCTCAGCGATAGCTAACCTTGGTGGTGCAGGCTGTTAAACCTTGGTGGTGCAGAGCCTTGGTGGTGCATGCCTAGCACTTAAGTTCCAGCTGCCTGCAATTAGTGCAGGCTCGAATCCCACCAGGCTCAAGGTTGACTCAGCCTTCCATCCTCTCGGGTAGGTAAATTGAGGACCCAAGATTGTTGGGGGCAATAAGCTGAGTTCGTAAAAATGCCGCTTAGTAATAAGCAGGCATATACAATGGAAGGAAGGCTATTGCTGAGTGCATTGGGTTGTATCCCAAAAATTGTAAGGTGCCCTGAGTCTTCGGAGAAGGGCGGCATATAAATGTAATTAAAAAAAAAAAACTTTTCCATTTTGCATGCCAAAAGTGCACTTGTATGCGCATGCTTGTGTGCCTGCACCCATGATGCAGTGCGGGCTCAATTATCACACCCCCTGCGCATGCGTGCATGACCCCCCACACCGCACACCTCTGCACATGTGCATGCAACCCCCCCGCACTCCGCATGCCTCTGTGCATACGCACACATCTCCCATGCGCACGTCTCCCCCGCACATGCGTGGCAGATACCCGACGATCAGCTGGCTGGTGGGGGGACATGTGCACATGCACAGTGGGGCTCTTCAGGGTGACCTCTTCCGGCACATGTGCCATAAGTTTGCCATCCCGGTGCTATCTTGTACATGTTTGACAAATAAATAAATATACTGCAGTGATTCACTTAACAAATGTGACAAGAAAAGTCATAAAATGGAGTAAGACTCACTTAACATGTTTCCCACTTACCAACATAAATTCTGGGCTCAGTTATGATCCCAGTTGAGGACTACCTGTATCCTAACTAGAAATACTGCTAAATATTACATGGCTTGGAGTACAGCATGGCTCAGCGGGAAAATTGACCTGTGAGTTTGACTCGTCTGGAGGGCACCTAGGTAAACAAACCTGCTTTAGAGGAATCACTTCTAACCACAGAAGAAAATTAATGGGATGGAGAAATGTCTGTTGTAATGCTTAGCATCTTCATTAACGCTCCTAGGTTAGGAATCACCAGAAGGAAGTGAACAAACAGTGATCACAGCATTCAAGGTCTTTCTGCTCCCAAACTATAAGATACAATACCAGGACTCGGCTGGTGCATTGGAGTTGTGAATCGCATGGCACAAATGATTTAATTCCAAAATTACAGTCTTCCGCAGGCCATGGTAAGCTAAAGATGCCCTTGAGTTCAAATGACGGGGCACATCTACAGATAGTCCTCGATTTGCAACAGTTCATTTAGTGGCCGCTCGAAGTTATGATGGCACTAAAAGAAAGTAACCATTTTATGACCATGATCACACCTGCAACCGTTGCAGCATCCCCATGGTCATGTGATCAAAATTCAGAGACTTGGCACTGACTCATATTTATGACGGTTGCAGGGTCATGTGATCCCCCTTTGCAACCTTCTGATAAGCAAAGTCAATGGGGAGGCCAGATTTATTTAATAACCGGGTCACTAATTTAACAACCACAGTGATTCGCTTAACAATTGTGGCAAGAAAGGTTGTAAAATGGGACAAAATTCACTTAACAAATTTCTCATTTTGCAACAAGAATTGTGGGCTCAATTGTGGTCACAAGTTGAGGATTACCTGTACATTATTTCCAAGGGAGCAATATTGCCTTCATAATATCTTTTAGACTTCCAGTTCAGCTTACAGGTCTGGGTATTGTTAATGTTCTTTCATCCAAATGCCAACCAGGGCCTAACCAAGGCTCCATTTTGTCCCACCTCCCCTTGGCAAGGTAATAGGCAGTTCCACGGGCCAGTCAAGGAGGAAGAGTGCTTTCCAATACCACCTGCCATCTGCCCACAGGCAACATCAGTGGGAAAGCCAACAGGAAATTGTAAGTCACTTCTCACTGCTTTTTTGCCTGTCTGTGGTCATTTTGTTTCTCTGTTTAGGTAAGGAAATACCTCTGAAAGGATAATGGTTATGCATTGTCTACCAAAACCCACCCAATATATAAATGACAAGCACTTCTAATAATGAAGAATACCCTATGGGTTCCAGCTTACCTCCCAACCAGAGGTGGTATTCAGCCAGTTCTGTGGAGAACCGGTAGCGGAAATTTTGAGTAGTTCGAGAACCGGTAAATACCACTTCTGACTGGCCCCACCCCCATCTATTCTCTGCCTCCTGAGTCCCAGCTGATCGGCTGGGTCTTCTTTGGTTGCCCTGCACAGGAGAACAGAGATAGAAAGCAGGTTAGTGGGGTGGGGAGAGAATGGGATTTTGCAGTAACCTTCCCCAGGAGTGGGGTAGGAATGGAGATTTTGCACTATCCTTCCTCTGCCACGCCCACCAAGCCATGCCCACCAAGCCACACCACACCCACCATGCCCGTAGAACCGATAGTAAAAAAAATTGAACACTACCACTGCTCCCAACCTCATTACCTGGAACACATCCAAGTCTTTAAGACTTTCTGGAAGGTCAACAAGTTGGGACCAGTTTAATCTTGGAGACTATGGCTCCAAAGGGCAGATGCTACAACAGAAAACACCCACTTTCTGGTTCCCACAAGATAACATTCTTTAGTTGACAAGATCCTCTGCTGCTGATGGATCTGATGAAAAGAGTAGCAATAATTGGGCAGATTTGGTCCTGCAAATAACCTGGCTCCATGCTATGAAGGACTTTATAGACGACTGTCCGTCAGCACCTTAAATTGCACCTGGAAACATACTGGGAATCAGTGCCGCTCATGGAGCAGAGGTATAATATGCATGCACTGAGGCATATCCATAACTCCCCCTATTGCATTGTGGACCTGCTGGGGTGTCCACATCTTCTTTAAGAGCAGCCACAGATAAAGCACATTGCAGTAATGTACATGCCTCCCTTCCTTTGGTCATATCCTCTATGAAACTGTAAGGGAAAGCATACTCCACTAATCCTTTGCTAACACTGTTGCGGGGAGGAAGTGGATCTAAAAGATGGAATCTGCATTATGCCTAGTTCCCCCAATTATTTAGAACCCTGAGATTTTCATATAATACCCATAATTTATGCATTTCCTGTGGAATGCATTCCCTAGGGAATGTACTCTTCAAATAGATGTTGTTGTTGTTAGTCACAAAGTCGTGTCCGACCCATCGCAACCCCATGGACAATGTTCCTCCAGGCCTTTCTGTCCTCTATCATCCCCGGAGTTCATTTAAGCTCACACCGACTGCTTCAGTGACTCCATCCAGCCATCTCATTCTCTGCTGTCCCCTTCTTCTTTTGCTCACAATTGTTCCCAGCATTAGGCTCTTCTCCAGTGAGTTCTCCCTTCTCATTAGGTGGCCAAAGTATTTGATTCAGATAGGTAGGAACTGGTAAAAGCATAACTCTTCCATCAAGACTTCATGCATTTCTTTGTTAATCTTTGACTTCTATTTGTGTTTTGATTATGTTTTCATTAGTCTATGTTTTATATTCTTTTTACAAATGCAAGACGCTTTGATTATGTAACTGATACAAATGAGAGATATAAATGCCAGCCTGTTACTATCTTGCTCACCGTTTCCTTGGTGATCCTACCTTCTGAATTTTAACAGTCAGAGATTGCAGAGAGGGTTTTCTGGTGGTGGCACTTGTTCTGCCCCAGAAAACTTGCTTTGTCCTCCCTGATATCTTTCTAGCACCAAAACCACATATTTTTAATTAACCTGGCTTTTTAGCCAGGATTAATCTTTAAATTCTGCTAAAAGTTTAATGGTCCTGCTCCTTAAACTGATGTAACCTTTCAAACTGGATGTCAAATTGCATATTAATTTTGATTGTTTTGCTGACTCTTGTATGCAACTATGGAAAGTGGAAATACTATAAGCCAGAGTACAAAGGGTTAAATATGTACAAACATGTAGAGTGTAAGTTTGCCAACACTTTAATGTTTGTCTAGAAGCCATGCTTTATTGAACTGTCTCAAACTAATACTTTTATCTTTATAACTTCCTGCATAATTTGGGGGGATCATTTTAATATATAACAGAAAAGAAACACTGGTATGTGCTCTACATCCAAGATTTTGAAATTGGTACTAGCTGCAATACTGTATATTACTTATTGCCTAGGTTAAGTAATCTCAATTTGATAGATCAAAGTTTTGGGCATGTAATTAAAAATGCATTTTGAAATGAGTAATAGGGAAAAATGCAGCGAATAGAATAGAGTAGAGTGGAGTGGAGTGGAGTGGAGTGGAGTGGAGTGGAGTGGAGTGGAGTAGAGTAGAGTAGAGTAGAGTAGAGTAGAGTAGAGTAGAGTAGAGTAGAGTAGAGTAGAACACACTTTATTAGCCAAGTGTGATTGGACACACAAGGAATTCATCTTCGGTACAAGCCAGCTTAGCCTAGCGGTTCCTTCACAATTTGTTAATTCGTGTTCAACTCTAGTTCCTAGCAGTTCAAGTCCCGGGGGCGCTGGCTGGCTTTTTAACAAAGTAAATTAAAAAAAAGAATAAAAAGGAATTCATCTTTGGTGTATAAGTTCACAGTATACATATAAAGAGCAAGTAATAAGTGATAGATCATAATCATAGGTACAATCATTAATCATAAGTTACAAACAACAATTGATAAATTGTAAAAGCCAAAATAGGAGAAGCTATTAGGAAAGATGATGAGATGAGGAAAGATGAGAAATGAGGCAGTGCTTTGGGAATTAATTGTTCAGCAGAGTGATGGCATTGGGGGTGGGGAACTATCTTTATGTCTGGTTGTTTGGCATATCAGTAGAATTGCATAGCTGCATCCTGAAGGACAAGCCCAAGACTTGATACTGTGAGTGGGTTATGACATTTGTTCTGGGAGTCAACACACAGCTTGATAATTAGATTGGGAAATAGTTTTGTAGATGGATAGATTGGGCTGGTCCCTATGCATGTTCAACTTTAATTTGGGAGAGACAGAAGTTGCCCATAGTGGAAAAGGAACATCAAGGAAATTTGGAAGACTGTAGCGGCGAAGTAAGAAGTTATGGGACAAGTTGATTCAAACACACTTAACTCTTTAACAAGGAATGGAAGTGCAAGATTCTTTACTGTATCTCTCTGAAGGTTATACTGGTCTCTATTGTTCCCAAAGGAGAACAGAAATTAGTGTTAGAAAGAAGGAAGCATATATGAGCATGAACTGGCAGGGTCAGAGTAGATGAAAAAGGGGAACGAGGATAAAAAGGAGAGCAATGAAACAGCCAAGTAGCGAAGGGCCAAACAAAACAACAAAACATGTTATCTTTAACCAACAAGCCATTTTCAAACTAACTATGTTCAGCAGCAATGTTCTTCTCCTTTCTGGAAAATGTCTGTTCCTATACAACTATGCTCTACTCAGCCACATTGGTGTTTGTTTTTTTAAGAAGTTCATAGCTGTGCATCATCACATGGAGTTCAATATCCTATCAACAATACACCATTATGCATGTTAAAGACCACGTTAAAGACCATCCCGCAATTAATCGTTGGGCATGTCACTTGCTGAAACACCAAGAATCGACTGCTAAGGTTTCCTAACTTTGCTTTCGAAAGAGAGGGTGGAATAGCTTAAAAGAGTTTCCCTTAAAGTTTGCTCACATGTGATGCTTAAATTGCAAATGAGTTCCTTAGTCTTGTTAACAACTTACAATGTTTATGATTAAACAAAAAAAGGAAAGTAGAAGTAAAAAGACATTTGCAACGCAAAAGAAAATTCTGATTTACATAGGGGTTTTTTGTTTGCATTACAAAGAAATTTAAATGAGGCACCTTTTTACCCCATATGCAAACAACAATAATGTCAACAATATAATATGCCTGAGATTGCTTGGATTATAGTAACACTTCTAAAATTTAAGCATCACAAATTCATTGCAAAGGTGTTTTTCCGGTGTAGAGTTGTGTCCATTTGATTTAACTTTTGTACTCATATCTGGCAATAAATTTCAAGCCAGACTTCTTTTTGATCATGCGTGAGTTTGCAAATTCAAGGCTATGGGTGAACCTCCCCCCATATAAAACCCCAAAAACAACAACACAAATACACAAGAGAAGTTCTGAAATGCAATGAACTGCTTTTGCAGTAGCTAATTTTCTCAAAGAGATGGTGCTTGATAGCAAATTAATGCAATCCTTTTTTCCCCCTGGAGCAAAATTTAAATTGAGTTTATATAATATTTGTTGTTGTTGCTGCAAGATGGTCATATATGATTGTGCAATTAGCTACCACCTGGAAAATGTCTGAAAACTTAAAGGAATTTGGCTATGGAAACCTATGATTTTCAGTTACCTCTGAAAGCAATCCTTATTTGTACTCACCATATCAAAACTATGGGGAAAAACAATATATAGGGAATTCATTGGATCAATGCAATATACTTTTGAACCTGCTTGAAGCACAAGACATATTTGGAGACCAAAATGAAAAACTCTAAGATTAAATCATAGTAGGCATTTCTATAATAACCCTTCTGAGCTCTTTTGATATTGTGGCTAATTGCTCATTATTTGATTGATCCAGTTGATATTCTGCTCTTTAAGGCCCATATTTTCCCCACTATTATCCATTTTTAAAGGGTGATTTATAAATTATTGGGAACACAGGTTTCTAGTAACAAGCTCTATCAAATATTTCTATGGTGTGATCATGGGGGGCGGGGTTTGAGTTGTAAGTAGTCCTAACGTAGGATAACCAATTCCAGGTTGCAAGTAGTCCTAAGGTAGGTCCACTGTACTTCGAATGGTCACTAAGCAGCCAGTTGTAAGTTGAAGACCTGTTTGCATTTAATCTGTCAGGAGGGCATGAACCTAGCACTACAGTTTTGGTGTTAACGTTTTGGTCCTTAAACCTCCCTACTCCTATACGTGAGCAGCTGCCAAGCCCCTATGGAGCCTGATGTCCTGGCCAATTTTTTTTCTGTAGAAGAAGAGTGGCCCTAAGGCATGAGGAAAGTCTGTTTCTCAACTTTGCCAGTGTGACACACCCAGGGCATAACCTTCATGCAGGCAAAATGCCCAACTAAGCTAGGCGGCCAGCTGGTCTCCCCACATTATACAAATCCTACAACACCCTGTGGGAGGGATTAGGAGAACCCCCTATAACCCCAGCTTTATTCTCACAGCAGCCTTAGTTGAAAAAAAATTCAAATGATCACAGTCACAATAAGTAAGTCAGAACTGCATATACATTGTGTTGTGGTGGTTGGCTGAAAATTCTATCCTTTTTAATGCCTATATAGAGACAAATTTCTTTAAATTCAATGTGATTCTCACTAAGTGTGAAGATCAGTGAACTTCCAAGTACTGCTAAACCTCTAAAAACCTTAAGTAACAGTACTAGCAGCTGCAAATCATTCCTTTCTAGAGGCCACAAGTTACAAGTTCTCTGGTAGAGAACTGAAATTTAAAATAGCCCCTTTAGTTTGGAACTGGAGGAGTAATGACAGAAGCTAGCAAGCAGGTAAGTACCACATATATACATCATTATCTACCACCTATATTTGAGCACACAGTGGGTTTGAAACTCAAGAATTATTGGAAGAGAATTCAGAAAATTAAGAATTTAGTCAACAATCTATGCAAGTGTTGGAAGAACAAGGTAAAATAAATTGGTTTTCATATTTGCAAATACAATCTAGATTTGATAAAGATATTAAATTAGAAGATATTTATGATAAGCTGACTGATTTAGATAAAATTTTGTTAGGTACTGATGAAAATGTGATTAAAAAACTTTATGGACATTTATTAGAATTTAAATTGGAGGAGGAACAAGTTAAGGAAACGATTGCTTGGGGGGAAAATTTTGGATACGGGATTGATTTAGAGAAATGGCAAAAATTATGGTCTCAAAATTATGACAATATCAACTGCTTATAAAGAAAATTTGTATAAGATGTTTTACAGGTGGCATTTACCCCCAATGAGAATTGCGAGAATGTTCAAGAATAAGTCGGATAAATGTTGGAAATGTCATCAGATATCTGGCTCGTATTACCATATGTGGTGGACATGTTTGGATGCAAAAAGATACTGGAAAATCCACATGTGGCTGGAAAAAATGATAAACAACATATAGACTTTAAGCCAGAGATATTTTTGGGGGGGAATTATACCGGAAATGTACAATAAAGAATTGAAATATTTGATTGTAAACGTTTTGACAGCAGCTAGGATTGTATTTGCTAAGAATTGGAAAAATGAAAAAATACCTATGCAGGAGGAAGTTATTAAGAAAATTATGGATTGTGCTGAAATGAGTAAATTGACATTTGAAATTAGAGAACAAGAAGATAAACAATTTTATACGATATGGGATTTGTTTTATCAATGGTTGGATAAAAAGACATGGTAATGTAATGGATTAGGAAATCTTGTAATAGAAGCTTAATGGATTGATATAAAATGTAATTCAAATATATATAACCATTGGATGAAAGTGTAATACAATTTTTTAAATAAAAAATAGAATATCTCGTATAAATGATGGAGTAAATAGTTTAGTCATGAATGATTAATAATTGATAAATATATAAGCATATGTTGGATTGATAATGTGAGAACTTATATAAACTGTGAGTGATGACTATGAAAGGATAGCACAAAAGATTTGTAACCAACTGACACACTGTATGTATATAAAATGGAAGATGGTTTTTTATGTTTTTTATGTTTTGTTTGTATATGTTTGTCTTAAAAAATAAAATTCTTTAAAAAAAAAAAGAATTTAGTAAACATTCAAATTTTTTCCCTTCATTATCCAAAACCATTTTTCAGAAAGTCTTATCCAACTTTGAGGAGCAGTTTTGAATCCCTTCCTTCAGTACATAAGTATGAATGGTCACCGAATGAACGATTGTAACTCAAGGATTCCCTTATTAAAAACTAATATCACTGAACAATCTTTATGTCATTTCAACAAATTACCATTGGGTAATTTCATTGATTTTTGTCTTAACAGGAATACTTTGGAAGATTTTTGAATACTTTTTAGTACATGAGGTAATCTTTAAATATCCCTATCATGATGGGTAATGGATTTGTCTGTTGTTACTCAAAGAAAAACTACTTTGGATAATGTACCCAAGTTTGGGAAGCACTGTTCTAAAATATACAGTGCAATCTGAATGCATTTGCTAAATAAACTCAGGACCAGATTAAAGGTGAGAATAAATCCATGTGAGTTTTTAAAATGAAATCTCATGTCAGAGAATTCCAGGCACAGTAAGGGATATGCTGCTCTTGCTAGTAGTTGAAACCCCAAGTTATCTAACTGGAGAATTGCTTTCTGTATCTGAAATATTCCTTGTCTCCAAACTAGGAACATGACTTTGATTTTTGCTAATAATGGAGTCCTGGGCATATTATCTCCAGGTTTTGGCTTCCCAAGCAAATCAGCATATGAGCATCATGGAAGTGCAAATCTGATAAATCTCAGAAACAAACTTTCTCCAATAAATGATAATGATAATAAATGATAATATTTGAGGGGGGAAAGCCAATAATCTCTCTTTGTGTGACTCTTGGGATTATTCTTATCTACTCAGGTGAAAAGTCTCAAATGCCTTTTTTTTTAAAGGTCCCTTCTCACATTTCTTGGGAGAGGGAAGACACAGGAAGTGGAGAGAAGAGGAGAGCTCTGAGCGCATGTGTCCCAGCCCTTTTTGAGACTGAAACTGAATTCCACCCTCCATGTGTGAGCCAGGCTGTTCCCCCCAGTGACCTGAATGAGGGTTTTGTGTCCCCTCACTGTGACAGGAAAGAATCCCCTTTGCTCACCTCCGCTGTGTTGCCGACCCCTTGTGTCTGGCCCACCGCCCTCATTCATGCTCTGCTCCCCTGATGCTGCTAATCCCCCAGCCCAGACAGCTGCCTCAAAGCTCATTGTTTCAGGTTCATGGGCTCTGAAAAGACCAGGATTCCAGAAACTGGGGCAGGCTGCAATGCAGGATTCAAGGTGGTCTGGCAAAGGCCGTGGAAGATGGGAAAAGTGATTCCTTTTCATCAAGGTGCCTCAGTCCCCATATTTTCAGATATTCTTCTCTACTGGATCGATACCCTCCAAACTTCCCATTCATCACCATCTCACAAATCTATAATATGCATTCAGTTACTACAAACTCACATTGGAGAGTACCTATCAAATACATCATTTTTCCTACCTGGTTCTAAATTAGGGGTGAAAGAATAAAAATAAGAAAGAAGGCACTTTTAAAACAGCCAAATAAAACAGAAATAACACTTTTTCTTCCTCTGAATGGCTCTGTGCCTGGCCGTGAGTGTAGGAAAAAACAGAAGGCGGAGTAGGAATTCAATAATTTGATAAATATTTATAGAACCAGCCAAATATATATACCTGAAGTGAAAGTTGTATAGACCACAATTGAAAGTAAATTAAAATTGCAAATGTAACTCGGAATTAAAATTAGATTTTAAAACATGAATTTTACTAGATTACTTTAAATGTTTTAGGTTTCCTTGTTAAAGAAAACAAATAGTCTGATTAAATCTGAATGCAAGCACATTTAAGTATATCTATCTATTGGTATATAAATTGCTGAATTACCGTAGATAGTGTGGGTAGCATTTGTTAAAATAAAATTGGGAGTTTTAACTTTAATTTACCTCAGGCTATTAAATACAAATTTTGGTGGTAAAGAACAGCTTTTCTCTCAAAACAAACAGAGGCAGTGAAAGCTTAATAGCTATAGAATGCTTAAGTAAAAATTTAGAGAGAGTTTTCTCTCCCTGACAATCAACAGAGAAACAGAGTTCATAGTCCAGAGCCTTACAGCAAAGAAGAATGTGAGACACAGTTGATGCCGGAAAAAGGGATCAAGCAAAACCATTACAGATCGAATAAGATGCTAGTCAGCAGATGAAATACTTCACAGACTTTCTCAGAAATCATTCAGCTACCTCCATATCAATTCTTTTTTTATGAGGTACAATGATAGTATTTTTCATATTTCTTGCTGGATAGTAGGATAATGAAAGAGCCATGATTGCAAATATCAAACATCCACAATTACAATGATTTAGACATCAATATAATTTCATAGAAAATGGCTAGAAAATGCTTAACATTAATTTAGTTCTTTCAGACACACCATTTTTTTCAAAATGTAAAAAAAGAATTCCCAGAATGCTAATGTCCACAGTGTCCATTAATAGAAGTCAAGGACAAGTAAAACTTCAAGAACCGGAGTTAAACCAGACAATTATGTAAGAATGTCCAGGCTCAGGGTGCTTAAAAAGTTAAAAATACAAATTTGGCAAACAGTGTTACAGGGAACGTTCAGTGAAGTAGAATCAACAAATACTTCAAATGTAGTCTTCAAAGAAATATTAGGAATGTGAGACATTTGGAAAATTGAGAAATGATTTATGGTAGTGATGGAAGGAGAAACAACAGAAATGTTGCAATGCCTTGGCAAACATATTACTCAGTTTATAAATAAAAACAATACATTAATTAATAAAAGCTGCCTAGCATTCCAAAACATTTGTGCGCCATTAAAAAAAACCTGTATTTATACATTTAAATAATAATAATTAAGGATTAAAACAATGGAATTAGCTTAAATAGGCCCTCCCATTCACTGTTGGTTAAATGGTTTTCCCAAATTCCTTTCCTATATGATTTCAGGCTTAATGTGGCATTTTATTATGGATTCACTTGTTAAAAACAGATACTTTTATCTGCTAATTGTGGTTTGAGTGGCTGCCTATTGTTTAAATTTAAACAGAGCATTCCTGTTTTTGCACAGGTCTATCTGAATACAGTACAGTAAAGAAACTATACACTTTGGCCCATCCAGTGAGTTTTCCAATGTTTCGTTCTTGTTATTTTCTCTCAATTCCTTGAGACCCTTGAAGAACAGCCAAAACAGACTATATGGAGATGGGTTGTGGGTCAAATGAAAGAACAGCTGACTATTGAACAAACCACTTATACTGTATAAAACCAACGTGTTTTCTGAAGTCTTAACACATCAAACATTTGGGGGATTAATAAGCTACGCTCATAGGTAATGTTATATGGGAAATATCTTGAGAAATTTAATCATGCCTAGAGCATGATTAAATAAGAGAGGATATAGCCACATCTGCAGAGAAAGAAACTCAGCAAGGAAGCCAGTTTATCAGAGGGTAAAAAGAGATGGTGAAAGATTTGTACATTCAGACTTGTAAAATTCTGTTGATGTAGTTTTTTAATTAGCTCATCTTGTGTTTTCTGTCTGGTGTACCTGGGAAGATTGGCATGGATAAAACACATAGAGTAGCAAGAAAAGAGATGCCCAACCAAATACAATATTTGTACAATGCCTTGTGTTTGGACTACAACATTCAACGAAAGTGAGTGACCGAAAATAAATAGCAGTTTTATAGATCCATGTAACGGGACACCACAGGAAGCTGAAGTATACATAATCTTCAACTTGAAACTTTAAAAAGTTATATCAAAAGTGTTTTTTTAATTTTACATAGTCATTTGAAAAAAGTTACTTACAATCTGTCCTCAAAAGTTATGACTGCTACACAACTTTTGCATTTGGGGGGTTTAGCAACCGGCTCACATTTATGACACATTGCAAGATTCCCTGGTCATGTGTGGGCATTTTGCAACATTTGTTTTCAATAAAAAAAACACCCAGAGGTGGTATTCAGCAGGTTCTGACCAGTTCTGGAGAACCGGTAGCAGAAATTTTGAGTAGTTCAGAGAACTGGCAAATACCACTTCTGACTGGAGATTTTACAGTATCCTTCCCCTGCCACGCCCACCAAGCCATGCCCACAGTACTAGTGGTAAAAAAAATTCAAATCCCACCACTGAAAACACCCATTGGATAAGATGGTTTTCGAACTATGACTGTGTGATTTGCTTAACCATGTGATCTACTTAATTATTGTAGTGACTCGCTTAACAGTCATAATAAAACAGCTGTAAAATCAAATCTGGTCATATGATTACTCAATTTATGACTGGAATGTCTTATGATCAAAATCCCAGAGTCAGGGTTGATTATGCCTGTGAAGTTTCTGTTAAGGAAGGTTGAGAACCAGTTGTAGATGATCACAAGCAAACAGATAGGTATTAGATAATTATCAATGCAAGAGACAGGTGGAAACTACTGCTCTTTTGCCTAAAAGAGATTTTTGGCTGCTAGATTGCGGGAGGGAATCCAAAAACAGGAATATTGATCTTTCTATAAAGATGACCTAACATTTAGAATTTTGTTTAAATTTAGAAATAGGTTCTTGCATTGCTTTCCTACCCTATACTGTGAAAAAGCTGGCAAAAACTAGGTTTAAGGTATCAGTCAATTGTGTGCTATTTGTTGTGAAAATATAGAAAAATCTATTTTGAATGAATTGTAACAGAAAAGAAATGCAGAGACATTTATAAAAGTTTCTCCTTCCAAATCTAAGGGTAGTCAGTTGGGTCTGTAATTCTGTCTGCAGCTCCCTTCCACCTCGAGAAGGCACCACTAAACAAAATTTCTGTATTTTATGATCATGTGTTTTGTTTTTTTGATTCCACAACAAATTAAGAATGGGAATGGGAACGTGCTAAAATAAAACAAACCCAACAAACCCCAAGGTTCTCCAAAATTGTTGACATCAGCTAGATAGCATTCAGAGCAGTGGTGGGATTCAAAAAATTTGTCTACTGGTTCTGTGGGCGTGGCTTGGTGGTCGTGGTGTGGCTTGATGGATGTGGCAGGGGAAGGATACTGCAAAATCCCCATTCTCTCTCCACCCCACTAACCTGCTTTCCAGCTCCGTTCTCCTGTGCAGGGCAACAAAAGAAGACCCAGCCGATCAGCTGGGACTCGGGAGGCAAAGAATAGATGGGGGTGGGCCCAGTCAGAGGTGGTATTCCGAACTACTCAACATTTCTGCTACCGGTTCTCCAGAACTAGTCAGAATATGCTGAATACCAGCTCTGATTCAGAGTAGATAGAGAAGCTCAGCTGTGACCCTGGGCTTCTAAAAAATTACAGATGTATATGTTTGACGTGTAAAATCTAGATGCTGAATGTGCGTCAATTATTCCAGGGATATGGTTAGAGATTGCAATGGAATCAGAGGTGGTATTCAGCAGGTTCTGACCAGTTCTGGAGAACCAGTAGCAGAAATTTTGAGTAGTTCAGAGACCCAGCAAATACCACCTCTGACTGGAGATTTTGTAGTATCCTTCCCCTGCCATGCCCACCAAGCCACGCCCACAAAACCGGTAGTAAAATTTTTTGAATCTCACCACTGAATGGAATGTGTGGGTGACCTTGGGAGACGAGGGAAAGAGATCCTGCCTATGAAAAAAATCAGACAAGAGTCCCCAAGGGCTTAATGGTCAAAGGAAAAAACTTAAGGTCCACCCTAATAGATCAGATAGCTAAAACTGATAGTGGAAAGTTTGTATCTTCAGACGATTAAGTTTTTGTTAATGTAGCCTTACAATAAAGTAAAATTAGCTCATCTAATCGTGTTTCCTGTCTGCTTTATCTAGCGTAGAAGGGTTGACAGAGATGGCTAAATCAAGGGAGAACTATCTGGCTAAAATGAAAAATAGAAATGAAATGAAAAATAGAAATTCGTTAAAATGGTGGTATTATTTTAAATTTTAAATTAAGCTGAGCTGGTCTGCCAGAACCCTGTCTTTCTCAATAAGACAGTCCTGAGTAATTTCCATATAAAAAAAAAAACGTTCAGAGCATTTCTGACTGTAACCATGTAATAAACCAATGGCAAGACTGTAAATATAAACACTATCACTGAACAAATGTTAAAACTCGATGTGGTTTGCTTATGGAGTGGCTACACATCTCATTCTACACACATCTACACATCGGGGGTGTCCCGATACTCCCATGTTACACCCCTCCTGCACGACTTGCATTGGTTGCCGGTTGCCTTCCGGGTTGGTTTCAAGGTACTAGTAACAACTTATAAAGCCCTAAATGGTTTGGGTCCAGGGTACTTGCCGGAGCGCCTCCTGCCAGCATCACACTCCGATCGCCCCGTGCGCTCCCACAGGAGGGGCCTCCTTGGGATACCGTTGGTTAGGCATTGTCTGCTGGCGGTCCCCAGGGCTAGGGCCCTTTCGGTGGGAGCGCCCGCCCTATGGAATCAGCTCCCCATGGATCTCCGTTTGGCCCCTGATCTCCGCTCCTTCCGCCGAGACCTGAAGACCTGGCTGTTTCAACAGGCTGGTCTGGATTGACCTGGTGGGTGGGTTATTTTAATTGTTTTAATTTTTAACTGATTCCTAGATTTGTATTTGTTTAATTTATTTTTATTGTAATTGTATGGTTTTTAATGTTCGCCGCCCTGAGTCCTTAGGGAGAAGGGCGGCATACAAGTCTAATAACTTATTATTATTATTATTTATATGTGAAAACTATATCTATGCCTAGTGATCAAAATAACTCTATTATTATTCCCCTATACAAAGAAGCGAGGGAGCATGTGTGAATGCAAAAACTGCATGGGGAATTTGTTCGTTAAATGTGCTTGGGAAGATTTTTTGCTCTTCACCAGGTTATCGAGAAAATTGTGAAAAAAACATTATGTTTGTTAATTTAGAAACATGATAAAGTGAATAGACCCAAATTATAGAACGTTTTGTGTGAATGTGATATTCAGTATAGGTCAGTGATGGCTAACCTTTCTGTCCTTGCATGCCAAAAGTGCATGCGCGCGCATACATGCCAACACCTATAAGGCAATGCACGCAGGACCCCCATGCCCCCTGCGCATGCACGCACGACCCCCGTGCACACCACACATCTCTGCACATGCACCTCCCCATGCACCATGCATTTCTATGCATGCGCGCATGGCCCCTCCTGTGTGCCCCGTGCCTTTCTGCGCATGCATGTGCGTCTTCCGCAACCCCCCCCGCACATACACGGCAGCTACCCGATGATCAGCTGGCAGGCATGTGGAATTTGGGAATGTTTATTATTTAGGAATGTGGGTGGAATAAGCTTTCATTTGGCTCTGAAGAACTTGCTATGCAGTTTCGGAAGGATAGATATGTGGGATAATTTCCTGGTACTCAGTTGAAATAATCCACCCAAATCTTGGTATTCAGTGATGTCCTAGTCACTTTTTTTATATGTCATGTTTTTAAATCTTTGCAGGAGAATCTGGTTATCCAGCTTGTATCTTAAAAAGATAAAGAACTCTGGATTTCTCTTCAGATCATGCAAACCTTTCATATCCCTCCGATATTAGAGAAGTCTGTAGCAATCTTCTCTTTGCTTTAAGAGATATTCAGAAAGAGGATCAAACAATCTATTATTATAAGTGGGGTACCAGGGTTCTGTAAACTAACAGCTTTCCCCCAGTGAATCTGGTTAATAAGACTGTGAGGGTTTAATATTTTTTATTGGGGTGGTTTAGATTGATAAATAGCTTAAATCTACAATGATAACAAAAGTGAGAAACTAGTAGGAAAGAAATGGTTTAGGGACGAAGAGAGAAGGGACAAAGATTTAATTGCAAAGCAAATATAAAACAAAAGAGGAGGGAAGAAGAAGAAGACCAAGAAAGCTGTTGGTGGATGATGAGATTCTCGGAAAGACAGAGATCAGAAGTTTAAAAATCAAATGGCAATGTATGGACCAGTGGATATACAGGTGAAACTTGAAAAATTAGAATATCGTGCAAAAGTTCATTTATTTCAGTAATGCAACTTAAAAGGTGAAACTAATTATTATTATTATTTATTTAGACTTGTATGCCGCCCTTCTCCCTAAGGACTCAGGGTGGCGAACATATAAAAAGAGAATACATTTACAATAAAAAAAAATATTAAACAACTACAAGTCTATAAATTACTAAAAAATTAAAAGACAATTAAAACTACAACAATAAAACAATGCAGTTAAAACGACCCACCCCCGGGTCAATCCAGGCTGGCCTGCTGAAACAGCCAAGTCTTCAGGTCTCGACGAAAGGAGCGGAGATCAGGGGCCAAACGAAGATCCGCCGGGAGCTGATTCCATAGGGCGGGCGCTCCCACAGAAAAGGCCCTAGCCCTGGGGACCGCCAGCCGACAATGCCTGACCGACGGTATTCCCAGGAGGCCCCACCTGTGGGAGCGCACGGGGTGATCGGAATGTGATGCTGGCAGGTGGCGTTCCCGCAAGTACCCTGGACCCAAGCCATTTAGGGCTTTGTAAGTTGTTACTAACACCTTGAAGGAAACCCGGAAGGCAACCGGCAACCAATGCAAGTTGCACAGGAGGGGTGTACCATGGGAGTATCAGGACACCCCCATCACAGCCTGCGCGGCCGCATTCTGCACCAGCTGCAACCTCCGAGTAATCTGCAAGGGCAGCCCCATGTAGAGAGTGTTGCAGTAGTCGATTCTGGAAGTGATGAGTGCATGAGTGACCGTTCGAAGGGCATTTCGGTTCAGGTAAGGGAGGAGCTGGCGAACCAGCCGAACCTGGGCAAAAGCCCCCCTGGCCACAGCTCCCACCTGCTCCTCCAGATTGAGCTAATATAGGAGATAGTTCAAGCCGGGATATGTCATAATTGTGATGATTATGGCTTACAGCTCATGAAAACCCCAAATCCACAATCTCAGAAAATTAGAATGTTGTGAAAAGGTACAATATTCTAGGCTCAAAGTGTCCCACTCTAATTAAGCCATAACAAAGGGTTCCTGAGCCTGCAAAGGGTTCCTGAGCCTTTAAATGGTCTCTCAGTCTGGTTCAGTAGGAATCACAATCATGGGAAAGACTGCTGATCTTCCAGTTGTGCAGAAAACCATCACTGACACCCTCCATAAGGAGGGAAAGCCTCAAAAGGTAATTGCAAAAGAAGTTGGATGTTCCCAAAGTGTTGTATCAAAGCACATTAATAGAAAGTTATGTGGAAGGGAAAAGTGTGCAAGAAAAAGGTGCACAAGCAGCAGGGATGACCGCAGCCTGGAGAGGACTGTCAGGAAAAGGCCATTCAAAAGTGTTGGGGACTTTCATAATGAGTGGACTGAGGCTGGAGTCAGTGCATCAAGAGCCACCACACACAGACAGATCCTGGACATGGGCTTCAAATGTCGTATTCCTCTTGTCAAGCTGCTCCTGAACAACAAACAACATCAGAAGCGTCTTACCTGGGCTAACGAAAAACAGACCTGGTCTGTTGCTCAGTGGTCCAAAGTCCTCTTTTCTGATGAGAGCAACTTTTGCATCTCATTTGGAAACCAAGGACCCAGAGTATAGAGGAAGAATGGAGAGGCACACACTGCAAGATGCTTGAAGTCCAGTGTGAAGTTTCCACAGTCTGTGTTGATTTGGGGAGCCATGTCATCTGCTGGTATTGGTCCACTGTGCTTCATTAAGTCCAGGGTCAACACAGCTGTCTACCAGGAGATTTTGGAGCACTTCATGCTTCCTTCCGCAAACGAGCTTTATGGGGATGCTGACTTCATTTTCCAGCAGCCCACACTGCCAAAAGCACCAAAACCTGGTTCAATGACCATGGGATTACTGTGCTTGATTGGCCAGCAAATTCGCCTGACCTGAACTCCATAGAGAATCTATGGGGCATTGCCAAGAGAAAGATGAGAGACATGAGACCGAACAATGCAGAAGAGCTGAAGGCTGCTATTGAAGCATCCTGGTCTTCCACAACACCTCAGCAGTGCCACAGGCTGATAGCTTCCATGCCACGCCGCATTGAGGCAGTAATTGCTGCAAAAGGGGCCCACACCAAGTACTGAGTACATATGCATGCTTATACTTTTCAGAGGTCCGATATCGTTCTATGTACAATCCTTGTTTTATTGATTGCATGTAATATTCTAATTTTCTGAGATTGTGCATTTGGGGTTTTCATGAGCTGTCAGCCATAATCATCACAATTATGACAAATCATGGCTTGAACTATCTTGCTTTGCATGTAATGAGTCTATCTCATATATTAGTTTCACCTTTTAAGTTGCATTACTGAAATAAATGAACTTTTGCATGATATTCTAATTTTTTGAGTTTCACCTGTAGTAGAAACAAGAAGTTGCAAAGATAGGAAGATATAAAGAAGTGCACTGAATGGTCTGATGATAAATTAGCTTTCCTTTTCTCTTATCTCCTACTTACTTTGTTTTGTTCACTACTATTTCTTTTTCTCCCTATTGTGTAATAATGTTGCTTACCCCCAAAGATGATAATATGTGAACTCTGCCTGGTATCCAAAAGTTAGAGGACTAGACATCAAAAGAGAAATAAGTACAAATGAGAAAACCTTTGAACAAAGACGAGATAAAAAAAGATGTTAAAGTAATAATGAACAAAACGAAAAGGAGAAGAAATTTCTAGGGCGAAGATTTTCCTTGAAACTATAGTCTTTTAAAAAAAGAGGTAAAGTAGGTGAAAAAGAGTTATGTCACTCTAAACAAGTATTTCTCTGTCTCGGCAACTAGACCTACACATCTCCCATATGGGTTGGAGAATTCTGGAAGTTGAAGTCCATCCATTTGAAAGTTGGCAAGATTGAAAAACATTGCTTTAGTTTAGAATACAGCTTGGTTCTAGAATGTTTGTCAGGCATAGCAATATTATTAAAAACCATGTTTCCACATCTCAAAAAGAATAGTGGAGAAAAGTTTCTTTTTGAGATCAGATATTATAGATGTCACCCCCTGGGTTGCTAAAGAGTTTCCAATATTTATGTCCTAACTATGTTTGGAGTGTAGGAAAGGATGCAGTGATGACTATTAAGGCTTTTATGTGAAAAGCAAAGGGATCTACCATTCTAATGCAGGGTCCAAAATGTCTTGGGTTAGCTTTCACTTTGGATGTGTTTCTCTTTCTTATGTGTAGAGAAAGAGATAACCCAAGTAATACCTTTAGATTACTTAGGGCTACCAAATCTCTCACTTACTGGGAGAGGTCAGTCTATAAGGCTGCCAGTCTGGATTGGAAATATCTAGATACCCGCTAGAGGGCAGCAGAGATTCACAGAAAATTGTCCTGCCTGCCCTCTAGTGGTCATCCGGATGTCCAGATGTGGAAGCCTGAATGACTGATCTATCTGAGGGAGTCACTCTGTAATGTATTTGTGCTTAGGAGAAAAAAAAGGAATCAGAGAGACAAGAAAGATGTTTCTCTGTATGTGTTTATTTTCTGTGTCTGTATTATATCCTGTAAAATGGTAAGTGATAAATTGGTGTCTCTGTGTTTGCATTTTTCACAAGGATGAGCTAGTTGTCTTTGGTTTCTAAGAGAGCACATGGATGTGTTTCTGTTCGACATAAACTCACTCCCTCCCTCCTTCCTCTCTCTCTCTCTGTGCCCCCTCCCCAAATTAAGGTCATGTTTTGGGAGCAATGCTCAGGACCTACTGCTGTCCATGGAGCTTTTCATAGCTTTAATCTACTCCTGACAGCAAAAATATGAAAGTTCAGCACCTCCTACTACAGGGCTCTTTTTTTTTCTTTCTTTTTCTTTAAAAATGCATGTCCAGACACACAACTTCATGCATGAGTTGAGCAGAGATCGGTTTAAATGCATTGATTAGTCAGCAGCACATCTAATTTGATGCCAGTACATCTCAGGAAGATCTTAGCATTGCTGCAGGTATAAAGCCCTATAACTTGACGGCAGGGCTGGCATTAAGTCATTCCTACCAGGTTTAGGCTAGCCCCCCCCCCCACTCACCCTAGGGAAGCCTGGCAGAATGATATTCCAGTTTTCCTTGAGCTAAGAATGACTCAAGTTTATGATAAATAAACCCTTTGCCTACCTTTCAGTATAGTTAGTCTGACATCCATCGCAAACACCTAAAGATAGAAGGACCAGATCAAGTTTAATCTGTTTGCAGAAGGTGTTACTACTTCCCCCAGCTCACATAAACCTTTACCAGTCTCTTCTTCCACAACTAAGCAATCTGAATATTTACTATTGAGGAGTAAAGCATGTGAGGACAGGACTGTTTCCTTGGCTAGATAATGCAGCTTCTCTTACATGTTCACGATCATAATCTGATTTGAAGAGAAAGTCGGGTCATAAGCGATGGCTGCTATGGATTTATTGGGAAATTGCTGTACAGATCAGATATACTCTATGTGGTTTTTGTGTGTTGACTCCTGGTGATTACCAGGATAAATCCCTGCAGGGTTTTTTTTGGGGGTGGGCAAGGTTTTTCATAAGTGGTTTGCCCTTGCCTCCTTCCTAGGGCCGAGAGAAAGACAATGACTGAACCAAGATCACCCAAGTTGCTTTCATGGTTAAGGCAGGACTAGAACTCAGTCTTGTTGTTTCTAGTCTGGTACCTTGACCACTATACCAACCAGGCTCCTTCTAAATCTATACTCCAAAAATAATCTGGATTTAATCTGTTTTATTACCTTTGAGGGATCCCAGAATCCTTTTTTGAGAACTCTCAATCAAACATCCTGATTGCTTGTGATGGCCAAGAGCAAGTGAAGCCATAACTTCGTTTAATAGATTAAACCTTAACAGTTACAGTCAATTATTGTGTTGTGTTGTTTCTCTGTGTCATATATGTGGGGTATATGCGTAATTTCGTAATTATTTATTTAGCCATGTTTATGTAGTGTATATTGGAGGTGGTGACCCTTTGAAAGCTATATGCAATATATACAATCCAACATGTTGATTAGAGATTAAGGCCTACAGAAAACAGCAGAAGTTAATTTGAGCTATTGTGGATTTCCACATTTTGTTAGCAGACACTGAACTGCAGAATAGTTACTTTTCCTCAGATTACCATGTATCCAAGAGGACTGTCAGAAGCACCTGCTGAATCTCACAATTTTCATTCCACAATCAAATTTGTAGGCTGGAGAGCTGACATAGGGCAAGCCACCCCCACTATGAAGTAGGAAAGTGAGGGCATCAGTTCCATGCCAGAAAACCACCTTCTTCTTCTGTAGCATTGTCCTGTTGCCTTCTTCCTACCTTTATTATCTTGCCTTTCACTGTCCCTTTGTCTGAAGCATCTGGAAATAGGTTGGAAGTTAATCTGAAAAAGAATGGATATCAAATAACCTAGTATTTCCTCCAACTATATCTTAGGAAGGAAACCAAGGGGATGCAGCTAAACAGAACAGCTATGCCACATCTGGAACCAGAGGTGCAAGGCTTACCACCTGCCTGCTCTATTCTTGGCTCTTTTCTAGCCACATTTCTATTATGGGAGGCAAAGCCTTCCTTCTAACTAGCAAGCCAAGCATTTCCTGGAACCAGGCAAGGCAGGCTTTGGCTTGATAGGTGGTCCTGGGGCTACAGTTTGGGTGGAGAGAGCTTTGGTCCGTCAGAATGTTTGTATTGGCGCTTGTCACAAAACCTTTTGCTTTTCTTCTGACAAATAGACGGAAGGAATTTCTACGCAGTAGGAAAATGTGCGCATGTACACTTGTGTATAAAAACATAGCTTGGATCAATACATCAAACTGTTTCAGTTTCACCTGCTGGGCGTTCTTCCCTTACATAATCAATCAGGAGCCTCTGCATTATTAAGACTGAAAAGCTTAAAGTGGTTCTGTCTGACATCCATCCCTTCTCCAATAAATTTCCATGCATATTTGGAGATGTTACAGTTTCCTCAACTAAATAGACGCATTACCTTTGTTCTCTGAGGCCACAGTCCAGCTAGTAATTAGATGGTACAGGATTCTGGAATGCAGGTAGTTCTCAACTTACAACAGTTCATTTAGTGACCCTTTGTCACTTTAGACTTGTAATAATTTTGTCATTTTGAATGTACACTAATCGGCATACTTTAAAATGAGATTTCACTGCGTACAACCCTCAAAGGGTCACCACCTCCACTATACACTACATAAACATGACAAAATAAATAAATGCAAAATTATGCATATACCCACATTTACCATATGCCATGGAGAAACAACACAGTCTAGTCGGATCTTGAAAGTTCACCAGACAGATGGCACAGGGAACAAGTTATTGTAGTTATAATAGCAGGGAAAACAGGAATTTATGACTATTTTTTACGTGACCATTGCCGCATCCCCATGGTTACGTCATCAAAATTCAGACACCTGGCAACTGGCTCATATTTATAATGGTTGCAGTGTCCTGGGGTCATGTAACCACCTTCTCCAATCTTCTGGCAAGCAAAGTCAATAGGTAAGACAGATTAACTTAACAACCGTGGCAAGAAAGATCATAAAATGAGGCAAAGCTCACTTAACAAATGTCTCACTTAGTAACAGAAATTTTGGGCTCAATTGTGGTTGTAAACTGAGGATTACCTCTAGAGGGAAGCTATGTCTATATCGTAATGTAAAGTTTGAGATGATTGATTAATGTGGGGCAATTTCTTTTTATCTGTAAGGACAAAAACAAAGGAATGTTAATTTATTAGTTTATACATTCTGAGCCTGTTCTGGTTGTAAGGAATTACTCTAATAGAGAACAGAGGAAAAAATTATTAAAAGATTGTAATGTGGTTCTTCCCTTTAAAAAAAATCCGGCAGTTTTAAGAGCTGTGTATTATTACTTTGTTTGATATATTGAAAAAGCTGTAATTCTTCCCCTAATTGGCTTAGCAGCCAATTGAGGGATAGGTATTGGTAGATCTCCAAGTAGATTCCAATCAATCAGCAAGGATTCTGACTCCCAAAGATTTAACACAGCCGACAAAAAGGTGCCCTAGACTGATGGCAAAATACCTGAAATAAATGCAAATGATTATAGCCCTCCTTCGAGTCTACACAATGCTGATAAGACCAGCAAAGCATCAGTACTTCTCTGCAATTATTGTATCTGTAGACTTCGGCCTAGCAAATTCTATTTAGAGTTCTCTTTTGAGGGAGTTTCAGACTGTGGTCTTGGGGACACCCTTGAGACCATGTGTCTGGGGTACTATAAAGCTGAGTGGTCTCATTATGCTATTTGAGAAGGAATATTTAATGACTGAATGTCCAATCATTCCAATCCAAGCCAGGTATACAATGGAAAGCTTAAAGCAGCGTTTGAACTCTTATCTGTCTGTATGGGGCAAAATAGATCACATTAAATTCATCCTGTACTAAAATGCTGAATGTTGTGAAACATTCAGGAATATCAACCCAAGCCAAGTAAACTCCAAAGAGGTTCACACTCATATTCAGAGGAGGTGGTTGGTGATATGGAGGCCTTCCTGGACTCAGGGCTATTGTTTAAACTGTAAAAAGGAGACCATGGCCAGAGAGAGTTCAATGAGCTTCAGCAAGTGTGTCAGCTGTAACCCTACTTGACCAGGATACTTTGACAACTTTGAGAAAAAAAGGGACCCAATGGGCGAGTACCACACTGGAGGAGGCTATTAGATGGATAGTAAACCCCACCTCCCTCTTCACTCCCTGCTTCCTCACCTGGCCAACTTACACCACAGTGTTTTCACTGTGTATTGTATTGTTCCATTACTTTGCTATTGTTATGTTTACACTTCATTTCTCTATTTGTATATTGTGTAAGTCACCTAGAATAGCCCCATGGCAAGATAGGCAGCAAATAAATTTAACAAATAACTAAACTATAAGTCATGCCTGCATCACCGTGCAGTTGAAATAAGAATCTACACAAGGCAGCCTTTGGAGATAATCCAGGGTTGAAAATGCAGTGGTAATATTCTTGGCAGGGCAGCCCCACCAATGTACTCATGTTGGGAAATTAAGGCACATAAACAAGAAAGCAGATCTTTCTGTGTACAGACATGGTCTGGAATCTCTTATAGTTGTTTCTCTTAGAATTTTGGAAGACCATTAAAACAACTTTCTCCTACATGTGTTCAATATGAGCCAACGTTTTGTGCCATGCATCTTGAGTGCTGGTTTTCTCTAATGTTTTTAAGTTTGTTGCTTTTTTCTTTTTTCTAAATGCTTCAGTGTGTTTATCCTAACAGTAATTAGAATTTTTAGTCAATAGCGACTCTATGGATGCAAAAGCTGAATATGGAACCACCAGAATAGAAACCATATTGAAACATTTCAATTTCAATATTATCTTCATGGGTAGACAAGAAAACAAATAGATTATAGGGCAAATCATACTATAATGTTCATTCAAACCACTAATGAGCAAAATCCAACTGTCATATTTGAGACGTATCAAGTGGAGGCTCAGTTCCCTTGAGAAGTCAATAATAATCAGAAAAATTGGAGAAAAACCAGGAAGATGGACACATTATTGAAAGGCCTAAAGACCAAGTTGAAAATAGAGCATGTTGAAAGGAATTCATGTGATTGCTAAGAGTCAACACAAACTTGATCACAATTAATCACTCAATTGAAGTTTGTATTATTATTATTAGACTCGTATGTTGCTCAGAATCTACAGTTTGGGGCATGGTACAAAAATTAAACAAATACAAAATGACAAATGGCCTTTTCCCAACTAAATTAGGCTGCAGCCATCAAGATAGCTTGGAATTAAAAAAGGATAAATGTTAATGGAAGAACAGCGACTTATGCAGGGGTGGGATTCAAAATTTTAACAACCAGTTCTGTGGGTGTGGCTTAGGTGGTGGACGTGGCTTAATGGTCATGTCACTGGGTGGACATGACTTGGTGGTCATGTTATTGGCTGGGTGTGGCTAACTCAATATCACTCACATCGAGGCACGCATCTCCTCGCCTGGCCTCTCATGACTGTGAGGATGCTGCAACAGTTGTAAGTGTGAAAAACGGTCATAAGTCACTTTTTTCAGTGCCATTGTAACTTTGAATGGTCACTCCACACAAGCAAAGTACCAGCAAAGGAGGGGGAAAAAACTCCAGAGACAATCCTGAGACAGGAAGTCTAGTCCTGCCAAGAATGTAATAAGGGTTAATGGAGAGGCAGTTTCTGTAAGCAACACCAGAATGTTTCCTTCCTGACTTGCTTACAGGATTAGGCCAGTAATTTCTTCTAACAACCGGTTCTCTGAACTGCTTAGAAGGTTAACAACCAGTTCTAGCGAATAGGTGCAAACTGGTAGAATCCCACCCCTGGACTTATGGCAAAATGAAGATAAACGTACTTTTATTAGAGATAGGAAAGTGTATAGGGGATACTGGATCTGAAAACTACTAGATGACTGCAAAGGGACACAGAAAGTTATTTGCTGCCTTCTAGAGCTTGTCTGGCTTTTTTTCAGCCCTCAATTGGTTTGTATTTGTGAGAAGTCATTAGTTTAAAGACAGAAAATAATGGAGAAAGTTGGATGAGAAGAAATGTACCAATGGGACTTTTGGTAGAAGAAAGAATACATATACCTTTCCATCAGGAGAACAATATACATCCAACAGCTTGTAAGAGTTGGGTGCGCTCAAAGTGTCATCATTTCCCCCTTTGTTTTTCACCTAATTTATTGGTGTGTTTCCTTTAGTTGACTCTGTTAACCCAAAAGGCCTGATTTGGGGCAGCTGAGGTAGAGATGGGAATAAATAATTTGGGCTTTGAGGTTTTCGGAACCAAGAGTTTGTGCATGACCAAAGGACAAACCAGAAAGAAAAAGAGCAAATTTGGGGTCTGATGATATAGGAATACCACTAAACTTTGAAGTACCTTGCAGTTTTGACAAAGGGTTAGGGTGGACAGCAACCTCAGTTCTTCTCATCTAAAAGGAACCTATAACTTGTTGAGTGGGCAGACTCAGTCCAAGGCCTGAAGGAATTTCTCTGTTTAGATAGTTGCTGAAACCAGCAGCTCAGTGGTTTACCACACAGTGCAGCTGGATGCAGATCTCAGGAGAATCGGATCAAGTCCCAACAGGCCCTGACAAAACCAGGAGTCTCATTTTAATCTCCTTTGAATTTAAATCAGAATCACCTCCTTAGGTCATCACAGTTGTGAATTGGTAATGATAGCCAATTCTGGCTAAGATTAAATTTAAACAGTAATAGCGATACCTTAAACAAAGTGGGTATGTCAGTGTTTCTCAATCGTGGCAACTTGAAGTTGTATGGACTTCTTCTCCCAGAATTCCCTAACCAGTGTGGATGGCTGGGGAATCCTGGGAGTTGAAGTCCACACAACGTCAGATTGCCAAAGTTGAGAAACGCTGGGGTATGCAATTGTTGTCTGTTATACCTTTATATTGGCTTCAATGCCAGTGCCGGGGATTTTATTTCATGGGTTCCATAGTGAAATGTCTCCTCTTAACCTGAACAGTTTTATCCAAATTCTAAGTTGCCCTCTGAAAATCTAGAATTCTGGAAGGTCGTTGTGCAGATTTATGTGCAGGAGAGAAAGAAAAAGGAAGAGCAATGGTATTGTTCCTATTAATGATTCCATATATGCAACATTGGGGCCTCCATATATTCATTGCTTCAATTTCCTGGGGACATGCAGAGGCTCAATGTGGCTGTTCATTCACTTGCTATTTAACTTTAAGATTATGCACAATACATCTTTGCTCAATGTTTATTGGAAGTCTTGAGCCATTGGGGTGTTGAAGAACTCTCCTCAAAAGCAGTTCTTTTTCTTTTCATTTTAGGGATCACTACTGAAGTTCCAACCCTACATAAATCTCATACTGGTATTAAACAGTTGGGATAGCAGCAACAACACTGGTGAAGAAGCACCTCAAACATTCTTCTCATCAGTTCTGCTGAATTAGGCTGATCTAACCCAGCCTTGTAACTCTCCCATCAAAATCTAGCCATAACTTTTAAATTTAATAGATACATTATTAATATGTATATGATTGCAAGAATTAATCTTTTGTCTGGTCATTTGAAGGCAACAGCTCCTCGAGTTGACATAGAGAGTATACATAAGGAGGAACCTCAGGTAAGGAAGGGCAGCAATCCTATGGCTCACTGCCATTGGCAGGGCTGGGGAATGTTGAGCAATGTGGTATTGACCACAACAGCATGAAGTAACTCTGGAGATTAAAAATGCTGGTATGCATTTGTTAGGCTATTAGTGTTCATGATCCCTGTGGTAGCATTGTGGAATTATTCCAATAAAGAGAACATCTGCAGCTCCAGGTGGAAATACGGAGTTCTTGGTGCTCTCTAAACTTGGTTAATTACCCAACTATGGTAACATAATTACTGTGGTAACAGTCAGAGAACATTAAGAATTCCACACTGCAGTGTAGAATGTCATGGCAATTCCTTTCACATTAAAGTTCAATAAACTGTCTATTGTTTAATAATAATAATAATAATAATAATAATAATAATAATAATAATTCTTCCTTCCTTCCTTCCTTCTTCTTCCTCTTTTCTTCTTTCTTCCTCCTTTCTTCTTCCTTCCTTCCTTCCTTCGTTCCTTCTTCCTCCTTCTCCTTGACAAGTATCATTTTTATTTCTGAGGCTCTAAGATACTTAGATTCCTACCTTTCTTCCTCCATCAATTTATAGCTTTAAAAGAGCAATTTAGGTTTTTAATTGCTACACAATAAAGCTAGAATGAGTTAATTACAACAAATCACAATTTGGCATCACTATTATTGTATCATTTAAACTAATTATGTTAATACTGTGTCAATGAAGTAGATTGAAGATCTGTCTCATGGTGCATTTCTTACTTAGTGTTTTCTCATGAATGACTTGCCCTTCCTAACCTCCCTTTCTTATGATTCTTTAAAGAGTATTTAATGATATATCCTATCTTTCCTCCGTTTGGCTTGCATTTTCTCAGGTGGATTTCCATCAGGAATCTCATAGGGCCATAATAGCTTTGTTTCAGAAACAGATGATTCATGTTTTTATTTTTATTCAGGCAATCCAAACCATTCCACGTGAGCCAGTAGAAGTCCAGACAGCTTCAAATAATCTTGCTTGTAGACTAAGTAATAACATATATTATCTTTGCAATAATGTGCACTCAGCTACATTGTGCCCTTATTTACATTATGCATAATTATTAGTAGATGAACACAACTAAGCATTTTTGATAGACTTAAGTTTGATGTCACATTATAGTGCCACCGTTACTCAAAGCACCTTGCCTCCTTTGATGTCATCCATATACATTAAAACCTGCTGGCTGAGGGACAATGAATGTTCTAATCCGATATAGCTGGAAGGGCCCAGCCAGAAGAAGACTGTATTGTTTACTAATTTACTTGCATATTTATTTACTTGCTTATTTATTTATTTAATTTATTTTCTTTCTTTCTCTCTCTCTCCCTCTCTCTCTCTTTCTTTCGACTTATTTGTCACCCATCTCAATTTAAAGTGACCATGGGAGGCTTACAGCATTAAAAGCATTAAAATTAAAAAAAAAAGATAAATATTTCCAAAACCAAAGAAGTAGAAATTATAATCAAAACTAGAATTATAGTTAAAATATGGGGAGGGAGGGAGGGAGGGAGCAGGATATATTGAGGGGGAGAGGTAGGGTTGCTCTTTAATTCATGAACCACTTCCAGTGTGATGCTGCCCTATTGGGGGCCCCAGTAACCTTCAAATTACTGTAAAGTCTTTTTGTTAATATTAGTGAATATTTATTTATTTTTTTAATTACATTTATATGCCGCCCTTCTCCGAAGACTCAGGGCGGCTTACAATTTTTGGGATGTAACCCAGTGTGCTCAGCAATAGCCTTCATTCCATTGTATATGCCTGCTTATTCCTAAGTGGCATATTTGCTTTACTTATAGCCTATAAGTTGCTAGACAGCCAATGAAGTTGTAATATACTTAAGAATAGAGAAACAATTATTTGGAGTGAAACATTCCTATGGAGGAGAGGAAGAAGGCATCCCTTGGCAATCTTTTTCCTGTCTTTTGAAAAGAACATGAATTTTGATTCGTGCAAATCTGGGGGGGGGGGGATACAGAGAAATCCATTCACGATTTAATTTAAATATCTGTTTCAGCCCAGAAGGGATTTCAAAGGACAAGTAGTCCCAACCCTTCTCTCTCAATCCTGCTGTGGGTCATGTTAATTAAACCCCACCCATTTCTTAAAGATCTTTATCAACAATACATTTTACAATCCTCCTGGTTTCTCCTAATAACTAAGCATGGGAAGAACCCCTAGTCAGACCATATGGAAACAATCATTACAGTTTGATATGCGAACAGTTATAGATCTCAGCCCACTCTCTGAGGCCTCTATACAATCACTTTACACAGCAGACCCTTAAACTGGCTTGAAAAATCAATTCAATCAGTGCAGGATTTAACTTTCAGTTGTTTCAGAAATAGAACAATAACCTCACCAAGTGAAATGATATGGAAAAGCACAATACAGACCTATGGTAGGAGAGTGTATTATTGATGATTCAGACCAATGTGAGGTACTGTAGTTGCATTCTCAGGAACAGGAAAAAAAAGTTGCATCAAGTCAGTCAAATAAAAAACAGTACTATTTTTTACAAATACAGGCAGTTCTCAAATTATTAGCACAATTGAGCCCCAAATTTCTGTTGCTAAGCAACATAGTTAAGTGAGTTTTGCACCATTTTACGACTTTTCTTGCTGCAGCTGGTAAGTGATTGGTAAGTTGGTGGTGCAGGCTGTTAAACGCCTAGCACTTAAGTTCCAGCTGCCTGCAATTAGTGCAGGCTCGAATCCCACCAGGCTAAAGGTTGACTCAGCTTTCCATCCTCTTGGGGTAAGTAAATTGAGGACCCAAGATTGTTGGGGGCAATAAGCTGACTTTGTAAAAATGCCACTTAGTAATAAGCAGGCATATACAATGGAATGAAGGCTATTGCTGAGCGCATTGGGTTGTATCCCAAAAATTGTAGCCGCCCTGAGTCTTTGGAGAAGGGCGGCATATAAATGTAATTAAAATAAAATAAAAAAAGTTGTTAACTTACGAACACAGTGGTTAAGTGAATCTTGGCTTCAAAATGGACTTTGCTTGTCAGAAGGTTGCAAAAGGGGATCATGTAACCCCGGGACACTGCAACCATCATAAATATGAGTCAGTTGCCAAGTGTCTGGATGTTGATCACGTCACCATGGGGATGCTGCAATGGTCGTTAAGTGTGAAAAAAGAGTCATAAGTCACTTTTTTCAGTGCTGTTGTATCTTCTAATCAGAGGTGGTCTTCAGCAGATTCTGACCAGTTCTGGAGAATTGGTAGCAGAAATTTTGAGTAGTTCGGAGAACCAGAAAATACCACCTCTGACTGTCCCTGCCCCCATCTATTCTCTGCCTCCCAAGTCCCAGCTGATTGGCTGGGTCTTCCTTGGTTGCCCTGCCCAGGAGAAAGGAGCTGGAAAGCAGGTTGGTGGGGTGGGGAGGGAATGGGGATTTTGCAGTATCCTTCCCCTGCCACGCCCACCAAGCCACATCCACAGAACCGGTAGTAAAAAAAAATTGAATCCCACCACTGCTTCTAATGATAACTTGTCTCATAACTGATCAGCTAATAGATATTTCTTCAAAATAATCCATTTCTCCATTGATCATTTTATTAATATCAGGTAATTTCTTTAATACTCTCCTTAAGTTTAAATGTGAACAGAATATTTACTGTAGTTTTGAGTTTTCTATATTTTTTTTTAATTTAGAAAGGGCAAATTATACATGTAACTTTATTAAAATATTATATTTGTATTTAAAGTCCCAAGTAATATCATGTCCCAAAGTGAAAATACGAATTATGTTATGACATGTCTGATATTTGCAAAGTGCTAATTGTATTTCAGATTTGAACAAGTTGTTGATTTTCTGTTTTTTAATATAAAATGGATCGGGGGTGTAAATTGTTATTTACTTAATATGCAACTTATTTGTATAACATCTGCCCCGACAGCATATTGCTGACTAGTATAATTAATTTATAAAAGATCAATGATATTAAGAATTACAGTAAGCAATTTAAAAACTGGAGTTGCAGCAGCTGTATTTGGGCCTTATTCATCCATTGACAGAGCTACCACTTAATTTTCTGCATTCTTTCCCATCCACGTATCTGCAGAGTTACAGTAGAGAGGAAGGGATGAGAAGACTAAGATGAGACTAAAACATATGAAGAATGGTTGCAGGATTTGGGTTTGGCAAGTCTAGAGAAAAGAAGAACTAGGGGTGACATGACAGCAGTATTCCAATATTTGAGGGCTGCCATAAAGAAGAGGCGCTCAAATTGTTCTCTAAAGCATCAGAGGGCAGAGCAAGAAACAATGGTTAGAAACTAATCAAAGAGAGAAGCAGGGGTGGGCTGCTGTGGGTTCGCATGGGTTTGGGTGATCCTCTAGCTAAGATACTGCACGGTTTGGCAAACCCGCGAATCCCACCCCTGGCTGGCCCCTCCCTAGAGTCCCCACGTGGCCCGTTTGGATGCCAGGTAAGTACAGGGCCCACATGGAGACTCAGTGAGGGTGAAAAATGGGCCTCCCAGAAGTTCCGGAAGGCCAGAGGGCTTTCGTCCTCCTGGAGGCTTGAAGAAATAGTTCATGAAGGGTTTCCAGGCACCATTAAATGTAGTTGTTGAGCTAATTCTGCCATGTCTGTTAGTTCTATCATTTTCATCAGCCATTCCTCTATTGTGGGTATTTCATATTCTTTCCATTTTTGAGCATGTAATAGTTTTTCAGCAATAAACATGTGTAAAATTAATCTTCCATGGCTATTTTCTAATTGACTGTCTATTGATCCCAGCAAGAAAAAGGTCTGGTTTCAATCAAATATTGATCTTGAAAATTCTTTGTATTGTTATATGTATTTGAACCCAGAGATTTCTGGCTTTTTACAAGTTCCAATAGAAGACAATAAATGTAGATTAGGGTTGAACTCTTTAAGTTTTTGGTGGTCCCTGAGCTTGGTGGTTTTCATGCAGGTGTTTCATAACCAAGCTAGGTAACATCATCAGTGCTAGTGTGTGTGGGGGTTTGCTACTTCTTATATACAATAGCTTGTTCTGCTAGTGTTGGTGAGGGTGTCGTTTTTTCCTTGGAAATTCCTTGATTTTTTTTAAAGTCCACCAACCATGATAAAATGAACCTTCATTTTATCTGCATTTCCAACATAAATTTGAAACACCTTTATATATTGTAGATAATTTTTCTAGAGTCACGAAGTATGGCCTAGTGTGCTTATGAAAGTAACTACTACTCAAGGTGAAAATCAATCATTATTTTCAAATACTATCTAAAAAGATACATAACATAATGGAACAGGAAATGTACAATTACTAGTTAAAATGTTAATTTCAAAATTATCAAATATAAAGAGAGAGAAGGCTAGAGAGGCAAAATTAGAAAAATATTAGAATAGAAATGTTAAAAACAGCCATGTAAGCAAAAGAAATATATATTAGAGGAAAAATAAAGTTGCTGATTTTGTTTTATACTTATGTATATAACAAAACTACAAATGAACAAGAGATTATTTGAAATGAAATATTTTAAAATATAAATAAATAAACAATAAATGAATACATAAATAAGTAACAAGTCATCAGTGTCATAAACGGGCTGCAAAATATTAAGGACTGATGTAGAATGATTAGATTCTGAAGTGACAAAATAAACATAATACTGAAAGAGGAATTGTTTAAAGATTTCTGAGACCTTGATCAGGAGTGCTAAAAACTTGAAATACTAAGTAGTACACATTCTACATGTGTGTCAGGATCCAGCCCAACCTAAAAAAAAGGTTCATCTGAAGAAGACATTTGGGATTCTCCAGAAAAAGATATAAATGACACTTTTACGATAGGGCAAATCCATATAAAGGGATATATTTGAATGTTTGGACAGATTTGCAAAGTCTTGTGTTATAAACTATTAAGACAAGAAGACCACTAGTATAAATAATTTCAGAAACAACTAAGAAAAAGCAAAATAGAAAAAAAACACAACACTGAAATAAATATAAAACAAAGATTAGCTCTTTCTCTCCTTTTCATGTTATGGATATATAACATCTGGAATGAATAAATAACAAATTCAGCCTTTTTCAATTAACTTATTCCAAACCAAGTTAGAAGGAACTCTAACCCTATATTGCAAATTCGCAGAGGTGTTAAACAATACATCCTGATAATTAAAAAAGAAATCAATAAAACTAAAATTAAATAACAATGGTATTCACAAATGAAGGCAAATATATGTGTCTCAGGATAATGTTGCAGGATCTAATCTGGGTCAGTCACTAGTCTTCCAAGCTTTTGGACTTGTGTTGGAGCGCATCCTCAGAGAACTTCTCTCTCATAAAGCTCTTGCAAGGGTTATGGAATAAACTAGGATGTAAAAAAATCCCAGAAGAAGGCAAAAGGCTATCAATCCCATATTGTTGCAAAGAAAATTAAATGGATGTCTCCATGTAGTTGCCAAAAGTCTAGGTGAACTCAAGGGAACTTTCTCTCTCTCTTATGAATTTTGGCACTGGATTTTTCTCATTCTCAAATAAAAGCCAAAATTATTATATTTCTATTTGCAATGTTTTCAAGCTTGTAGCTCAGGGGTGTCAAACTGGCAGCCTTCGGGCCGGATGCGTCACATGCAGCCACGCCCACCAAAGCTCTGCGAAGGGAAAAAAGCATTGCAATATATCACGTGATGGCAATGTGACGCAGCAAGTTTGACATCCGTGTTGTAGCTAATATTCAATATTAGCTACAAGCTTGATGAAGTCTTAAATATAGATAATTATTTAGGCCTCGTTGTAGTGTAACATAATATCCAGGGAACCTGATGGTGCAGTGGTTAGAATGTAGTATTTCAGGCTAACTCTACCCACAGCCTGGGTACAGTTTGAGCCTGACAGGGCTCAAAGTTGACTCAGCATTCCACCCTTCCAACGTCAGTAAAATGAGGATCCAGATGGTTGGGGGCAACATGCTGACATAATCTCCCCAGAGACTGATGTAAAGCGTTGTGGGATAGTATATAAAACTATGTGTTACTGCTAGTGTTTTTTTTTTTAATTACATTTATATGCCGCCTTTCTCTGAAGACTCAGGGCGACTTACAATTTTTGGGATGCAACCCAGTGTGCTCAGCAATAGCCTTCATTCCATTGTATATGCCTGCTTATTACTAAGCAGCATTTTTACAAGGTCAGCTAATTGCCCCCAACAATCTTGGGTCCTCAATTTACCTACCCCAAGAGGATGGAAGGCTGAGTCAACCTTGAGCCTGGTGGGATTCGAGCCTACAGCAGTTGTAGGCAGCTGGAACTTAAGTGCAGGCAATTAACAGCCTGAGCCACCCAAGGCCCTTTTAAAGTGTTATATATTTAAAGTGTTATATATGACAAGGAATGAGGAAAAAGTATTAAATGATACGAGTCCTTGTCTATGGAGATTTTTAATCATCCAGGTCATGGTTTTCCAAAGGTGCTTTTCAAAAGACAATTAGACTTTTTTTTTTCCCCTTGAAAACATTTCGCTTCTCATCCAGGAAGCATCTTCAGTTCTTGGATGAGAAGCAAAATGTTTTCAAGGAGAAAAAAACCCCAAGAAAGCCCAGTGGGAAGACATGAGTCCTTCTTAATAAAAAATATTACTAAATCTTTCTATCAGAATAAATTTCTATCTGATTACCTGGGGAGAAAATCAGCTATTAAGACATATGGAAGAACATAAAGGGATAATACAGAAATATAGTATAGACTTTGTAAAAATGCCACTGAGTAATAAGCAGGCATATACAATGGAATGAAGGCTATTGCTGAGCACACTGGGTTGCATCCCAAAAATTGTAAGCCTCCCTGAGTCTTCGGAGAAGGGCGGCATATAAATGTAATTTTAAAAAAACACATACAGAGATATATGTGTTTGTATATATGTATGCATGAATGTGTTTATGTATATACATGTGCGTATTATGTATATATATGTATGTATTTCAAAGAAGAAGATTATATCATGAAAAGGACACCAAATATAGGAAAAATGTTTCATTCCAAATATGGAAGTGAGAAATATAAGTTCTCTTTAACTTTCAAGTTATATTTAGTGATGATGCTCCTGTTACAAGAGATAAAATGAGTAAGAATTATTAGCATCAGATACAGTGTGGAGATTTCTAATGTGTTTGAAGAGACTGACAAAGGAACAAGCAACTTTCTGGGATACAGTATTCCAAGTTCCTCTGAGTTTTCTTATTTATATAAAAATAGCTACTTTGAAGAACAGAAACAGTTAGTTGTTTATATTATTCTTGGCATAAAAACTAAAGATTGCAAACAGAGCTTAAAGAATAGACAAGCCACAGGATTTTACTAAAATAACAAATCAAGGCATCATGAACTACAGCCAGGGTGACATGAAGAGAACTTCACTCATGCAATGGGATCTCTCTGTGCTCTCCTCCTGGTGCAACCTTTGGGCCTCCAATCTGCTAGGCAACTTATCCTAATCTACTGAAATACATTTCAAGAATGCTGTGGATCGTATACGTGTGTGTGTGTGTATGTGCTGGCAATAATGATGCTCTATCGTCATACAGATATAATCGGATACAATCATAAATTATATTTAGAAAAGAAAATGAATGAATCCATTAAAAAGTGTTTATCGAAGTATTTTTTTACATAAAACATTGAAGTTATTGATAGAGTTGTATAATTCTATAAAATAAAATTGAGATTATTAATATAAAGCATGTTTGTTTAAAACCACTAATGTATATCTGTCCGTACCTGTATTTATATATGAAACTACAGATGTAAATATAGTAAAATAAATGTTAACTATCCTAGTGAAAATCTCCATTTAAAACTAAAATTTCATAAACTATATAAAATTAAATTTTTACAAACCAAAATTAAAACAAAAGCATAGAAACAGCAGTTACAAAAGCAAAATCCACCAGAGCTATATTATTAAACCGGAAGTAGGATCTAAAAGCACAGACCTATTAAAAAGACCCAAGATAGTTGGGGGCAATAAGCTGACTTTGTAAAAATGCCACTTAGGAATAAGCAGGCATATACAATGGAATGAAGGCTATTGCTGAGCACACTGGGTTGTATCCCAAAAATTGTAAGCCGCCCTGAGTCTTTGGAGAAGGGCGGAATATAAATGTAATAAAAAAGTCATTGCTTGGCATCAAAGCAATAGCAAGACATTCCCTGAAATGGGTTGCAATAATCAGAAGATTCTGTTTTGGCTCTCCTTATCTTAATGCCAGAAGAGAGCTGCTTAAGTTAAGAGCCTGAGCCTGTGAAAGAACAGTGCCTTCCTTCGTAGATGGTCTAGTTTGGACCTGGGACTCTATGACCGAATGTATCTCTATACTTTTATCTTTCTAGGCCTATGAAGTTTTTTTAAGATAAATCAAATGATTCCATTTGACTAGTGGGCCTTTCCAAGCTATTTTCTACATACGTGAACCTAGTCCTTTTAAATGAAGATGCCAAGTTTTGGAGTCAGGACTTTCTGCCTTCAATGCAAAGCTGGATTAAGAAGCTGGTTTTGATTAAGAAATAAATCATATGTTAAAGTGACCTACTCAAAAAGGTAAATATAAAAGGCAAAATTAATGCCTTGTCAAATGCAGGAAATCAGGAGTCGAGGTGGTTCAAATTAATATAGGTTTATTGTATGCTAAAGCTTTCTACAAGAATGTGAACTACTAACAGTCAAAGCAAAATGGTGGTAGATAAGAGTCAATGGAATTCAAGATGGGCTAGACTTCGATCACTTGTGGATGCAAAGAGATTCCAGACTGATGACATACTTGACTCATTCATCGGGCTCAGCCTGGTCATCACTTACAGTCTGTTGAAAATCATATGACAGTGCAGTTGATCTAGATGTCAACCCTGAAGTTGGCCGAACTGTGGCCATTTTCTTTTGTAGTTTCCTCTAGAGAATTTCTTCTTCTCACAGCTTCAGAGCTGACACAGCCTGGTGCGAAGGAGCCAGCAAGGTGGGTGTAGAGATAGCTGGGATGCTGTAGCCAAAATAAAATTATTTCCCCTGGGAATCAAGGACATTGCTGCAGGTGTTCGAAAGGTGGAGACTGAGATCACCTAAGCAACTGTACTACATGCTGATTGGACCATGAGATTGGTGACTCGGGGGGGGGAGTGACAAGTTTTACCTTTAATTGGGTGTAAAATTGGTGGGAACTTAGAGGCAGTTTTTCACCAAGAAAATGCCAACTTGGTATGTTCCAATAAAATGTTCTTTGAGGAATGTGCCTGCCTCCAAGTTCTTATTGAATGGACTTGGAACCTTGACATTGGAGATAACAAAAGGATTGGCTTCAAGTATTATCCTAAGTCAAGCAGAATGCAATTTCCTCACTCCAATTCTTTTCATGCTGTTATGGGATATTTTTCAACATAACATATGCCTAATATAGAAACACAACCTCCAAGATTTGCATTATACTAGCCTGGCTATCTTATTTGGAAAGAAAATCCCACAAACATCTCTCTGACATTGGAAATGTATTAATAATAAACTATCTAGTTAACTACTTGTCCTTTCATGAGGTGGGTGTCTCACTCCCCCTATTACAAGGTGCTGAACATCACACCAGTTAAGGAAACAATAGTTTCCTAAGACACTTTGCCTGGTGGCTAGGTCATCATGTCACATCACACTCTTATTCATGAACTGCAAGAGACTCCATTAATTAAATGAAGAAATTCCCAACAATTCAATGTAACCCCGATGCTGCATTCCACAATCTTTATAATGAAAAATGCTCACTGCCCAAATCTGAAGTGCAAGCACTTAAGATGGAAATGAAGATCTCATCACAAACTATGCCCAGTTTTATCCACCCAGCTTAAATCCAAAGCAAACATTTGCCCAGTGAGAATGTAACAATGCTGTGGCGTTCATAACCACCTCAACATAATTAAGCAGCATTCTTTAGAAGAATAGTAATGGCAATAAAACTTAGCATTACCATAGCATTTTTGAATTGTAGGCATTTTGTCCCTAAGGGGTTCTTATAGTGATCTTTTAAAAGCAAGTGGCATACATTATCTTGTAATCTGTACAATAATTCTATACAGTTCTTATCATCTTCATGCAGCAGGTTATGGTCCTGAAGTTAAATGCAAAGAGTGTGCTTCAAACTACCTAATGAGTTACTGACTGAGGCAGAATTCAAGCCAAGAATTGCCTGATTCATCACATAGTTTCTTTGTGGTTGCATCACACCATCCTGAAGTGCTTCCATCCAGATAGATATTCTCTAGTAGTATCGTTTAAAAGTCATTATGCAACCATTCTGGGTTTTTTCCCCCTCCTAAATAAATGCACTTTGGAAGAAAAGAAAGCAGAAAAATGACATAAAAATGACATAGGGATGACATGTGTTTGATTTTTTTTGCTTCTTCTCTTTTAATTAATGAAAGAGGGCAATACTTTAATAAAGGACTTACTGTATCTAGAAACCCTCAGCTCTGCAGCTTGTCCTGCCATCACACCTTTGAGAGGATGGATGTTTTACAACTCTCTTGAAAAATGGAAAGATGAGGAGGACAGGACCAGTTGATAGTATACACTTTCACAATCTCAACTCTGCAAATGCAGTGTGGCCATCCTGCATTAAAATCACCCATACTTAGAAAACTTCCATTGGAATTAGTAGGGTGTTTTGGTCAAAACCAAAATAAGCATGCATTAAAACAGCTGAAACCCAAACATAACAGCTAAAGTTGTTGGTTTTAAATGCTCACAAAGACAATTCAGTACAATCTTGGATTGAGAAAAGTGCAGTTAAAAAATGTTAGAAAAAATAACCCACAAAAAAAATAACCCACACTGAGTGGGCTTGAGTCCATGTCCACTTAAAATATTGTTCCTTATCGCCTCTCTTCTCCATTTTTCACTAATGGAGGAAAGATTTCATTTTCCTTAATTCTCTGAAAAGGAGACCTTCCCCTCATCCTCATCTTAAATTCCTAGAGGAAAAGACAGTGGTAGAGAAGGAAGTGTGGGAAAACACTTTGCTTCTAATGGCCTTCTATGGTCATTATTTTGTTTTGTTTTTGGTAATGATCTTCTAAGTTAAAGGGAGGGCAGGAATGCTGGTGAAGACAGTAACGTTTTGTTCCTAACTATACAGTGATAGACGGGGAAAAGCATAAGAGGATTCAGTTAAAACACACACACACACACATTGTTAACAGATGGCTTCTGCGAAACAACACAGAGCTCCTGCCCCACAAATATTATTACAGACCAATGTCTTTCCTGACCCAATACACACAACTACTTGCTCTTTTAAATGCCATCTAATGAAAATACCGTAAAGGGGGAGGGGGGAAGTTTGGTGGCTATTATCTTCCTGTCCACTATGCCCCTTTTCATTGTGCCGTTTTCTACATCACTATGCTGCAAGATCTAGCTTTTCTTTCCATATTGCTGAAACTTTTTATTTCTTTTACTGTTCACTAGAACTTACTGTTCTAATCATTTGTTCGACTGTGCCATTCCAAAGTCCGCCTAATGATGAAAAACAATAAGAGAAGCAACGTGAAGACGCGATGCTAGCAATTCGAGCAATGTTGTGTAATCCAAGATGAGAGTGTTAATTAAAGGTGTGGATGATGAAGTAAATACTATCTATCTTTTCTTACCAAACGTTGGTTTTGTTTCCCCTTCTAAGGTCCATCATTTTCCATACATGGGAATACAACCATTTTCTGACTCTGATGGGACATAACAAGCAATAAAACGCAACAGCGCAAGCCCCACATTAGCAACAATGTTAGATACTCCAAAAGCTTCCATGATGCCAGGCTCACTAATGGCGGTTTCACTCTATCAGCACTTCTGTCTCCCAAGCCTTCTGAAAAACATCCTGAATTGGCTTTGCTCTTTTCTTACCTACTTTGGGTGGGCCTAATCGATTCAGTTGTAAAGGATGGAAGTAGGACAACTGGGCAGGACTAACTGAGCCAAGGTGATGGGATGCAACCTGAGAAAGATACTTGCCCCCATTCCCCCATTTACCTTATCACTTCAGCAAGTGGAGGGGAGGAACATTGTCAAAAAGGAAACAGAGGGAGAAATAATGCATACCCTGTTTTGATTCCCTGTTTCCTGGCTGCTCCCAATATCTGGATGTCAACCACCTTGACCAACTAGAACCCAAGGCTGTCCTTTTCCCTTCCTATTCGTTGTTTCTAAATTGTGTATTTTAAATGGATTGCCAATAAGGTGTGGAAAACAGAAAACTGCTATGGATTCTCTTCCCATAGGGAATTGAAGGGGGTGAGCTAAGAAGCACATCATGGAACACATTTATTTATTTAATGATAATCCTTATAAGTCCTCTCTTTATCTTGCAACCAAGAATACTCAGGGCAATTTTATTTTAGCAAGCCTTAGGATTGTAGTGTGATAGCAAATCCCATTCATTTAAAAAAATAGGTTTGTTTGTTATTATGCTGAATATTGTTTGGGGTTTAAGTAATTATTGAGTTACTCGGCTGTTTATTTGTTCAGAGCTGTTCAGACTGGGTTGGTTTTATCAATATTATTAAATAAATAATTTCCTCCTAAATAAACAACAGGAGTTGTTTGCAATGGCAAACCACCAATTACAACATAATTTGATCAACAAGTGGCTCAGTCTACATTAAAAACTGGGTCAATGTCTTCACTTCCTCAACTTCTAATAGACAACCCTTCCTTGTGACATCCTCTTAATAGCCTTCTGGGAATGGAAAGACTTTAGGAACAGCCTAATGTCAATTTTAATTACAGTTGTGGCTAATTACCAGTCATTCTTCTGATGCAGTAACTGAGGAAGATCAAAACCGATGTAGGAAATTACCAATAGAAAAAGAGAAAGAAAGGATGGAGTGTAAGGACAATCTATAAACATGAAAAATGATTTAAAGTAAAATGGGCTGCTTGCACATTAAATTCAATTTATTTATTTATTTATATGTTTATTTATTTATTTACTTACTTACTTACTTACTTACTTACTTAGCCTTGATCCCATGCTTCAGGCTTTCTAATAAGTACAGAAATTCTCTTCCTCTTCTTTCCCTTCTTCCCTCCCTTCCTCTTTACAAGAAAGCTATAATGAAAATCTACAATTGGCCAAAGGTCATCCAGTACACTTCATGTCTGTGTGAAGATTTGGAGGGCCAAAGTCTACTCCCGTGCTTCTCAAACCTTTTCCTTTATTACCCAAAACCGCATATGAGAAAGTCCTGTATACCGCTGAACAGAAAAACCTTATTTAAAAGCCCCTGTTGAGCTTGGATAATGGGTTCATGTGTCATTACCCAATACAAATTACCCAATATTTTACCCAACTTTGGGTAATTTCCCCAGGTTTGGGAAGCGCTGGTCTACTCCATTCTACTGAAGCTTTTAACCCGGACTCTTTTCCAATGTTCCAGATTAGGAAGAAGAACGTAGCTTGTATACAGGAAAATAAAAGATTTCCATACCAGAATTTGCTGTGAATGACTCATCTTTGGAAGAACTGCCTGTGAGGCATTTCCCCTTTGATGCAAAGCCTTAAAAAAAGACTCTTTTAAGAAGTAACTTCTAAACAATAGCATGTAGCTTAAAGATTTAAACAGCATGGAGCTGCTTATTGGTGGTTTTTATACTCCAATATTATTTGGGTGTGGGAAAAAGCATATGTACCAATATACATAATCATATAGGACAAGCACATGCATGCCTGTTTTATGTATAAGCAAGGGGAGTTATACTGATGTCCCCTGAATGAGACAATAGCCTTTTGAATTGGATGCATGGACTGGATGGAGATGGTTGGTATACAGTACAGGCATTGTGAAACTATTCCAATTATTTTATTTATCAAATTTAGGTGGCTGCCCATCTCATGAACATGACTCTGGGCAGCATACATAAAAAAACAGAACATTTAAAAATAAAACTTATAGCACAAAACAAAACACAAGCATAACTAAAACCACAGGGGAGTCCCTTCAAGATCTTTCCTGCAGTAGCCATTTCACGTGTTCCCTACTTCCATAGGAATCTTGAACAAAACTGTTTTATGGGATTTCCAGAGAACCAATCAGATCGGGGCCAATCTATAAACATTGCTAGTAAATTCTATTTTTTGAAATCTACGATAGTGATTCATAGAAATCAAAAAATAAAACTCAATAGCAAAGCCTCCATACACACACAGATTTAGCAAACACAGGTAGTCCTCGATTTACCAGCCCAGAATTTATGTTGCTATGTGAGAAATTTGTTAAGTGAGTTTTGGCCCATTTTACAACTTTTCTTGCTATGTTTGTTAAATGAATCAGTGCAGTTGTTAAATTGGCAACACAGTTGTTAAGTGAATCTGGCTTCCTCATTGACTTTGCTTGTCAGAAGGTCTCAAAAGGGATCACCTGACTTGGGGGGGGACACTGCAACTGTCATAAATTTGACATTCAGATGTTAAGCATCTGAATCTAAATTATATGACCATGGGGAGACTACAATGGTTCAAAGTGTGAAAAATAGTCATAAGTTCCTTTTTTCAGTGCCGTTGTAACTTTGAACAGTCACTAAATGAGCTGTTGTAAGCCAAGGACTACCTGTACATTATTTGGAACTTTGCAGTGGAATAGAATAAGCTGAAAGTGCAGGAAAAAAAAAGCAGCCCCTAGGTTTTATCCTTAGCCTGCTACTCTGAGTCTTGGAAATTTAACTGCAGAAAACTCAAGCCAACCAATGAATTTAAGACTGAGTTGTGAACTAGAGTTAGTTTCATGTATGGACAACTTCAGATCTGCTTATTAATAGATCAGTGAGAAAAATGGATATTTAAGGAACAAAAAAGGCAATTATCATATAATAAATATAATCTTTATATCAGCTGCAATTCAACCGTTTCTGAAGTTGTTGGATTCCAACCTGCACCATTTCGGCAAGCATGACCAACAGTTTGAGATAATAAGAGTACAACTTCAACAGCATCTGATCAACCCATCCTGCACTGAGGAATCCTCAGAAGACCCTCACAGGGTCCCCTAAGCAAAGTCTGAAAAGCAGACAGGATACATACTTTTAGTCACCATATTATTCTTTAAGTTAGATTTGAAATCCTCCTACAGTAAAACAGTGCCCCGTTGTTCTTAAATGTATGAAAATGGTCTGAAGAAAAGGTAAATAAACATGCTGGCAATATATGTAGCATATGCAAGTTGCAAATCTGCTGGAAAGTACAACTGTGTACCCCTCTACTCAGAAGTAGGTGTTCTGAATTAAGAGGGATTTATTCCTACATATAGGTTTGCAGAACTATATCAAGGTTTATTTTAAGGCTTTCTGTGTGGAACATCCAAAACAGTAGCAAAAATTATGTTTCGTTTCAGGCTATACGAGTCCATAACTTATATTCAGAATTAATTAAACTACAATATCCTTAATGCTACAATAGAGCATTAAGGAAGATACTCTTAATTTGGAAGAAGAGGGAAAAAGTCATTCTTTAAACTGTAATAAACTATTTTTTTCTCATTTAAATGTGTTAATATATTCTGATTTGAAATGGTTACCTTTCTGCTATGCTTTAACCGTCGTTATATATTTAGGAGGATGGATCAAAATGAGGCAGAAGACGTGGCTTCCTTTTCCAAAGTCTGGAAAAGAGCAGATCTTTACAATGCAATGTCATTTGCCTAATCAGAATCATCCCTTAAAATCCAATGGGATTAATCCAAGATAGGAGATAGGATAGCATTGTTAGTTAGCTTATTGGAATTCAACAGTTTACTGATTAAACTATTGTTTCAGCTTATATTTTTGCAACTGTAATGAAAGGGTCTTTTACAATAGAGATACAGCCTTCAGCTTGCAACCATTCAGTTACAATGGCACTGAAAAAAGTGACATGACCATTTTTACATTTTATGACCATTGCAGCATTCCATGGCTGCATGATCAAAATTTGGGCTCTTGGCAGCTAGCATATATTATTTATGACAGTTGCACTGTCCTCAGTCATGTGATTACCATTTGTAAACTTCCCAGCTGGCTTCCAACAAGCAAAGTCAGTGGGGGAAGGCAGATTTGTTTAACGACTGCATGATTCACAACTGCAGTGATTCACTTGTAGCAAAAAGGTTGTAAAATGAGGCCCAACTCACTTGATATCTGCCTTGTATTTTAGTAACAGAAATTTTGGGCTGAACTGTGGTCATAAGCCGAGGATTACCTGTAGCTACAAACATTGGATTCAAGAATGAGAAATTTAACGCTTCCCATGCTGACAGATTTCATCCACAAATCTCTATCATTAGAATGTAGCCATTCACTGGGTTTTGCTCTTCTTTGAATGTTCTTGGCATTTTGCCTGAGATGTACAACTGCATTAATACCTATAGATCTGCAGGGCTGTCTCTGCCCTTCTAATTGTTGCTAATGATAGAGCTTCTCATATGTTGGCTGAGGTCAGCGCAAATTGGAGAACCAGAGAACTATAGAATTGAGAGTGCAGGCTTAAAAGTGTGTGGAAAAAAGGAAGTAAGTTTCCCTAAGTTTTATAGACTGGTGTTTTATAAAATTCCAAGGATGGGTGTTGGGTGATCTTTACAGGCCTGAAATCATTTCTCCTGGCTTTCTCTTCCCTAGCAGTCTTTACTACACAGCTACACCTTCCAACTGGCAAACACCAGTAGACATAAATTGGTCATGAAATAAACAGATAGTATGGGAAACAAGCCTTTCACTCAGAATTTGTTATTATATATTTTAAGATTTATTCATTCATTTATTTTGTTTTGTTTTATTTCCCACCTTTATTATTTTTATAAATAACTCAAGGTGGCAAATATATGCAATGCACCTTCCACCTATTTTCCACACATTGAATGGTTTATTTGTTTTTAATCCGATGTTTTTGCCTGTGGAATAAAAACTGAGTTCTAATAGGTTTAAATTGAGAGTAGATAATCGTAACAATATATTTGTAAAAGTAGTATCAAGGTAGTTGGCATTAAATTCAATATATTTTAAAGGCTCATACATTTAGATGGTACACACAAGATAAGTGAAAATTGTGAATGCTTATTCTTTCTCCTGGAATTTAGCTTAGATTAGAGAGGCTTTGGTACACTACATTTACCATTGAAAGAAAAGCATGGGAATTAGAGCCCCATGTTGGTAAAATGGGGAAATAATATAGAACTGACCAAGGAGCAAAATAAGCAATTGGAAGAGAAGCTCTTTCTATTCCCACTTCTTCTCTCAAGAGCGGAAAACTCTCTTCTGCCTCTCCTACTTATGCACTATTTTGTGATGGAAATAAGCAGGCATGTCATAGCAAATTTATAGCTTGTGCATCTTTTCTTACCATTGCTAAATAATGTACAGAATATGGATCAGTATCATTTTTATCCTGATCCTTACAGTAAAATAACATCTACCAACTCTCCCTAAGATAAAGGTAAGATGGCCGCATCTTCTACTTTCCGTTTCTTTTTATGAAACTTTTCCCTTTCACTATTTTCTATGGACATAGACTCTTTCCTAACAAGTTTGGAGGAAAGTCTTGCAATTATTTTTCATTTATATAGGTTGATTTAACATATATTCATATAGAATCAACCCTAACCCATTCCTCCAATGGGTCAGCAAAGAATAGAATAGAATTCTTTATTGGCCAAGTGTGATTGGACACACAAGGAATTTGTCTTGGTGCAAATGCTCTCAGTGTACATAAAAGAAAAGATACATTTGTCAAGAATCATAAGGTACAACACTTAATAATAGTCATAGGGTACAATAAGCAATCAAATCATACTAGGAAACAGTCAATATAAATTGTAAGGATACAAGCGACAAAGTTACAGTTATATAGTCATAAGTGGGAGGAGATGGGTGAAAGGAAGGATGGGAAGATGAATAGTAATAGTAATGCAGACTTAGTAAATAAAATGACAGTATTGTGGGAATTATTTGTTTAGCAGAGTGATGGCGTTCAGGAAAAAAATATCCTTGTATCTAGTTATTCTGGTGTGCAGCGCTCTATAGTGTCGTTCTGAGGGTAGGAGTTGAAACAGTTTATGTCCAGGATGTGAGGGGGTCTGTAAATATTTTCACAGCCCTCTTTTTGACTTGTGCGGTATACAGGTCCTCGATGGAAGGCAGGTTGGTAGTAATTGTTTTTTACAGGAGTAGAGCATTTCTATGACATCACAGAGAGAGTCATCAAATTCTTACATGAAGCTTCATTCTTACATGCCTGATTTTAGTGTTCTGGGTTTCAGAGTCTGGATGTACATAGTGGATCTTCCAATGAGATACCTAGGATGCGGGCAGCTGGAGACTGCTTTACGTAGCTGTTCCAAGCGGTGAGTTATTCCTTGTGTACTTCCATAAGTAGCTGTGGCAAGGAGATAATATTGGGCTTACAGTGTGGGTAGAGACTAAAGATAGTCCCACGTGGACACCGTGGCCAAATAAAGCATCCTTGGGGTCCCCTGCCTGTAAATCCACCCACAATGTATCACATAAGCCATGTTTTGTACCATGCAATCATCTGGTTACAATTATTGGCACGGTTGAGGAGAGGGTAGTATCTTTCCTTTTGGTGGATTTTTTTTTTTAATTGTCTGAGTTTTTTCATCCTGTGCATTGTAAAAGTACAGCCTCTGCGAGCCTGTCGCTTTCCTTTAAATGCTACCTACTAGCCATCTTAAAGTGGATCCGGAATGTAAGTGAACTTTATCTGTTACATAGGATTATTTCATTTGACTTTCACAGGAGTATCCATGAGATACCTTGATTACGGTGAGGCTTTCACTACATGATCTTTTCCCATTTCTTTTCCTTTAGATTACTGTATTGGAAAGGTAGACTTCTAAAGACATGACTGCTGAAAATGAACAGGAAGAAAAAATTCAGAGTGGAGGAAGAAGAAATGGCTTTTGTTATTGGTGAAGAACTCTATGAAAACGTACACTTCATTGTGAATCTCTTTTTTTCCTGCCTCCTCTAACTTCTTTTTACTAACATACACAGTTGCTCTTTTTAATCAGATCTTCATACAATCATGTAAATATAAAGCCACTATAAATGATGCAATCTTTTTTCTATTTCTGTTCCATGCTACTTTAACATTTATTTATCCACAATTCTTTGATGTTCACATTCATTTTCTATATAGGTATTTAACCTGCCTAAAATTGTTCAGAGAAGCAGTATGGTAAAAAGCCAAATTCCAAAATGCATGTCAACATAAGAATTCAAAGTTAGCTCAATTACAAAATAATTAAGGTACTTTCTGTAATTCGGTAGAGATGGGGGAATACATGTTAGATGTTTAACAGCACACATCTTTTTGTTAATACTGTGATCCTTTCCAGCCTTGCATTTCTCCTTTGCCAAGTGCTTGACCAAATAATAAATAACATTTTAGTTGCAGTTGTTCAAAACAGCCAGGTTCCTATAGAAGTTATATAAAAATACAGCTTTAATAGAATACTTAGAGTGATGTGTGGCTAGTTCAGCCATCACACCAAACCATAATGGAGTCTTTTCATTTTAACTTGGCATGTGGCATGAACCTAGCTACTGTGAATTGTAAACCATGCGTTACTACTTGGCAAATTGTCCAAACTCAGCCAGTTGTGGTACATTCAATAATCTATGGTTTAACCAGCTCCTAGTATGTATAAGTGTCTGTTTGAAGGAACCTGCTAGTACCAGTTTATTACCATGAATATAGTTGGTTCAGAATGCAGTGCAAAAGAGGTGATTCAGAACAGGAAAAATAGAGCTTATTAGTATGTCTAACAGGAATATAGATGAAAATAAGAAAGTTAATAGAAAAATAGTTAGGGATAAACGCTAGGGTAGTAAGTGTTTGTATAAAAATAATAATGTAGTTTTCTATGAGAGTAATGCTGTGCATGTCTGCTTAGACTAAAAATCCCTGGAATTTGGTGGGGCTTATTTCCAAATATTGCGTAATATAACATGTCTTAAATATCCCTAATTAATCTGTGGAGAATGTATGAAAAATTAAATGTATTAAGTAGAAAACTACACAAAGGCCAGAGATTCCTTCATTCATTATAGACAGATAGTGCCATCTGGCAAAGATGGGGATAAAATCATAATTTTCATACTGCTTTAGGCTTCTGAATTTTGCCACATCCTTATGGACTATTGTTTCGTATATCTCACTTGAAAGTTAACTCCGAAAGGACGCTTAAGAGTCATGGGTTGGATAGTAGGAGTTCCTAGGTGGGGCAATTCCATAGCATCTACTGTATGTCCAGCAGAATAATCAATTCACCCTTGATTGTGAGACGACGCCGCAGGCCTGTGAAATGTTCAGCCCCACCCTAAAGGACGCTGCCTCCTCAGCACAGCAGATGGATGAAGATGGATGTTCCCAGATAACACCCAAAATAGCCATCGCTATCTCACCACTTTCTCTGCAGTCCAGGGAGTGTTTAGGTGTGTCTACCCCCCAAGACGGGAAGCGCATGGTGTGGGTCCATGACACCTCCTTTTCAAAATGCAAAATGCCAGGTGGATTGAGGCAATTGTTCAAAGGCAACATGGCTAGGAAAGCTACAACAGAGAGAGCAAGGAAAGGAGGGAGGCTTGGGAAAGACAGCTAAAAAGAATCCATTTAATGCTTGGAGATAGATATCAAGGCCATAGTAGTTTTCAACTTGCGAACCACAATTGAGGCCAGATTTCGGTTGCTAAGCAAGACACTGGTTAAGTGAGTTTTGCCCCATTTTCACGACCTTTCTTACCACAGTTGTGAAGTGAATCGCTGCAGTTGTTAAATCAGTAACACGGCTGTTAAGTGAATCTGGCTCCCCCATTGAGTTTCCTTGGCAGAAGTTTACAAAACTGACCCCAGGACACTTCATAAATATGAGTCAGTTGCCAAGCATCCAAATTTCGATCACATGACCATGGGGGATGTTGCAATGGTCATGAACAAAAATCTTATAATCTAAATTTCAGTTGCAGAAAACAACAAAGTGAATTACGAAGGATTATGTTGGATGTAGAGCAATCTCATGGTTTAGAAAGTAGAAGAGGAGACTGAAAATTAGAGGAATATGTTTTTACAAATCTTGTGTGGCCTAGATCTAAATATCCACAGTAATGCTAGTTTCTACAGAGTACAGAGTAACTACATTCCAAGAGGGGATTGGCTTCAGTATGTTTTTTCCCCAGCTTTGTATATAAGAACATGTAGCCACAACTAGAGATGTTAGAATTCTTTTTCTTGGTGCCCAACTTAAAGTCAGCTAATTTGCACCTCCAGGTTTTTACACAGATTGGAATAGTTATTTCTAAGGTTTTTTTTCCTTTCTTTAAATTCTGCCTAGCAGTCCTTGGCTCAAAAATGCAGTAAAATGTTTACATAATGTGCATAAAAACCAGCGTATTAGTAAACGTTTTGTACACAGGCAAATGCACATTTTCTTGCCTTTTAAAACTATTTCAGGATTTGCCAAAAATTTACACAACCGACTTTTGAATAGATGCAAAACTGATAAATATTACAACCTAGACCCTGATCCTAACAGAAGTCCCCTATTTTTGGCATCAGCAATAGTACTAGTACAGTCACATTATATTTCAATAAAATTGTAGCCTTAGTGGTATTGTAGACATATATCTGTTCTACCACTGAAATAACCATGGAATGTAGCTAGCAATGTCAAATGTAATAAAGGTAATAGACCAACGAAGTAACAAAGCAGAAAATATACAGTGACACAAAAATTAAGAAAGATTTTATCCAATTTTCAAATGTTCAGCCTATAGTTCCTGATCAAAACTTCTATTGGTAAATAAGCGTGGGCAACTTTATAGTACACACAATTGGAAACATGGAAGACCTATCTCTATATCTTATTGACTTCAATGTGCTTTGAAAGGTAAATTTAGCAGAAGTATAGGGTTTTTAATTGAGGCTTTTTTAACAGAAAAAAAAATAAATGTCTTAACTGTAACTGTCCATATTTTGTAATGCCAGATTAATCTATTTTTGCTTCTACAAAAGAAACACCTAAACACAAGAAAGGTTTTTCCATGTAATGATCCTGCTACTGGTTTTCTGGTTTAATTTTTTTCTTTTTCAATTATCTGCCATCTGGGTGGTCAAATAATGCCAAGGATTGCTTTTTTTTTTACTATTTATTACATTTATTGAAAACCTTCATCTTATATCAAGCTGGGTGACTTCCAATCAAGAATTAAAACAATGTCAATAAAACAGCTGTATTAAAACTATTAACACCACAAACATTAAAAACAAAAATCTGGCACCAAGTTAAGCTTCCGACATGCACCTCATCCTATCCCAGAACTTGGCGGGTAAAGCCAAGTCTTAAGTGTTTTTTGATAGGGTCTATACTCAGGCCTATACTCTCAACAATACCCTGGAAATAAAACAACCTCGGCTGAGGACTATCAGATTCTCTTACACTCTGTTATTTTGAATATATAATTCAGTAGTCATCTCAGAGCTTATGACTTTTAGATTACAATAATAAGACATCAACTAGGGACTTATTCAAGAAGATGTAGAAGGTAGTCAATAGGACTTTGTATTTCCAGAAGCAGCAAGGGACAGCATGTGTCCAAAAGGTAGAAACTCTTACTCCTTTCCCATAGGACTTATAAACAAAATATTTTACCAAGCAATTAAAATTTGGTAGAGCTCACATAAAGCTGATTTGGACTATCCTGGATCCCTCAGGATGTCTCTCCATCACACTTACAGTATTAGAAGCACAGATGCACTTTCAGAGCATGATTAGACCCTGGAAGCAGCAATAACTAAGTCACAAGTTGTCCTCAGACTTCAGCCAGATGTTCACCCAATCTGCAATCTGCAAGCAACAAATTCACTCTGAGCTTTCTCTCCTTGGGTGTCCAAAACACTGAAACCAGAAAGTCTCTTACAAAACCCTGAGTGGACAGAGTGAGTTTTTTTTTCCTCCAACAGAACTTCCCACAAGATTTATTTCTTAGTGCTCCAAATTCCACCTCATCCTTTTCACTGCCCCCCCTCCTCAATCCATCACTCACAGCAGATTGTTGTTAATGTGAGCTGCAGTCAAGAGGCATCCCCAGCAACCGTATCCCCTTTAGCAGTTCAACAAGTCCACACAGGTCACTCCAGCTGCCAATTCCAGTAGACAGGGGAAATGGATTCTTAATTATTTTTCCAAGCCTGTCATGGAGGGCTTTGTTTCTCTTTTCTCTGTTGTGTCACTAAATGTTGGAGATGAGTCACGCTAAGGGATTCCTTTTCTCTTTCTTTCTTTTTGCTAAATGAACAGAGTAGCTTTTAAAACTGGGGGGTATGAAAGCTCACCCAGCATTAAGAACATTTTCATAAGCTACATTAACATCTGTGCTTAAACAAATTTAGGTATCGCAGCTTATTCTAAAGCACCTCAGAAAGTTTAATTTTGTGAGGGATTTGAAAAGCTCTTTGCTATCTGGAGCCTTTGCTACTAAAGTAACTTCCCTTAATCAGGACACCTGAGCATTAAAAAATTGTAACCAGTTGCTGTGAAAACATACCTCATGAATCCCATTTATTCCTGAACAGACACTTGTGAATGTATGTGGTCAGTAAAGTGAAAGAAAGACAATTATGAAGGAAAAAGGGTAAGTGTTAATATTCAAATGATCAAACCCAAATTGTGGGATGATAAGGACTTTAAATGATATCTGGGCAGCTTGAAAAATAGATTTTTGAACTCTTTTGTTTATGTTCCAACAATTATGTCCTCACCCCCTTCACCCAATCAATTCCCAAAGATGTGGTCTAAAAACAAGTGTGAGAGGAGGCCAAAACTAACAACTCTATAGAACTGTATATTTTAAGGCCTGATTTACCCAGCTGAAATTTACCCTGGTTCTAATAATTTAATTTCAACTACAGAATCCATCAGTTTCACCCCATACCAAGTTTTTGAAGTTTGACCTGCTTGCATGAAAAAAGTTTTGTTAAAGAAAAATGCCATCGCTCCTCTTAAAGAGATAGACTTGAAGTTTCCCAAGTGCCCAGTCCTGCGGACTTCACGCCAGCCACTGAGATGTGAAAAGCAAATCAAATTACAAAGTGGAAACCAGGTAAAAAGACTCTGTTTGGGATTATCTTGCTACCAACGCTTCATTTTTGCAAACCAATTGGTGATGGGTTTTGTTGCAGCTTCAACCCCTTTCTTAATTGGATCTTAAATGCTTCCAAGAATCAATCTTTTTTTTGCACTGTTTAATTCAAATGACTCCTTTCTTCCACCCCTTCCACCCAAAACAGATGGAAAAACGACCTGACACATTTTGTTTTCACTTGACAAAGAAACATGAAGAATTCCCAATTTCAGGCACCCACCAAAGGAAACGTCCAAGCTAAAAAGTTAGCGCGTTGCTCTAAATGGAGGGTTGTTGAACAGAGAGCCCAACCACTGTCCGAGGCTCCTTTGACTTGTTTTCTAAAGTTCCTTGAGATGACTCCTTTCTCGCTCAAAAAATAAAAATAAAAAACCCATTTTCCTTCCCCGCATTTTTTTCCCTTGGAGTCATCAACGCTACAACCACTCGATCCTGCAGGTTGTCAAAGATGCCTCCAAGGCGAGACACTTTTTAAAAAAAAACTTCAAAAGATTGCCATAATCAGTTGAGAGTTAAACGCACACGCAAACTTACCTTTCCAAAGGAGGGTGAGGCGGAATGTTTGGACGGGCATTAGAGATCCCCGTATTCTTTATTGGGGTTCGGTGGCGATCCACTCCTAAGATCTGGCCCCGGTTCCGAAATTCCAAAATTCTCGTAAACTTTCTTCCCCAAAGAGCAACATCCAAAGGCTGGAAGGGGAGGGGGAACCAAAAACAAACCACGACTCTCCCAGCAGCTAAATCGAGAGCACTCTAACCTTTCTCCAAATTCCCCAAACTTTCCACATCTTGGGCTTCCAGTTCTTTCGCCTCTATAAAAAATAAAATCCAAAAACCGGAGTCTGTTGAAAGGCGTTAAAAAGGCGACCGAGGGGTGCCGCTTTCCATGCCTGCACACCCAGGCATAAGCAGCACGCGTTATAAATATTCGATTCTCCAGCCTGCAACCCGGGACCACCTTGAAGCAGGAAGTTTTGATTTTCTTTCAAAACTTTCCCGATGCTTTCTTGAGCTTTCGCACATGGAGCCAATCAGCCGCAGCCTCTGCGCTGCTGTCTTTTGAAGGAGGGCTCTGCTGGGACCGGGGAAACTCGCTGGCGGGAATGGGATGGGACGAGATGGGATGGAAAGGCAGTTTTGTTTTGTTTTGTTTTGTTTTTTTCTTCGCGCCCCCCTCCTAACCCCCACTCCCGGCCCTTGCAACTTTCAAGCTGTTAAAAGAAGAAGGGTTTTTTTTTTTTGGACAGTTTCTAAGTTATTGGCTGTCTTTTCCTTAAGGTGGGATCTCTAGCAGCGGGAGAAGAGTAAGCTGAGCCCTGTGTGAGGTTTTAGATGAAGGAGCCCCTCTCCGGCTTAGTTCTCACAGCATGCTGCCTCCGGTGCCAGAGCGCTCTGGAAAACCTGGCCTGGAGTTTTGGCCATTCATACAGTACACAGGCCGACATAGGCATGTGTCATATGTGACATATGCTGATGCAAACGACTATGCATGTGTCTTAAAGGAGTCTTATCTCATTCTTCCCACTCCCACCCCCAAGTCTTTCTCTAACGGAGGACCCTATTTAAAAACCAATAGAAAGAAACTGTTGACTTGGCCCAGGTCAAAAATTGTATTTCCTTTCACGAAATGTCCCTGAAACTTTTTCAGAAAATATTGGGACATCCCTTTGCCAAGTCCCATCTCAATGAAAGCTCATATCCATGCCCATTTCCTCAGAAGGAGAAAGTTTGCATATAATCTTACATTCATTGGTGGGGGGGCGGGAACCAGACCTCATTTCTGAAGAAACACCAGAAGGAAAAACAAAATGTATTTCAGTGTCTGAGGCAGGGGCTCTCTCATATAGTTGGTAAATATTTGGGCACCCAAAGCAGAATGGCTGCCCCCTTGCATATTCCATTTCCTGGAAGTCAAAATACAGTAAGATATTTGATGTTTTCAAGGTGACTTTTTTACAGCATCCAAAATGGCAGTTGTGAGACAGGCTCCCTCATTCAACATCCCACAGATGGCACATAGGCCAATAAATTACAGTTCAGTCCAGTAAAATAGAAGTTTATTTATTATCCATGGTCAGAAAACATATAAAGCCATAATGCCTTTAGAGTTTTCAAAAGAACACCCCAAAATGCTTATTATTCATGGGTGGCTATGAATATATTAATGATTGTTGTTATTTATTGATATGCTCCCCGACTCTTGTTGACTTGGGCAGTTTAAAGATTGTTAAAAACATTTGAAAACAACTCAAAAGGATGCCAAGAAAAATGGCAGAAAAAAGAATTTGGGGGGAAAGGAAAAGGAAAAGGAAAAAAAGGGACACCAGTCATCCTCACTAAAGGCCTGGATGCATCTTCAGGGCCCTTTGAAATAAGGGGCAGGGGAGGGGTCTGTTTGTATCTCAGAGGGAATCCCATTGCAGATATTTCAAAAAAGGTCTCCCTTTTTGCTATGACAGCATAGAAGTTAATTTATATGTTATGGGTCTTTTAGTTCAAGTTTTCTTATTCTTTGTAATGTCACAATGAGTTTTAAATAATAATTCAGTTGTTTTATTCTAGATCTGTATTGTACTTAGTTATAAATACATAATAAAAGTTCTACTGTGCTTCAGAATAATGCACAACATGTTGTGTGGTAACATCCATATTGCTCTATGCAGCATAGATATTACAACACAGTCAACTGGTGAACTGCGGAAGGGACTGAGCAAAACTTTGCAGCTCTCCTTGAAGACATCATTGATTTACCAAATAAAGGGAGAAGAAAACAATCTTCTGAATTCCCATGGCAGTTGATTAATGAAGAAACAATTAAGTCCCTGCACCAAAAACTATAAAAGGAGCACCCAAAGGTGCTTTTTTCAAGAGGCAACTAGACTTTCTGGTTTTTCTTTGAAGACGCTTTGCTTTGACTTTCCCCACCATCCAGTCAGAGCTGAAGAAGCTTCTTGGATGAGAAGCAAAATGTCTTCAAAGAAAAACCAGAAAGTCCAGTTGCCTCTTGAAAAAAGCACCTTTGGGACAACCATGACCTGGATCACTGAGAATCTCCATAGATATAAAAGGAACAGCTGAGGAAGCCATGGACTCTGATTCTCCCAGTGGATGGGGATAGAGCTGATCTTGATCAGGGAGAGCATTAAACTCCCTTCTGTGATAAAATGGAAGCGCTATATTGAGTGGCAGTAGTTCATCCATATACTGAAGGTGGGGGTTGGTTTATTTGAACCACAAAACTGGATGAAGGTCAGACCACGAGTTAAAGCACGTCAAGATCATTCGATTTCATTTCTCATTATCTTCAGAGTATTTTCTACATGGTAGAAAAGGATAATTGGACTTCTGTTTCACTGAAATTGGAGTGCATCTTCATATATATAAAGGTGGGAGTCATATAAAAGTGGGAGACCCAGTGAAACCTCATTTTCTCCATAAAGAATAGCAATAGCACTTAGAATTATATGCAGCTTCTCAGTGCTTTCTACAGCCCTCTCTAAGCAGTTTACAGAGTCAGCATACTGTCCCCAACGATCTGTGTCCTCATTTTACCCACCTCGGAAGGATGGAAGGCTGAGTCAACCTTGAGCCTCAAGAAGCCCAATAAAAAGGGTTTTTTATGACCATGTCAACTTCACCATAGAGGACAATGTTGAATCTTTCCCTTTCTGTGCACACAGTATAGTAATCTTGCTGCTGTCATAACATATTGAAATCTTCCATGACTTTTTTCTAATTGTTTATCTATTAATCCTAATAAAGTCTAAAGGAAAAGTTCCAGCTTCAATTGAATATGCATCTTTAAAATCCTCTGTATCAAAATCTGTTTGGGTTAACTTTTTTACATGTCCACTGGGCTGGGTAGGAATAACTAACAGCAATAGCTGAAGGACAACAAGAATTAAAGCCATTGTCCTTCCTAATAATGCTTGCCTTCAGAGTTGGGTATCTTCTCTTAGTATATACAGATTATCTATCCAGAGGGGAGTGGGGGGGGCAGAGGGAGAGGGAGAGGGAGGGAGGGAGGGAGGGAGGGAGGAGAGAGAGAGAGAGAGAGAATCTGGATCCATGCCGAGCAGGTCCCTGTGCAATCTGGGAGCCACACCCAGCACTGAGCTCAGTTCTGTAATCACATCTGCCATTGCCTGTGGGTGGTTTTCGCTGCTTGCAGCATCCTTTCCTTGAGTCGCATGTTCTGCCTCTTAACAGATGAGAAATTGGAGCTGGCAGGCTTTCCCAGAAACAACCGGGTTGTGGGCTGAGCGCTAGCAGATGCTTATTTTCTCCAATGACTCTCATGCTCTGCAGGTGACCAGCGATGTGCTGAGTCAGCATTCAGAATACTGTCAGTCCAGACAAGTGTATCTGCCATCTGTGCTGATATTGCTAGCCAAATGAATATGCCAGCAAAATCATAAGGTTGGAGAGAGATAGCCTCCATCCAACTCTACTTCCCTCCCTCCCTCTTATCAGATTTACAATAGGTAATTCCACAGCTCCAAAACAATTCTGTGGGACCTATCTGGATCTCTATTTATATTGATCATCTATTCCAAAGTTAAGGAAAAATATCATGCACACTTCTTTTATTTAATTGCTGTGCAATCTGCAATCAGTCACGGATGGAAAAGTTCATCTTCATGCTTAGCCAGGAAAAAAATCACAAGCTAATTTTTGTAAATCAAATTTCTGTTCAGTGAAGACCCTTAGAGTAGCTAGCAACAGCTGGCATATCCCATGGACTATGGAATTTGTTGCCCTGAATTCTGAATCTTTAAAGGTAAACGTAGGCTGATGTTGACCACAGATTCTCTTAACGATTACTACAAAAGTTGTAAAATTGATTATGTGATGACCCACTTAACTTATAACCATAATTACAGGCTCAATAGTTGAGAACCACCTGTAAAGGCACATCAAATATATGTTGGAAATGTGAACTTGAAAAGACATTTTATTATGCCCAGTGGACATGTAAAAAAGTTAACCCAAACACATTTTGATGCAGAGGATTTTAAAGATGCATATTCAATTGAAGCTGGAACTTTTCCTTTAGACTTTATTAGAATTAATAGATAAACAATTAGAAAAAAGTCATGGAAGATTTCAATATGTTATGACAGCAGCAAGATTACTATACTGTGTGCACAGAAAGGGAAAGATTTGACATTGTCCTCTATGGATGAATTGTTGGTGAAGTTGACAGATTTTGCTGAAATGGATAAATTGGGCCTTGGGTGGCTCAGGCTGCACTTAAGTTCCAGCTGCTTACAACTGCTGTAGGCTCGAATCCCACCAGGCTCAAGGTTGACTCAGCCTTCCATCCTCTCGGGGTAGGTAAATTGAGGACCCAAGATTGTTGGGGGCAATAAGCTGACCTTGTAAAAATGCCGCTTAGTAATAAGCAGGCATATACAATGGAATGAAGGCTATTGCTGAGCACACTGGGCTGTATCCCAAAAATTGTAAGCCGCCCTGAGTCTTCGGAGAAGGGCGGCATATAAATGTAATTTTTAAAAAAATTGAATTCTTTGATAAGAGAAAAAGCATTATCTACATTTATTGCTGGCTAGAAACCTCATGTGGATCTTTTGCATAAAAATTTTAAAAAATGAAATTGGGACATAGCTTTGATGATTAGATAGGATAAATTATAGAAATAAAGGTAATATGATGTAACTTTAGGGAGAAGAGTCAAAATATATTTGTACTTGTAACTGCTGCAGAGAATATTGGAAGCTATCCTTTTTTGTTTCTTTTCTATTTTCCTTTAACTTTTTTCTTTCTAGCTCTTTCTTTCTTTCTTTCTTTCTTTCTATTTCTATATATATAAGAAATATGGTGCCCTATTCATTTTAGTGTCCTAGATGATTGCCTAATTTACGTATATGCCTGTGTCATCCCTTCTGTTTCTGTTCCCACCATAATTTCTATATATCTGGTTCATTTGTAATATTCCTTCTCCCATCTCTGTCCTGAAGGCCACTTCTATTCTAGAAGTTTCTCTAATTTGAATGGGTTTAAGTTACACATATTTCTGCCAATCAGAACTTTATAGCATGAGAATATAATAATTACATATTTGGACACATTTCTTTTGGATTGTCCCATGTTACAATTGCTAGAGTCAGCTCTTTAATGGAGAATGCAGTTTTCTGACTATCATGAGTTTTTGATCTACAAATCCTATCTACAGTATCAATTCCCTTTTGATCCTGGCTTCTCCTGTTTATATAGGGGGAAAAAAAACTCTAGTAAAAAAACCAGAATTCTGAGAGTATAATCCTTCTATTATATAATATTACATGAGAAGAAGTTCTGGATTCCAGATGATGAATTGCCAATTATAGGGGATGATGGAAGCCATATGTTGGCAATATCAGCATATCTATAGAGTTGCTGCTTCTGTCCTAGAGATTTCTGTACAGACATTTGTTTCTATAGATAGTGTTATGTATGCAGTGTTTGAAATCATTGGTTTAGTTTGAATTGTTCTTGTAAAGTGTTGGAGATGATTGGTTTAAAAAGTGCGGGAAAACCCTGCACTCTGATTGGCTGTCAGCTGCGGCTGCCAGCTACAAATAGCAGCCGCAGCAAAGCCAGTTGGGTCCGCTCTGAGCTGTAGTCACTAGTAAACTTAAGAGCTGAGCACTCCATGTCTGCCTCTTCATGCAAACTTAACAGATAGGACCTATTGAAACCCTCTTGAGCTGGGTTAAACATATCTCAGATCATAAGCTAGTATTATGTCTAACAGTAGTTTTACGTGGGGGTTGTTCTTTAACCTACTTTCTGCTTCAGTATGAAGAATAATTCATTAGAAGGCATTGAGTCATACTTGGCCCTCAGTAGCTGTTCCAACCTGACCTGGGTGATAATCCACAGCTCTTCCAAGAATATTCCAATGATCTCCTTAATCCAACCACATATTTTATCCATTGGCTCCTATTCTTTTGCCTCTCTCAATCTTGCCGAGCATAATTGCTTTTCTAATCCATCACTGCTTGCTTCCCATCACCAAAGTATGTGACTTTCTGTGTGGTGATCATCACCCCAAGAGAACAGTCAGTATTTCATTAAGACAGATTAGCTGGTTCTTCCTGCAATCCACAATATTCTTAAAATCATATCCAGATTCATCACTGGAAGGTGTCTATAGGAAGCCTCAACCTACGACCAGTCTCTTAGCAACTGTTTGAAGTTATGACATATCCGCAAAAGGCACTTACCATCCAGTTCCAAAGTTCTGGCAGCTGCCCGCTCCTGCAGTCATGTGACTGCATGTCAAACACACAGCAACCAGGCCATGTTTATGGCCATTTGCAACATCCCAAAATGATGTGCCTAAGATTTACGATATTTTTTTTGTTGAAAACTGGCATTTACTTCCAGGCCTCAGCAAAAACACCCCATAGCGAACATTGGGATTTGCTTAATGGCTGCAACATTTGCTTTATGACCATAGCATTTGCTTAACGACCATCAGACAAAAAAAAAGATTGTAAAATTGCGTTGGTTGCTTGGATGACCTGCTTTATGATGATCCCAACTTATGATTATAACAGGCAGGCTCCACTAACAATCACAAGTGTATTTTCTTTCTCTTGTTCTTTCTCATTGTTCTGCTTCGATAGCCTTGTGTTGGAAGAAATGTCCTTCTGGGTTCAGTTCCAAGTGGGGAAAAAGACACTGGATTCATGGAAGTTGCTTGGAAAGAAGGTTTAATGGTGGACAAGACCACATGCCTTAGAGCTCCTGAGCTTTTAAAAAAGGGAAGAGATGCTGAGAGTCCCTTGGTTTTATATACTCTGTGGGGCCCCACCTTAGTGTTTCCTGTTCCTGTGCAAGAAATGTATCCCTTTGGCTGTCAGACCTCTAGGGGTGGGGGCCTTAGCTAAATTTGTAGGCTTTGTCTGGACCACATGGCTTCACCTGAATGCTGGTTAATGCAATCTTCCCAGGTGCCATGTGGTGAGATGGGTAGAGGCCTTTGTTATGTAGAATACCCTGGCCCAGGCCTTAATGCCCTGCCCATTAACAAGGGTGGGGGGGGGGTGAGCTTCTGCCTCTCTGAGTTTCTACTTCCCTTTTAGGGGAAATATTCTGCCTTTTTAATATTTCCTAGGATATTTCATTTTTCTAGGAGAACGGTGGGTGCTAACCTTCTACACGTGCATTATCATTAGGGGGGAAAAACATTGTTTTCTGAACAGAAAAGTCAAGATGGCAAAACTTTTCCAGGTATAAAGAAAAGACCAGAAGCTTCATCCACTGAACAACTGCAAATTAGGCTGATGCAAATTAGTCTGCCGTTATAAAGTTTGGGGGAGGGGGGAGTTGTCAATCATTTGATATTAAAGAGAAGAATGCTATCTTAATCTTTAATGATTGTGAGCTTGAGATACTTTCAGCAAATGCGGCAGACTTATAGCAGCATGACAGTCTGTTACTGAAAATAATGCATCCATTCATTTTCTTGCTGGAATGCTTTGGGTGGTTTGGTCAACATCTGGAAGCAAGCACTGCAAGTCATGGCACCTGCTGCCCTCTAGAGGATACCATTAGCCTCAACACCTAAGCAGCAGCCTCTGTTCACTGTTGCTTGCCTTTCAATCTGTGAATATTGCAAGGATCTGATCAGTAAAAGTCACATACTATAATACAGAGAATGTGACTCCCTTGGTTCCCTGCAAGGAAACAGAAAATGTGATCTGACTCTGCAGCTGGAAGAAAGATGAAAGATGAGGAAATGACAAACCATCAGTTTTGAAGAAGGAGGTTGCATACATTTTGCTGAAATTGTCACTGGGGCAAACCTTCAAGGTACAGTGTTCCATTTCTTAACAAAGGAGTTGAACACCAATTGAACCCTTCCCCAATATGCTTTCCATTGCAAATTTAATTTGTAGAGAAGAAGATCTGAGAGAGAAAAGAAGGTGCAAGACAGCTGAAACACTGACTATATCCTCCTTCTCCTGGGTTTTCCCAAGACTTGGATAGTTGTTGCCAAAGCAAACTGGTTCCAAGAAGATTGATATTGATCTACTAGGAGTAGTTGTGGAAATGTGTTCCTCCTTCGTTGGACATCAAGAAGTACTGCCAAACCCAAATCTGCTCTTTCTGGGGTAATACAATTTCATTCAACAAAGGCTTCACCTCAGTCCTCAAGTCCAGTTTACTCCTTACTGCAGTGCATCTATCTTCTCTGTTTTCTCTTAGCCAGGTCATTATTGAGATAAGGCAATACATTATACTCGATTTACAACAGTTCATTTAGTGACTGTTCAAAGTTATAACGGCACGGAAAAAAGTGACTCATGGCCATTTTTCACATTCATAACCTTTGTAGCATCACCATGATCATATGGTCAAAATTCAGATGCTTGGCAACTGGTTCATACTAATGACCATTGCTGTGTCCCAGGGTCACTTTTTGCAATCTTTTGACAAGCAAAGTCAATGGGGAAGCCAGATTCCCTTAAAAACTGTGGCAAAAAAGGGCATAAAATGGGGCAAAGCTCATTTAACAAATGTCTTGCTTAACAGCAGAAATGTTTGGCTCAGTTGCGGTCGTAAGTCAAGTACTACCTGTACAGCCTGCAATAGCAATAGCACTTAGACTTATATACCACTTTACAGTGCTTTACAGCCCTCTCTAAGCGGTTTACAGAGTCAGCCTATTGGCCCCCAACAATTTGGGTCCTCATTTTACCCACCTCAGAAGGATGGAAGGCTGAGTTAACCTTGAGCTGGTGGGAATTGAACTGCCAAATTGCAGGCAGCGGGCAGTCAACAGAAGTAGCTTGCAGTACTACACTCTAACCACTGCACCACCACGGCTCTTGCAAGGATATTTATTGTTTCCTGGAATTAAATGGAGGGGAGCAGTAGGCTGGTTATGAATGTCCTCCTAGTAGTTTCATGTTAGATAGAACTTGATAGGGTTTGTCACTAGGAACTCTTAGAATGCTGATGGCTGATTAAGACTCATGTTAAATGAACTTAGGGAGCTAAGCTATTGCACTGTGGATGCATCATGCAGGCTGGCACATCTATGGAACAGATGACAATCCTGGCTAAAAGGGGTGAAAGGAGAAGAAGAGATCAATAGCGCATGAGGTACATAGATTTATTAAATGTATTGAAATGGTGGAAGATTCAGGAATGCACTTTCAAGATTCCCATAATGCCACAAGAGATAGAACGGCTTGGAGAGCATTCATCCCTAGCATCATCAAGAATCAGCTATGAATTGACTTGGCAATTAAGGAACAAAAAATGTTCAAGGGGAATGTTTCATTCGCCTTAATCAGGTGTTCCAAAAAGTGCTTCCCATGTGAGCACACCAGTTCATTCCTGTCCCTCCCAGATACTGTTGCTCAAATGAAGTCCACTTCCTGCAGATATTTGTACATTTAGAGGGAATGTCCCCAGGAGAGGAGCCAACAATCCATAGTTATTAGTACAACATTCATGATAAAAGCATGATAAAAGAAGAATTTACCTTTTAAGCAACAGTGTTGATGGATGGGGCATTACTGGAGTGCTTTGTTTTTTTAAAAGATTGAATAGGGCTTTTGTGATTGAGACTTCTGCTTCATCATGAAAGGAAAATGGGGATCTGAACCATTTATTGTGCTTATGGTTTTCAGTAACACTTCATCAAGTTTATTTAGAGAAACACGATGACTTTGCTAAGCAACTAAAACTTAAAAGAAAACCAGATGCATACATTCAGGCAATATTTTTTCCCTTTAAGCTTAAAATAATGTCAGTTTGACTTCTACCATTTTTCAACAGGAACAGGAGAAATGTAGAAGATAAACCAAGATAATGTTTAATGTGTAAACTACAATTCCAGGAATAAAAGGCTGATCAATCCAATCATTTTCAAGGAACAGATGATGTTTCCCAAACACTATTTATACTTGGGTTGGTCGCACAATGAGCCAGATATTTAGATGAATTTGGCATTTTAATCCATCTGACGAGTTCTCCTCAAGGAGGTGAGATAGGCAGATGCTATTTGATGATGTTAAAGATATAATTGCAAGTTGTACGCTGTTCCAAATAAAGTTGCCTTTTGCAGTTGACTGAAGGTGATTTTAACAATGGTGTTCAAATATTGTGCCAGATGTTTTGGAATTGCACCCAAGGCACCTATTACTATTGGTACTATCTTTACTTTCTTTTGCCACAGTCATTCTACTGTTATTTGCAGGTCTTTGTATTTTGTGATTTTCTCCAGTTCTTTCTATTCTCTTTTACCATCTCCAGGTATGAGTGCAGGGGTTGGCAACCTTAAACACAAAGAGCCACAAAGGTCCTAACTGGAAGCCCCTCATTAAATTCTGGAGCTCACCAAACTCTATGGCGGTTCCCTCACCATAGAGTCTCCTCCTAGCACGGCGTCCTTTTTCCTCTACCTGTCCTAACCAAAAGCCCTTTCAAATTGTGGAGACGACCGGCCACAGGGAGCTGCAGCAGAGGGATGAAAGAACCACATGTGGCTCCAGAGCCTCAGGTTGCTGACCCTTGTACTAGGAATGTGGTAGCTCACAAGGTTAGAACACTGGGCTGATTGTCACAGCCTTGCATTTGAGACCCGTTGTCACGAAATGAGGCACGCTCCCATCACACGCTCCAGCTCCTGTTGACGCAGCGGTTCAAAAGTGGGTGACAGCAAGTACATACATGGGTACCACTTTGGGTGGGCAACTTCATGGGGATGCAAAAGGAGCCCCCAACTTGATGTCCTCCAGGCAACAGTGATGTCACTGGCAAATCCTTTCACCACAGAAACACTTCAGTATGCCTCAAATTCAGGTAAAACCCTGGAAGCTGATGATTATTGACTAAAAATGCATTTCTTTCCAGAGGGACTGGCCCCATTAGTGTTGACTGATAACTTCCCCTCCCCCTGGAAACAGGAGCTAGACTACAACCTGGGCTCTTGTGGGCTCTCCCCGGTATTCTTAATATCCCTAGGCTTTGACCAAGCTAAGCAAGTAGTTGTTAATAGAATAAAAGACATGGAGTTCCATTTAGAACTAAATGGAATGCCTCTCCACAGTAGGAACAGAATTAAACAGGATGTGTGGGAGCCAGCACAGTATTTAAAGGACCTGATCTTCCTGAAACATAGAATAGCATTCTTCAGAGCCAGATTTAACATCCTCCCCTCAGCACTCCTCCAGGGCAGATATAAGAAGACCCCAATAGCGGAATTGGTATGTATATGTGGTAAAGGAGAAGTTGAAGATATCACAAGTTTGTACTGTGAGTTATACAGAGTTTATAGGTCAATGTATATTCTCCCCTTATTAGAGAGATTACCAGGGAGGGTAGACAATTTTTATGTAGGTTATCTCCTCTGGGATTCAAATCCGGCTGTCATGCACGCAGTGACAAAATTCTGTGCTGCTGCAATGACCACAAGGAGAAATTCAGTTACAGAACTATAGATGTCAGCTTGCGCCATTTTTTTGTAGATATCTCGCACAATTTTTAGAGAAATTAAATTTACACACCTACTTAATATCTGCTCTCCAATCATGTAAACAAGGGCATGATCCAAACTGAGACCAGGGATTTTATTACCATGGATGCTATTATCCACTATTATTAGTACTATATTTTAACACTATTGTAAATAGTGATGATTCTTGTCTATTGCTGGTCTATGACTGTAATAAAGTTCTATTCTATTCTTCAGTGCTTCCGACATGGAAGTGTTAGTATCTCCAGGTACTGCAAGTTCATTATCCAGGCTTTTTGGTCTTTCTTATCAACAATTATTAAGACTGGGCTGCTATGTGGCAAGTGCTTCTCTGTTTGGATTCCAAAGTCACAGAACACTTTAGCTTCTTCATATTCTATAACTTTATCTATTTTGTGGTCTCACCAGCTCATTTCATATTCCAATGCATTATTGTTGCTATTTTGGCATGCCACTGTTTGTAGTCAGTCTTGAAATAGTTAACTTGGTAGTCCACTGTTTCTCCAACTTTTTGCAGAGATGGCATTTGCTGTCTATAGCTGTCTTCTCAATCTTGGCTTTCTGTGCATTTGTTCTTAAGGCTTAGTCTTGTGCAGCCACAATTAGCTTTCTCCATTTTTCCATTTCTTAGCCATTGCTAAGTCTTGTTGCTATCTGCTTTGCCTGCTAGATTTTTCCCCCTATACTGGCCGTGTAATGACTTCAGCTTTCTGTGTTTCTTTTCTTTTCTTCATTTGTTCTTTTTGTAACCCAGTTTGGTCTCTTCATTATTCAATAAGCCTTTAAGGTGTACTAGCTTCAGTGCATCTTCTTTAATCTCCTTCAGATATTCTTTCAATGCCCTTTTTCCTTCTTTAAATGTCTGGTCTACTTGTAACATTCCATGCCCAGCTACGCTCCATGGTAAGTCAAATCTGCAAGGATGAAAGGCATGATTCATTGTCATTATTTTTCTGCTCTTCCTAGCCAGGGCTTTTAGTTCTGCTTAAGTCCAGTCCACTATGCCAGCTGTGTATATAAAGCCTGGAATAATCTGTGTGCTTAATTGCGTTGATGAGTTTGGGCTTTAAGATCTTCTTCACTTTCATGATGTATTCACTTCTAATTTCCTTGACTTCAGTGTATTTGGAATTGTCAGCTTGAAGGGTGCCTAGATATTTGTAGTGAACCTCTTCATCCAGACTCCTGATGTTATTTCCATATTCCACCTGGGGCCAGGGGTGGGATTCAACTGGTGTAACAACCGTTTTGGTGAGCGTGCGCTTCATGTTTGAAAACCGCCCATTTTCGACTCTAAAACTTACCTTCTGCTGCAGCCCTGGTGAGTGAAACAGCTGAGGCGCTGAGGCGCTGAATCTGCTGTGCCGCATGAATCAGCTGGGCTGCAAAACACGGAAATATAGGACAGAGAAGGGCAGGAGTGGATGGGTGGGACCAACTGATCGCCGGAACTACTGGTTCGTCCGAACTGGCTGAATCCCACCCTGCATAGGGCATATCTTGATTCTTTCAGTTTTCATTACTTTATCATATTTTTTTTAATTCATATTTATATCCCGCCCTTCTCTGGAGACTCAGGGCGGCTTACAATTTTTGGGATACAACCCAATGCGCTCAGCATTAGCCTTCCTTCCATTGTATATGCCTGCTTATTACCAAGCGGCATTTTTACAAAGTCAGCCCATTGCCCCAACAATCTTGGGTCCTCAGTTTACCTACCCCGAGAGGATGGAAGGCTGAGTCAACCTTGAGCCTGGTGGGATTCGAGCCTGCAATAGCAGCTATTGATGGTAAGGGTGATTTATTTATCCAGTCTAAATTTCCCTGCAATATCTTGGCTGTATATACGGACAGCGTTGAGCAGTGATTCCATTTCAGGTGATATTTTTCCAAATAGGGAAATTGTACATGTAAAGGAGGAGAGCTAGCGTGCCAGATGGTTTTGATGATTGGAAGCCATGGCTGTGTTGTTGACAGAGGAATCAGTGCAATTGTAAACAGTAGGAATGATAATGAATTTCCATTACAGATTCCTCTATTGATGTTATCAATTACCATTGTCCAGCCACTGTGTCTTCCAGTGTGCTATTGATCTTTGCACAAAGCTTCTGGTGTTTCTACTGACTTCTGTTATTTCTAGGCATTTGATTATGCAATCATATGGTAGGGAGTCAAATGCCTTCTTGTAACCAGTCAAGCTACATTCAAGCTGGTCATCGTTCTCTTGCAGTTTTTTTTTAAAGACACCTTGTCTATTAGGAGCTGATCTGTTTTCCCCCTTTCCTCTTTAAGCAGTTTCCTTTCTGCTCAGGTGGAGAGCACTTGCTTTCAGCTAGATCTTGTTGGACTGCATCATCAGCTACAGCACCAATTAACAATTAGAAAGTTGTTGATAAGCAGATATTGACCTGTAATTGCCTGGTATGGTCTCTCTTTTTTTATTTTGAGCTGTGATGGTGCAGTAGTTAGAGTGCAGTACTGCAGGCTACTTCTACTGACTGCTGGCTGACTGCAATTTGGCAGTTCAAATCTCACCAGGCTCAAGGTTGACTCAGCCTTCCATCCTTCCGAGGTGGGTAAAATGAGGACCCAGATTGTTAAGGGCAATATGTTGACTCTGTAAACCACTTAGAGACAGCTGTAAAGCACTGTGAAGTGGTATATAAATCTAAGTACTATTGCTATTGCTATCTTTCATTATCAGTAAGTTTTATCAGATGTTAATGACTTTTCAATTTTACCTCCTTGCAGTTTATTACTAAACTACTTGGTAATGAGTGGATGTAGACCAGTCAGATTTCAACCCAAAAACATGCAGTTCATCTTCACCCATTTCTGATCAATTCTGATCTTCCTTGCCTTTTTCTCTACCATTTCTGCTGTTGTTTCAAGTTCTTTCATTTCTGTGTATTTCTTCTCCTTCTCCACCTTCTTTATCCAAGCTTCATTCTTGTATTTCTTTGGTTTATTCCATAGCTGTGTCCAGAGTTGCAATGGGGTTTTTTTTTGTCAGGTGTTGGCTGGTTCATTGCTGTCTTTCCATTGATGGATTGGTAGAAACGAGAGAGAGTGATTGGCCCAAAGTCACCCAACTGGCTTTAATGCCTAAGGCAAGACTAGAACTCACTGTCTCCTGGTGCCTGGTGTTTAACCACTTTTCTTTATCTACAGCAGGGATGTCAAACTCATGTCATCACAGCAGCATCACATAATGTATCGGGACTCCCCCTTGTTAAATCAGGCATGGGCGTGGCCAGCATGTGATGCATCTGGCTCATGGGCCAGGAGTTTGACAGCCCTGTTCTAGAGCATCCTTTCATTATCCAGACCAATAGAGCAGCCTTCTCTAACCTGCCACTTTCCAATATGCCACAATTGCAATTCCTGCTGCCTAGGGACTGCAGGACCACCAACAGGTTAGGAACAGTTGCAGTGACTAGCCAGGTATACCAGGCAAGTCAAACCTGGCTTCTTATCCTTTCCTAGTTGTAAAAGAAAGAAGGACATGGATCAGGAAAACAGTAATGACACTCCAGCTGCTCTTTGGTCCAAGAATTTAAGTAATTTCTGCTAGAGTGAGACTTGACACCCGCATACAAATCCCCCTTTTATGTCATCTTACATTAAGTGATCTCCCAATCTGATATTCTTCATCTGTGCTGGACATTTATTTCTATTATTACTAACCAAAATGGTCAAAGACTGTGGTAGCAAGGCGATGATTGGAACTGAAGCACTGCACAACATGCTGTAGCACATCTGCACAGCAAAACTGCAGTAGTTCTGTGGGAAGAAGAGCAAAGAGGTGCAGAATGTGTAAAATCTGGTCCCCTGGGATTTTTGCAACCTCAGCATAGTAGCCCAGGTCTGGCATCAGTTTGGTGAAGGCTGTCATGTAGACTCCAGTAAAAGATTTGTCATTTCCTCTCTCTCTCTCCTCTATCTGCCCACTAGAAGGCAATAAAGAGCCACTGACTGACTAACGGGTTACATTGTGAAGCCCAAGATGCTTCGTTGCCTTTCCTTGTCCCACAAAGAAGACAAGGATTGTCATGTTCAGACAAAGGACCAACACTCTACCTTCCAGCTGAAAATAAGTGTGTAAAAGAATGAGATTTCCCACCTCGCCTCATTGGGCGAAGTAGGATTAAGGGCAAAGCAATTTTCCTAAGATGGCACAGGACGGGTAAGAGGAGGTAAACTGCGATGGTGCTGCTGGCTGCTCCTGTGTATCCCTTTCGCCCATTCCAAATCAAAGTCAAATGCCACGTTGTGTATATTTGTGTATAAAGGGTAAGCAAACACGCACTGTTGTGTTGCAGGTACTGCAAAATAAAACCTGCTCTTAGGCAAGGCTGGAGATGGGTTGCGTGTCTTGTCCTCATTGTTTTCTTATGCAAGTAGGGGGCCAAACACCCCCTGCTTCCCAGAAAGGCCGAAACTGTCCTTACCCTCTGTCCACCAGGACATCACACATTTCCCCACAACCATCTGTTCTTGCATGACCAGCATCAGGACAGAAGTCAATAAGCAAACTTTCCTTCGAGATTAAAACTTAATAGAAATGAGCTGAAACTTTACAGCAATGAGCTATAGCAACACGAAACATTGTCATTATGGTAAATTAAAAAAAATTACCATAGAGGTAATTAATTACCAAGAGGGGGCTGATGTGGAGATGCTGTTCCTCCATAGCAGATCTGGCCTTTGGAACAGCCTCCCACCTGAAATCAAACTTGGCCCCTCCTTCATCGTGCTGAAAATGAATAACAGAGTTGGAATGGTCCTTGGAGATCTTCTAGTCCAAACCCCTGCTCAACAGGAGACCCCATACCATATCAGACAAACTGTTCTCCAATCTCTTCTTAAGAACTTCTAGTGTTGGAGCACCCACAACTTCTGGAGGCAAGTTGTTCCACTGGTTAATTGTTCTGTCAGGAAATTTCTCCTTAGTTCTAGGTTGCTTCTCTCCTTGATTAGTTTCCATCCATTTTTTCTTGTCTTGCCTTTGGTGCTTTGGAGAATAGCTTGACTCCCTCTTCTTTGTGGCAGCCCCTTAGATGTTAGAACACGGCTACCCTGCCACCCTTAGTCCTTCTTTTCATTAAACTAGACACACCCAATTCCTGCAATTGTTCCTTGCATCTTTTAGCATTTACAAACTGGTAGATGTCATGTAGTTTGGCTACATTGTTGAGGTTTCCTTATTAGGGTCTGATTTAACATTTCAGTTTACTTATACTTAGGGCTTTTAAAATATATTTATATCTTTATTTAAATACTTAATATGATTGTTTTGTCAGCTACTGGGCATCCAGTGAGGTAAAAATAGAATAAATAAATATATATAAACATTCCTGCATACAGAGGTAACACATGTTTTACTAGTAATATGTTTTGCAGGTAATATGTTGCAGTCCCTAGGCTGCCATCTTATGTACTAGCTTGCCTAACTTGGCACTCTCCAGGGTCCCAACATTTTTTTTTTGTAATGTGGTCACCAGAACTAGACTCGGTATTCCAAGTGTGGCCTCACCAGTGCAGTATAAAGCAGTACTATCACTTCTCATTGTCAATGCTATCCTTCTGTTGGTATGTGGATGTATAGTGGTTGTCCACTAAGATAATACAGCTTGTTCTGGTGGACAATCAATCAAGTATACTGGCTCATATTTAAATGGTTGTTCACTGGGACACCTAAATCCCTTTCATGATCGCTACAGTTGATCCAGGTACCACCTGCTCTATCCTATTCCACCTGTGCTTTTAGTTTTCCTTGCCTTTTCTCACCACTGAATTGCATTTTGTTGGAGAGGGTCCACTGTTCATGTCTGTCAAGATCCTTCTGAATCTTGATAGATTGAAGAAACTCAAACTGACTGCATTTAACTCTCTGGAGAGGGAAGGCAAAATATAGCCAGGGTTTAATGTAACATAGCCAGGCTTTAATGTAGCCTCTATTGAAAAGTAGGATTCCAGTCATTATGAAAAAGACTAAAAGGCTGAGACATGAAAACCTGCAGAGATGTTCCCACTAGAAAAAAAAGCAGCTATCAACCAAGTTGATACTTACTTAGGCTAGTAGAGATAAATGAAAACATTTTTAATAAGGAATTATGACTCTCTGAAGCTATAGCTAGCATAGCCAGTCATGTGGACTGTAGGAATATATAGTTTAGCAACATCTGGAGTATGTTTCTCATGCAGTTTAGAAAAGAGTAGACATCAAGGTGAATACTATGCCAAGAAAACCCCTTTTCTTTTTCATTGCTTTACTATCAAGCATGGAAGCTACGTTCCTGATGATTGCCAGGCTGGGTAACTTAACACAGGCTATTTGTTTGAATCCAGAATAAATCACGTCTGCTTCGGCTTCCCATTCAATCAGATGTTGCTTGAGGCTGCCTGTGCTGTCCAGCCAGTTTAGAGTTAATGGGATATGGGATAGTTAGTTAGGAATTGAGAGCTGTCCCCTTAAGGGAATGCATTATGGTAAATGTAGTTAAGGTATCCTGGGAAATGTAGTCCATGTCATGTGGTCACATCTGTAACCCTGATTGGTCACTAAATTGACCCTTGTTGGGTTGAGGGAGACTCTTTCACTCTATCCTGAATCCTGTACCATGCGGACAGTACAATCATTACTACAATTATCATCATAGTTATCATCATAGGGATGAGGCCTTAATATCTTTGTACTGTTCTGCTTATTATGCTCTGGATGGGTATAAAGCAGAGAGAGCAACTCCACAAAGCATCTATATAAAGTCTTTTTTATTGGTTCATCAGGCATCCTGTCAATTCACAGTTATGATGAGGTTCTTCTCAATGCCCAATCCTTTGCATATCTTTCTACACCACGATTCAGATATGCAAAGGATTGGACATTAAGAAGAACCTCCTTATAACTGTGAGTTGACAGGATGCCTGATGAACCAATAAAAAAGACTTTGTATAGATGCTTTGTGGAGTTGCTTTCTCTGCTTTATACCCATCCAGAGCATAAAGTAGAACACTGCCCTCCAAACTTGGAGGGGATAAGTGGGTTAAGCTCCATTTTCTTGCACACTTATCAGGTTAATTTGCCTACTCAGAACTACAGGGTTGTTTTTTTTAATGACACTACTTTGGCACATTACTGACCTGGCACTAAGCAACAGCATTTTGCGATTCTTCTCCATGAGAAGAATTGGGAATCTGTGAACTGGGTGATTAATCTGAAAGAGGACATGCTCAGTGTAGTTTCAAGGATTTTCTCCTTTGGGGGCATTTGTGTAGTATTTTTTCTAAAAGGGAGGGGAACAAATCAATGCACATCTGCTGTTTAGATATCCTACTGGATTTTGTTAAATTGTGAATAAAATCACGTCTGGACTACTCTATACTTTGATTACCACACTATAAAAAAGATGTTAAGACTCTAGAAAAAGTGCAGAGAAGAGCAACCAGGATGATTAGGGGACTGGAGGCTAAAAACATATGATGAACAGTTGCAGGAACTAGGCATGGCTAGTTTAGTGAAGGGAAGGACCATGATAGCAGTCTTCCAATATTTGAGGGGCTGCCACAGAGAGGAAGGGGTCAAGCTATTTTCTAAAGCACCTGTAGGCCAGACAAGGAATAATGGATGGAAACTGAACAAGGAGAGATTCAACCTGGAAATAAGGAGAAACTTTCTGACAGTGAGAACAATCAACCAATGGAACAGCTTTGCCTTCAGAAGTTGTGGGAGCTTCATCACTGGAGGCTTTCAAGAAGAGATTGGACTGCCATTTGTCAGAAATGGTGTGGGGTCTCCTGCTTGGGTGGGGGGTTGGACTAGATGACAAGGTCCCTTCCAACTCTGTTAATACTTATTAGCTAACAACATTTAATTAACATTTAACTTTTAGTCAGTAAGTTTTATATTAATAAGTTAAGATATTTAAAGAAAGGTTATCTAGACAGTATCTGGTTCCTCCCTATGACTGAATTTGTGTTGCAAGTTGAAGTGTTTCATTTGTATGCGTATGAACATTCCCAAATGCAGGTCTCAAACTGAGCAAGTGTTTGTTAGTAGATTTCTTAAGTGTAATAGAAAGACATTTATGTATAGAAAATTCATTCACAAAGGGTAGACAAAGCCTAACACTTAGCAAGATCCTACCTGGAGGAGATTTAAAGAGCATGTATTCTTTGTTTCTTTGTTTGTTTGTGCATGCCTGCTTGTGAAAAAGAGCAAAAGAGACCTGGCTTGAGAATAGCAATGTCTTAGCAAAAGAGTAGGCAGACTGATAGACAAAGTAGGGGGCACAGAGTAAATACTGATTTCTCTCCCATTGTTCCCTGGTGAACTGGAAGTCATGACATGCTGGATTTCAGCACTATTAGAGTTGGATCACTTACAGTTCGTTCGCACCATATGCAGGACCACAAGCTAGCCACCCACATTTCATTTTAATTCTGTTTTGCAAACTCAGTCCACATGCTTAGTTTATGGCTGATTATGATATGTGAAACCTCGCAGTTGGATTAAGTAAATCATGCTTCAATTATTTAGGGGAAGCATGTCATGCAAACACAGCCTGTATGAATCCTATAATGGAGGTTTGGCAGATTGGGTTGTTTTTCTTTTTTAAAACTTGTATCACAACCTGATGTGAGCTGAATTTAAAAAAAATTACTTCCTTGTCTCAATGCACAACGGATTACATCTTTTATTTTTCACCGTTTCCTGCCTTGTGGTGCAATTAATGGGGGGAAGGGAATACAGGTAGTCCTTGACTTACAATCACAATTGAGCCCCAAATTTATGTTGCTATGTGAGACAGTTGTTAAGTGAGTTTTGCCCCATTTTGCAACCTTTCTTGCTACAGTTAAATGGATCACTGCAATTGTTCAGTTAGTAACCTGGTTATTAAGTGAATCTGGTTTCTTCATTGACTTTGCTTGCCTGAAGGTCACAAAAGGGAATCCCATTATCACAGCACGCACTGCCAGCTGTCATAAATATCAACTGGTTGCCAAGCATTCTGAATTTTGATCATATGATCTGGGTTGGTTGTAAGGGTGGAAAAAATGGTCATCGGTCACTTTTTGTCAGTGCTGTTGTAACTTCAAATGGTCACTAAGCAAATGGTTGCAAGTTGAGGACTACCTGTAGTTAGAAAACATGTGAGACATGAACCTCCAGAAACATTTACTCCTTGCATCATTCATTCTGTTGATCACCAGGGGGCATTAAGAGTAGATAACACAGTTCTCAGAGATGGAAACTTTCTATTGGAATATGTAACTTTTTAAGATAAACTGTACCTGTCCTCTCAGACCTTAAGCACCTGTCCCTGGGCTTCCTTTAGTTAGCTTTGTTTGACTTGCACACGGATGCTTTTCTAAATATGTACTCAGTGGATGTACTAGGGTTATCTCAATATTTTCCCTCTAAGATACCCTTCCTTTCTCTTCTTTCACTGACCGATTGCAAATTACACCTGTCCTTCCCTCTGAAACACTGAAGCCATTTTTCTACCACCATCTCAGTGAATGTAAACTAAGGACAGGTTGACAGCAGAAGGGTTTCCAACCTCCATCCTTCAAATGCAATTTGAAGAACACCTGTGCTTGCCCTCACTGTCACCAACTCTGCAAGACTGAGGGTAAAGAGCATTTGGGGAAGGTCTAGTGAATCCAGCAGTGGGCAAGGGGTTGGATTGGATGACTTTCTAGGTCCCCATCTGTGATTCTGTGGTACTATGATTCTTCTGCATGAACTTTTTTTGAAAATTCATATTTATATGCCGCTCTTCTCCGGAGACTCAGGACGGCTTACAATTTTTGGAGCGCAACCCAATGCACTCAGCAATAGCCTTCATTCCATTGTATATGCCTGCTTATTACTAAGCGGCATTTTTACAAAGTCAGCTTATTGCACCCAACAATCTTGGGTCCTCAATTTTACCTACCCCGAGAGGGTGGAAGGCTGAGTCAACCTTGAGCCTGGTGGGATTTGAGCCTGCACTAATTGCAGGCAGCTGGAATTAAGTGCTAGGCATTTTACAGCCTGCACCACCAAGGAACTGAGAACTCATGCACTAACTGAGAACTAGTATAAAGAAGTTCTTCAATCCATCAGTCTGTCTGTCTTGCTGCTGCTGCTGCTGATATTCATTTAGTCATGCCTGACTCTTGGTGATTCTATAGATCAGATCTCTTCACATCTTCTGATTTTGCACTGCTTCTTTGACTTTTTCTGTGCTTTGGCTGGTGTTCAGCCACTGTGTTCTTTGGCGGCCTGGTTTCCTTTTATTGCAAACTTTTCCCAACATAATTGCTTTCTCCAGTGAATTCCTCCTCATGATATGGCCAAAATAAGTGAGTTTGTTTTGAACCTACAGCCAATCAATTTAATTGGGCAATGTTGTCTTTAGTATTCTGTGAGGGTGTGTGAATAATGTTTTCCTCTTTGAGCCAGATACTCACTTTCTTATGCATTTTGCCTTCTTCTTTTTTGTTGGTTGCAATGTATCAATGGAACATTCCCAATTTGGCTTCCATTAAGTATTCTCTTCCCAAGCCCCAAACCTCAAACTCATTCCCATGCATGAAAGTACTGGTGGATCTGTGGCAGTGGTGGGATTCAATTTTTTTCACCACCGGTTCTGTGGGCATGGCTTGGTGGGCTTGGCAGGGGAAAGATACTGTAAAATCTCCAGTCAGAGGTGGTATTTGCCAGTTCTCCGAACTACTCGAAATTTCCACTACCAATTCTCCAAAACTGGTCAGAACCTGCTGAATACCACCTCTGATCTGTGGCCATTCCCAGATCCTGCAACCAATTCTCAGCAGGCCAAACAGTCCTTTCAGACCAAAGTAATCAACTCAGTTCCCTTTTGGAAAAAAGGGTGCAAGAAGTCTCACCCCACAGAGTCTCTCCTATCTGTGCCTTTCTCATCTGGTAAGACGATCAGGCCTGAGGTTTTAATCCAGTCAAAACCCTCACTTTCCTCACTGCCTATCCTTTAGAACAGGGTCTTCTTGGACTTGAACTTCTCCCAGAATTCTCCAGCCAGCTGGCTGGAGAATTCTGGGAGTTGAAGTCCACAAGTCTTCAAGTTGCCAAGGTTGGGGACCTCTGCTTTAGAATTAAAAGCTCTGGGTCTTTGCTCCCAGCCTGTGTTCAGACACATACAAGGACAAGAGGGGGCCCTGTGGACACCTTATCCAAGACCCCTGTTTATTTTTACCTCTAAGGCCAAGCCCTCTTGCTCCGGCCTGCAGGTCCCTGCCCTCAGGTGTTGCCATGGCGCTTGGATGCAGAGCAGAGGTCCTTCCCTAGCAGAAGGGACGGGCAGCTATTTCAGGCAGTATGGACCTTGCCCTCTCTGAGAATGCCAGAATATGACATAATACATGGAAGTGAGATTCGACTTCTGAGAGATTGAAGTCCATTGCCAGGTATCTCTAAGCTGTCTCAGCATTAACAGAAAGGGAGGAGGGACCCGTCCGGCGAAGTCCTCAAGGTAGAGTGGCAGCGATGGCTTCCTGCTGACAAAATCTTTGTGCAAATATTGTTCTTAAATGCTGTGTGGGAAACATAATTGACCAACCTCTGGGCTTGGCCCAAACAGGGTTAGGATGCCAAGTGTTGCATTCAAGAAAATTATTAGTAGGGCAGGAAGGAATTATTTGAAATTAATCCAGTCAGGAATGGTGTGGCTCTGTCAGTAATGAACTTTTCTTAGAGATGTGGATGTTGCTTCTGTTTCCTTGGTGCTGATCTTCTGTAGGTGTTATGGGTTTGGGATTGTGTTTCTATGGCTTTTAGTTTAATTCTGATACTAGAGTGTCTGCTCCAGTGGTGGGATTCAATTTTTTTTACTACCGGTTCTGTGGGCATAGTGTGGCTTGGTGGCCGTGGCAGGGGAAGGATACTGTAAAACCTCCATTCCCTCTCCACTCCTGAGGGAAGGTTACTGCAAAATCCCCATTCCCTCCCCACCCCACTAACCTGCTTTCCAGCTCCGTTCTCCTGTACAGGGCAACCAAAGAAGACCCAGCCAATCAGCTGGGACTCAATGGGAGGCAGAGAATAGATGGGGGCGGGGCCAGTCAGAGGTGATATTTGCCGGTTCTCTGAACTACTCCAAATTTCCACTACCGGTTCTCCAGAACTGCTCAGAACCTGCTGAATACCACCTCTGGTCTGCTCCCTACATTAGCTTTCCTTCACTGACTTAGTGGCCTACAAAACACTAAATCACAATTCCCAGAATTCATGGGCTTTCAAAATCAGCCAGTAGTGATCTAATGAGGAGAATAATCTCCTCCTCCTCTCTTTCTCCTTCTTTTCTCCACCACCACCACCACCACCACCTCCTCCTCCTCCTCCTCCTCCTCCTCCCTCCTCCTCCTCCTCCCTTACTGTACTTCATAAGGTATCTGTCTGCTGCAGTAGTATACAGTCAGGATCTATCTCTATCTATCATCTCTCCCTCCCTCCCTCTCCTCCCTCTCTCTTACACACACACACATTATCCATATATGCATACATATGTATATACATATATGTATGCATCCATGGTTTAAATTGTAAGCTTTTTCCTCTGGTCTTTCCAATTTAATGGTTAATTGGATAGTTTCCCCAAGGATGCAGAAGGCAGCTAGGGTTTGTTAAAGTAATGTAATGTAATGATCTGGGAACTGTTAGCATTGGATTCATTCCTAATGCCATCTCCCTTTCCAATTTCTCTTCCCCTGCCACTTTCTGTCATGGGTGGCTGGGAACCATTGTGCTTCTAGAGTTTCCTTTTCTTTGCCAACTACAACTAATGAGACCTCCTCCTTTACAGACACCCTCTTGACTCAGGATAGTAAGAAAAGTAGGGCCTACATCTCTTTGTGGACTGAGGTTATTAAAGATTCCATTTCTGTCCTTTCTACCCATCCGTCCTCCTGAGACTGGACAGAAAGGAGGAGGTTTCTGCCCAAATCTTCTACTTTCCTGTCTGGGTTTTCCCCCCCTTTGGAACACTCTCCTCCCTCTTCCGAATATTTAGTTGGGACAGTCTTGATTTCTTCCCCATCAGTTGTACAATTGTTTTCTACTCCACAAACAAGTTCTGCTCTTCTTCAGAGGTAGAAATACTGACAGTGGGTACCAGTGGGTGATTGTACGGCTGGACTCCCGGAAGTCTGGGATGCATTTGGCAGCAGATGTACGTCTTAACTGGCCTTAAGTGGCCTGAAATGTCAACATGTAAGCAGAGGCATGAACTAAATGAGATCACCCATGCACAAAATGTCAGGCCATTGTTTAGTGGTAGCTTGCAAAGCAATGAAGATATTGCTCCAAAGTGGCACCTGCCCTCATCATTTCATAATGTGCGAAGGACAGACAAAGCTTTACATACAAGAGCTGAAATAGCTTTCCAAAGATGCCCATGAACTGTAGGTTCCTGCCAGAAATAAAAGTTTGGTGAAGCCATTGTTCTGGAGTGCTTGTTGTATGGGCTAGCTTAGGGGTGGAGGGGAGACCACAAAATGGAATAAAGGAAACATCTTAATAAACAAACAGAATGGCATCTTTGAAATGTGTTAGGCCACTTTTATAAAGTCCAAGGAATCTATATTCCAATAACAAAATAATATGGAATAGATAATAGAAAGCCAGATAAAAATTGCTGGTTTATCCACAAAACCAATGGGGCATAAATAAGGCTTGCACAATCCACACGTCAGTATACTGTAAAATACAAGTGGTCCAGAGGTGGGATTCAGCAGGTTCTGACCAGTTCTGGAGAACCTGTAGCAGAAATTTTGAGTAGTCTGGGGAACCGGCAAATCCCACCTCTGACTGAAGATTTTACAGTATCCTTCCCCTGCCACGCCCACCAAGCCACGCCCACAGAACCAGTAGTAAAAAAAAAATTGAATCCCACCACTGAAGTGGTCATCAGGTTGTCATGGCAATTGGGGCAGGATTGCCATTGCTAAGTGATGTGGTCATAATGGCATGTGACCACAGACAACAATTTCCTCATTCCCAGTGGCTGTTGTCATTCAAAGACATGCAGGTTGTTAAGCAGGAAATGGTGGGAGTCTTAGGCAAGGTGAGTGGGGCTGCTGTAGGGGATGTGGAGGAGGCTAGGGGAGGGCTTGGGGGGCCCAGTGTAAGCCATGCATGAGTGCAAGAAGGCTTGCAAATGGACAGCGCAACGCAAGTGCCCTTCTCTTGGATGAGAAGGAAAAAGAAAAAAAAAACCAAGAAGGTCCAAGAAAGCACCTTTGGGACAACCATGACCTGAATGATTGAGAATCTCCACAGACATTCGAACATGGAGATTGTGCCCCTGGACTTGGATCCAAAATTTTATGGAGAAACGATGGAGATTCATCAAGCCCTCTGACCATTTCCCAGTATTGCTCTCCATAGATGTTATGATTTTGTTTACTCGGAATAAATTTAACCACACAAAGGTGACATAAGGCTTGGGAAACCAGGGAAAAGTTAAAAGCCCAGTCAGGGACAGAACACTCCTTCAGATAAATCGTTGTTTGGGTAGGGGCTATGGATGAAAGACAAGGTCAACCTAATTGTTTGATGGACAGAATATGCCCTGATAACCATCAAGGTCCCTGCCCTCATAGCCAGTTCAGTAACTTTCCATACTAACTCCCTGGAATTACTCTGGAAATCCCAAAGAGGACCGTCCAGTATTTATGCCAAAGTGCTGCTGCCATGTTCTTTGCTGCGAATAACGTCTCCCAGCAACCTTTTGAGAAGCTCCTCTGCTGACCAGAGTAGCTGGGTAAAGTCTCGGTGAGCCCAGTCCCAATCTGAGGGACAAAATAATGTCTCCTGACACCTACCTAGTGTCACCACCACCAAGCCTGCTGGGGATGGCGGACAATACTGCTAAATTGAATGCTGGGCTTGAAGAGACAGAGAGGTGCCAGTTCCTAAGAATGGACTGAAAGGAAGAGCTTTTCTCCAACAACTGTAACCAAAACTGAGTAGTGTCAGTTGTGCTGAAACAGACATAGAAACTCTCATCTGGATACATTTAATCACTGGAATAATATCAGAATCTAATTCTTGCCTTTACCGAGGGCATGATTTCACTTTGACCATCTCTTGGCGGTGTATGCTGCTGAACATTCTGACCCATTCCATGGATTCTGGAACTCTCTCAGGAAGACGGGTAGCTTAGAAATGTGAAAAAAAGATAAAGCCTTGCTCTGAGCAAACTTTGGCCCTACATTCACAGGCTGATTTGCAGTGCTCTGATTTCATTATTTGCCACCGGATTGTACAGTGCTTATTAGGACTGTACAATGTTCTGGACTGGAGTTTGACACCCCTGCTTTAAGGAGTTGAAGGCAGATGCTCTATGAGTGCCTCACATGCTCCAACATAGGTTTCAGACCACAGTGGAGCAGGCACGAGGACTTGCCTACAGCTCCTTAAACCGAGCAAGTTGCATCATGCTTTAACTATGGTGGGCATGCTCATACTTGCAGGAAAAGATACTGTTGCTTTAAGGCAGGGGTGTCAAACTTGGTTTTATTGAGGGACGCTTCAGGGTTGTGTTTGACCTTGGGGGGCTAGGGGTGTGTGACCAGGGTGGCCATGGCCCGCTGGACATCACTTGTGTTAGGGGCAGCTATGGTGTCCCAAGTGCTCTGCCAGTGAAAACAGGTTCCTGAGCTCCATTTTCGGCTGCGCCTGCCTTCTGCAACCTCCTGTCAGCAAAAACAGACCTTGGGAGGGCTGCACACAGCCCTCCTGAGCTCTGTTTTCTCTGGCAGAGGCATCATGGGCCAGTCCTTCACTGTTTCCAGGGCAACCCCACAGGCCAGATCTAAGCACCCTGAGGGCTGGATCCAACCTGCGGGCCTTGAGTTTGACACCCCTGCTTTAAGGAGTTGAAGGCAGATGCTCTATGAGTGCCTCACATGCTCCAAGACACTTATTTAGTAATAGATTTATATTCTAATTTGTACAACTCAAATCCTACCCCTTCCCCACTCCCTCATATAGATAAGTCTGAGATAGATTGAGCTGAGAGTGCCTGACCCAAAATCACCTGATGACTGCCTACAAGAGGATTAGAACTCATGGATTCCTCATTTCTAGTCCAGCACCTTAACCACCAGACCAACCTGGCTTTTTGCCTTGAATCTAAAGCACTGCACAGTCCTGTTGATTGTGTTATGTATGTAGGTTTAAATGTTATTGGTTTATTTTGAACTGTTCTTGTAAAATGTCAAATGGGATTGGTTTAAATAGTGCGGGAAAAACCCTGCACTCCCATTGGCTGGCAACTACAGCTGCTGGCTAAAAGAAGCAGCCGTAGCCCAGCCAAGTGGGGTCCATTCGAGCTGTAGTCACTTAATAAACTATTCACCGAAGCTCTTCACGTCTGACTCTTCATGCAAACTTAACACTGGTGACGAGGATGGGATTGCCCTGAAGAAGAGACAATGCAGAAGACAAGCAGAAGAGTGAGATGGCTGCGCTGAACACCCCCCCAGCCCCGTTCGATCCGGCGGCGGAAGACTGGGAATTGTATGTGGATCGCTTCCAGATGTACTTGGAAGGAAACGACCTCGCCGATATCCCTGAGAAGTGGAAGAGGGCGGTATTTCTCACGCACTGTGGTCCGGCAGTCTTCAAGATGGCGAAGGCATTGGCGGGAGCTGCAGACTTGAAGGTAATGGAATGGCCTAATTTGGAAAAGCTTTTAAGAGCCCATTACGCCCCACAAGTATCATGCCTCATTAAGAGACACGAGTTTTACCGTCGGGATCAAGGGGAAAGCGAAAATGTTAACGACTTCATGGCAAGTTTAAGGGACATTGGGGGTGCTTGTGACTTTACCAACTTAGAAGAGGCCATGCATGATCAGTTTGTTCTAGGCCTCAAAGATAAGGTCTTACAAAGCAAACTGTTAATGAAACCTAAGATCACGTTTAAGGAGGCCATAGAGGAAGCTGTTTCAGCGGAAGCCACCAAGTCCTCAGCAGCGGCCATGAAAAAGATTAACAAGGCCTCAAGCCATTCTGATGTGGACAAATCCACAACAACCCATTGCGAGCAAATAGACTCTGATTCAGATTGCAGTGAGGTGGAAGAAGGAATTTTTAGACTCAGAATGGAGAAGAAAAGGAAAGACCCTGGAAAAAAGAGGCAAGAATTTTATTGCAGAGGCTGTGGGGGGGGGCCACCCCCGCACAGAATGCAAGTTTTTAGACACCATCTGCCTACATTGTGAGAAAAGGGGTCACCTAGCCAGAGTCTGCAAATCATCCAGAACTCCACCTAGTAGGAAGAAATTCCCTGAAAAGGATTTTAAGCCCAACAACTTCTTTGAAAAGATGGGGCGCAATTCAGAAGCAAATGGGAAGAATGAAACTCACCAAACAATCACCATTGGTCATTCTTCACCCTTGAGAAGCAGAAAAGTACACGTGAAGGTGTTCATTGAAGGAAGGCCTTGCCAAATGGAAGTGGACTCAGGTTCTTACTTATCTATGGTGTCATGGGACACTATTCACAGGCTACTTCCCAACATTCAGAAGAAACATTTCCAGAAGCAAGCACTGACTCTTAAAGACTACCAAGGGAACAAGATTCCAGTAGTTGGAGCAAGAGATTTCAACGTGAAGTTTAAAGGCCAAACCAAACTTTTGCCCCTGACCATCGTGGACAAGGATCGCCCAAGCTTGCTGGGACTTGAGTGGTTCAAGCCACTAGGCATTTGGCAGGGGTACAGTCTTTGCCAAACTGGACTTGGCCCAGGCATTTCAACAACTAACAGTTGATGATGCCGCTGCAGAGGCCCAAACCATTGTGACTCATAGAGGTGCCTTCAAATGTAAAAGGTTACAATTTGGAGTCAGCGTGGCACCAGGCATTTTTCAAAGCCTTATGGAAAGAATGCTCCAAGGACTGCTAGGGGTACTGCCTTACTTTGATGATGTGTTAATCTCTGCTGAAAATGACACTCAGCTACAAGAAAGACTCAGAGAAGTCCTTACCAGATTCAGGAAAGCGGGGTTAAGAGTCAAGGAAGAAAAATGCACACTTAAGACTGACAGGGTTGAGTTCCTGGGCTACATGATTGACAAGCATGGCATCCACCCTACTGATGCCAAGGTTAAAGCAATCAAAGAAGCCCCTAAACCTAAGTGCAAAACAGATTTGCAAGCCTTCCTTGGACTTATTAACTTTTATCACATGTGCCTACCTCAAAAGGCAACCATTGCTGAACCTTTGCACAGATTACTGGATAAGAAGTCTGTTTGGGTCTGGGGAGGAAGGAACAATCAGCATTTAACAGTATTAAGAGACTAATCACGTCTGATGCTGTACTGATACAGTTCTCTGAGAATTTGCCTGTTGTACTGACTTGTGATGCATCCCCTTTTGGAGTGGGGGGGGGTTTGAGCCACAGGCTTCCCAGTGGGAGAGAAGCCCCTATTGCATTTTACTCTCGCACTTTGACCAAAGCAGAGAGGAATTACAGCCAGTTGGATAAAGAGGCATTGGCAGTTGTTGCAGCTGTTAAGAAATTTCATGAATATCTGTATGGCAGAACATTTACCATTGTTACAGATCACAAACCTTTGTTAGGCATTGTGGCAGGAGACAAGCCTACGCCTACTATCCTGTCACCAAGAATGCTGAGGTGGACTGAATTTCTTGCAGCTTATTCATACAAACTGATTCACAGGCCTGGCAAGGACATTGGACATGCTGATGCACTGAGTCGTTGCCCACTTCCTTGCCACAAGGAGGACTTTGAACCTGAAACACACACCTTTTTCCTAGAAACTGTTGCTAAGCTTCCAGTTCATGCTACTGAAATTGCCAGAGAGACTGCCAAAGACACTGTGTTGGCTCCTGTTATAGGCTGGATTAAGAAAGGTTGGCCTCTTCAAGATCTACCTCACCTTGCCCAACCTTTTAAGTCCAGGCAAACTGAATTATCTGTATTAAGAGGATGTATTTTGTGGGGTAACAGGGTGGTTATTCCTGCAAAACTGCAAAGGGAGGTTTTGGAAATGTTACATGAGGGTCATCCTGGTATTGTAAGGATGAAGGGATTGGCCAGGAGTTATGTATGGTGGCCAGGTATTGACAAAATGGTTGAAAACTGGGTTGCATCTTGTTCCAATTGCCAGGTAGTCAGGCCTGCCCCATCTCACGCCCCCCCACAGGAATGGGAATGTCCTAGGGGCCCATGGTCTAGGATCCACATTGATTTCGCAGGTCCTACTAGAGGGTACACCTTTCTTATTATAGTAGATGCATATTCCAAACGGCTAGAGGTGTTTCCCATGACATCCACCACAACTGATGCTGTCATCAAGCAGCTTAAAAAGCTTTTTGTAACCCACGGGTTAACTGATGTTCTTCTCTCTGACAATGGCCCTCAATTTACATCCAACCTTTTTGAATCCTATCTAGCACAACAGGGTATCAGACATGCCCTGACAGCCCCTGGGCACCCTTCAGCTAATGGCCGGGCTAAATGAATGGTATGTTTTACCAAGGAAAAGCTTCAGCAACTGGGTCCTGGGGACGTCACTGAGAAGGTTGAAAAACTTCTTAGTGTTCAGCACATCACTCCTAACCCATCTAATAACTTATCCCCTCACTGAGGTTGTTTGGCTTGAATTCTTTGTCTTTGTTTGCAGCAAACTTCCTTCTGTTGGGTGGAGTTCTGGATGATTTGCAGACTCTTGCTAGGTGTCCACTTTTTTCACAACGGAGGCAAATGGTGTCTAGAAACTTGCATTCAGTGCGGGGGTGGCTTCCCCCACAACCTCTGCAGTAAAAATCTTGCCTCCTTCTTCCCAGGTCTTTCTTTTTCCGCTCCATGCTGAGTCTGTAAATTCCTTCCTCCACCTCACTGCAATCTGACTCAGAATCTAGTTCCTCACAATGATTTGTGGTGGACTTTTCCCCATCAGAATGGCTTGTGGCCCGGTTTATCTTCTTCATGGCTGCTGCTGAGGACTTGGTAGCTTCTGCTGAAGAGGCTTCTTCTATTGCTTCTTTCAGCGTGATCTTAGGTTTCATTAATAACTTGCTCCGTAACACCTTGTCTTTGAGGCCCAGTACAAAACGATCGCGCATGGCCTCCTCTAAACTGTTGAATTCGCATGCACCCCCAATGTCTCTTAAACTTGCCACGAAATCGTTTATGCTTTCGTTATCCCCCTGATCATGATGGTAAAACTCGTGTCTCTTAATGAGGCACGATACTTGTGGGGCGTAATGGGCTCTTAACAGTCTTTCCAAATCAGGCCAGTCCATTACCTTCACGTCTGCAGCTCCCGCTAATGCCTTCGCCATCTTGAAAACTGCCGGACCTCAGTACGTAAGAAAGACCGCCCTCTTCCGCTTCTTGGAAATGTCGGCTAGATTGTTTCCTTCCAGATACATTTGGAAACGATCTGCATACGACTCCCAGTCTTCTGCCATCAGATCGAACGGGGCTGGGGGGTGTTCAGCGCAGCCATCTCGCTCTTCTTCTGTTCGCTGCCTTCTTCTTCAGGGGAATCCCATCCGCCGCCAGTGTTAAGTTTGCATGAAGAGGAGCGGAGTGCTTCAGCTCTTAAGTTTATTAGTGACTTCAGCTCAGAACGGACCCAATTTGGCTTAGCCGAGGCAGCTATATATAGCCGGCTGCCTCGGCTGACAGCCAATCAGAGTGCAGGGTTTTCCCGCACTTTTTAACCAATCATTTCAAACACTTTACAAGAACAACCAATCAATTCAAACTCTGCATACATAACACTAGTCTAGAGAAAAAAAGGACTAGGGGGGACATGATAGCAGTAGTCCAGTATTTGAGGGGCTGCCACAAAGAACAGGGGCTCCAATTATTCTCCAAAGCACCAGAAGGCAGGACAAGAAACAATGGATGGAAACTAATCCAGGAGAAGAAGCAAGCTGGAATTAAGGAGAAATTTCATAACAGTGAGGACAATCAACCAGTGGAACAGCTTTATTTTATTTATTTGATTTGTCAATCGCTTACAAGATAATAGGTATAAGTATAAACATAGTTGTGAATACCTGGAATGGATACATATAAGAAAAATAAAAATAAAAATAAAAAGAATTAATAGGACAGGGATGGTAGGCACGTTGGTGCGCTTGTGCACGCCCCCTACAGACCTCTTAGGAAAGGGGTGAGGTCAATAGTAGACAGTCTAAGGTTAAAGTGTTTGGGGTTTGGGGAAGAAACCACAGAGTCAGGTAGAGTATTCCAGACATTGATCACTCTGTTGCTGAAGTCGTATTTCCTGCAATCAAGTTTGGTGCGGTTAACTTTGAATTTGTATCTATTGTGTGCTCTTGTATTGTTATGGCTGAAGCTGAAGTATTCATTGACCGGAAGGACATTGCAATGTATGATTTTATATACTATACTTAGGTCAGACCGAAGGCAGTGTAGTTCTAGGTTTTCTAGGTCTAGAACCTCAAGTCTGCTGGCATAAGGTATTCTGCAATGAGTAGAGGAATGGAGAACTCTTCTTGTGAAATACGTCTGGACTTTCTCAACTGTGTTAATATCAGATACATAATGCGGGTTCCAGACTGATGAGCTGTATTCAAGAATTGATCCAGCAAATGTTTTACTACTGTTAGTGGTGTAAATGTTTTACTACTAGTTAGTTGTTTTACTGTTAGTAGTAGTAAATATTTTACTACTAGTTAGTAGTGTAATATTACCAGAGAAAAAGCTACGTAGGATTAGGTTAACAACTCTTAATGCCTTTTTGGCTATGTAGTTACAGTGGGCTCTCTAGCACTTAGATCATTAGAGATGAGTACTCCAAGGTCCTTGACGGAGTTTGGATCAGTGCTTGCCTTCAGAAGTTGTGGTTGCTTCATTACTTGAGGTTTTGATGAAGAGATTGGACAGTTACTTCTCTGAAATGGTAGAGGGTCTCCTGCTTGTGCAGGGGTTTGGACTAGAAGATCTCCAAGGTATTTTGGTTGGTTGTAATTGCCCCAGGCCCTGCAATTAATCTGGAGTATTTCACTTGCAGTAAATGGTTTTGCCAACCAGCCAGAACAACTGATTGGCTGTAAGGCTGTAGTGATTTCCCATGATGACGAAGAAGGGAAATTCGGTGCGTGGCCTTACCAAAGAGTAATCAGCACCAAGAAGTGCACCTCCATGCTGGGGAGAACAACCTCTCTGATACTGATATTGAAATGCTATTTGTAGAAATGGAGCAACATTTGGGAACCAAGAAACGGAACAGCAGTGACGGTACAGTATTTAAATCAGATGGTGGTGTAGAAAAGAGAAGAAGAACAGCTGGATTCAGATTGCTGAGCTGGCCAAGTTCATTATTGTAATCTGCTCCTCTTTGATCATTTCTCCTGCCTACCAGAGCTGGTTCAGTGCTTTATAGGTTATCATATGTGGATATTCTATATTTGGTTACATTATCTTTTTAAAAAGCGGTAGGTAGCGGTCAGATGGCTCAGTTACAACTCAGGAAGAATGTGTTTTCTTTTAAAAGTGCAAATAAAGTGGCAAATAGACGGAGATTGCATTCTCCCAAATGCTATAGGTCAAAGGTGACATTCTAGTGCAGGTGAAACAGTTGTTTCCAAAGCTGATAAACACCAGTCTCTTCTGGGTAGGAGGTGCAGGTTCTCATAGGAAGCAGAGAATGGCACCGACACAGGGAGAACTCAAGGCAAAGTAAGATGGTGGAAGGCAGGGAGAGAAGAGGAAACCAGCTTTTTAGAGGTATACCAGCTTAACCTTAAGCAAGGGAGGGATTCTACCGGTTTGGGCCGGTTCAGGCGAACCGGTATCTCTGAGGATCAGTTGTGAGCTGGTTCGCTCTGACGATCAGCTGTTGGGCCCACCTGCCCACCCCAGCTCCAGTCTGTGCTTTATATCCTGGTTGTCAAGCTCAGCTGATTCGCACGGCACAGCGGATTGACACACGTCAGCTGTTTAACACACAGTGATTGCTGGAGAAGGTCAGTAGAAAACACGAAGTGTGGGTACAAAACTTGCGCTCACCGAACCAGTTGTTACACCACTTGAATCGCACCCCTGACCTTAACCACAGATAACCCACTCTGATACAGTGAGCGTGTTTCTATGAGAAGGCAAATTAAACATCTCAGTTAATCAGTACAGGTGGTCCTTGACTTACAACTGTTCATTTAGTGACTGTTCAAAGCTTAGTGACGGCTTCAAGTCCAGCCTTATCCACTCCACTCATTGTCTCCAGTCCTACCAGGATCAAATACCCTTGACTGATTCTTAGTAATACAACTTCTTCTTAAAGTTATTACTAGGTTCTTTCCTTTCCTTGGGTTTCATAATTGTGAGGATTATTTTTTAATTCAAAAATTGGGGATCTGCTTTGTTTAGTGCCCACAGAAATAGCAGGCTGGATTAGGACCAAAAACCTTTAACCCAGTAGTTCATTCAAGAGAAATGGCATTGCCTATTTTACATTTCAGAGAAACCTAACAGATATGGGTCTTGTGAAATTATATGAACATGCCTGGAAATATTTACTAGATACCTTGACAAAGACCTTAAAATTTTAAAACATCTGATAAGTAACTTATCAAAAATCTATATTTTTAAAAAATGAGTACAGACCAAGCAGCTAAAACTAGTAATAAAATAATTTCTTCATAATGAGGAATTAGTGGAAACTGAAAAGCTTGCATGCTATTTTAGAAACTTTTAGTTCATCTAATTAAAGTTTTGGTGTAATCTGTATTTCTCCCCTCATGGTCAGTACAGACTGCTTTTGATTTTTCTATAATTTGGAAACACAACTTAAGCCAAAATGGAAGAAAACAACAACCGAACCGCAGAAAGTGGAAAACAATTTCTTTATTTTTAACAAAAACCCAATTAAAAAGTAGGGATAGGCAAAACAGTGTAAAAATAATTTTGGGTCCAAAATATGCAGCTGAATGTAATAAATGTGCATGTTTGAATTGACTTAAAGTTGAGGGAGATGGGGAAAAATACACTTTTTTTGTAAAAGAAATTCATTCACACAATAGTTTATTCAATAAAAAGCAATTTTATTAAACAATGATTAAAAAGGAAATGTAAAAGCACAAAAGACACACACATCTTCTTACATCCCCTCCAATCAAAAAGGATATATAATCATGGCTGTTGTCTTCAGTGTTGTAGAATTTTGCTATGTAGATGAGGAACACCTAAGAGGAGCAGAGATGACTTAAAGATGATTAACTTGTACATAAATAGATGAACAATTCTTTGTATAGCTAAAGGATAACACAAATTATTAAGAAGAAAATGCACATAAATATATATTTTCTAGAAGTGAAAAACTTTTCACTGAATTCTGTGGAATGGCTTGTAAATGAGAGCCAGTTAAAAAGCTAATAATAATAACAACAACAACAATAATAATAGCAACAACAACTTGGAACAGATTCCATCCTACGGAGATATCAAACATCCAGATTTGCCTATCCCAGGTCCTTAGTAAGGACTCAATAGGTAGATAAAAATGCTAAACCAGTCTGAACATCTGGCTGACTATGCGATTAATAATAATAATAATAATAATAATAATAATAATAATAATAATAATAATAGATATCTAGGATTCTGGCAGCAACCCATATCAACCATCAGAGGCAGTCAATGATATTTGTGATACATTTTTAAATGTTCAGTTGACTGAGTTCCATGTTTAATGAATAAAAGTTTATCATAATAATAATTTGAATGATTATGTGAACTAAGGTACAGAAAAATTGCTGCAGGCTGTGAAAATGGAGAACATTATAAAAACAACAGAAACAAACTCAGAATATAAGAAAAAACAGCTGGATGACAGATTAAATGGATGGAAAACCAAAGCTTTGCATGGACAGCACTTGAAAAACATTGAAGGAAAATGAGATAACAACTTGACATGGACATGGCTTAAGATGGGAACCATCAAGAAAGAAACAGAAGGTTTAATACTTGCTACTCAAGAACAAGCACTACAAACTAATGCCATGAAAGCAAAGATACAAAAAAACCAATGACAATCCAAACTGCCGACTTTGCAATGACAAAGTTGAAACTGTTTCACATTTAATATGTGAGTGCTGCCAAATCGTGCAAACTGTTTACAAAGCTTGACCAAGTTGCTAAATTAATCCACTGGTCATTATGTAAAAAATACGACTTACCTGTATCCAAAAAGTTGTGGGAACATAAAGTGGAAAAAGTCAAAAATGAGAAGATCTTGTGGGACTTTCAAATACAAATGGATCATCATTTGGAACACAACACGCCAGATATCACAGTTGTCGAAAACCAAAGCGTACAATTCATTGCTATTGCTGTACCAGGAGATGCCAGAGTCGAAGAAAAAGAACTGGAAAAATTATGAAATATTGCGACCTGGCCATCGAAACTACGTGACTGTGGATGAAACATGTAACACTGATACCCATTGTCATCAGGGTATGTGGTACCATGTCCAAGAATTTAACAAAACACATCAAGAAATTGCTGCTTCCTGCAATAACACCAGTGGAACTGCAAAAAACTGCGCTACTCACAGGGGTGGGATTCTACCTGGTTGGACTGGTTCTATAGAATTGGTTGTTATGATTCTTCCCAGTTCAGAGAACCGGCAAATCATGCCACTGGCTGGCCCCTCCCCTCCCTACCCACTCACTCCTTACCTGGCATGCACGCCATCAAACTTGTCTGCATTTGGTAAGTTGCTATTTTTCCCTTTTTCCCCTGACCATCAGCTGTTCTGCTATGCCGGGAGATTTAGATTAGCTAGAAAGCAGGAAATCTTTGGATTTCTTGCCTTCTAGCTAAAATAAAAGCAGAGCTGAACCTTCCTTAGGACTGAAGCTTCTATTTTTCAATGCAGATTCAGGTAGCAGATTGCAGAATGGTAGATCTCTGAGTAAATCTGTGATTCTGTAAGCCTGCCTGCTTTGCCTGATTTTGGGTAAAAGTTGCTCTTTTTTATAAAAAATTCAATATTTACATAAATATTTACAATATTTATATACAAGCCATGCCCACCCAGTCACGTGACCACCAAGCCATGCCCAGCCAGCAAGCCACATCTACCCAGTCACATGACCACCAAGCCACACCCATAAATTAAGCCACGCCCACAGAACTGCTTGTTAAGAAATTTGAATCCCACCCCTGGCTACTCAGAATATCATACATTTTAAGAAGATACTTGGTTGATACCTAGGATTCTGGCAGCAAGTCGTATCAACCATTAGTGCCAGTCCATGGTATTTGCGATACATTTTTAAATGTTCAGTTAACTGAATTTCATGTTTAATGAATAAAAGAGATAATAATAATAGCAATAGAAGTAGTAGTAATAGTAATAATTTGACACTAAAAGAAGGACACCCACCACTCCAATTCAAGAGAATCAATTCTTTTTAGCTTCATTCTTGGAGGTCACAGAAGGGTTCTCCAAGCTCTGAAATTCTACATTGCCTAAGTTTGGCAGATAAAGAATTTTTTTTCTTGTTCCAGATATCAACCAAGAAAACCTGAAGAAAATCCAAATGGATTTTACAAGATGGGTAAGACAATCCTCCTTCAAAATGAAAGCCACAGTTGCCTCCTTCACATGCCCTGTGAATCTATTCTTTGGGAGCCTCAACAACTCCCAATATAGCACACCAGTACATATATCTCACCAGCCTGTCTGACTTGGTTTTTCCAACACTTTCCTTTCCCTCCTACCTCTACTGTCAAGCCCTTTGTGGCTGTCAGAAATGAAAAACCACTTCAATGTCTGGAAAGATCTTTATTGCTAGTAGGGCAATGTAACAGTATCTTGGTAGCAGTGGTGGGATTCAAATATTGTTGCCACTGGTTTGGTGGGCATGGCTTGGTGGGTGTGCTTTGCACATGTGCACACAATTTGCATGCACGCATGTGCCAAATGCGCACTTTGCGCAGGCTCAGAGTCATTCGCACAGATGCAGAGGTGTTCGAACTCGCCTCCTGCAAGCCTGCACAATTCTAGTTGCTTCAGCAGCTGCCGCACGGCACCATTCTGTGCTGCGCAAAGCACCTGCACTTCAAATTCAGCAGATAAAAGTGAGTATGGGAGCTCAGGTGGGTGGGTGCGCCCAACAGCAGAGTGACCAGAGCAGCGGAGAGAACCGGTTCGGTCTTCACTGCTCATTGGTGCTACTGGCTCGCCAGAACCGGGCCGAACCAGTCAAATATCACCACTGCTTGGTAGCCTTCCTAAGGAATTCTTCAGAACAACTTATAAGTAGTGTGATTAAGGCAGAATTATGCTGAACCTCTTCCTCATGCTTTCCCTTCTCTGGACCAGTAGTGGTATTCTACCAGTTTGGCCCAGTTCGGCTGGACCAGTAGTTCTGAGGATCATCCGTGAGTGAACCGGTTCGCTCCGATGATCAGCTGCTGGGCCCTCCCGCCTGGGCTCTATACTGACCTTTATTTCTGTTTTTGAAGCTCAGCTGCTTCACACGGCACAGCAGATTGCCATGCGTCAGCTATTGAAGACACAGAGAGAGTGCAGGATTGCAGGAGAAAGTTAGTTGCAAACCCACTGTGTGCGCACATGCACATGAAAAGCGCACCCACCAAGCCATGCCCACAGAACCGGTGGTAAAAAAAATTTGAAACCCACCACTGCTCTGGACTAATTAAAATTTCCTGTAACTTGCCCCTTCCCTCCTCCCATGGTCTGCTGAACCTCTTATCCCACTCGCCTCCCCTCAGCAACCATATGGCAAAGGACGGGAAGGGGGTGAGCCTTTAAATGACACATGGGCCCTTCTCAATATCACAATGCCTGTGCAAAGAGGTATCCCTCTGTTTTTAATATTTCATAGCTTCTCACATCCTCGGGACTGGATGGGGAGGAACAGGCTCCAGCTCAACCCGAACAAGACTGAGTGGCTGTGTGTACCGTCATCTCGGATAATCCAAGAGATTCCATCATTGGTCATGGGGGAGAGGTGTTGCTCCCTGTGGATAGGGCACACAACTTGGGCATTCTCCTGGATGTGCGGCTCAGTTTGGAGGAGCAGGTGGGAGCTGTCACCAGGGGGGCATTTGCACAGGTTCGCCTTGTGCGCCAGTTGCGTCCCTATCTGGACTGGGATGTGCTGTGCATGGTCACTCATGCGCTTGTTACCTCTAGACTCGACTACTGCAGTGCTCTCTATATGGGGCTGCCCTTGCATGTCATATGGAGACTTCAGCTGGTGCAGAATGCGCTGGGTGGTGATGGGAGCGTCCCGATTCTCCCATATTACACCCCTCCTGTGTGACCTGCATTGGCTACCGGTTGCCCTCCGTGTGAGCTTCAAGGTGCTGGTAACAACCTATAAAGCCCTATATGGCTTGGGTCCAGGGTGCTTGCAAGAACGTCTCCTGCTGTCAACGAACACAAATCGCCCAGTGTGCTCCCACAGATGGGGCCTCCTGGGGGTACCATCAGCTAAACATTGTAGGCTGGCAGCCCCTAGGGGGAGGGCCTTCTCTGTGGGAGCGCCCACCCTCTGGAACCAGTTACCCCTGGAATTGCGCCTGGCCCCTGATCTCCGCTCCTTCCGCCATAACCATGATTGTGGTTATTTTCACAATCCGGCCTGGACTGACAGGAGATTGAGGTTTTAATTTGGAATGTTTATTTGGCTGAAATTTAATATTTTTTAAATTGTTTTAATTTTTGTATTGTTCGTTTTTATGTACACCGCCCTGAGTTCTTCGGGAGAGAGAGCGGCCTATAAGTCCAAATAAACTCAAACTCAAACTCGTTTGTATGATATGCATGTAGCATCAACAAGGAAACACCTCTTGGCTCCCCCCCCCCCGCTGTTACCCTTCCATAAAACATGATATTTTGCTGGAAAAACCACATTTCAATTTGTATCTAGAGCAAAATGATCTGGTTCTACTCTGTTTCTGGACCAAAACCACCCATTTTGGTTTTGACTAAGCCACTCAAGATATCTAACATTGTTCACACGGTGACAACTTTGTACTTAGATTAATGTAATGTGTTATGTGAGTCAGTGCTTGAATTTGATGCAGAAACTGCTCTGGCCATGTGGCCAGGTTGCTGAGGGGGTTCTTGGCTGTGGACATATTACTCCTCTGTTCTTGAAGAAGTTGCAGTGGCTGCCTGTTAAATACCAAGCCAGGTTTTGCTTATAAAGTGTCAGGTTCTAATCAATGTGAACCAGACCTAGGAGAAGAGCAGACAGAGCTAGGGGGTGGAGTTAAGTGTATCATCAGCATAGAGTTGTTGCATTCCCACAAGTCCTCCAAGTCCAATCCTTTCTGAATTCCATTGACCTTTATCTGGTGCCAATTTAGTGTTGAACTTTAGTTGACCAGATTCTTGTGTCTAGGTTAAAATAAGTCTTATTTGTAGCAATCTTGCCAATGGTCCTGATACATTGTGTCTGACACCATGATACCTAATGGATTACCTTCAACATTACAATATAGGCCTGAGTGATTATTAGAGATGACCTTATTGCTGATACCTACAACCAAGGCGGCCAAAAATCTATGGCCTCTTTGGAGTCTCTTCCTTAAAACCTATAAGGTTTTAGATTTTGAAATCTCTTCCTTAAAACCTATAAGGTACCTATTGTTATAACTTTCATTTGGATGTTGAAAACATGCAGACCTTCTCTGAATGATTATTAGCTGGATGGGTTTCCGCCCCCTCTCCTGTTAATTTTATTACATAAGATTTTTATACTATTTTTTGTGTGTAAGTTGAAAATAACTTTGATGTGCTTTTGTACAGGGAGTGGTATAAATGTATTACATCACTATCGTTATTTTTGCAATGTCTGTCTAATCTCCATCTATAAACTTTTGTCAAGAAGCCATGGGGATAGGGGTGATGAATCCGAGCAAAGCGAGTCCCTCTGATGATTCCTTGTCCAAAACATTATGCTCAATAAATACAGTTCCATAAACAGAGAACTCTTCCCTTTAAGACAAACCTGAATTACCTCCAATGCAAATCTAATGGGCAAATGATACAGTAAAATGTCATGATCTGAGTGCAATTACTAATAAGCCATTTATTAGCAGTGTGAACTGAATGATAAATATTCAGTTACAACAAGCTCTACAGTACCTACATTTTTCCTATGAGTTATATTAACCCCAAAGCTTTGTCCAAGCACAAGGAATTAAACTGGATTTAAACATTATATTTGAAGAAGCCATTCTTAAGCATAAGCCATGGTGTGGAAAACACAACGGTTGAATTATGTAACCTACTTAGTCTATAGATTGAGTTGACTTGTTGTAGCAATCCAACCACTGACAAATGTTTATTTTATGTATTAACTTTCTACAGCATCCAACTCCCAGCATTTCTAAATTGTGACTATACCAGTATGTATCTCATATTAAGACTCAAAAGTGTATATTAATACACCAAGGGAAGTATTTCATCTCAAACAGGATTGAGCCTTGCCCAGGAGAACACTTTCTTTGTATAAAGAACTCTATCAAACGTCACATCCTCATAGCAATAACAGCCAAAAACAATTTTAAAAACTGGGGAACTAGACATGCTCTCTCACCATAATATTTGGGCACTGGAGAATGCTCAATACAATGGCAGGGTGTCCATCTCAATTCTTTCAGCACAGGATTCTATCAGATGTGTATGCTATTATTCATTAATAAGCATTATGCAATAGCAATAGTTTCAGTTGCACAGACTTTTAGTTATGGAATTTCCCACTTGTTTTGGGGGTTAGAACGTGTAGCTCTTTGCTAAGCTTGAGTTGTCTTTTGAGTTTCTGAATTAAAGGCCACTGGGGATTCGAAGGACATGCATATTGCAAGCAGAGGTAAGCCTCTGACAGAAGTATCAGGGTCTGTTGGATCCTTCCTGATCCAGGAATCACATCACAATGTGATCTGCTCATGCACAGCGTGATCAGACAAAGCAGTAGGTTGTGCATAAAGAGTCCTGGCTGATGAAAGCTGCCCTTTGCTCTCTGCGCTGTACTTTGCCAAGCTACGGATCCATGGCCATGAGAGAGGGGAACCAATTTGGCTTGATGATCGTGGACCTCTGAGCTGCCATGCAACATTGAACTTTGAGCAGCATTTCTTTCACAGAGTGATAGAACAAAATTGTGTTTATTATGCCCTTGCACAGTTCTTCTTTTGACTGAAAAGCAGAATAAACACATTCATTTCTTAGACATCCCCGCAACCATTCAGAAAGAGTACCTGTCAGGAAAGTCTCTAGATATTTATTTGTTTGGGTGGGAGGAAATGCTCATTGCTTGTTGTGGACATCGTTGAGACATACTGAAAAAGGAGATTTGTTCTGAAATTTCCCTATACTTCCCAGGAAGTTGATATCTTGTTTATGGTTGTGTGGCTGCAGGTGGGGAGTGAAATTAGGATGGAGGGTTTAGGCAAGTTGCAATTTGCCCCAAGTGATAGGCCACCAATATGTAGAGGTGGTGGTGGTTTGTAAGGAGCCTTGATGCTTTTTTCCTGCTTCACTGGGCATCCCCCCTCCTCAGGGCCTATGAGCTGTCACTCTGGTTAAAAGGGAAAACAAACAGAATTCATGCCAATTTCACTCAAGCTCCCATATATCCAACATGGTGGCAATGTTGAAGGAAGTGGTTCTCAGCACCTGCAAATTGCCATTGTCAGTCCTACTGGGTAGAACAGACCAGGAAGCCAGCTCCACAGTAAGGCTAAAACTAGCTTTATTGAGATCAGCTATAATATCTGAATCTTGCAAGTGTGATGGTGCTTTGCCTTCTCTTTCTTATAATTCACCAAATTAGCGAGGCACCTGTGTGAGCTGCTTCTGAATGTTATTTATTGCCTAGGCTTTAAAAACACGCCAGCCCAGGGGTGTCAAACTGGATTTCTTCAAGGGCCGGATCAGCATTGTAGTTTTCCACTGTGGGTTGGCTGTGAGAGGGGGAGGGGGAGACAGAATAGTTGCCTCCTGCAGCACCCTGCCAGCCAAAGCAGGTACAGGGGAGCACGTGAGCCCCCCGGCACTCTGTTTTTGGCCCGGATAGTCTCCTGCATCACCCTGCCAGCCAAAACAGGGCATGGAGGGGCCTCATGTGGCCTCCCCGTGCCCCATTTTGGCTGGCAGAGTGCTGCAGGAGGCCATCCAGGCCAAAAACAGGGTGCTGGGTAGGCACATGCGGCCTCCCCATGCCCGGTTTTGGCTCCTAGAGGCACTATGGGCCAGGCCGGCCCCACGGGCCAGATTTAAATACCCCGTGGGCTGGATCCAGCCCACGGGCCTTGAGTTTGACACCCTTGCTCCAGCCTGTTTTGCCTAGGAATTAGCTTTTGCAGATGTTCAAGGTCATTTTCCTCACTTTTGACATTTATGAAGTAGGCAAAGTGGTGCAAGAGTGGACAAAATGATGCCCCTCACTCAAGTATTGTTGCTTCAAACCTTGTGTTGGCTGAAGCAGCAGAAAGCTCATCTGGGCCAGAAGTTGTAAAATACAACTGGCAGAACATGGTTCTTGTTAGATTTGCATGAAGAGTTTATTAGTGACTACAGCTCATAACAGACCTGACTTGGCTGGTCTGTGGCTGCTACTTATAGCCAGCAGCCGCAGTTGCCAGCCAATCAGAGTGCAGGGTTTTTCCGCACTTTTTAAACCAATCATTTCTGACATTTTACAAGAACAGTTCAAACTTAACCAATGACATTCAAACCTGCATACATAACAGTTCTCATTCATGTTTTAAATCAACCTTTTCCATAACTAGGTTTTTTTTAAATTCATATTTATATCCCGCCCTTCTCCGGAGACTCAGGGCGGCTTACAGTTTTTGGGATACAACCCAATGCGCTCAGCAATAGCCTTCATTCCATTTTATATGCCTGCTTATTACTAAGCAGCATTTTTACAAAGTCAGCTTATTGCCCCCAACAATCTTGGGTCCTCAATTTACCTACCCTGAGAGGATGGAAGGCTGAGTCAACCTTGAGCCTGGTGGGATTCGAGCCTGCAATAATTACAGGCAGCTGGAGCTAAGTGCTAGGCTATTAACAGCCTGCACCACCAAGGCCCCAAGGTTTGTTTTAGTCCTGGTTTTTTTTCATAAAAGCATAGAAGCTAAGGGTAGAAAAGAATTTTAAGGATCATGTAGTCCAACTCCTGGCCCAGTGCAGGAATTCACTACTACCACAACTAGAGCAGCCATCTGTCCATCCATCCATCCATCCATCCATCCATCCATCCATCAATCCATCCATCCAGACCGTTATTGTTGAACAGCTCTTACCACCAGGGGAATTCTCCCTAATGTCCTACTGAAATTAACTTTCTGATAACCTAAACACACTTATCTTGCTTTGTCTTCTGAACACTTCTGGCCCTTTTTCTACATAACTGTTCAGACGATAATCATGTCTCATTCAATCGTCTCTCCTCCAGCTTTAGCCTATACTGTGTTACTCATAAGTTTTTCCTCCCAGTACCTTATCGTTTTGCTGGCTTTCCTCTAGTTAGTTTGTCAGTGTGCTTCCTAAAATGGGAGGACAAGGTGCAGTGTGATGATTGCTGAATAGAAAGAGTTAACATTATACTTGTTGATGTAGCTTAGAATTTTCCTTCCTTCCTTCCTTCCTTCCTTCCTTCCTTCCTTCCTTCCTTCCTTCCTTCCTTCCTTCCTTCCTTCCTTCCTCCCTCCCTCCCTCCCTCCCTGGATCTTTCTAGCTCTCTGCATAGGCAATTGTGATAGTGCAACTTGTGATAGTGCATAGGCCAATTTCCATCTCAATCATGGTTTTCATTATGGTGACAGTTCATGGCGGAGTAACAGAAAAGCTCAGAATTTAGATTCAGGAATTTTGCTAAATGTACAGAAAGTGGAAAACTGGCTTAGTGACAAAGTTTGGTGCAGCAGGAGGTGGGAGATGGATAGATTTGTGAGTCGCAAGGAGGAGGAAAGGGAACAAAAGTGAAGCTGTGGTTGAATTGTAAGGATGGATTCTTGTAAAAGAGAGTGTTTTTGAAGTCCACTGTTACTCAAGATACCCATTTACAAGCGTTCCACACATTTCTCAGAATACACTGACTTGTTATTATTATTATTATTTTTTTATTGAAACTTGCTTTGCTACAAATGTCATTCCAAAAAAATAAAATAATATAGATACATTAAGAGAAATACAATAAATCACACACAGTACAAAAGGCAAAACCTGTTTAGAGTCCTTTGGCTATGAATCTGGGCAGCTCTTCTTGGTCTCTTTCTTTTTTTTTGCCCATCCAGTAAAGGAGTTCCCAAGTAAACTTGATCCAATCCATGTGGAGCCTTGGATTGGGAAGAACACGGTGAAGATGAGAAGAGCAACAAGGAGAACTTTTAAATACACCACTATATTTGCCTTTAGGGGCATGTAATTAGGCTTGGGAAGAGCGGTGTGATTGTGTCTCTTGCCTGGGTCTCCTGTTCTCCAGCCCTACCTTGAAATGTTGAGGGCATGAAAGGCAAGCCTGTGTATACCCTGTATGCAGAACTCTATCCTCCCAGAGCTGCTTTTCCTGACTCTTCTCCCCCCACAGAAGAGGGTGGGGGAAAGAGAGATGAGTGAAGTTACAGGGAGTGGGGCGGGAAGAGTTAGGGAAACAGCTTGGAGGGTCTATCAAGTAGCAACTTCAGAGAGGAAGACAAATACAGTGTCCCAAGACTTGGCAGCCCTGCATAGCACTACATTATTCAGTATACAATGGTAAGAAAACAGGCTAGTTTACAGCTTAGTGTAACTTGTTCCCTCTGAAAGAACAAAACTGTTGCTCTGTTGAAAAGAGTCCGCATGATAATCCCACCCCTTCAATTTGGCTCAGAGTTCTTTGGCGTTCCTAGGAGTCCAAAGGGAAGTGGAAACTCATTTCTTGCTCTTTGTCCATTTGGTTTTTCTCCCTGCTTACCATCCCATCTTTAGCTGCAACCACAAGCATCAACAACCATGTCGGGAATGTCTGTCTTGATGAGGTTGCTATTGGGGTCAAAGTAGAGCAGAGAAAGGGCCCTTCGCTGTGTGGGGACGCAGCAGGAATGGCCTGAAATGGGGATGTTGTTGGCTTTGACCAAATTGAAGACAGTCGTGTGGAAGGAAGCTGCCACCCCAGGCACACCTGCCAGGTGCATAGGGCATTCACCCATGCAATAGTTGATCTGATAGCCCTCTGGCTTGAAGATCCAGTCGTTCCAACCAATGTCCCGAAAATTTACATAATAGTCTTTTCGACAGCACAGATCTGAGTTCTGGTCACAGCTCAGGCTGCGTTTGGTAACATGATGGCCGGATTCTTTTATCTTCGCCTTCACCACCAAGAATGGCTGATGAGAGTTGCTACTGGTAGCCATCAAAGACATAATGTTGGGATGGCAGCCTTTGCAGTGCAACTCCAAGCGTAAGGTTTTATCTTCGTGCTCGAAGAAGTTCTGCAGAGCTGGCATGAGGGAAAAAGTGTGCCAACCACTCCCCTGACTTCCCAGCTGCTGCTGTCCCAGCACCGCTGGTGGCTGTCCTGCAACGTAGATCTGTATTGTGATGTTTTCATGTGCCTTAAGGTGCAGCCACAATTGGGCCTTCAGGACGTGCATGGCTTGGCCTTTTGTATGGGTGAGCTGGAACTGAAGGACTCCAGAAGGCTCTGTGGAGGAGAAAATGGTGAAGGCAAAAATCAGTATCAGTTTCTAAGCTGCCAGCCCCAAACCATAGCCCAAGTTCTTTTAAAGGGGTGAATGGGTTTTGTTTTGGTTTTTGGTCTTTACTTATTTGCTACATTTGCATTTAGCCTCATATATTGTATCTTAATCTGCCTTCAAAACCATGCTGGCCAAGAACCCCAACAAGTTTGAAAGGCACCAGGAGGGGATGACCAATGCAGCTTGTTGGATTGAAACCATGGAATTGTCTAAGGAACACTCAGTGGTTTTTGCTTTTTTTAGCTCAGCTCCTTCTTTAGCTCTGAATTTGAAATTGAGCTATTCAGTGCAAGCAGCCCTAATAGCAATTGCAGTAGTAATAATCATAATCACAACAGCTCTATTTCAGTGTTTAAAATTATGTGTATGTATGCAAATGAATGCAAAAAAGAAAGATAATTTCACTCGCTCTTGGAACAGCATTAAATACATACTTTTGTCTACTTTAGATATATATTCGGTATGACTAGTTTATAAATCACAAAATATGGCTCCTAAATTGTAAACCTTACAATAATGTGCTTAGAAGCTTAATAGTAAAGCTTGCCCAGGATGAGATGGTCATGTACATATTAAACCTGTTCTCCATACAGTCCCTCAGGCATTAATGTGAAAATCATCACAGAATGAAGTAATTGCATATACATGAATTAGGTCTGAGCACCTTTCAACACAGCAGTGTTGGGGTTGAATCTGTTCTTGCATTCTATGTGATGTGTAAGGAATTCCCCAAGAACCTTGAGTTTTGAGGTTTACTAGACCAAACCAAAAGGTTGAAATCAGAAATATGGGTGACTAAATGAAACACTAAACCAGTAAGATTGTGCAGAATATTCCTGCAACTACCTGTTTTCTATATGGATGAAGAGAGAATGACAGGCAAGCTTCTTTTAAATCTGCTTATTGGCTATCAGAGACATTGGTTTATATAAATTTTAAAAAAGCAACCCTTTGACTTTATCCTTTTTAACCAGCTGCATGACATTATTTCATCTCAGGTTGCATTTTAAGCAAAGAAAAATGGAGCAACAACTGCAGGAAACAAACTTTTTTAAAAAAAAGATAGTAAGTCAATTTGATGGAATCCTTGATGTGACAGAATTGATTCTTTTGTCCTAGTGTTCTTGGTCATCTGGTGGTTTTTTTTCTCACTATGGCAAAACCTGCAATGATACTATAACATCCCCTAACCCAGTGGCTGCACTGGAACAGGTAAATGGGAATTTCAACATGATAAAGTTCCATGAGAGACTAAGGGGGAGGATTCATTTGAATATAGCTTTTTTTTTTTTTAAAAAAAAACCCACCGGAACCTTATCCCTTGATCAGGGATACTGGGATTTTATTTCATTTTTAAAAAACTAACAGGTTCCAGGACTTCAAAAAGTTTGAAAACTTCCAATCTTGAAGATTTTAAAGATTCGGCTGGTTGGATAAAGTTATGACAATGCCAAATATACATCTTTCTGACCACAGAAACACACAGTTCTTTGGGAGAGGAAGTGATCTCTGTGTAGAACTGAGATGCCACAGGAAGCTAGATCTGATGATGAAGGTGTAATTTGTCCCCATTGATCAGTAGATCCAAAAACACACCTTACTCTTTTCCCTTTTGCAACTGATGCATTCCAGCACATAGTCAGGCTCTAACCTAAACCATGGGATAGATTTCAGGAGTAATTTGCAGCCTTTCCCCTCCAAGCACACTTTTATAGGTAGCAAATTATGGAGCAGAGGGACATAAACATAAAGGATCTATGCTTTCTGGTCTAGCGTATTCGGTCCTTGGCTAACACATTTGGAAGACCTGCGGGCACTCACCTGTCTCTGCAAAACTAATGATCTCGTACCCCTGCTCATCGGACTCTGTTTTTTCCCAGCTGGAGAAGTGCCCCATCCCATCTGTCCGGCCTTTGCCCATGTGTAGTCGCCGTAGGGCATTGGCCACCGCCATGCGTGGCACAGGGTGGGTGATGTTGGGCCTCTCGCTCAGGTTCAGTTTCTGGAGTATCTGCTGCTTGGCTACTTCGATCAGGAAGGCTTTCTCGGCACTGGGTTCCAGTGGGGGCATCCTGCAGGAAGGACAGCTTGGCTTTCCTTCAACCCAAGCCAAAGAAGTCCATAGTAAGGTCATTGTGGCTAGAGGAGTCCAGCTTCCTTGGAGGCTGTAAGTGGAAGCCATGAAGCACTCAAGTAGCACGACGCAGTGAAAAATGATGTTGTTAGGAAGTCTAGCGGCAGTGCCTGGAACTCATGAATTGTGCCTCTGCTGCATCCAGGGTGCTTGGCAGTCTGCCCAGAGTCAGGAGAAGACAATCGGCTGCAGCACCTCTGAGGCTTTCTGGTCACCAGGACTTGCTGCTGTTGCCAGAACAGGAGGACTCTCTCCCTTAAGAGATCTCAGCTCATCAACTGGCTCTTCCCAAGTGTCAGCCTCGACATTTGTCATTCTGGCAGCCTTGGTCCTGCCCTTTGTCCCTCTGTGATTGGCTGGCTGCCTTCTGGTGCTCAGAGGGAGGTTTCATCCAGCTGGGGACAGAGCCAGCGTTTAGCAAAAGAGTGGGAATGGGTGCCTGGGGAGAGGAAAGACTGAGCCTCAAACAGTGAGGATGGGAAGGAAAGTGTGAGTGCCCTTTGCTCCAGATGGGGCTGCTGAAACGCCGCCGGACAGCAGGGATGGGGGAATCTTGACAGAAGAGGAATTCACAGGAAAAGGGGGTTGTGCATGAGCCCTTTTTTTTTAAAACTTGCTATGGTGCACTTCATGGTAAACAGTACCTTTGGGAGCAAATAAGAGGACTGTTATAAAGGATGAATAACATCATGTGCAGTGCACAAGGAGCGCTTTGTATATATATAGATTACATGTAGTTATATTCCTACTTGACATGTTTTGATGTCTATAGTACGCATGGCAGGTGTATCCCTAAAAATTGTGCTTAAAGATCACTGCTTTCCTCCCCAGTTTTCAGGAACCACAAAGCTTTTTATCAGCTGCTAATAAACTGGGGAGAACATTAAAATTCCACCTCTGTATTTCTTTTATAGGCTTAACACCAAGTGTGGCTTCAGAGCACTCAATTTCATTTGGACGACGCTACCTTCCCTCCTGGTCTTCTCTGCAGTCTAACAACCACTGATCCTCTCCGAAGACTTTTGTCTTTTTCAAAACATGCTCTTTAAACATGGCTAGTGTGGCTTTGTACTTAGGGTCTGAATTAGGCTTTTGGCTTGAAATCCAGCTTGGAGCAATGTTGCAAGAAGCAGAGGCAAAACTCCGTACTGATTCTAAAGTAGCTACCTTTACTGCGCAGAGGGAACAAAACAAATTGTTTGATCCCAAAGCATTAGTAGACCCAGTAGATCAATTCTACTAATCTACCACTTCCCAGAAGTGCTAGCGAACTTGTGTTTTCTTCAGCCAGTAAGACTAGAATACAGAGAATACATTATATTTAGGGTGCTATAAATATTACATATTCAGCACGCTAAAGATAATGCCAATGAACACTGATGCCCAAGACAGAATATTCAAAGGGCATGACTGCAGGTACAGGACAAAGAAAGACAATCTGGGTTTACACATCAAACTAAGGACCTTTCCCCACTGCTAAATTAAAACGCAATTGAATCAACAGACAACTGATTAGAAACTTTGCAGTCTCCATTTCCAATCCCTATCTTACACATATCACCACTATTTTTCTAAATGGTATGTGGGAATGAGATAACAGAATAACAGAGTTGGAAGGGACCATGGAGGTCTTCTAGTCCAATCCCCTGTTGAAGCTGGAGACTCTACCCAAGGGTGTCAAATTCCTGGCCCACGGGCCAGATGTGTCACGTGCTAGGCCCGCCCCCTCTCCTGTTTAGCGAAGGGGGGGAAAGTCCCAATACGTCACGTGACACCACTGTGACACTGTGAGTTTGACACCCCTGCCCTACACCATTCCAGACAAATGTCTGTCTAGTCTGTTCTTAACAGTTTCCAATGGTAGCAGCTTCTGGAGGCAAGCCATTCCACTGGTTAATTGTCCTATTAGGAAGTTTCTCCTCAATTCTAGGTTGCTTCTCACCTTGATTAGTTTCCATCCATTGTTTCTTGTCCTGTCTTCTGGTGCTTTGGAAAATAGGTTGATCCCCTCTTCTCTGCAATAGTTTTGTTGGCTGGAAATGATGGAAGCTGTCATTCAATAGACTTGGGGTGTATCAAAGTAGAGAAGGCTGCTTTAGTCACCTGTATTCATTATATCTGGATGAAGAACCTCAATTCTTGTGGTGCCCTAGAGAGCTGATCCATATTTCCAAAAGCCCACTGTAGGGACTCCTCAACTTAGGATGGTAATTGAGCCCACAATTTCGATCCTAAGTTGTGATGGTCTTAAAGCAGGTCACCACGTGGCCACATCTGATTTTATGATCTTTTCTGTGGGCAGTCATTAAACAAATGTGGCAACTGTAAATTTATTAAGTGAACACCATGGTCATTAGGCAAACCCATTGTTTGCTATGGGGCATTTTTCACCAGAAACCAGAAATAAACACTGGTTTCCAGCAAAACCACCATAAATTGCAGTAATATGACTACAGGTTACTGCAAATGCCTGCAGTACAGAGGTGGCATTCGGCAGGTTCTGACCAGTTCTGGAGAACCAGTAATGGAAATTTTGAGTAGTTCAGAGAATCGGTAAATACCACCTCTGACTGGAGATTTTACAGTATCCTTCCCCTGCCACGCCCACCAAGCCATGCCCACAGAACCGGTAGTAAAAAAATTTGAATCCCACCCCTGCTGCAATAGCGCTTAGACTTATATACCACTTTACAGTGTTTTACACCCTCTCTAAGCGGTTTACAGTCAGCCTATTGCCCCCAACAATCTGCGTCTTCTTTTTACCAACCTTGGAAAGATGGAAGGCTGAGTCAAGCTTGCGCTTGGTGAGATTTGAACTGCCAAATTGCAGTCAGCCGGCAGTCAGCAGAAGTAGCCTGAAGTATTGCACTCTAACCACTGCACCACCGCAGCTGTAAATATGGGCCGGTTGCCAAGCACCCAAATGTGGTCATGTGACCGCGGAAGGAGAGAGGGACATCAGAATGTCAAATCCAGATTGTAAGTCCTATTCTTGAGGTCCACCGTAACTTCAAACTGTCGCTAAGCGATCCGTCATAAATTGAGCACTATATGTGCTTTTATGCTTTTTTAGTTGGGGAAGCACATCAAAGAGATAGTAGAAGGTCTGCAAACAGGCATACTTAAACCATGAAAAAGTGCATCAGCCTCAGACTGCTCCAACATGCACAAGGAAACAAAAGCAGAAAATCCCACGTCTCACCTCATGGCATTTGCATCATCACCCTGCCTATTGCTGTGATTGCCCTTTAGATGGATATGCTATGCTTCCCCTGTGGCCAATGACAAGGTGGCCAACCTTTGTACTACACTTCATTAGCTAGCCAGAGAGAAATGGCCCCAACTTCGTCATCCACCTATGAACTCATACAGCTCCCCCATTTTTCAGAAGCTCCGAAGCCCTTATCAGCTGCTAATAAACCCATGATAAACAAAGGGAAGGAAGGTGGATTGCAAGCACCCAATAGTTTTTTTGCATCTCTGTATGGTGATGTCTGGCAGGTGCAACGTCACTCTGCTGCTGCTCAGGGTTCTGCCACCTTGAGATATCAGCTAAGCTTTGCTCAGGTGTCAAGGTCCCTTGCTTGATTTTTCAATCATCATGTCCCTTCTCTAGTTCCAGAGGTGGAACACATGATGCAGATTAAGAAAACGTATTGCAAAGCTAACGTCAGAATCATAATTCTGGTTGCAAAATGATCCTGGGGTTTTTCCTCTGGTTCTTTACACCTGGCAGCTTAGGTGCTTCGAGTCCATTTCTTATGTTATGGTCATAATATTTTATGTAGGTCCAGACATTATTGTCTTCCGTTTCTAACCTTTCTACGTTCTTCTGTTGTTTTCCCCCTTCTCTTTAGTAGGAAAAAAAAATCCAACAATGAACGGAAATGGAACACCAGAAGAGAACATCTCTATCCAGGGGAGCAATTCAACCAGTGTAACAACTGGTTCAATGAGCATGTGCTGTATGCGCGCGCGCCCAGAGCGTTTGCTACTGACTTTCTCCAGCAATTCCTGTGTGTTAAACAAGTGACATGTGGCAATCTGCTGTGAAACAGCTGAGTTTGAAAAACAGGATGTAAAGCACAGCCTAGAGCCCAGGTGGGTGGGTGGGCCCAACAGCTGATTGTCAGAGTAAACTGGACCGGTTCACTCCCAGCTGATCCTTGGAGCTACCAGTTTGCCTGAACCAGACCGAACCAGTAGAATCCCACCCATCTGTATCCCATCTTTATTATTTTTTTTACAAATAAGGCAGTGAACATATGCAACTCACCTTCCTTTTCCCCCCACAGCAACACTCCTGTGAGGTGAGTTGGGCTGAGAGAGAATGATTGGCCCTAAATCACCCAGCTGGCTTTCATGGCTAAAGCAGGACTTGAAATCATAGACTTCTATTTTCTACCCTGGACCAAATTTGGTGCTCTCTGAGCTTGGTTGTTTGCTTGCAGACATTTCATTACCCAATTACTGTATATAAATAGGGAGCAAACTCCACACTCAGTAACACTGATGATGTTACCTAGTTCGGTAATGAAACATCTGCAAGCAAACAACCAAACTTGGAGAGCACCAAGGATGCCACAGAAATGAAATATAAGTAATCCTTGAGTTATGACCACAAATGAGCCCAAAATCTATGTTGCTAAGTGAGAAATTTGTTAAATGAGTTTTGTCCCATTTTACGACTTTTCTTGCCACCTTTGTTAAGTGAATCACTGCAGTTGATAAATTAGTAACACCATTGTTAGGTGAAACTGGATTCTCTTTGCTTGTCAGAAGGTCACAGAAGGTAATCACATGAGCCTGGGACACTGCAACAGTCATAAATTTGAGTCAGTTGTGAAGCCTGTGAATGCAAATCACATGATTATGTGGACGCTGCAATGGTCATAAATGTGAACAGTGGTCACAAGTCACTTTTTTCAGTGCCATTGTAACTTTGAATGGTCACTAAACAAACTGTTGTAAGTTGAGGGCTACCTGTAACTACATAGTAGCTTTGGATTAGTAGCACAAAGAATTGTGTATTTTACAACAACCAAAGTGGAAAATTATTGTGATCCCTTCAACTTTAATAGAACCCAACTCTTATTATGTTGGCAGTAAAGAACTGGAAGCATGATGATGTATTATCTTTTTTATCCTATGCTTTTTCCACCTGCCAGTATTTTCAGTAGAAAAAAGACAACAATAAGGAGGCTTACACAAATATTAATGGAACAAGCAGCAATGCTGCAAATAACAACTGAACAAAGCCTTCAAAAAGGAGTTCTTGAATGAATAGATGACTCCCATCACACTCCATGATAAAACAAAATTATTCTTGCGATAGAGTAATAAAGTTGTTTGATATGTAGACTGTTGGAGAGGATACTTCTGTCGGACAAAAATACCAAACACTGGCCTCTCTTCCTCCCATGGTAATCCAGGAGAATCCACAATGTAATCTGGCTGGATTTAATCAAGCGGATGTCCCAGGTTTTCCAACTGGAACAAGTGAAGCGTGCCCCAAACTCTTGTCATTTTACTAAATGGGAATGAAGTATACGGAACATGGCCGAATTAGCTACATCCAATTGTTATAAAATACCAAATAGATGAATAGGAATAACTACAAAGACCACGGTGAATTGAGAGCCCAGGGTGCATAAACTATTGACTGAATTTGCGTGTTTTTCTAAACCATTAAAAAAAAAATCCCTGCCAAAGGATTTCTTGTAAAATAGCTAGTCTCAAGGTCTGCAGGAAAGCACAATACTACATTGTCACTGGAGGTGTTAAAGAAATGACTTGTCTCAAATTGTATAGTGTCTCCTGCTAAAGCAGGGGGTTGGACTAGAAGACCTCCAAGGTCCCTTCCAGTTCTATTCTGATTACATTACATAAGCATATAGGATCAGCCACATTTTCCTCCTTTTATATCTATATAATTTTATCCTTGGGAGCAAAAATCCCTCCACCAAATACAATCTCCAACATGAGGCTGGGAGCAATCACCAATTGCTCCTACTACTGGTAAGATAAAAAGATCCACAGGAGACATCCCAAACAATTCCCAAGACTGGTCACCTCAAAGGTTGTTTGAATGTTAGAAATGAATGTTATATCACCAAGACAGTAGTGCATGCAAACAAACAACACAGCAATTTATTTCCGGATGGAGAATGAAGGTAGGCTTTTGCTTAGAAATGTTAACCATCTCTTAAAACTAAGACAACAGAAGGAAAGCACATCTGCATCAGATCATAGCGAAGAAGCCAGCTGTAATCGCAGAATCCACAGCCTTATGGCTTAGTTATGACAGAAGTTAATGGGGTACATGTTAAACTGCGTCTGAGGCTTTCTACAGGGATGTGTTTCTGATGACATTTTATGTGGCTCTGCCCACATCTTCATTAGAATATGCAGTGATTCACTGACTCTCCATATGGGAAAACCTATTCTTGGTTCATGCTTTCATGTGTTTTTAGTATTTTTAAAGATCTGGTAATAAGAGGGCAACCTGGATGGTCAACCAAAGATTCTGCATTAGCATAAATGCCATAGAACTCATGCATGCCTGTTGACTTCCCAAATTCGAATACCGATCGCCCTGTGCGAGCTCATAGGCAAGGACTCCTCGGGTCCCGTCGGTCATTGCCGCCTGGGTTCCCCGACGAGAGCCTTTTCTGTCGCCCCTGACCTTTGGAATCAGCTGCCTTTGGAGCTCCGCCTGGCCCCTGACCTCCGACCTTTCGCATGAGTTGAAGACCTGGTTATTTGACCAACCTGGGCTATGACCCTTTGGGGAGGGTTGTTTTAATTATTTTATAAATGTTTGAACTTATAATTTAATTTAATTGTTTTTTAATGTATTTATTGCCTCTTGTTTTAGTTGTAAGCCGAGTCTTGAGATGGGCTGCATATAAGTTCAAATAATAAATAAATAAATAAATAAATTGCTTGTGTTTTGCAACACTGAAAATGCACCTGGAAACAAACAGGATCTGCGCCTTTCCACAGAAATATGGATCAAAAACCAGCTACGTCCAAAGCCACTGAGACAGGAAGTTTTGGTTTTGGCATCAACTCAGCATTCATGTGCCTAGTAAGAACACTAATCTTGCTCACAGGGAGTTCCTTGGCAATTAACCACCAGGAAACACAGTGTGGGCAATGCCTGAATTTTATTTTATTTTATTTTATTTTATTTTATTTTTATTTATTTATTTATTTATTTGTCAATCGCTTACAAAATAATAGGTATAAGTATAAACATAGTTATGAATACATGAAATGGATACATATAAGAAAAATAAAAAGAAACAATAGGACAGGGACGGTAGGCACGTTGGTGCACTTATGCACGCCCCCCTACAGACCTCTTAGGAAAGGGGTGAGGTCAATAGTAGACAATCTAAGGTTAAAGTTTTTGGGGTTTGGGGAAGAAACCACAGAGTCAGGCAGAGTATTCCAGACATTGACCACTCTGTTGCTGAAGTCGTATTTCCTGAAATCAAGTTTGGTGTGGTTAACCTTGAGTTTGTATCTATTGTGTGCTCTTGTATTGTTATGGTTGAAGCTGAAGTATTAATTGACAGGTAGGACATTGTAATGTATGATTTTATATACTATGCTTAGGTCGGACCGAAGGCGGCGTAGTTCTAGTTTTCTAGGTCTAGAATTTCAAGTCTGGTGGCATAAGGTATTCTGCAATGAGTAGAGGAGTGGAGAACTCTTCTTGTGAAATATTTCTGGACTTTCTCAACTGTGTTAATATCAGATATGTAATGTGGGTTCCAGACTGATAAGCTGTATTCGAGTATTGGTCTAGCAAATGTTTTGTATGCTCTAGTTAGAAGTGTAATATTAGCAGAGAAAAAGCTACGTAAGATTAGGTTAACAACTCTTAATGCCTTTTTGGCTATGTAGTTACAGTGGGCTCTAGCACTTAGATCATTAGAGATGAGTATTCAAAGGTCCTTGACGGAGTTTGGATCATCCACAAGGTCTTGACTATTCAGCTTGTATTTTATTTTCTGGTTTTTTTTTGCCAATATGTAAGGCAAATTTGTGTGATTGCAAACATCCCTGTAGCTCTGGGTTGCTGTTTGCGGTATGGATGTTCCATGACATCATCTTCAAATAGGGTATTTTCTACTGAATGTGGAGCCGATCATGAAATCCTATCTTTTTATTCAAAGAAAAAAGTACAAGCTCTATACGTCTCAGGGCTGAAAAGATAAAGGAAATTTTGGAAGCTGTAAAGCAACGGATTCCTAGGGGCTTCAATTATTCCCATTTGCTCTCTCATTAGAACAAACCAAATAAATTGGCTGATTAAGTGGGTGTCTCCTTTTTTTAAAATATAGTGTATTTAAAGGCAGGAAATATGCACGCTTGGCCATAGCTTTAATCTTCATTGTATGATCCACTGATCATGGTAGATAACAGCTTGAACCAACTCTGGAAATAAAGCATTTTCCCCTGCTTAATCAGAGGACTAACTCATCTATAGTTTCTTTCTGTTTTTCTGTAATGTGCAGATATACTTCCTAAAGTTTCATATTGCTTGAGGAGCTCCAAAACCTGCAATTAAACTGAAATTGTTATTGTGGTATAAGGGGGATATTATAACCGGAGGGTGGTTAGATTAATTATATTTCATTTTAATCAAATGCAGATGTAAATTAAAGCAAATGTACTTTCGGTCCAGGCTTCACCCATTTTTGGGAGTGAAGCCCCTGGCATGTCATTAAAGGACTGAGTGGCCTTTAGCTTGGAAAAAATTGTGATCATCTCTGGTGTAGGAGTCTGAAGCGAAGATCTTAGATGTGGTGAGCATCACTTGAAAGGGTTCCACCACCAACTTTGGCAAAAAGAACTCCATCTGATATTTGTGGAGCTGGCTGTTATGGTAAAAAGGAGTCCCTGCGGATTTTACTCCACTAGTTATTGCCAACTCTAGAGATAACAGATAACAGATAATCAGAATTGGAAGGGACTTTTTAGGTCATCTAGTCCAACCCCCTGCCCAAGCAGGAGGCCCTATACCATTTCTCTTCTTGAAAGTCTCAAGTGATGAAGCTCCCACAACTTCTGAGGGCAAGTTGTTCCATTGGTTGATTGTTTTCACTGTCAGAAAGTTTCTCCTTATTTCCAGGTTAAATCTCTCCTTGTTCAGTTTCCATCCATTATTCCTTGTCTGGCCTACAGGCACTTTAGAAAAAAAGCTTGATCCCTTCCTCTCTGTGGCATCTGCTCAAATATTGGAACACTGCTATCATGTGTCCCCTGGTCCTTCTCTTTACTAGACTAGCCAGGCCCAGTTCCTGCAACCATTCTTCATATGTTTTAGTCTCCAGTTCCCTAATCATCCTGGTTACTCTTCTCTGCATTTTTCCAGAGTTTCTAGAGGGCAAGTACTCATCTACATTTCAAGGGCCATTGAGCCAGCATGGCTGAAAACTTTTCCATGGTCATGTCATGACAGTACGGAAAACTGTAGCCTTTCATGTTGAAGTGGTACCTATTTATCTACTCACATTTGCATGATTTCAAACTGCTAGGTTGACAGGAGCTGAAGCAAAGACGGGCGCTCACCCCATCTCACAATAGCAACGGCACTTAGACTTATGTACTGCTTCACAGTGCTTTACAGCCCTCTCTAATCAGTTTACAGACTCAGCCTATTGCCCCCAACAATTTGGCTCCTCGTTTTACACACCCCAGAAGGATGGAGGGCTGAGTCAACCTTGAGCCTGGTGAGATTTGAACTGCCAAATTGCAGTCAGCAGAAGTAGCCTTCAGTACTGCACTCTAAGCACTGCGCCACCATGGTTGGGTCTTAAACCTGGGCTGTACACTTTCCAGCTGACAAGCCCAACATCTTAACCACTGAACCAAGGTGCCGCTGACTGTTATGGAGGCTTATTTAATTGTGTCTGAGAGAGAGAGACATAACAGGAGAGTTGGTTTTGGCCAAAGGCGGAGGCAATGTGTAAACAGGGTCGTCTGGGAAAAATTACCTCTGCAACATCGTGCAACTGAAGAGCTAAGATCAAAGGTCATAGCACACTAAGACTGCTGGCAGCACAGCTCCAGGAATAGGAGCTATGAATGTAAATAGTTAGAATTGGCCTTGGCATGATGCCAGGGCATGTGTCACACGCTGCTTCTACCTGCCTGGAGACGCCAGCCACAGTGAAAGGAAGGGCTACAATGCTGTTTCTGGGGACATAAAGCTGGGGACCAAAATGTAGTTTCACAACAGCATGGACGTCATAAGAAAACAGGCAAGTGTTGACACGTCAGCTGTCATACCCCAATGGAAAACAAACACGATGCACAATGGCGTAGAATTCTTATATGTCCTAACCTAGTGAATCAGTGTGGATAAAAAAAAAATCTTGTCGTTATGGAATTAATTTTTTGTTTTATGCACCGTTGGTTCTTCTGATAGATGGAAGGGAGAACCCTGTTAATTTCGTACCTCTGGGAAACAGCAGACCTCAAAAATTCAAGCCTACTTCTATACCAGAATATTCCATCTAACTTGAATCATCAGACTTTCAAGATTAGAGAGCGTGACAATCAGACAAGCAAGACCTCAAAAGTGGGATTTTCGAAAAGAGTTCGGTTCTGTCATCTTTTAAATTTTACCCTTCACCCTTGTAGATTGGGAAATCATTTGGGGGTTCAGGGACATGAGAGAGTGCTTTCAGTGACAGCATACCAAACTCAAGGTTGCTTGGAATCAATGCATCATAACCACAGAGGAAATACATTTACCTTGATGGACAAGCAGGTAAATTTAAGCGGCATTGAGTTTAAGGCCAGAGCATTTGAGTGCCGTTCTGGATGTTCAGAGCTCCAGCTTCTAATCCAAAGAGCATCTAAGGGAATCTAGGCCAGAGGTCAGTATGGTATTTTGAGATTTATTGTACATATTGCATAAGCCACTGATCAATAGAGCATTTCTCAGAAAGCAAGCCTCACACCCAACTCACGTGCTAATGAGAAACAGAGTGGCATGATTGAGCGGGCGTGAGCTTCAGCAGAGATAGCATTTAGGATGGGCTTCTTAGGGATCCGATTAGCACACCCTACCATACCACAACTTCTTTAACCATGGTTTTGGAATAAATCACCATTGGGGGAATATCTATGGAGTTTCTCAATCATCCTTGAAAAAGCACGTTTGGGATCACCATTGGCTAGTACACTTTGTGTTAAACCATAGTTTACACATCAGAGTGGCTGGGTGGTACGCACAATGCAATAGACCACAAACAAACATCCCACATGGTAACTAAAGTTACAAAGTAATTTGGGTTTCTCACATTATGGTAGGACATGTTTTGTTTAACCATTGTCTATGTACTGAACGATTTCCCAGTATTTACATTACCACCAGCCCAATCCTGACAGATTCCAGGTGAATAATAATACAACAATACAATACAATAAAGCATTTGATGTAAAACAGAAAATGTAAATAGAATAATAAACCCAGTGCCTAAGAACAACTAAGGCTTGAAAGCATGTTCAAACATAACAGTGAAAAATATGCAAGGCTGGGGACATCTTTAAATCCAGGGGGAGAATGTTCCAAAGAATTGGGGACCACCACTAGCTTGGTAGGTGAAATACATTAAACCATAAACCATGATTTACAATCACAGTGATTAATCAAACTCATTCATTCATTCATTCACTTATTTAACCGATCAATCAATCAATTGACCTATCACCATGGTAATCTTAAGTAAGATACAGCCATGTAATAATTACATTTAAGAATAAAGATAGAAGAAGAGCAACATACAGCCACATTCATTAGCAGTGGAAATTCTGGTCCCAATTGCTGTCAATAACTATCTATACTGAAGGATATTTTTGAATTAACTTAAAAGTTAATTTAGAGAATCTGCCTCTATAGATAGAATGTGTCTAAAAGATCCTTTGGATGAGGAACAAGTTCTACGTTACAAAACTGAGTTGAATGTGGACTTAAAAATGATAAAGGTCCAAGGCTGACAAACGATAGGAGAAAAGATGTTACACTGAACATACAAAAGAAGTAGGCTAATTTTTGAATAATTAAAAACAACAAGCCACGAGAGTTACCTGGATAATTTCCGACCTGGGATTTACAAGAACTTGTTAAAGTTTTGCAGAATGAAAAGAAATCAAGATCTATGACATTAAGGGGCTAAGGGTTAAGATAGTTAGAAGTAAATGGAATGGAATGTTGGTTTATTTGACCAAGGTTAAAATATATATGTTGTTATATCCGATAACCATTAATGGACTTTTGCTGACATCAGGTCTGTTGTATTTTAAGAAAAGGTGGTAAGTTCCTAAAATTTTTTATTTTTGTTGCAATGAAGGTGGGAAGTCACTTGTTTTTTCTTCCTTTTCTATTTCTCCTTCTATTTTTCCCTTTTTATTCTTTTCTGCTCTTTTTCTTTTTAGTTTCTATTTTTTCCAATTTGTATTAATTTTTGTAATTTTGCCCTAAAATGCCTGAACGTTGAATTTTGTCTCATAAAGGATTTGTGATAGCCCTCTTGATTACTTAGGTTTTACCTTTTTCGGTTTTTCAAAGTTCTTGTGGGGTTTTGGGCTGAAAAATATAATTAGATCTGGATTTTTTTTTTGCTTCTAGCTATTTATCTGCTATGTTGCTGGAACAGGAGATTTCAAGATTATTTACAGATCCAAATTATGCTATTTAATGCAACACTCTTGCCACCCTGTGGCTGCAGTTTGAATAATGAGCCACTTTTTGTGCTTATTAAACCAAACAACTTCCACACTAAGACTAGTAAGAATTTAGGGAAATGTGATTTTTGCTTGGCCTGCAGTAATGGAGGAAATAGCTTATATCTGTACCATTCTTTGTGTATCATGATCCAGATGGAAATTGACAGTTCCTTTCTGCAGCAGGAAATACTATTTCAAAGTGGGAAACAAATTAAATCCTCACATTTAATACCTCATCTAATTTAACAGTTATAGACTCAGAACACCATGCCTTTAAAAGGTCACCATATAAATAGTATACATTTTCATAGTTTTTCAGTATCTTATGAAAATCGTTCTTATAAAATTAACACAATAGATAGTATAATCCTTGCCAGGATCTGCTCTTTTCACAGATTTAAATTTAGAGTGAATCTTTGTATTAATTTTTTTTAATTTTAAAAGAAAAACTTTATTAGCAATTAAAAAAGAAAAACACTATGTACAGTACATCAAATACAACTCAACGTTGTAGACAAAATCTATATATACAAATACAAAATAAATAAACATATAAAACGTATGTTTCTAATCAACTAAGATGGCGTGCTTTTTTCTTGGTAATAATTTTACTACTATTTGTTATGTATGTAGGTTTGAATGTTATTGGTTTATTTGAACTGTTCTTGTAAAATGTTAAATGGTATTGGTTTAAATAGTGCGGGAAGAAACCCCGCACTCCCATTGGCTGGCAACTACGGCTGCAGGCTATAAGAGGCAGCCGTAGCCCAGCCAACTCGGGTCCATTCGAGCTGTAGTCACTGAATAAACTCTTTACTGAAGTTCCCGCGTTTGACTCTTCGCAAACTTAACACTGGTGCGAAGGTGGGATCTTCCTAAGAAAACGGAAGGCGAACAGAAAGCGAGATGGCTGCGCTGAACACCCCCAGCCCGTTCGATCGGCGGAAGACTGGGAATCGTATGCGGATCGCTTCCAGATGTACCTGGAAGGAAACGACCTCGGCGATATCGAGAGACAGAAGAGGCGGTTTTTCTCACGCACTGCGGTCCGGCAGTCTTCAAGATGGCGTTGGCGGGAGCTGCAGAACTGAAGGTAATGGAATGGCCTGATTTGGAGAAGCTTTTAAGAGCCCATTACGCCCCACAAGTATCGTGCCTCATTAAGAGAACCGAGTTTTACCGTCGGGATCAAGGGAAGCGAGAATGTTAATGACTTCGTGGCAAGTTTAAGGGACATTGGGGGTGCTTGTGACTTTACCAACTTAGAAGAGGCCATGCGTGATTGGTTTGTCTTAGGCCTAAAAGATAAGGTCTTACAAAGCAAACTGTTAATGAAACCTAAGATCACGTTTAAGGAGGCCATTGAAGAAGCTGTTTCAGCGGAAGCCACCAAGTCCTCAGCTGCGGCCATGAAAAAGATTAACAAGGCCTCAAGCCATTCTGATGTGGAAAAATCCACAACAACCCATTGCGAACAAATAGACTCTGATTCAGATTGCAGTGAGGTGGAGGAAGGGATTTTTAGTCTCAGAATGGAGAAGAAAAGGAAAGACCCTGGGAGAAAGAGGCAAGAATTCTATTGCAGAGGCTGTGGGGGGGGGGCATCCACGCACTGAATGCAAGTTCTTAGACACCATCTGCCTACGTTGTGAGAAAAGGGGTCATCTAGCCAGAGTCTGCAAATCATCCAGAACTCCACCTAGTAGGAAGAAATTTCCTGAAAAAGATTTTAAGCCCAACAACTTCTTTGAAAAGATGGGGCGCAATTCAGAAGCAAATGGGAAGAATGAAACTCACCAAACAATCACCATTGGTCATTCTTCACCCTTGAGAAGCAGAAAAGTACACGTGAAGGTGTTCATTGAAGGAAGGCCTTGCCAAATGGAAGTGGACTCAGGTTCTTACTTATCTATGGTGTCATGGGACACTATTCACAGGCTACTTCCCAACATTCAGAAGAAACATTTCCAGAAGCAAGCACTGACTCTTAAAGACTACCAAGGGAACAAGATTCCAGTAGTTGGAACAAGAGAATTCAACGTGAAGTTCAAAGGCCACACCAAACACCTGCCCCTCACCATCGTGGACAAGGATCGCCCAAGTTTGCTGGGACTTGAGTGGTTCAACCCGCTGGGCATCGAGGTGACTGGCATCAATCACGTGAGCAACACTGAATGGGAGGAGGCCTTGAAGTCTGAGTTTCCAGAGGTCTTCAGCGACGGATTAGGCAAGTACTTGGGGACCCCTATCACTTTCAATCTAGATCCTAAGGTGCCACCAATCCGTTTAAAGCCCAGAAGGGTCCCATTTGCCTTAAAGGAAAAAATTGATGCACAATTAGATAAACTAATAGCTCAAGGGGTTTTAGAGCCCACTGACCACTCCAGATGGGAGACACCCATAGTCACACCAGTCAAGGCTGATGGGTCTGTGGGAATCTGCGGAGGCTACAAGGGGACATTGAACCATGCGCTACAACAGAGCGCATATCCAGTTCCAGTGGTGCATCATTTATTACATTCTCTTGGCGGGGGCACAGTCTTTGCCAAATTGGATCCGGCCCAGGCATATCAACAGTTAACAGTTGATGATGCCACTGCAGTTGATGATGCCAAACCATTGTGACTCATAGAGGTACTTTCAAATGCAAAAGGTTGCAATTTGGAGTAAGTGTGGCACCAGGCATTTTCCAAAGCCTTATGGAAAGAATGCTCCAAGGACTGCCAGGGGTAGTGCCTTATTTTGATGATGTGTTAATCTCTGCTGAAAATGACACTCAATTACACGAGAGACTCAGAGAAGTCCTAACCAGATTCAAGAAAGCGGAGTTAAAAGTCAAAGAAGAAAAATGCACTTAGAACTGACAAGGTAGAGTTCTTGGGCTATATGATTGACAAACATGGTATCCACCCCACAGAAGCCAAGATTCAGGCAATCAAAGAAGCCCCCAGGCCTAAATGCAAAACAGACTTGCAAGCTTTCCTGGGACTCATTAACTTCTATCACCTGTTTCTACCTCAGAAGGCAACCATTGCAGAACCACTACACAGATTACTAGACAAAAAGTCTGCATGGGTCTGGGGCAGAAAAGAACAAGCTGCCTTTAACGCTATTAAGAGACAAATCACTTCTGATTCTGTACGGATACAGTTCTCTGAGAATTTGCCTGTTGTACTGACTTGTGATGCATCCCCTTTTGGGGTGTGGGGGCGTGTTGAGCCACATGCTTCCCAGCGGGAGGGAAGCCCCTATTGCATTTTACTCTCGCACCTTGACTAAAGCAGAGAGAAACTACAGCCAACTGGACAAGGAAGCCTTGGCAATTGTTGCAGCTATCAAGAAATTCCATGAGTATTTATATGGGAGAACATTTACCATTGTCACAGATCACAAACCTCTTTTAGGCATTGTGGCAGGGGACAAACCAACGCCCATGATCCTGTCACCAAGAATGTTGAGATGGACTGAATTTCTTGCTGCTTATTCATACAAACTCATCCACAGGCTTGGCAAAGACATTGGGCATGCAGATGCTTTGAGTCGCTGCCCACTTCCTTCACACACTGAGGATCCTGCTCCTGAGACTTACACCTTTTTTCTAGAAACTGTTGCCAAGCTTCCAGTTCACGCTGCTGAAATTGCCAGAGAGACTGCCAAAGACACTTTATTGGCTCCTATTATAGGCTGGATCAAGAAAGGTTGGCCACTTCAAGATCTACCTCAACTTGCCCAACCTTTTAAATCCAGGCAAACTGAATTATCCGTATTAAGAGGATGTATTTTGTGGGGTAACAGGGTGGTTATTCCTGCAAAACTGCTACATGAGGGTCATCCTGGTATTGTAAGGATGAAGGGATTGGCCAGGAGTTATGTATGATGGCCAGGTATTGACAAAATGGTTGAAAACTGGGTTGCATCTTGTCCCAACTGTCAGGTAGTCAGGCCTGCCCCACCTCTCGCCCCCAAACAGGAATGGGAATGTCCTAGGGGCTCATGGTCCAGGATTCACATTGACTTTGCTGGCCCTACCAGAGGGCACACTTTCCTTATTATAGTAGATGCATATTCCAAATGGCTAGAGGTTATCCCTATGGCATCCACCACAGCTGAAGCTGTCATCAAGCAGCTTAAGAGGCTTTTTGTAACTCATGGGTTACCTGATGTCCTCGTTTCTGACAATGGTCCTCAATTTACATCCAACCTTTTGAATCATATCTAGCACAGCAGGGTATCAGACATGCCCTGACAGCCCCTGGGCACTCTTCAGCTAACGGCCGGGCTGAACGCATGGTACGCTTTACCAAGGAAAACTTCAGCAATTGGGTCCTGGGGACATCACTGAGAAAGTTGAAAAACTACTCAGTGTCCAGCATATCACTCCTAACCCATCAACTAACTTATCCCCAGCAGAGTTGTTGATGGGTAGGAAACTCAGGTCTCCCCTTGACCACCTTCATCCCACTTACGCACCCAATGCACCACTAGATTTCACTAGCAAAATTCGCACATTCACTGTGGGTGATTCTGTTTATGCTAAGAACCTTATGGGTGAACCATTATGGATTCCTGCTGAGATAACCCAAATCACAGGCCCTAGGTCTTACAGGGTACAAACAGAGGATGGTGTCCTCTGGAGCAGGCACATTGATCAGCTTAGATCCAGATTACCTCAGGAACGTTGCAATTGCTCCTCTCTGGTTCCCATACCTAGTACCTCATCTAGGGGGGAAGAGGAGGATCATGAGGATAATCAGCAAGCAAGAATCAACCCCATGTGTAACGAGCCAACACGACAGGAACCATCCCAAAACCTGTCACAATGCCAAAATCCATTCTTACAAGTGGAAGACTGTACATCACTACCTGACTTAGGTGCTGACATTGGGTTGAAGATGGATTGGGAGGAGAGACCAGGTTGTAGTAACCAAAAGGTTCTACTATTACTATAAGTCCAAGTATGGAAATGTCAGCAGACACATTTCCTCTCTCACTGGGTGAGAACCTTAAAGCATCTGAACCACGTAGGTCTCAACGTACACTTAAGAGCCCCACCTATTTAAAAGAATACATTAGATAGATGGGGTTTGAGTATGGACTGAACCTAGTGGGGAGGGGTGTTATGTATGCAGGTTTGAAGTCCTTGGTTTAGTTTAAACTGTTCTTGTAAAGTGTTAGAAATGATTGGTTTAAAAGTGCGGGAAAAACCCTGCACTCTGATTGGCTGTCAACTGCGGCTGCTGGCTATAAGTAGCAGCCGCAGCCCAGCCAAATCAGGTCCGTTCTGAGCTGAAAGTCACAATAAACTTAAGAGCTGAAGCACTCCGTGTCTGCCTCTTCATGCAAACTTAACAGTAACTATGCCTGACAAATGAAAGAATACGATTATTGAGGCATATGAGGACAGAAATATAGCCTGAGTGAATGAAAAACCTGTAAGGAACTGGTTTGTTAAGTTGCTTGGAATGGTATCTGTCAGAATTCTAGCTGAAAAGGGTGACAACGAACACATGACAGCGAGGAATGATTGTGATGACATGACATTAGAAATGTATTTGCTGGGGATAAGAATACATGTGTACTTTATATGCTTACTGCATAGTAGCAGAGACATTGAGAGTTGAATGGCATTCAAGCTTAATATATTATTGCTGTTGTTGGCAGAGAATCTGAAGGATTTGCAACAAATGTTAGCTAGCTTGTATGATGCAATCAGAAGTGTGGATCTGGAAATACATGTATCAAAAGAGTTAGCTGTATTTGACAAGGAAAATGAGTATTTATTTACACATAAATGATGAAGAACTATAGCAAGTACATGGACTTGTTTTTTCTAAATATGGGAAAATAAAGAAATGTTACATGTGTAGATGGTAGAAAAATGTTCATGTGGACTTTTGTGCAGAATGAATATTTGTCAAAAGAAGCAGAAATGACTAACAACATGCTTCTATCCACTTTGTTATATGGAATTGAGAACTGGGTATGTCAAGAGAAAGATAAAACTAATTGAAAAGAGTGAGAATGCATTACTTAAGAAATGTATATGGTGAAACAAGAAGAGATGGGAATAGGAATGAATGGGGGATAAATGAATGTGAACTGAAAACAAAAATGGGTAATCAATATCGAAGGAGCACTTCGAAGTGGCATGGTCATACACAGGGAATAAACAATCACTGAACTGTAAAATAATTAGAATTAGAATTCTTTGATTGGTCAAGCGTGATTGGACACAGAAGGAATTTGTCTTGGTTCATATGCTCTCAGTGTACATAAAAGAAAAGATACATTCATCAAGAGTCAAGAATCATAAGGTACAACACTTAATAATAGTCATAGGGTACAATAAGCAATCAAATCATACTAGGAAACAGTCAATATAAATCGTAAGGATACAAGCAACAAAGTTACAGTCATACAGTAACAAGTGGGAGGGGATGTGTGATAAGGAGTGATGAGAAGCTTAATAGTAATAGTAGTGCAGACTTTGTAAATAGTTGGACAGTGTTGAGGGAATTATTTGTTTAGCAGAGTGATGGTGTTTGGGAAAAAACTGTCCTTGTGTCTAGTTGTTCTGGTGTGCTGTGCTCTATAGTGTCATTTTGAGGGAAGGAGTTGAAACAGTTTATGTCCGGGATGTGAGGGGCCTGTAAATATTTTCACAGCCCTCTTTTTGACTCATGCAGTATACAAGTACTCCATGGAAGGCAGGTGGGTAGTAACTGTTTTTTCTGCAGTCCTAATTATCCTCTGAAGTCTGCGTCTGTCCTGTTGGGTTGAAATTAATTTAATGAAATTAAAGTACAGTGACTGGGTTGAGAGAGAGGGGTAGACTGAGAAACTTCCGTTGGATGAAGTTGCTGAGATCCTGAAAAAGAGGGAGATGAGAAGTTTAGAGAACAATAGGCAATGTATGAATGGGGTAGGAGGAAGGGTGGTTTGCAGGGCAGAAAATGTGAAAAGGTACAAAGAATGATTTGGTGTAAATTAATTTTAGTTACATTTCCTTTCTTATCTCATGCCTTTAATTTACAGTACTTGGCTTCCTATAGTCCCAAAGATGCTTTTTCAAAAGGCAACTGGACTTCCTTTGTTTTTGCTTGAAGACGTTCTTACTGAATGGTGGTGAACAGACGGATTTATATTCCTTGCAGACAGCTGGTTGTTTGCATTCTTTTAGAGAGTCATTGAGGCCACTTGGAGGTTTATCTGCGCTCTCAGCGTCACCTGAATAGTGCAAATGGGTGTGGAACCTTCTTGGAACTGCTGAAAGGACTGTGTTGTAGATTGGAGATAGATGATGTCCTATCCCTTCCCCTCTATGGAGAGGCAGATATTCAGTCTTAATGTAAGTGGCCACTTTGACCTCTCTTTCAAAGCAACAGTCCTCTCCTTCCAGAGTGTGGATGAGAAGTGAAGCATCTTCAAATAAAATCAAAGAAAGTCATTGCCTTTTGAAAAAACATTTTTGGCACAACCATGACTGATGACTGAGAATCTCCAGACATTTGGGCTTCCTATTTCTTATTCCTTTTCTGGGCTCTGCATCATGTAATTTACCCTGAAAGAGAACAGAATGTTGGGCATGTATATATTGTATCTATGTTGAAGAGCCAGATAGGCAATACATAATTTGATGTAATAAACCCAGAAAATAATGGTGTATGTATTGATTGTATTAGGACACCTGGATGTATTTCTTCTTCAGTTTGTTACTAGAAGATACTGCGGTTATGGTTTCTACATTGAGATTAATACTTGTTTTATAAAAGTGGATTTCACAATGGTGGCTTTTATTTATGTATCAGATTCCTTTTCTGTTTCATATTTTTAGTGTAGTTTCTTCTTCCTTTTGAATCATTTTCAAACATCTTCTCTTTCTTGTACTAATGTTCAGGTATCTGTGGCTCTCAAATCATATTGAACAACAGGCCCTATTTTTCCTGATTATTTGCCATCCTACCTGGCATCAGTTGAGGCAGAAATCCTACTACTTTCTAGCCCTGGTTTTCATTTTTTGGAACTGGTCCTGAAATGGATCACATCAATCAGCAGGAAAGTACTTCATATTCAATCAGACCATCATTTTAACTCAAAACCTATTTTCACACTTCATGCCAACTTCTTGTTTTGATTTAACTACAGTTTGCTGAGCAAGTCTTTGAGGATTGATTTAGATATATTGCTAAGCCCTAAATCATGGCTTATAAAACTCATTGGCTAAATAGCAGTAGCACTTAGACTTATATACTGCTTCACAGTGCTTTCAAGCCCCCTCTAAGCAGTTTACAGAGTCAGCGTATTTCCCTCAACACCCTGGGTCCTCATTTTGCCAAAGGATGGCAGGCTGAGTCAGCCTTGAGCCGGTAAGAATCGAACTCCTGACAGTTGGCAGAATTAGCCTGCAATACTGCATGCTAATTGCTGCGCCACCATGGCTCCTAAAATCCATACATTGTGCTAAGCTGTATTATTGTTTACTTGGTTCTAGCCAACGAATGTAGTCCACTCAAAATAGAAGCACCTTTCTAAGGCCTTGGATGGGGAAGAGTCTATCTCAGCTTTGTTGTCAGGCATTTGAGCATCTGGTTCTCTTCTAAGGGGGCAGTTTTCCTTCCTGCAGAGTTTTTTCTTTCTGGAAAAATCAGAGAACAGATAGCTACATGAGACTGCCAATGACAGAGAAACATAACAACATTCTTGACAGAGGAATTAAAAATTAGCCCTTCATGTGATGAAGACCGGATGTTTGATAGATCTGGCCTTGGTCAAAATAGTCCCCTAGACCTTTGCTATTTGTAGATATTGATATTGGCAAAAGAGCTTTCAGAAATAACAGACACCACTTTGTTATTGGCATAGGAGAGATTTGGCACTGATTGCAGTGTTTAGATGCCTCTGGTTGCTATTTCCCTATTCCAGCGAGGTGCCTATTTTTTAAAAAAGGTTTTGTAGCATGGAAAGAATGTAACCGATACACTGGTGGACCTGCCAATCCACCAACTGCTTTGCTCTCTTTTGTGCAACCTGACTAGAATCCTGTTTGCCACTGCAGAAACTAGATCTAAAGATACTAACGTAGAAGCTGGAGGGTGCCCAGTGGTTTCACAGCTTTGCTTTCAAATAAACCACCAACCTCCCTCCCTTTCAGCTTAGCTCTCAAAAACCACCCCAACATTGTGCAGCTGCTCAGGTTTGGAGCTGATTTTAAACAAGCATTAGCCTAGCTGTGATCGTGTCTCACCTGGAAGTCACTTAGTTGTCACGATCAAACAGATATAGAAATTGCCCTCTCAATTTTCACTCAACTCTGCCAAACGTTTTCAAGATCATATACAGAGTTTGTTTTTCAACTTGCCTGCTATTGTCACTTCTTCAGACCAGGAAATCAAAACCAAGAACCCAAATACTATCTATTGTTTGTACTATCTATCTATCTATTTAATTATTACTATCTATTTAATACTATCTATTTATTGTAAGGTTACAGTAGCAGAATCTTGCAAGCCTGAAAGCACTTCCCTATTCCTCTACTTTTTATATTCCAGGAAATGAGGAAGAGTCCTTTATATATTTTTTTCTATTCCCACTCCTGCTTTGGGCTTAGAAAAGCTGCAGCCCTTCCTCCTGTCTCTCACATTTATTCTCACATCCCACTACAGCTGCATTCTGGCAACGGGAACAGAAAAATATAGGTACTGTGATAGCTTCATTTTTAACGCAGGATTCACTGGCAAAACCTTAACCTGTGCAGACTGAGGGCTAAGGAAGAACTGATTTGTGATGTCTGAACCTCACTACTAACTGAAAATTCTGATTGGATAAATGGTGGCCATTAAACATCTTTCCATGAAACAGAAAGGATGACCTGGTTGGTTCTTGTGAAATAGTCCATAAGATCCCTGAAAAAAAAGGCTGCATAAACATCCATCAACATCCTAACTAACTCTGCCTGGGGTTAATTCAGTCACCTCAGACTTAAACAACTGGCATCTGACAAAAGGCCATTTTATATTGTGTGGCAAAAGGATCGGGAATGTATTTATTGAGTGGTTGAAGATGAAGGATGAGTTCCCAAGAAAGGTTATGGTAAATATAGCTACCATTTCCAATTATCAACTGGCAACAAATATGAACATCTTGTGACTTAGGAAATTGATTTGGAAGAAGCAAATACCTGTTGGGAGTCATCAATTATTCATTCTTTGTGTAAACCCTATACAAGTTGAAATATCTTTCATGTAACAGAAAAAAGGGTGTTCCCTTCTAAACTTTTAAGAAATGGTTTAGTTTTTTTAAAAATCAGTGTTAAAGTTTTTATGCATTACCACAGTATAGCCAGAATTTTGGACATGCAGTTAATTACTCAAAACCATTGCTCTGTGTGTGTGTGTGTGTGTGTGTCTGTCTGTCTGTCTGTCTGTCTGTCTTTGAGTAAGTGTTGACGTTAGCAACTGCTTAGAAAAGGCCCTGCAGTTTTCTTGGCAAGATTTCAGAAGTGATTTGCCCTCGCCTGCTGCTTCCTAGGGCTGAGAGAGATGGACTGGCTCAAGGTTACCCAGCTGGCTTTGTGCCTAGGGCAGAACTAGAACTCACCATCTCCCAGTGTCTAGCCTGGCGCCTTAACCACTACATTGCTCAGGTTTGACTGCCTGGCTGCCAGAATGATCTCAAGGATGCAGTGCATATCTAAATGTTTCCGATTTGTAGCTTTGCAAAAATATAGGTGAAATATTGGTGCTAACCAGGCAGCCCTGGATTCTTAATGGCCCAACATCCTGTTAGCCCAGAAAGATGAAAATGGGGTGTAGGAGATTAATTTATAGCTCTTTGTTCACACTTACGTCAAAGCTTGTTTAAAAATACAGCCCTTTGGTTCTTAGTCACTTTTCATGTGAGGCTCATTACAGTTATAAATACCACAGCCATATGCCTTGCCAGTCTGTGGCTTGAACATGGTTTGTTTCCTCCCAAAAGTCTTCTGCTTGGGGGGAAAGGGATCCATGCCCCACTACCAGCCTTTTTCATTCAATCCTGAATGCTCAGTGTTAAGTTTGCATGAAGAGTCAGACGCGAGGAGTTCCAGCAAAAGGCTTTATTAGTGACTACAGCTCGAATAGACCTGTCCTGGCTTGGCTACGGCTGCTTCTTATAGCCTGCAGCCGTAGCTGCCAGCCAATGGGAGTGCAGGGATTCTTCCCGCACTATTTAAACCAATACCATTTGACATTTTACAAGAACAGTTCAAATAAACCAATAACATTCAAACCTACATACATAACACCCCTCCCCACTAGGTTCAGTCCATACCAAACCCCAACCTATCTAATGTATTCCTTTAAATAGGTGGGGCTCTTACGTGTACGTTGAGACCTTCGTTGTTCAGAAGCTTTAACGTTCTCACCCAGTGAGAGAGGAAATGTGTCTGCTGACATTTCCCTGTTGGGACTTCCTGTGAAAGGAGACCCTGTTGAATTGTTAGAATCTGGTCTCTCCTCCCAACCCATCTCCATTCCAATGTCAGCACCCAAGTCAGGTAGTGATGTGCAATCTTCCACTTCTAAGGATGGATCTTGGCTTTGTGACAGGGTTCGATGGTTCCTGTCGCAATGGCTCGTTACACATGGGGTTGATTCCTGTTTGCTGATTTTCCTCCTGTTCCCCCTTCCCCTAGAAGAAACATCAGGTGAGGGACCTAGAGGAAGACAGGGCGATGTTCTTGAGGGAACCTGGATCTAAGTTGGTCAATGTGCCTGCTCCAGAGAAGGCCATCCTCTGTTTGTACCCTGTAAGAACGAGGGCCAGTGATGTGAGTTATTTCAGCAGGAATCCACAAAGGTTCACCTATAAGGTTCCTAGCATAGACAGAATCTCCCACACTAAAAGAACGAACTTTGGAAGTGGAATCCAGTGGTGCGTTGGGTGCGTAAGTGGGATGAAGGCGGTCAAGGGAAGACCTAAGTTTCCTGCCCATCAACAACTCTGCTGGGGACAAGTTAGTTGATGGGCTAGGAGTGATGTGTTGAACACTAAGAAGCTTTTCAAGCTTCTCAGTGATGTCCCCAGGACCCAGCTGCTGAAGCTTTTCTTTGGTAAAGCGTACCATGCGTTCAGCCCGGCCGTTGGCGAAGGGTGCCCAGGGCAGTGAGGGCATGTCTGATACCCTGTTGGGCTAGAAAGGATTCAAAATGTTAGATGTGAATTGAGGGCCATTGTCAGAGACAAGGACATCTGGTAACCCATGGGTGACAAATAATTTTCTAAGCTGCTTCATGACAGCCTCAGTTGTAGTGGATGTCATGGGAATTACCTCCAGCCATTTAGAGTATGCATCTACTATCACTAGAAAAGTGTGCCCTCTTGTAGGGCCTGCAAAATCAATGTGGATTCTAGACCATGGGCCCCTAGGACATTCCCATTCCTGTGTGGGGGCGTGAGGTGGGGCAGGTCTAACTACCTGGCAATTGGGACAAGATGCTACCCAGTTTTCAACCATTTTGTCAATACCTGGCCACCATACATAACTCCTGGCCAAACCTTTCATCCTTACAATCCCAGGATGACCCTCATGTAACATTTCCAAAACCTCCCTTTGCAGTTTTGTAGGAATAACCACCCTGTTACCCCACAAAATACATCCTCTTAATACAGATAATTCAGTTTGCCTGGACTTAAAAGGTTGGGCAAAGTGAGGTAGATCTTGTAGAGGCCAACCTTTCTTAATCCAGCCCATAACAGGTGCCAACACAGCATCTTTGGCAGTTTGTTTGGCGATCTCAGCAGCATGGACTGGAAGCTTAGCAACAGTCTCCAGGAAAAGGTGTGAGTTTCAAATTCAAAGTCCTCCTTGTGGCAAGGTAGTGGGCAACGACTCAGTGCATCAGCATGACCAATGTCCTTGCCAGGCCTGTGAATCAGTTTGTAGGAATATGCTGCAAGAAATTCAGTCCACCTCAGCATTCTTGGTGACAGGATGTTAGGTGTAGGTTTGTCTCCTGCCACAATGCCAAGTAAAGGTTTGTGATCTGTAACAATGGTGAATGACCTGCCATACAGATATTCATGAAATTTCTTAACAGCTGCAACAACTGCTAAAGCCTCCTTGTCCAATTGGCTATAATTCCTCTCTGCTTTGGACAGCGTGCGAGAGTAAAATGCAATTGGGGCCTCCCGTCCACTGGGAAGCCTGTGACTCAAAACCCCCCACTCCAAAAGGGGATGCATCACAAGTCAGAACAACAGGTAAATTCTCAGAGAATTGAATCAACACAGCATCAGAAGTGATTAGTCTCTTAATACTGTTAAATGCTGACTGTTCCTTCCGCCCCAGATCCAAACAGCATTCTTATCAAGTAAGCGATGTAAGGGCTCAGCAATGGATGCTTTGTGAGGTAGAAACATGTGGTAAAATTAATAAGTCCAAGGAAGGCTTGCAAATCTGCCTTGCATCGAGGTTTAGGGGCTTCATTGATAGCTTTAACCTTGGCATCAGTAGGATGGATGCCCTGCTTGTCAATCATATACCCCAGGAACTCAACTCTGTCAGTTTTGAGTGTACATTTGTCTTCCTTGACTTTTAACCCGCTTTTCTGAATCTGGTAAGGACTTCTCTGAGTCTTTCTTGAAGCTGAGTGTCATTTTCAGCAGAGATTAATACATCATCAAAATAAGGCACTACCCCTGGCAGTCCTTGCAACATTCTTTCCATAAGGCTCTGAAAAATGCCAGGTGCCACGCTTACTCCAAATTGTAGTCTTTTACATTTGAAGGCACCTCTATGGGTCACAATTGTTTGTGCCTCTGCAGTGGCATCATCAACTGTTAATTGTTGATATGCCCGAGCCAAATCCAGTTTACCCCTGCCAAGGGAATGGAGCAGATGATGCACAACTGGTACAGGATATGCGCTCTGCTGCAGCGCATGGTTCAGTGTCCCCTTGTAGTCACCACAGATTCTCACTGACCCATCAGCCTTGACTGGTGTGACTATGGGTGTTTCCCATCTGGAGTGGTCAGTAGGCTCTAAAACCCCTTGAGCAATGAGTTTATCTAATTGTGCATCAATTTTTTTCTTTTAAACAAATGGGACCCTCCTGGGCTTTAAACGAATTGGGGGCACCTTGGGGTCTAGGCTGAAAGCAATAGGGGTCCCCATATACTTGCCCAGTCCTTCGCTGAAGACCTCTGGAAACTCAGACTTCAAGGACTCTTCCCAGTCAGAACTGCTCACGTGATGGATGCCAGTCACCTCGATGCCAAGTGGCTTGAACCACTCAAGTCCCAGCAAACTTGGGCGATCCTTGTCCACGATGGTCAGGGGCAAACGCTTGGTGTGGCCTTTAAACTGCACGTTGAAATCTCTCGCTCCAACTACTGGAATCTTGTTCCCTTGGTAGTCTTTGAGAGTCAGTGCTTGCTTCTGGAAATGCTTTTTCTGAATTTTGGGAAAGAGTCTGTGGATGGTGTCCCATGACACCATGGATAAATAAGAGCCTGAGTCCACTTCCATTTGGCAAGGCCTTCCTTCAATAAACACCTTCACATGTACTTTTCTGCTTTTTAAAGGTGAAGAATGACCAATAGTGATTGTTTGGTGAGTTTCATTCTTGCCATTTGCTTCTAAATTTCGCCCCATTTTTCGAGGAAATTGTTGGGCTTAAAGTCTCTATCAGGAAATTTTTCCTAGTTGGTGGGGTTCTGGATGATTTGCAGACTCTGGCTATGTGACCCGTTTCTCACAACGTAGGCAAATGGAGTCAAAGAACTTGCAATCAGCGGGGTGGCCCCCCACAGCCTCTGCAATAGAACCCTTGCCTATTCTTCCCAGAGTCTTTTCTTTTCTTCTCCATTCTGAGTTTAAAAATCCCCCTCTGCCTCACTGCCATCAGAATCAGAGTCTATTTGTTCGCAGTGAGTAGATGTGGATTTATCCCCATCAGAATGGCTTGAGGCCTGGCTTGAGGCCTTGTTAATCTTTTCATGGCCGCTGCTGAGGACTTGGTGGCTTCGCTGAAACAGCTTCTTCAATGGCCTCTTTAAACGTGATCTTAGGTTTCATTAATAGTTTGCTTTGTAACACCTTATCTTTAAGGCCTAAAACAAACCGATCACGCATGGCCTCTTCTAAGTTGGTAAAGTCACAAACACCCCAATGTCCCTTAAACTTGCCACGAAGTCATTAACATTCTCGCTATCCCTTGATCCCGACGGTAAAATTCGTGTCTCTTAATGAGGCACGATACTTGTGGGGCGTAATGGGCTCTCAAAAGTCTTTCTAATTCGGGCCATTCCATTACCTTCAGCTCCACTGCTCCCGCCAACGCCTTCGCCATCTTGAAGACTGCCGGACCGCAGTGCGTGAGAAAGACCGCCCTCTTCCGTCTCTCGGGGATGCTGGCGAGATCGTTTCCCTCCAGGAACATGTGGAAATGATCCGCATACGATTCCCAGTCTTCCGTCGCCGGATCGAACGGTGCTGGGGGGGTGTTCAGCGCAGTCATCTCGCTCAGTTGCTTGTTCGTCGCGTCGTCTTCTCTTCAGGGAAATCCCACCTTCGTCGCCAGTGTTAAGTTTGCATGAAGAGTCAGACGCGAGGAGTTCCAGCAAAAGGCTTTATTAGTGACTACAGCTCGAATAGACCTGTCCTGGCTTGGCTACGGCTGCTTCTTATAGCCTGCAGCCGTAGCTGCCAGCCAATGGGAGTGCAGGGATTCTTCCCGCACTATTTAAACCAATACCATTTGACATTTTACAAGAACAGTTCAAATAAACCAATAACATTCAAACCTACATACATAACACTCAGGGCAACCCAATGTTTGTGTAATAAAACCCACTCCTTGATCATATTTTGCAGGAAAATGTAACAGGTTTATCTCCCTTCAAGTGAAACAGCCTAGCATCACAAAGCATATTCAACGTGCATGGCTTGCTTGCATGTGTGTGTTTTTAACATTGATAAATATAATTATTTAGTTTCTATACCGTGGAATGATATGACTTGTCAGAATGGTAAAATAGAACCATATATAATAATTAAGCAGAAATGTGATCACCCATAAAACCCCAATTTCAGTAGAATGTTGCATTGTACTTAAATATACCAACTACCAATATACCAATGGAAAAGAGCCTTGGTGGTGCAGGCTGTTAAACACCTAGCACTTAGTTCCAGCTGCCTGCAATTACTGCAGGCTTGAATCCCACCAGGCTCAAGGTTGACTCAGCCTTCCATCCTCTCGGGGTAGGTAAATTGAGGACCCAAGATTGTTGGGGGCAATAAGCTGACTTTGTAAAAATGCTGCTTAGTAATAAGCAGGCATATACAATGGAATGAAGGCTATTGCTGAGCGCATTGGGTTGTGCTCCAAAAATTGTAAGCCGCCCTGAGTCTCCGGAGACGGGCGGCATATAAATGTGAATAAAAAAAAACCTAAATATGCCAGCTAAATACAGTATACCAAACATACCAACTAAATACACCTGGGCGTTGTCAACCTTAAGCAGTCTTACCTTAAGTTGCAAAACACCTGCAGAATAGTTCTGTTTTTACTGCTTGGATGAATGAGGTTAAGGCTAATCTATCCACACTGGGGGAAGGTGGCTATTTAAAGAAGTAGGGGCCACACTCTCCTTGATTCCCCACTGACTTATGTTAGGCATAAGAGGGGGTCAACTTATTTTCCAGAGCACCCCTGAAGGCAAGACAAAAAACAATGGATGGAAACTAATCAAGGAGAGAAGAAACCTGGAACTAAAGAGAAACTTCCTAATACTGAGGACAATTAACCAGTGGAATAGCTTGCCTTCAGGAATTGTGGGTGCTTCATCACTGGAGGTTTTTAAAGAAAAGACTGGACAGTCACTTGTCTGAAATGGTGTAGGATCTCCTCTTGAGCAGGAGGCTGTACTAAGGTGCTTTCCAGATCTATTCTGATTCCCCAATTGAATGAATGCCCTGGTTGGTTATGGGGAAGATGGTCTGGAGCATGCCTGGAACCAAGCCAAGTAGTACTTCAACAATCCAAATGATTTCAGGTAGATCTCATTTAGTGGCCACAATTGGGATTAGCAACTTGGTTGTTAAGTGAAGCCATGGCGAATTGAAATCACAATGCTTATGATACAATTTCAGCTCTATTTTGCTTTCACAGATCTGGGAAGGCTGTAAATGTGACGATTGGTTGCAAAGTTACTTTTTCTTCACCACCATAATGGCAAATGATTGCTAAATGAGGCAGTCACTGAACAAGGATTAATTGTGCTCATGCGTTTTATGTCTTAAGCATTTCTAAGTGACTGCTGTGCCTTATACCTTTGTTTGGGCCTTAGTTGGAGCACATGTACACTGATACATTCAGATTACCTGATGCTGTCTGTATTATTTAAATTTTAAAAGTCAGAAGTAAAGCCTCTGCAACCAGATAGCTTAATCTCCATCTCTTTCCCCCACAATAACTTTGCTCCCATTTGATAAGAAGAGATTGGACTCCCATCTGTCAGAAATGCTGTAGGCTCTCCTGTTTGGGCAGGGGTTGGACTAGATGGCCTACAAGGTCCCTTCCAACTCTGATTATCTGTTATCTGATAAGAAAACTATGTATTTAGTATTACCGTGTTTCTCCAACAATACAGCCTCCACCAATAGGAAGGCCCAACATGATTTCTAGGCATGAGGTGAAATTAAGCCCCGCCCCCAAAATTTAGGCCTATTTAATCCATGCATTTCCCCACCATTTCTCACACCGTTCGTTAAAACTACATGAAGAGAAATGGGGGTGAAGGGGGGGGGTGAAAACTTGCCTTTAGGAGCGCCCTGCAGGTAGCCTAGGCTAGAATACCCTGGATCTACTACTTCGGCCAATAGAAGCTCCCCGAAGGCAGTGTCACCAGCTGCTCCTATCAGCCGGTAGAAGCAGCCTCGGAGCGAGCGCCCACGCGTACTCCTCTCACCACAAGGCCGTTTCTATCGGCCGATGGAAGCTCCCCAAAGGCAGAGTCACCAGCTGCTTCGGGGCGCAGCGTGGCTGCCCACGGGGCGCTCCTGACAGGAGCGCCCCATGCACACTCCCCTCGCCACAAAGCTGTTTCTATCGGCCGATGGAAGCTCCCCAAAGGCAAAGTCACCAGTCACTTCTATTGGCCGGTAGAAGTAGCTTCGTGGTGAGGGGAGTGTGCGTGGGGTGCTCACCCTGAGGCCGCTTCTACCAGCCAATAGAAGCAGCTGGTGACTCTGCTTTGGGGAGCTTCCATTGGCCCATAGCAAGGGGAGCTTCCATTGGCTTTGTGGCAAGGGGAGTGTGCGTGGGGTGGGGCACTGCCCCGTCACCGGCCGTCGGCGGCTGGTGACTCTGCCTTTGGGGAGCTTCCATTGGCCGAATGAAACGGCTTCGTGGTGAGGGGAGTGTGCGTGAGGCACTCTAGGTGGGGGTGCATGTGGGGGGAGGAAATTAAGTCACCCCCGAAAAGACATCCTAGCCATTTTTTCGGGGCTCCCCCCCAAAAAAAAGACCTGGCCTTATTTTATGAGAAACATGGTACATGTCTTAACAGCAGCGAGGATTATCTTCAATGCAAGATGAAGAAATAATTACAAAGATACTAGATTGTGCAGAAATGGATAGACTTAACACTGAAAATCGAACAGAAAGAAGACACAGAATATTATCAGACTTGGAACTTATTTTACCAGTGGTTGGAAAAATGGGTGTGGAGAGTAAGAATGGTATTTGTATTGTTAAGCTAATTAAATATCCAGACAACATGATGTCTATTAAGCACTAGGAAATGTAATTAATAGAAAATCAATAAAATTTATTTCTAAAAAACAACTTTGCTCCCAGACATCACCTCTGACTTTCTAGTCCCTAACAATGGCCTGCAAGTCTTCAGCTTTTCAATATTCCTCTTTCATCTATTGACCTATACCAGTTGTCACCACTAACACCATGGCCTTATCATATAATTCTGTATCTTTTCCTCAGCATCTGATTCACCTGCCTGCCTGCCTGCCTGTTTCACTCACACATATACAAACAGGTCAAGCCAAACAGTGAGAACTGACTGGGGCTGGAGCAGTGTTTGCCATTGTGGGAACAATCTTCCCTTAACCAAGGACAATGCCGTGGATTAAGTGTCTGATTTTTGTGTATCCATATGCTTCTTACTTTACTCTTTCTGTGGCTGGAAATATACTGCCTATCAGTTTACTGAAGGAATTATTCACAAGAAATGGCACATCGTGCTACCATAAAAACCTAAACAGTAGCAGAATAGCTCTGCATATAGTAACTGCTTTTGTTTGTCTCTTTGTGTAGATTGGATCAAGGGGTAATTAGCACCTGTGGAGGATTTTAAACTCTCTTAACTTTTGCATTTCTATGCTGGATAGTACCAGAATACCTCTCAAAAATGTCAAAGCAGGTATTTCTTTACTGGAAGGTTTTATTACATCCTTTTACTCCTCTGAAGTATATGAGGAACTGCATGCAATTTTACAATACTTTAAAAAAAAGACTTCTGTTTGGATAATGGATATTTTGAAAATAATATACTGCTTTGGATTTTTAAAAAAGCACCCATTATTTGAGTATGTGATTTTAAACACATAAAATAATGTTTTGCATTACAAAAGAGCATGATTTTAACTCTGGGCAAGCCTTTAAAAAATAAAACCTCATTCTGAAAAAGAAAGGGCCTTTGAATAAGCACTTAAGCAGGTTTTTTTTTTCTAGATTAGCAAGCCCCTTAACTGCAGGATTTAAACAGTTCTGGAAAACACATAAGAAAAGATAAGAAAAATCCCATACCACTCAAATCACCCACTGCCTTATATTGTCTTGTGTCTAACCATATGCAGGTATCTGGTAAGAGAAGTATGTGCAATCAGCTGGAATGTTCTCTCAAGCAAACAATCTTCTTTGCTCCCAAAACCATGTGTCAGTTTCAATATTCTGCTTCCAAGCCAGGATTTCCTGGGGCCAGTTTTTCTGGCTGGATAATTCCTATCAACTGTACTTGTTTGAGGCAGTCTGGGACAGTTTTGGCAGGTTTGTTTTTCATTATTCAAGAATAACTATACCCCACCCACCCCCACCTGGATTGGGACCATCAGAAATGAAAAGGAGTGATCAATAGAATAGAGAAAATATATTGATGCCCCAGAGCGGTTCTTCACAAATTTAAAGCAGCTCCTGCTATCTTTCGATCACACTTCTTTATATGTGAATGTTATCATATGTGATTTATATATTTTGCCTTTTTTTTATACATATATTTGGCATTTTCAATAGAGGCGCTGCTATTGGTTATCTTGTGTGTTCAGCTGAAGGTGAGCAAATGAATCAATAAAGGCCATTACACTGTGTCCCCTGGTTCACAGAGTGAACGTGGCTCATTCTATATTAGTATTTTACAACTTATAGCATCACCCAGCCATTGTGGTAGTAATATACCATTAATTAAGGGCAGGGGTGGGATTCAAATTTTTTAACAACTGGTTCTGTGGGCGTGGCTCAGTTGGTGGGCATGGCCAACTCAAGTTCACTCACATCGAGGCACGCATCTCCTCGCCTGGCCTCTCATGACTGTGAGGATGCTGCAACAGTTGTAAGTGTGAAAAACGGTCATAAGTTACTTTTTTCCGTGCCATTGTAACTGAATGGTCATTCCACACAAGCAAAGTACCAGCAAAGGAGCAAAAAAAACTCCAGAGATGTTCCTGAGACAGGAAGTCTAGTCCTGCCAAGAATGTAATAAGGGTTAACGGAGAGCCAGTTTCTGTAAGCAACACCAGAATGTTTCCTTCCTGCCTTCCTTAAAGGATTAGCCCAGTAATTTCTTCTAACAACCGGCTCTCCAAACTGCTTAGGTTAACAACCAGTTCTAGAAAATAGGTGCGAACTGGTAGAATTCCACCCCTGATTAAGGGTCTTGATATGGCTCTCATAATAGCAGGGTGATGCTTTAAGATAGAAACAAATTTCTAGTATGGAAATCACCTTGGCCATATTTTTAGCCATGGATGACTGAATAAGTTGCATTTGACTGGTTGATATTGAGCCTTTCCTCATTCCTCAAGGACTTCAAATGCTAGTTTCCAGGATATGAAGCTTGTTCATATACAGCCATCAGTGTTCAGATAGGTGCATTTTGGGAAAAACAGTATTATGTTTCAAGTTAGCCTAGGATGCATTAGAGGCATGAAGGGCATGGTTCTGGACTTTCAGCCCACATGTGGCTATTTCTAAGGAGCACCTTGTATGTTCATTCATTTTCCAAGATCTACATTCTCTCCTATATTCAGGTACTTGGCTACAAGCTCATTTTTATGGCAGTGGATAGCAACTACTTAATATTTTCAGCAGTGTCCCCGATATAATGCATACTGTGGGAAATTTTAAATCACAGTTCAAAGATTCAGCCACCGAAAGTAAGGAGAAATTTTCCAGTCCTCTATGAAAATTTATTTTTATTTTTTTTAACACTAAGTTCATGTATATTGATTTTTCCTTATTAATCTGGAAGGTACAAGCTGAGATGGGTCTTCAGCAAAAGTGTTCTATCACTCAAAAGGTGAAAGTCAGTTGCAATTCACATGCACCTTAGGCTGAAAAAGCAGGCAAGCTGTGGCCGCATCTGCTGAAAGAATATTGTGGAATAGCAGGTGCTTGCTTTTGATCGACCAGATTAAAAAAAGTAACAAAAACGTCTTATTCAGCTTCAGCCTTATGGTTACAAATCAGCACAAAAGGGTTACTTTTTTCATGTTTACAGTGATTATAAGACACAGAATCTGTTGTGAAGATTTAACAACATAACAAATGGAGAAATACTACACTTCTGATCTTTTTTTCCACTGAATTTTGTTAATACAATTTGGGGGCTGCAAAAGGGGGAGGGGAGGCACATACCGGTTCCCGGTTCATAAGATAGGGTGTAAATTCATTCATTCTAACGTATCCAATTTAGCATTTCATAAACTGCAAAAACTCTTTAGTGAAAGTACTTGATTAATGCTATTAATACCAAAATAAATGGCAATTCCTTCCTATTAACTTCTCTGTTTCAGCTTCTTTCTCTAGATACTCCTCCCTCAGAAACAGGCTTGAGGTAGAGATCAAGGAAGGGAAAGAATTCAAATTAGTTTCCTTCTGGGTTTCCTGTTACTTTCCTGCACCTTTGATGCAGCTATTCTTGTATACTTGGTGTGTGTGTGTGGAGCAGTAGATACAGAGCAGAATCAGGGAGTAGCACTCTAAAAAAAACCCTCCATTTTCTCTCTCTTTTTTGTTAGAGCTGTATTAAAGATCATAGCTGTGCTTTTAAAAGCGTCATATTCTCTTGACGCTGCCTCAATTGCTCAAATGTGAAGTTCAGACCTAACCCTCTAGTTTCACTTATCCTATCTCTAATGTAGCTTTATTAGGCTGTAGGGAAAATACATATAATTTCATTATAGGCCAGGACACTTTGTTTGTAGGCAGTGGACAAATTTGTATAGCTGTGGTGCTGAACTTAAAATACACTTAATAATAAACAGCCTGACCTTTACATAAGAAGTAAATTTAAACAGTCCCTGGCATGACCTTAGCTTGAGAATTATATTGTATACAAAACTGGATTCCATTCCTTAACAGTCCTTAGAATAGAAGACAATTTTTTTTACCCAGTTTGTTGCAATCTTCCTTACTATACTGCTGGACATGCAAGTCTGTTGTTAATGGCTATTGATGTGTGATAAAGGAATTGCCTATAGTGAGGTATTGGATTATACAGATAATCCTTGATTTACAATCATTCATTAGTGACTGTTCCAAGTTACAGCAGCACTGAAAAAACTGACATTACAATTTTTTACATTGATGACCATTGTAGTATTCCTATGGTCAATCTGGATGCTTGGCAACTGGGATTGTATTTTCCCAGGGTCATGTGATCGCCATTTGTAACTTTCCCAGCCACCTTCCAACAAACAAACTCAATGGGGAGGTCAGATTCACTTAATGCTGCATGATTCACTTAACAACTGTGATAAAAAGGTTGTAAAATGGGGTAAAACTCATTTAACAATTGCCTTACTTAGCAACATAAATTTAGGCTCAATCATGATAAGTCAAGGACTACTTGTAATATGTTATAATTGGAGATGTTTGACATCACTGTATCAAATTCTTTGTCCAGGCATTTTTAGATTTACAATCATAAGATAATTATGTTTTATTTCATTCAGGATGCCTAAAACTGAGTTCAGTCCTGATTAATTCCATGCTAGCATTTTTGCACGAAAGGATAACAACGTTTTTGAATGCATTTTTGAATGTTCACTTGACTGAGTTTCATGTTTAATGAATAAAGTATAAATAATCCCCTCCATAATGGATACCTCCCCCCCTGTGATAGATGAGGGCTTGTGATGCTCTGATGAAGCTGAGAGCTATGCTGGCAGTAGTGTATTCTACCAGAGGGGTTAGCAATGCCAGGCAGGTCTCAGCCGAAAAGCCACACTAAGTGTGTCCATCAACCCATTTAATATGGTGAGAAAATAGAAAAAGAACATCGTACTGGATTGGTTGTTGCCTGGGTCAACAAGGATCATGCCAGTTGTTGGAACTCCTGGGCATCTGTTGGCAGAGGGACTCAGGAGCTATGGCTGAGCAACCAGGGCTTGGCCCTGAAGGATTACTGGAAGAAACAACCACAAAGGAGATAAAAGTATAGTGTGCTTGAAAATCAAGCCATTATGGCCCTCTACTGTAAATTGGAACCAACAAAGCGAGGTTACCTAAAGTTAATGTTTGAACCATGGGGGAAAAAATCCAGATTCAAATATAATGAGCAAAGATTAACAGATCAAAGGAGATTTATTACTAGAAATAAAATACTTAGGGATGCAGAATTGGAAGAGATTTGGAAAAATTATGAAAATGGAAGACCAAATAGCAATGGTAGAGTAGTAGAAGAAACTCAATTGGAAATATAGAGGAGACAGCTGTTAGAAACTATAGAAATTATAACTTAGAATAACAAGCAAATCAGTATAGGTGCACTAATGATGTTATCTAGTCAGGTAATGAAACTTCTGCAAGCAAACAACCAAGTTCCAAGTTCAGAGACCACAAAGAACTCTAAGATATGAGGCAAGAGTCAATTTTTGGCTGATGTTCACTTTTTATACAAGCATCTCAAGAGATACTGTATAAGAACTTGTTGGCGTTCTTATCGAATTAAGGATGGCTTCAAATATACATATTTCAGTGTCAGCCTAATTATCCCCCCGCCCCCCCAGGCATTTGCCATGTTTGGGTGAAGAGGGTATATATTATTTATGAATCAGAATTAAAATGAAACTATTGACTAATTTGCCCTAGATATGGAGTTTTGCCATTAAAAAACATACAGTTTAAGCAGTTCAATTTTTTTTCAAGCCAAGTGCCTAGAGAAGCTTGCCAGGACTGCAGTCCCACAACTGGACAAAAAATTGGGAAAATGTTTTTAATTCAAGTATTTTATAAATTTTCTACAATAAATATTAAAATGGGCAGCAACTGTTGGAAATGCTCTGAAAGTCACACTTAAGGCTTAGAAAACCAAGCTGATTTTGAAACCCCAGACTGGTCACCCCTGATCTATAGCTATACTGTATCATCTTTAAAAGTGGTATTTGTGATGATTTTACTGTGACACCCACCCCTTCAAAGTTTGGCACAATAAATGGTAGTCAGATTGCAAACTGTAGAATGAAACATCAATTCCACTTCAACAGTAAAAATAAATGATTTCAGCAGAATAAACCCTATTTCCTTATTAGATGCATCATGTAATGTTGGCTTTTCTCAAGAAGAAAACCCTGCTTGGTCAGCAGAATACAACTGATATGTAGAGGTTAGTTTCTCTTCCTCAGAAAGTAGGGGCAATTCATAAACTTCCTGCTCTTCGACGTTTGGCTCTGCATTCAGAACTCTAGGGTTTTCCTATTGTTCCAAACTGTCCAGAAAACTATTTGAAAGAGATAACTATTACTAAACTGGATATATTTTTTCCCCTTAAACAGTATAGTTTTCCAACAACGTCAATACAATTCAACCATTTTTGAAGATAAAGGAGAAACCATTGCTCAGCAGCACAACATGTTTCAGATTTTGTTTCTACTTGCATATCCCCAAACTGATCAAGCAAGCTCTATTCTGGATGCCAAAATCCTACCATAAGCCAGTGCTGAGAGGTATTTCTAATGGAGCAATATCCTCCTGGCACAAGGAATTCTACTGTGCTAGAAGACCATAGAAAAGATTGATTTGTTTGTAGGCAAATGGTAACACCTGAACCCTTTTCTTCAGTGGTCCTATCAAGCAGTGATTCTTCTGAGCAAGAGTGGGAGGAGTTGACTATGTATGGATAGCTTGTGCAAAAATTAGTTTCACTACAGTTAGGTAATTATAGCTGGGGCTTGTTTCAAGCTGGAGGGGGATTGAGAAGGATATCAAAGCTTCTGTGACTTCTTTGCATTATTATTTTTTGTTGTCCATGAAGGTAGGTTCTTAGTCTGTTCTTAGCTTTGGATAACAAGTAGCATTGTATTAACATTCTATTCTTTCCCAATATAAAATCAAAATGGTCTTTATTGCAAAATGAACTAGGGACTTTTGGAAGAAAATATATTATTACTCTGCCAATGTCTACAGATTATCTGTTAAAGGCACAGATGGGGGACAAGGCTAGGATACCTCTATTGTTAATGCTGAATTTAATTTAATTTTTTTTACATATTCTAATATTTTGTGTATGAGTATCTTGAGTAGATTTCAGACTTTCAGCTTACATGCTCTTACTAAGTAGATAAAAACAAAGGGGATTAAGTAATATGGGGACGTTAATGCAAGTATTAAGTTCCTCATTGGATTTAATCTACGAGGTATGTGGTCCTGTAACTCCTTTATGGTACAGACATTTGGGGATTAAAGTCCATGAAAACTTTATGCCACAATAAAGTGGTTGTTCCATAAGATGCATAACGTCTGAGTTTTTCCTGCTACACATTGAGGCCGCACTCTTATTCTTGTGGAGTGGTTCCAGTTTTCCAGTGGGAGAGCCATATTAACAACTTGGAAATCCTTTCAGTCGGAGAAGATAATGGAAAAAGCAGCATCCGCATGCTTTCCTAGAAGTTGGGATTCTGTCTTGTCTGTGCTGTACTCTAATTATAGGAGCTGTATGTACATATGCTAGATGAGGCTGTAAGGCAGGGGTGTCAAACCCCCATCGTCATGTGATGTATTTTCCCCCTTTGCTAAACGGGGCATGGGCATGGCCAGTGCATGACGCATCCAGCCTGTGGGCTGCGAGTTTGATAGCCCTGCTGTAAGATCTCCTTCTGGCAATCCTGATCCAAATCACTGTTTTCTTCAATGCATTGCAATTGTGAAGGACAAATACATTTAATTGTCCTAAGCAATGTATTCTACCCCAGAAGCTAATTAACTTGGCTGCCATGGAAAAGTAGATAGGGCTCTACAGACCACAAACACATATATACCTAATATAAACCTGTTTTTACAAATTTTAAGAAATACAGTATGCATTCTTCCACTTCCATCCTGTGTCTCCCAATCATTTTCAAGGCTGCTAAACTGTTTTTTCAGAGCTACCTGTAAAGCAACTCAAAGGTTGTGATTTGGGCTTTTCCTTTAAGTGAAACTTGGAAAGGATATTCTGCTCAATTAATTTAAGACAAAACTTCTGCTTCTCTGGGTGATTTGCCATCTCCAGGTATGTTACAATTTTCAATAGCATTAAAACCAGGAGAGCTGCCTTTTGAACATAGGCTATTCTTCTCTGATCACGGAGTAATTTTGAACAGATCATTCAGGGCAGTTTCAAAGTGAATGCTGACAACATATAACCTCGAGTAAGAATCACTTCCAAGAAGAGTTCCTTAGTAGCCTATGAAGCATTTGTTTTCTTTATTCCTGTAAATAGTGGCTAATTTGAGCTCAGATAACATATTCTCAGGCTGATGTCTGGAAGTTAAAACAGAATACCACTGGTTTCTTTGGAAAATTGTGCTGTGGAAAATTGTGCTAGGATAGTGATCTAACATGACTAAAGATACCCTTGTATGTTCCTAGCCTTTGCTTCCACGAGGGAGCTGTCTGTGAAATGGGGTGTGCACTGTACATTACTGCATATTTGGCACTTCTTCTGGGACAATTCTGAAACAAGATATACATAGAAAAATATGGCTAGGTCCACACATGGTCAGTTACAAATGCCAAATTTAGTTAAATAGGTTATATGAACTCAACCAGTATTTTCTTTCCATTTCAGAGTTATTTCTGTGTAAGCTTGGTCTGTCTTTTGTAATTACACCACACTTAAGTCCTGTGAGATGAATATACTTTCATCTTCTAAATTAAGTTCTAATGAAAAGGGATGAGGCAAACTTTGAAAGTGCTGAATTTCCAAGAAATGCGGGAAGGCATCAATCCAAGTCACCCCAAGGTCATCCCATAGTTCTTACATATATCTTTAATCTAAAATTCGCCTTTTACAAAAAAGCATCTGGGGATGGGGGGGGCAGCAAAATACTCTGTAGAAAAAAAATATGTAGGTGATCCAGCACAACTCTCATTACAGTTCAGCCTCTTAAGCACAAATGCTTATTTAACCTATTTACAGCTAAGTCCAACGGAAGCTTAGTCCTAAGTGCCCAAGAGTACCGTAGTAGCCTAAATCTGAAAGGAGCCGCATGGTGTCACCTTCCTTTCCCTCCGGTAGAGATGAACTGCAGGCTTTGCAATAATAACACACAAAGCTGGGTTTGAGGTAAGAAATGCCCCTTCAGACCAGCCACTGGAGCTTCCAGTGCGGCCCCAGACCTCGATTCAAGATTGACCGTCGGCCTCGCTTCCTCAGAAATATCTTTTTTTTAAAAAATGTCTTCCTCAGCCCGGGATCCTTCAAATCTTGGACTACAGTTTTCCATGCTCCCCAGCCATCACGGCAGGGAATTGGCAGGCCAACACATCCGGCGGGACCCCAGATGACGGGAAGCTGTTTCAGGGACGTTTGGTTTACCCGCCTCCATTAACATCCCTATACATAGGACAGGACGGGCCGTCACTAGCGCGGGACGCGGAGGCGTCGCCTTGCGACGTTGTCCCAGGCAACGCAGGGCGACGAGTGACGCGCGCCAAGGGTTACGTCGCCGCGTCGGGCGGGAGTGACGCAAGGCGCGCAGGCAGGGGGAGGGGCCGGCAGCTTCTTTCCCCTTTTTTTCTGTTTCTTTTTTTTCCCTTTTTCTTTTCTCCCCCTTCTTCCTCCTCCCCCCCACCCTTTAAAAAAAATAATCCCCGTCCCCCCTCCCTTTCTTTTCTTTCGGCCTTCCTGCCTCCCTCTCTCCACCCCTACCCCCCGGCCTCGGCGGCTCCACCTGACCGGCCGCAAGCCATCCATCCATCCGCCCGGACGGACCCAGGCCCCGACCTGAACCCCCCCCCACCTCCCCTGCCAGCGCCTCCGCCTCCCAGCCCCCCTCCCCCAGCTTAGCTCCTCGGCCCGTGGGACTCTCTAGGAGTTCCAGCCTCGCTGGCTCGGCGGGGTAACCCCCCACACCCTTCCACCCGGCCAGTCGCTCCGCCCCCGAGTTGGCCGGTCTGCTTCCTCGCCGGGCGCTTCAGCCCCGCTGCAGCTGCCCGCACTTGTTGCTGCCCAGAACTTCCTCCTCCTCCGGCGGCTTCTACCTACACTCTACCGCTCACGTCAGAGGAAGCGGTGAGGGGGGACAGCAAGGTTCCCTCGGCCGGCGGCGCCGCCACCTCTCCTCCTCCCCGCCCAAGAGGGAGGGAGCAGGAAGAAGAAGAAGAGGAGGAAAGCGGCGGGCACGAAGACACGCCAGCGACGGAAAGGCGAGGCGGGGGGGGGACGACCGGGGTCCCTGCTCTCCCCCCTCCTCCTTCTTCCTCCCTCCCCTCCCTCCCTTCCTCCCTCCCACCCCCCGGAGGTAAGTAGCACCGTCTCGCCTCTTCGCGTTGCAAAGTTCGGTCCCCTTCCCGATTAAGATAACCGGGAAGAGACCCTTTCGGGTGGGAAGGAGCGGGAGGACATGTTCAGCCTCTTCTGTGTTTTTTACTTGCTGGGGGTGATGTGGGGGTGGGTGGAGAGAGAGGAAGAGGAGGAATTGTCTCCTTTTGGAGAGAGAGAGAAAAAGAGCGAAGGTGCAACAGGTCCGAAGCCAAGAAGTGGGGGGAGGGGAGGAATCGTGGTGCCTGCAACCTACTCTTGAAGGTGGGGAATGGCAGGAAGCGATGTTTTTTGCTGGCCTTCAGAAACGGGGGCCCGGCCCCCAATGTTGCCTGGGGTGGAGAAAAGAAGTGCCGCTGAACCTGGTCTAAAGGAGGGTCGGCAACCCCGGTGGTGCCATTCAGCGTTTGGCTTGAGAGTCTTGTAAGTTTGGGGCCAGATGGAACTGTTGAGGCCATGTATGTGCGTTGTTAGCACATAGAGTTAGAGTATATTAGGGATTCATAGTTGCTGGGTGCATTCATGGCCTTCCTTACTTTGCAGAGGGTTTACTATCTTGGTTCGTTTGTAGGCTTGATGCGCTGTGTAAAAAGGAGTATTTCCTCCTTAGACGGGTCCCCGTGGTTTTTCCCGAGTGGTGGTGGTCCAGAAGTGGGAAAACACTTTCGCTTAGTGCAGTGCTTACAGAGATGAATATTGTAGCTTCTGAGTGATAACCAAGATCCTTATTAAAATGATGATGCTGATGCTTATGCTTGTATCGTGGTAAAGGGCATGAACATTCCCAAACCTAGAATTCCGTCCCAAGACTAATAAAAAATTCTCAGAATCTAAGCCTGTCTACATTTAGGAAGCAGGCTTATCTTTTTTTTTTAACCTGGCCTTTAGAGTTCAGAGTTTAGTTATAAAAAAGTGGGGAGATTTAATTTATAGGTTGTCTTAATCTGTTTTGTGTGTGGACTTTTACGGATGGGATGTGTGCAGGTGCGTGTGTTTGCAAGTCTCTGGGATGAGATATGCATATTTAAATAAGGAAGTAAGGAAGTTGCTTTTTTAGGATTGATGAAACCAATGCAAAAAAAAACAAACCTCAGCAACCACAAAAGATGGAGTGGTGAGTAACTGTTATAAATAAAAAACAGTCATTTTCCATGCTGTCTTTTGTTTCAAGACCTGCTAAAAACCTTTGAGATCAACAGACCTTAAAATGTATGCTAGTTTGGAGTCAGTAAATTGGGCTTAGTTCCTGATGACTGCATGGAGAAATGTTTGCCATTTTGACTTGGCTCTGGTAATAACTAGTAGCTTCTCTGGGAACAGTTTTGTACTTAACTCGATTCATTTACCTTGTCTGTTGTTTTTTCCTTCTATTTTCCTCAATTTACCAGTTAAAGCCATTTTTTGTCACCTCACATGCTCAAAGCATTTGAATTTCTGCTTGCTGATCATACCTTTCATGTAGCAGTCAGTCTTTATTTGGTCAAAGACCATTGGTTCTCTCTGCAATCCATGGTACTCTTAATAACAATAATTCAAAGGTGTGTATATTCTTTCTCTCATCCTTTCTCAGTGTTGTCTAGTGTTGCCATGCCTTGTCATTGGAAAGACTATTGCTTTTATGGTTCTGATTTTTGTTGTAATAGGAATATACTTAGTGTCATGATCTTGTCTAAGCTTGTTATTGCTTTCCTCCCTATTAATCTGGTTTCTCTAACATGCTCATCATCTTTCATCTTGAGCTGAAGATAACAAAACTATACAGCATCCTCAGTTTTTCAGAATCGGTGGTGAACTCACTAAATATATTAGTTGAAATTTCAATTTTTTAATATTTAACAATAAGTTACATTTTTACTTTCCAGTTACTTTCATAATTAGCTACTCTTCCAACTAACAGCTATAGTCTGCATATCACAAATAGGTATTGTCACAGCCACATCTGTTTGACTCTAGCTTTCTGTCATATATTCAAATCTTAGTATTTTTATAATATGTTCATATAAGTTAAACATATATGTGGACAATATATTTTGTGTGTTTGTGTATATGTGTGTGTATGGCTTACTTTTAATCTGGTTTTGCAGATTTATTTTTTTACAATGTTTTCATTTTTGTTGTAAAAAAATTCCTCAGAAAAATAATCAGATGTTCTGGCATACTCATTAACCTTAATATATTCAGTTCTGGTATGAGCTATGAGTAAAAAGCCTTGTTATATTCAATAGAGCAAAGATAAATATCATATCCTTTGGTTTATCCATTATCTTAGGTCAACTATTGATTTTGCCAGTTGCAAAACCTGCCTATTTATTTGACATTTTTTCTGTATGCTTAACTATTATTCTTTGTAAAATCTTAAACTACTACTTTAAGTTTACGGTAATAATTTGCACATTCTTTTGCATGTCTCTGCTTTGGTGTCACACCAATCTTTCGCAGTTTCTAAGATGTAGCCTTGTTCCTTATTTATTGATAATTAATTTAATTTAATTTAATAATTGGACTTGTATGCCGCCCCCTCTCCGAAACGACTCGGGGCGGCTCATAGCTAAAACAACAACAATAAATACATTAAATCTGTTAGCACTTTAATGGCCGCCTTCTGCAGATTTAAAGAATTCATTGGATATTTCATCTGCTTCTGATGCCTTTCTGTTTGACAAATGTGTCAATGCATGTAGCACCTCACCTATTACCTGCCCTTTTTGTCTGCAAATGTTTCATCTATAATCCTATTTGTAAAGAATGTCAGTTCTGCATAGCTTTTCTATTTTCCTTCTCACCCATATCACATCTCTTTTACAATGAAACAGCCTCTCCCCGAGGTCCAAAAGCCCCCTGCTCCTTTTGGCCTTCTGGACGGCCTTGATGACCTGGCTCTTCCCTCAGGTACTGGGTCAGGATGTAAGTTGAGTCCAGCATATGTGCGAAGGCTGCGACGTTGTATGAGCCTAGTTAAAATATGTTAGTCTTTAATTTGGTGGATGAGTTGTTGGTGTTTTTTTTAAAAAAATGGGTTTGATTGTTGTTAGTTTCCCAAGGTTACATTATTGCCATCTAAATCTTAATAATAATAAATAAAGATAGTACCAGTAGTAATAGGCACCTTGGGTTCAATCCCAAAACATCTGAAGCATTACTTCAACACCATCAGCATTAACAAAATCATAGTCAATTGCAAAAGGCAGCTTTACTTGGAACAGCTTACATTCTGCAACAATACCTTTAACACCATCCTAGTAACATCTGCCTATCGCAGGTTATCAGTACACTAGGTGCCATACCAAAGCATTTTGAATGTCTTAGAAAATCTGCTCATTGACAAAATTTACATTGGTTACAAAAGACCACACTGCTTGGATCTGCACATGTTATCCCTATATACTACAACATCCTAGGTTCTTGGGAAAATGATATATATGAAGGCCAACACTAGCTAAATAACTGGCAGCTGTGATTTTACATTGTCAAGAGATAATGACAACAATCCTTGAGTATTAAGTGTAGATTTTCTTATGATTTCTCTGATCTTAGTAATACATCTTTTTTTTTCTTCTATGTCCCTTCTTAATATTGGAAGTTTGTATTCTATCATTCTATGCTTTTCTTATCCAAGACTTATCCTCTGGCTTTCTTTGGTTATCATGATAGTTTGCTTTGAAAGTGTTATATCTTTTCATAAGTAAATTTTTCCACTTTGGTTTTTACAACATCTTTTTTCTCTTCCCATAGTTTCTCAGGTTTTCCTTTGCATAAATTAAGTATTTATATTGCTCTTATATTTTGTCCATAATTCTTCCAGATATAATCTTGTTGACCTGCTTTCTAACTTTCTAAATTTAACCAATATATTGAATGTCGTTAATCTATGATCTGCTCCATAATCTGAACCTCAAAATGTTTTAATTGACTGAATTGACTGGATTGTACTGTGTAGTCAATTTGATGTTTACATTGTGCATCCAAAGATGTCAATGTTTTGAGGCCATGTTTAAATGGCTTAATGCAAATATTGGTAATAAACAATACATTCTCTACAAAACATCATTGATCTGTCTCCTTCACTATTCAATGTACCCATTCCCAATTCTTCTGGTAATTCGAGGTGTTTCAAATTCCTGCCACTTTCATTTTGCAATTATACATTAATAATTTTGTACCCTTCCTTGATATTGCATTTAGCTCTTCTTAAGTATGCCATAAAATTTTTAAGTGACTTCTCCCATTATATCCCTAATAGGTGCATATACTAGATACCCACAAATCTTAGTAGATATGATCCATTTTTTAATTAGGTTATAGCAAAGCATTTATTTAGCAATGTCGTTTTGGAGAGGCATTTGTCACCATTACCACATGAAGACTAGTTAATTAGACTGAAGGCAGCAAAACTAAAGCTTTTCATGCATTGATACTAAAATGTTTAATGAATCAAAAATGAAGAGTATTGTTGCATGCCATTACATCTGCATTTATTAAATATCCAAATAATAAAAAGCAGTCACAACCTTTTACCATCGATCAGAATGGCAAATCAACTATTTCACTTTGGATGCTTAGCTGCCAATATGTTTTAATAATCAGAATGCTAGTATTTGATTATATCACTGACTATATAGCAATATTTTGTGGAGGAGGGGGATCACATCCAAAATAATATAATCTCATAAGAGTTGTGCATGTTCTGTTCTCAGCTCAAATTACACTCCTCTATTTACTAGGGGAAACTATTAAATGTTCTGGGGCTAATAATATGATCAGACCAAAGCCATAAGTTAATGGAGCAAGTACTTTAAGAAGTTCCTAATTTTACAGTGATACATAAAATTGGACATAGCAATGTAGAACTTGCCAAATTTTGATTTTGGAGATTTCTTCTAAGTGGTTGGCTTTTCTCACACACGCAGCATCTGACCTGTTCTCTATTTAGATATGTGCCTCAGCTTGAAAAAACGGTAAATTTAAGTGTGCTTTTATGTTGCTATGTTGGATGGTGCCCAGGGTTCTTTTTAATTGGTAATTTTTGTTTCAAGATGTTGTAGGGGCTTTTAAGTAGCAACATACACGTTTGGTAGCTCATACATCTTTCCTATCTTTCATTCTTTTGTTTTTTGAGTCACCACTTTAGAGGAAGTTCCCTATTTAAGGGCTCTTGGAGCAAACGTTCCTTCCTTTTTAACAAACTATTTCAGAGTTGTGATCTTGTCAGGTTACAGACCACAGTTCCTTTTCTTCATCTTGAATTATGTTTTCTTCAACACCATCATATTCAAAAATGTCTTCTATTGTGAAAAATCAAAAGATTTTAGCCTTATTAATTTGATAATCTGGTCAAAAGGGACATCAGTCTTATCATAATAAAGCATAGAACCAAGAACATATATTTCTTTTTTAAAAAAATTACATTTATATGCCGCCCTTCTCCGAAGACTCAGGGCGGCTTACAATTTTTGGGATACAACCCCATGCGCTCAGCAGTAGCCTTCATTCCATTGTATATGCCTGCTTATTACTAAGCAGCATTTTTACAAAGTCAGCTTATTGCCCCCAACAATCTTGGGTCCTCAGTTTACCTACCCCGAGAGGATGGAAGGCTGAGTCAACCTTGAGCCTGGTGGGATTCGAGCCTGCACTAATTGCAGGCAGCTGGAATTTAAGTGCTAGGCATTTAGCAGCCTGCACCACCAAGGCCCTTAGTTGTTTGGTAATCTTTCTATAGACTACCTGAATGGATGTTATGGAGCACCAGTACTTCTTGGATCAAGTTTTGAAAATCTCAAATTGAGTGCATCTGACATGGCTGCTGCTTATATGGAGCAGATTCTGGTATATGTACAGTATGTATCTGCTGAGGTCTAAATATTCTAGAAAACTGTTCCCTAGATTAATTTACAGTTGAAAATTATTCTAGTGCTCAGGTTGTGTTGGACTGAGAAAGATACATCTACTTACCTTTACTCCAGGGTTATCACACATGTATAGGTAATATTGTAATGGAGGCCTGGGGAAGTGGTTCTTTAAGTGTAGTGGGAATAGGTGGAGGAAGAGAGGTGATTGGTGCTGTCAATTTTTCTCAGTCACTTTTAGGAAATTGAGATGTTCTGATTTTTCCCAATGAGTTTTGTCATCTTAGTGTTGTAATTGAACTGGAAGAACATTTTAAAGCCTAGTACAATTATCAAGCTTCCATGGTATGTTGTTTTATTGATAAGTTCAGATTTCTATTGTATTAGGTCTCTCTCTCCCTCCCTCCCTCCCTCCCTCTGTGTGTGTCATGTGTGTTTGTTCATTATTTTTCTCCTTTTGAAATTTAGAACTAAGCAACCAAAATACTGTATTAATAATTTCATTGTTCTTATGCTCCGTGTTCTATCACTTACTCTTGTACAGAGCATTTGCTCTTGCGGAATTTTTCTTAACTGAACTACCCCTGAATCCTTGGCTGCAGACTTAACATATTATTTGGCACCATTAATCACTTGGTGGAAATGTAAAAGGCAGCCTATAATTGCTTTGATGTTTGCTTCAGAAACGTGCTATGAATGAATTGGACTTTTCCTTTTTGATATTGTTGTCCTTGGTATAGCCTTCATATAAGATAGGCCTGACTAACTTTGAATTGCCAATCTGAATATAGACACAAGCAATATATCTTTTTCTTGTTGAGGATACACGGAAAGAGTCAAACATCTTGGTTTCATGCCTGCATAATGTTGTTCTGTGTTTGAATTTGTAGCTTATGTGTTGTGGAAGCCTATGTTTTAATCCCAGGATAAATGAACAAGGACAGTAAATTCTTTGCTTTGGATAGGAAGCAGTTGCTGTTGCTGGTTGACATTGCTCACCACTTCATTACAGTAGCCAATAGAAAGTGTCAGGCACAAATAACCAGGAACATTTGTTTTGTTCAAAGCACAATAGTAGAGTTTATTATTGCTACCTGTAATACAAGAATCTAGTCAACTAATAGTCAAAGCTAAATTGGTGCTAGATAAGGATCAACAGAATTTATAGTGGGCTGGACTTGGGTCTCTTGTGACAACACAATGATTCAGATAACATAATCAGAGTTGGAAGGGACCTTACAGGTCATCTAATCCAACCCCCCGCCCAAGCTGGAGACCCTACACCATTTCTGACAAATGGCAGTCCAATCTCTTCTTGAAAGTCTCAAGTGATGGCCTCAAGTGATGACTCCAAACTGATGACACTTTTAATACCACCTTCCAGTTCAGCCTCTTCCCCTACAGAAACCAGGAAAATTTGTTCTCCTACAGAAAGAAACTTGAAGACAATTATGTTATTAACTTGCACCTTGGAAGCACAAGGGAAGGTGGTAAACAGATGGCTCATTCTTTTAATTCAGAAGGAGCTACTTTGCATGAAGCACTGTATTATGGTTTTTGCTGGGGCATGCCCATGATAAGGAAGAATTGAATAAGTATTTGCTAGCAATTGGTGAGGTTAGAAATCTGAAATTCTTCCATCCAAATTTTGGGGCAGTTGATTAATATTGGCACTGAATATTGGAAATTTAAACAATGTTCTAACGCTATGATGCAGTAATTATCTGCTGAGATTTTCTTCTGAAAGCTATTAGAGGCAGAATAAGAAAAGTGTCAGAAAAGAAAAAAAACACTCAGAATATATGCCCTCTCCATTATGGCAAAGTTGGACAGCAGACACTTGAACCATGTAGTTTCAGCAGACAGTTCGTTGAGTTCTTTTTGGTAACAGCTGCATATTGGAAATACTGCATTTCCTTGGTGAAAGGAAAAAGTGTATATAGAGACGGTCTGATTTGGTTGTAAACCTAAAAGTATTGTTGGAAAACAAATGCTATTGTAATCAATAATGCTTTCAAGTAAATACAGGCAGTTGTGCAATTCTGAAAATACTTCAGGGAAATCATTGGGAGTTACTAAATAAATATATTTAGGATTGTGTAGCATTTGAGAATATGGGATGTTAGATTGTCACATAGAAAAAAATTTCCCTACCTCACAGGATAATTCTGGGGATGAATATGTTAAAAACTTCATGTACTAGGATATAAATGTATTGGGGCCATGTAAGCATCTAAAAATAGAAAATGTGAGCTCTTAGGGGAGGGAACTGAACAAAATCTGTAGGAGTGAAAATACATACAGTGACCTCTCTTAAGAATTTGTGATGACTCTGAGTTCTATTTCTGTCCATGTCATCTTATTATGGGAGAGGAGATGGAGAATTTATTGAAGATCTATTTTCAAGCCCTATTGTGGCACTAAACTTATTAATTAACCTTCCTATCCCACAAAATATAGGGACGCGGTGACTCAGTGACTAAGGCGCTGAGCTTGTCGATCAGAAAGGTTGGCGGTTCAAATCCCTAGCGCCGTATAACAGAGTGTAATTAGAGCCGGAAATGACTAGCACCTATGTACGAGGGGAACCTTTACCTTTTATTCCACACAATAAGGTAAATTCAAAGAACAGTTCTTTGATGTTAAGGATAAAATCCTGTGCCTCCAGTTGCATTGTAGCTGCTGAAAAAAGCAAGTGATTGTGCATATGCATATAGGTGGAGGCATCCTGGACCGACCAGGCGTTGAAATGGCTATGTGCACTTTGTAAAGGATGTGGCTGCTTTAATAGTTCAGAGGGAGTTGTTTTAATTATGGCTATGTAGTTTGCAAAGTAATATTTTTAAATGCCTTTCACAATCTTAGTATGTATTCTACTGAAGTGGAATTTCAGCAGCACCTGAAACCAAATAAATGGGATCTAGAAGAAGAGAATATTTCATATTTGGGAAAGAGGAGCTGGAATACAAGTAAAAAAACCCTGTTTTTCAACATGTGCAGTGAGAGCTCTTCTTTGATATTTGGCTTAGAACTTATTATTCACCAAATGGTGCTTGTTCTAAAACCTGTATGTAGTAGATTAAAAACATATCTATTAAAAATCCTTCCAATCTAAAGCACTAATTTATTAGAATGGTAACAAATTATAGAGTATTTTTTCGAGAAAATTTCAAACCCTATTCCACCAGGTTTTCAAATCAACATATTTAATTGTGTGTGGAGGACGTTTTCCTCATAGCAGCAACATTCTTGTTTGATGATTGTCCAAAGTCCTGGTTGTTGGTCAGAGTTATTATATGCCAAGATGGGTGGCTAAAACATTTTACAAATAAAATAAGTAAAATTAAGGAATGGCGATAGAGGAGCAAGATAAGATGCTGAAGGACAAAATTGTGTGTGCTTTGTGGTCTGTCATGGATCTCCTAATCCAGATATTGCATTCAGGTGTGATAGAAGAATTATGTGTATTTATATTTCATATTTCTAAATTACCGATTTCCCTCAGAGATGTTCCTAGCACTAAAGAAGGTTTGGGTGCTGTTCCAGCTGACTTCTATTTCTGAAATAGGGAAATTGCTTTAAAAAAAAAGAAACTCTCTACCTGGGTGCAAGTGTCCTTTGATCGTCTTGATTGTACCCCACATTATTATTTCAGCTCTTTGTATATTTGCTGTTAGAACACATGACTACCAGAGATGCTCTGTAGATTGCTTGGGTGGGGGGAGCAGAGGAGGGAGGGAAGGAGAAAGAACAGAAGTTGGACAACATGGCCGAAGACAGGGAATGTGGATTATTTCTGTTAATGGAAATTAATGAGAATTCTCATCTTTGTGACTAAAAGAAGGAATACCTTTGATGTATTATTGCATGGTTGATTAAGAGTTTATGGTGTTGTTTCTGGTTTGTTTGCTTGCTTGTCTGTTGTTTCTACAGGCTCTTAGCTGTAGGAAAATGTGTCGCCTACCTCATTTCACAAAGCACCACAGATCTGTGGCTACCCTGTTTTCGCAAATGGAAGAGATGAACGCACGTGCACGACTGCAAAACAAAACACAGCTGGCAGCAGAGCTAATTTTAGGTTATTTGCTTGGTCTACATTAACTGTTGTGGAACAGAATTCCATTAGTGGAGAATCTTGAAAGAATCTTTTGACCTTTGAAAATCATTTCGTTTTCATAAAGGAATAATACCTTGGAATTCTTCACTGGAAATTCAGGCATCATTTAAAAATCATGAATATCTTTCCCCCTCTACTCTTCCTAGCAGCCTTGCCTATTATTGACTGACTATTGGTCCTCTCCCTTCCCCACTGTTGTGTTGATAGGGACTTCATCTGTTAACTTTGACTCAGGTTGACTCAGCCTTCCATCCTCTCGGGGTAGGTAAATTGAGGACCCAAGATTGTTGGGGGCAATAAGCTGACGTAAAAATGCCGCTTAGTAATAAGCAGGCATATACAATGGAATGAAGGCTATTGCTGAGCACACTGGGTTGTGTCCCAAAAATTGTAAGCCGCCCTGAGTCTCCAGAGAAGGGCGGCATATAAATGTAATTAAATAAAAAACTAAAAACTGAAGGCTTCTACTGATTCTTTCCTTAACAAAATGTATAATTATATGTTATTAGAATGTAAGCATTTTCTTAATTCCATAGCCTTCTCTGTATATTTAACATATAGTTAAAAGAGAATACATTTCTTTTGCTACTTCTTTGAATTCACTAATGCATTTCAGACTTTTTTCTTTTTAAAAACTCATTACAGAACCGAACAGCAAGAAAAGATGGAAATTTATCAAGCCTGAGGGTTAAAGTAATTTAGCTGCTATTTATATATTTATTTGACTTAATTTATATACGGCACTTTACTTTGCAAAATACTCAAGATATAATATGGGTTGTTCATGTGGAAGTAGAAGAGAGACTGCAAATGTTTGATGGAGCATGGCACAAGTATGTGAATTTCAAAAGGATCTGCATTTATACTTATTAACTGAAGTCTTTGATAGTGAACCTGACAAATTAAAAGTATGTCTGAAAGAAATAGGCATTCCGGAACATTTGATCCGGATGATAAAATCATTGTTCAATAATCAAGAAGCCCTTGTTAGAACAACTTAGAGACACACAAACTGGTTCAAGATTGGAAAAAGTGTACAGTAATGCTGTATTTTATCCTCATTTTAATTCAAACACCATGACAGTTTTGAGGAAGTTTAACTTAGATGATTTGGAAATTGACAACAGAAGCACTAAAGAACTTAAGATACACTGACATCACTACTGTCAAAAAATTAAAAAGACATGCAACAACGAATCTTAGAAAATAAAGGCTTATAGTGAAAAAGCTGGATTGTAGATAAACATGAAGACCAAAGTAATGTCAATAGTTATAAAGTGACATAGAAATAAAAATTAGCAACAAAGAAATTGATTCAGGGCTTTATTTTGCTTGGTTCCAAAATTGGCTGAACAGAACATACTGAACCCAAAATGAAATGCAGAATATCATTTGGGTGCACTACAATGACCACTGTGGATAAACGAGGACATCAATCTTAATACCAAGTGCAAAGTAATATATGTTTCCCCCCTCATAGTTATAAAAATTGATCAATAAAAAGAAAGATAGAAGAATATTAGATTCCTTCAAACCATGGATTTGGACAACAAAATAAAATTTTAGGTTGTATCAAGTTGTATATTGCTGGAAGATAACATGACCAAATGAAGGCTGTTTTATTTTGGTCATGTCATTCTTTTAAATTCCTTTAAAATTAAGTTATATTAGAAACCAGATAACCAGTGTCCTGTTGGGTCATAGTTTCAGAGATATTTCCTTCCAGGTCATGTCATTCTTTTAATTCCTTAAAAATAAGTTATGTTAGAAACTAGATAACTGATGTCCTGTTGGGTCATAGTTTCAGAGTTATTTCCTTACCACATTCCTTAATGCCTTCAATAATGACAGAGCTTCTAAGGTACTGCCCTTACTGGAAAAGTTGGGATTAAGAGATCCCTCTGTCTTGAAATTAGCCCATGTTGAACTATAGAGCACAATCAGACATCATGACAGGAAATGTTTTATGTAATAAACTTGCATTATGTAATAAATTAAGTATTGTGTAATAAACTGCTTTATGATGATTTTTATAACATAAAATGTTTTATAAAATTTGCGAAAAAGTTCTATGGGAATCATGGGTTCTGGAGTTTGGATGCATTCTGCAAATCGGCCATTTGAGCTATCTTGGTTCAAAAAGTTTTGCTTGACAGTGCATTGTTTTGTTCAGCTAAAGATTACAGAAATCAGAGGTTTAGTAGTATATAGATTGTTGAGGGTAATAGAAAATAATGCCATCAGATAACATGCTGGATAAATACTGTCAAGCAAGACAGGCCTAAACCTAGAAATATTAAAGCTGTAAAAACATCAGCAAGAATGATGATATATAGATTAATGTGGCCTTCTCCCAAATCTGCTTCATAAGGTCAGGGAGAGGGAGAACCGATTTATTAGTAGTGGCCTTTCCACCAGGTTCTAGATATCTGGTGGAATTAAGTTTGCTACCAGCTTAATGAACTGTGAAGAATTTTCAGGTTAGAAAATCAGTTTGAATGAAAGTTGTTAAACACATATATTTTTCATGCATGAAGCATACAACAGTCTTGGTGGATGTAACTATAAAGAGGCTTATATAAAAGAATTAAATCCAGAAAGCGGTTCAGTGTACTTTAAAACAGAGGCCAATTTGATGCCAGATTCAGCCTCCACGGACCTCCATGTGTTATTACCAAGGTAGAATATTATAATGTCAGATACTGAAAAGTATTAGATGCATCACTTTTTAACTAAACAAAAATATGAAATAATAAATGAAATCAAAAGTAGTAGTTTTATCCCTTTACCGCCTTTCTGGTGGGCAACCTTTGGCATACATCTCAAAAACTACATACAGCTCTAAGCCTAGGTAAGGTTGGGCAACCTGCTCTAAAGATTAAACATGATCTAAATAGATGTTTTGCATTTGCTTGACTGGAAATGTAATTTCAGATGTAGATCCAGAACTGCTTGTATATTGTGCAGAGTGTTTTTTAATTTTGTGTCAAATGTCAAGGTACGTGCATTGCATAAAATTGCAATTTCTCTTCTCCCATGTATATATACTGCCTATATTTATGTGAAATTGTGAAAACCTTAATTTGTACTCTCAGAGACTTGTTACATCTGAAACAGTGCAAAGCTTAGTTTGCAGTTTTCTTTAATCTAAAAGCTGCTTAGTTGCGTCCTTGTTTCTAATCCAGTTGTTGGAAATATGAGAATTTCACTGAGTAAATATTAATGGGTTTTGGTTAATATTTTTGTAAAGAAACTGCTATGAGTGCTTGTGTTATTGAATTGGGACAAGATTGAAAAATCCCAAATTTCTGAGAGGGAGAACAACTTTTGGAGGAAATGGCACTCAAATTATATTACAGGTGTGCATTAGAATTTGGACAAAAACATGGGTTGAACCATTGAATATAAATTTAATTTCTATCTTTAAAAGAAATGAGTGGTGGCTATTGGGTTAATAATAATAGTGATTTTTTTCATCATTTAATTTGTTTAGATTTTAGAGTACAGTAACAGCTTCCCTAGGACATGGACAAGTTATGAAAAACCATGTGCAAACATTTCCTAAAGTACAGTACATACACAAATAGTATCACTTGCATCAGTATATGTGTTCTTAGAAGTAGAATATATTTCTGAAATCAACTGCCTCCCTACTTTTTCTGTGTTGGAAAAAGAAATCCTTGATTGAACATGTTAGATGGATGGCCATATACATTTGATTAATAAATATTCCTGGTTGTCTGAAACATAGGCTGGTTGCCACATTGTATTCATGAACAATTGTATGTTTTATAATGTTATTTGAATTAAACTGCTGTTTTCAGAGTGCATTAATGTATATTAATTTCGGACTGGAGAGTTGCAGCCAAATGGTCATGTTCTTGTTTTTTCATGGTCGTCTTTGCCTGGTGGATAACTAGGGTGTTCGCAACCAGGAATTGAAGCCAGTCTTAATTTGTATGTCACAGGCAAGCAATCTGAAGTAGCTGCACTAGTCTGTGCTGGTTATCAAGATACTGATTCATTTAATAAACCTGAAATATTGAATTATACAAATCTGATTGCTAAAATAAATATGATGCTTATTTTTCAGGAAGTCACAAGGTTCCCCCAAATTCTATATCTGCTCAACTTTCTTCTATGACTTCAGTGGTGGCAGTCAAGTTGTTTTCTTGCTATCTGGTAATTGCAGTGTAGACTGTATTTTGATGAATGGTCACTAGCAAAGTGTGATATAAAAATGCAGTATAAGCACAATGGTGATGGTGGAGGATTTTTGAAATATTGCAGCCCTTATGTCCTGGGAGAGCAATGCTATACTTTGGAACAAAAATCCCTGACAAATTTTACGGAAAGGTCAAAGCTGGCATGCAGGAGAAAGGAAGAGTAAGGATAATTAATGAGAAACCGTCTTCCAGTGATGAGCCTTAAGATATGCAATTGAACCTGGTAGAAGAGGTCTTGCTAACCTTACCAAATCTCTCATTGGGTGCTGTCTCTCATTGCTACCCTCCACTCTCTTTTATACAGATGCTTTTAGCTCCTGTCGAATGGCACCACCAGTTGTGCTGCTATATTTAGAGTTGTGTCAGTATTTCCATGATAAAGACCCTGTTTTTCAAAGCACGAGCCACAATTCATCTTGAAAACCCGCTTTTCTGCTTGAGCACAAACATCTTTGTGCTTTCAAAACGTTAGATGCATTTCTTTTATCAAACATTGAGATTGTTGCAGAAAATTGCATTAGAGGTGCCAGAATATTGCACATAATTAGTATAAGGATGGAACAATTACTAGTACAAGTACGGGCAGTCCTCAACAATTCATTTAGTGACCAAGTTACAACGGCATTGAAAAAAGTGACGTACGACCGTTTTTCAGAGTTACAACCATTGCAGTATCCCCAAGATCATGTGATCAAAATTCAGATGATGGGCAACCAGTTCATATTTATGATCATTGCTGTGTCCCAGGGTCATGTGACACTTTTTGCAACCTTTTGACAAGCAAAGTCAATGGAGAAGCTGGCAAGAGGTTGCAGATGGTGACCTCTTTGCTTGTGATTCGCTTAACTCCAACACTTGTACTGCAGGAATTATCCTCTCTCACTGGCGTTTACATCACTTAACAACGGCAATTCTGGCCTCAATTGACTTCATAAGCTGAGGGCTATTTGTACTTTATTTCCAAACACGACTTTTGCATCCCAATAATTGTTATCTGCTTTTCTTGGGCGGTGGGGATAGTCATTCCAGAATATTATCAGTGAGAATCTTAATAGAATGAGGACTGAACCTCATTCCATGGATGAAACACATTTTCTCCTGAGTCTAGGCACATCTGTATTTCCAAGGGTGCAGTTTATCATAGAATGTCAGGATTGAAGTAGAGTAGTTTACAATCTGAGATGTTACTTGGAGCTTAAGTGTGCATGGAAAAAGCAACGAAAGAAAGTCATTGAAACACCTGTGTGTTAGCATTAAAAAAGGGAAAGAAAACCAGTTGCTTTATATGTTATGAACACTGATACGTGGGAAAACCTTTATATGTATGTCTATGTATGAAAGAGTCTTTCTTTACACTCTTATATTTCCTTAAACAAAATTTAGCAGCTGGTTCTTGTGAACAAAATATTAATGCTCCTGTCACTTGATGGCTGCATACAATCCATGTAAATTTGAGCCCTATGCCCTAGAGCAGCAGTCACCAACTGGTGGTCTGTGAGAAAATTTTGGTGGTCTGCAGAAAAATTATTTGCATTTTTTATATTGCACTAAATCAAGGGTTCCCAAACTACGGCACCTGGGCTGGATACGTGCAATGAATGTTTGTGTTGCTGCAGAGAGTCTCCCCCTTTGGGGTCTTTTTGTGTGGGTTGCGGGGGAAGAACTTCCAACTTGGGATCTGCTTCAGCCTCCTGCTGTGGGGCTTTGGGTGAAGGCTGGAGGGAAGTGCAGCTGGTGGCAAAGAGCCGGAGGACCTTGTTCCAGTGGGATTGCATCATGGTCTGGAACTGGCTAACAATCTCGGTTTGCTGAGCCTCCAGGCGCTGGTACCTGGCCTTGCACTCCCGCAGGTTTTCCCTCTGTTTGGAAAGCCTATGCTCGTAGTCCTCAGTGAGGTGCTTTTGCTGAGCCTCCTCCTCGGTCAGATCCAATTTGAGCCAACTGTTTTACCAACTCTTTCTCGTGGTGGCTGCTTAGCTCCAACAACTGCTTCCTGTTGTGGCCCTAAGGAGTCCGGCTGGGCAGGTGAGGAGTGGCTGGGAGGGGAGGGGTGAGTAGAGGCTGGCGAAGTGCCTCTCGACATGAGTGATGCCGAGTTGGCCACACCCACCCAGTCTCATGACCACCTAGCTATGCCCAGCCAGCCGGTCATTAGGCAGATTATATTTGGTCCGTGGGATTTAAAATTATGAATTTAGTGATTCCTGAGATCCAAAAGGTTGGTGACCCCTGCCCTAGAGCAGGGGTTTCCAATCCCTGCTCTAATACCAGTCCATGGCCTGTTAGGAATCAGACCACAGAGCTGGAGGCGAGTGAGTGAAGCTTCATCTGTATTTGCAGCCGTTCTCCAGCGTTAGCAACAATGCCTCAGCTCCATATCAGATTATCAGGCATTAGATTCTCATAGGAACATGAACCTAATGGCAAATTGTGCATTCGAGGGATCTAGGTTGTGTGCTCCTCCCGCCTCCCCGTTTATGGAAAAAATGTTTTCTACAAAACGGGTCCCTGATGCCAAAATGGTCGGGGGCCACTGCCCTAGAGGCTTAAGGATAGCTTTTTAAATATATGTAATTGAGGAAAGAAAGTTGAAAATGAGATGGATGAAGTGGAATGTGTAGATGTTACACCAGTGGTTCTCAGCCTTTTCTTCACCACAGAGGTGGGGGAATATACTTATTTAATGAAAAAAACAACCAGAATTTTCATCACAAAATACTTCTAACTTAACGCACTTGCTTTAGCTGATACAGTAGCTAGGCTATACATAAATTCATGGCATAGTTTTGTGTCAAAAATTAAAAATCTCAACTTCCTTATAGCAGATTCATTATGAACTACAAGGTATATAGCTTCTGAAGATGCTTGGTTATGCTTGAGTAGAAAGCATTATTTGCTTTCATTGATGTGGGATATATAGCAGATCATTTTGGGGGCTTACTGTAGTCCAGAGTTGGTAATTTACTGATTTCAACTCTTCTCAGTTCCAGTCAGAGTGATCAAAGGAAAGGGATGTTAAAGAGTTTGGAGATCAGTAGTCTCACAAATGTTCTGGGATGAAACCAAGGTTCAGTTTGTGTGTCAAACTTTGAATGGGAAAAATAGCGCTCATGGAATTATTTAACTTTGAGACAGCATAAAATTCTGAAATATACGAATTTAATATGGTATAGATATAAATATAGAATTTAAATGTAGAATATAGAATTTAGTATGGTTTTAGTTTTAAACAGGTAATGCAGAGAGGATTAGAATTAAGGCAGGCATTCAAAGTGAGCTTGATTTAATGTTTCTGGCATCAAGTGTTGTATTCACCTGCTTGTTGGAATTGATGATTGGGGTCCAAGGTGCTCTTTTGACTCTTTAGAAACACATCCTTGAGCCACATCATTTTTCCAGCTTTCCTCAGCTTCAGATATTAGGAAATCACATGGAATGTGAAATCACCTGTTTTACAGCTCAGTCTTTGCTCCAATTTTTGGAATCTAGCTTGTGTATTGGTTTAGTTTAAGATAATGTTAAAAATTATTTTACATTGCCCACAGTGAAAAGAATAAAGTATTGTGCCTTAAATTATGGGATAAAAGTTTCAGGGATAGTTCTCTTTGATAATACAAAAGTATTTCTGAGAGAAATATGAATGAATGCATGATCTCCCTCCCTCCATCCCTCCCTTCCCTCTGTCTTTGTCTCTCTCTCTCTCTCTCTCTCTCTCTCTCTCTCTCTCTCACACACACACACACACACACACACACACACACATACACACACACATAATTGGGGTTGTGGTGGAGGAATAATAAACAGTATGAATGTAACAGACAGTGATGATTACCTTCTTGACAAAGATATTTTATAAAACAGTTGATAAATGTGAGACACAGACATCCTTTTGATGAATACTTAGTATGATAAGAAACATCTCTGTTTAAATCTGGCAGTAGATAATTATTTTTGGCTGATGAGGGTGGGCCTATGACAACTGACAACGTAACATGGATGTTCTTGTAAAAGTTTATCAGTGGACAGACTTATCTTTATATAAACTCTGGTTTCAGGATAGTCTAATGTTGTAGAATATACCATAACAAAATTTTGAGTATCTGTTAGAATTTCCCTCTGCTCCATCTTTCCCAAAACTGAGAGGTCATCTACTGTCTCTTTTATAAGCACATCACTCATGCATTCTTTTGCTAAGATTATCTCTATATCATCACACAAATTTGGAAATGAAGGTGAAATCCAAATGTGAAACTTTTCACTTAGGTGGTTTGTTCAGATTATTCTTACTTATTATATATTCATTAAGTTTATATCCTGCCCTTCCTCCAGAATTTTGAGGAAGTGTTCTCATTTTTTTAATCTATAACAATAATTCTCAAAATAAGCTGGACTGAGAAATAATATATAGTAGTAAGGCCACTCAGTTTCTGTGGCTGGGAATGTATTTGAATCTAGGTGTCTCCAGCTCTAGCCAGGCATTTGAACAATTAATCCATACTGTGCCTTTCTTTTTACATAGTGCACTTACTTGGAAGTTAGCTACCAGCTTTAAACCAGGCCACTGAATCTGCCTGGAAGCTTTTATGATAAAGCTGTTATATCATTCAGCTAACAATAGCCAAGCAAACTGGACTAGCAAGACGACGTAGCTTAAGGGGAAATCATGAATCTAACAATAGCAAGATATTAAATAAGGTTGGCCCTGACTTGTTTCGCTTGGCATATTGAAATTAAGCGAGAGATCTATCAATAGAGGTGCCCCCCCTTAATTGTAGGGGTTCAATCCAGTGTAAAATCACTGAAATCAGTAATAAGCAGGCATATACAATGGAATGAAGGCTATTGTTGAGCACACTGGGTTGTATCCCAAAAAAATTGTAAGCCGCCCTGAGTCTCTGGAGAAGGGCGGCATATAAATGTAATTAAAAATAAAATAAAAATAAATAAAACCTAGTCCAGCCATGGCTAGGAAAGCCTTTGCATACTTTTTTGTGCATCAGTTGTGCCTATACTTGGAGTGGGAGGCCCTGCTCACAATCACTGCCTTGTTGTCCCCTGTGTGAACTACTGGAATGTTCTCTATAGAAGGCTGCTTCTGAAGAATATTCAGAAGCTTCAAGTAGTGCAGAATGCAGTGGCACAGGTAATTAATTTTTCCAGTTATACGATGTACGCATCAACACTACTTTTGTGAGATGCCTTGATTACAGATGTGCTTTGAGATGCAACTCAAGGTGCTGGTTGTTACCTTTAAAGCCATTCGTGGCTTGGGGCTGGATTACTTAAGGGACTTTGTCTTCCTGGTTGTCTTATTTGTTCCATCCTGTCCTGCAGGATGGCAATGCTGTGAGTCCTGCTGACTAAGGAAGACCCAGAAGACAAGTCATTTCTCTCATAGCACCCACCCACTGGAACCAGAGACTAGGTTAACCTCAACCCTGCTGGCCTTTCATAAGCCCCTAAAGACCTGGCTCTGTGCTTAGGCTTGGTGCTCTGAGTGTATCAAGGGACCCATCTCCTGGCTACGTGGATGATGGCGTCAGCTTTGGAAGCCATATTAGCTTCTCTTGGCTGCTGTCTATTTATCTATTTGGTTTATTTTTACCGTCCACTACTCCGAATCATTGTTACGATGGTTGCTATATAAATTATTGAAAATAAACTAACAAAGAGAGATGATTTTTCAGTTTGAAAACAAGTTCCATTGCTGAGCAGTATGAATGCATTGCAGGGCTGGATATTTTAATAATGATAATGTATTTCCCTTGCTGGAAAAAAAAAACATTGGGCCACTGCTTTTAGGAAGCCATGGTTTAATGAACCCACTGTATGCTGATGGTTGACTAATAGTGTTAGTGAGTATTGGAATGCAAATGTCTATATTGAAGAAATAGAACATGATGCAGTAGCAGCACTATTTGAAAGCAAGAGAGTCTGCAGAATACTTTTTCCATCACTGTCTGTGAGAGAGGTTGGGGGGATTTTCAGTATCAAGGATATCAGTCAAGATCTGTCTTAAAGGAAAATCTTCAGTTGGCTTGAAAACATTCACAGATTAATAAGGTTATTCATGTAATTTTCATGAGGTACAGCCAATTAGAAGCTGCAGTTGTTAGTGGAAGCGGTTATGTTACTCTTACCTTTTCTTATGAAATAGCTTCACCAAAATGAAAAGGGTATTTTCCTATTCTGAAAGAAACGGAGAAACCAGCAACAAGCCTGGGATTTGTTGAGATAACCAACATGCTTGGGGCCATGTGTGGTTTGTATTGCTTATAAAGAACTTGCTGTTCTAAGAACTATTTAGCCTCTTCAACAAAATAGGATAGGAAAGGAATTTAGCAACCACCTAGAAAATGTATTGGTTGCCCTAAAGTATTACCAGAAGCTTTCCCCAAATTGGTGGCAATCAGATGTCCTAAACTGTAACTCCTAGGATCCTTTTTTTTTTGCCGGTATAGGTAATTTTTGAGCCCCAGGCTCAGCAGCAGAACCTAATCTTTAGGGCTTTACAGAAAGCCAGTAGCAAGTCTAATCTCTGGGGGAATCATGTTGCAGAGTTGGGGTGGGGAACTATGGCTCATTTATGACTCGTGGACTTCAACTCCCAGAATTTCTGAGCCAGGGTGGCTCAGAAATTCTGGGAGTTGAAGACCACGAGTCTTAAAAGGGGCCATGGTTCCCCAGCTTTGGTGCAGAGGGTGGGCACCACAAAAGAAAAATCTGTCCTCTGGGGACCTGCCAGATGATACTTCCTAATGGGTGGGATCCAAAGCATGCCTGTCCTACTGGATCCCACAGGATAGGTAACGTATAATTGGAGAGAAATACTCCCCCAAGTAATCCAGTCCCTCACCATGAAAGACTTTATAGACATCTTGAATTGAACGGAGAGGCCTACATGCAACCTGTGCAGCTTGTGGAGCAGAGGCTGTCACATGCACCAGATGAAAGGTATCTGTGACTGACCACATTACTTCATTGCAGTTCTTTTTCCTTTATCATTCTACTGTCAACTAATTGATTTTTGTCCCCTTTAAATCCTTGAAACTATGGGTTGACCGTTTGAGCTAACCATGAAAAAGAGACCTGAGGGTTTTTATATATCTTGCTGCCAACTAGTAATCGTCTGCATTTGTATACCAAGATAAGGAGTGTTGAAGAACTGGAGTTTGAGAAAGCAGTTAGTTGTGTGGATTACTGTGAGAGCTGTGAATTATCCTAAGAACATACAGGTAGTCCTCAACTTATGACCACCATTGAGCCCCAAATTTCTGTCATTAACCAAGACAGTTGTTAGCAGTGGTGGAATTCAAATTGGTTTACCACCTGTTCAATGGGCGTGGCTTGGTGGGCGTGCTTTGTGCATGCACACGTGCTTTGTGCGCCCGCAGAGGCTTTCCTACTATCCTTCTCCTGCACTCCTGCACTCTCCCTGTCCCTTCAACAGCTGACGTGTGGCACTCGGCTGTGCCACACGATGCAGCTGAGCGTCAAAAACAGGAAATAAAGGTCAGTATGGAGCCAGGGCAGGCTGGTGGGCCCTGCAGCTGATCATTGGAGCAAATTGATTTTCTCCCAGATGATCTTCGGAGCTACCGGTTTGGCTAAACCGGGCTGAACCGGTAGAATCCCACCCCTGTTAAGTGAGTTTTCCCTCATTTTACAGCCTTTCTTTCCACAGTTGTTAAGTGGATCACTGCAGTTGTTAAGGTAGCAACAGGGTTGTTAAATGAATCTGGCTTCCCCATTGACTTTTCTTGTCAAAAGGTCACAAAAGGTGAACACCTGACTCCGGGACACTGCAACTGTCATAAATATGAACCACCTGCCAAGGACCCGAATTCTGATCATGTGACCGTGGGGATGCTGCAGTGCTTGTAAGTATGAAAAACAGTCTTAAATCACTTTTGTCAGTGGCACTGTAACTTTGAACGGTCACTAAAGGAATGGTTGTAAGTGGAGGATTACCTGTAATGTGAAGAGAGAAAATAAGGAAAAAGGATTTTGGTGGGAGCAGAGTCCAGTGGGAAGGGAATTCTTCGCTAGGCAGTCCAAAATGTACAAGAGTGGAGTCCTTTTGGTTACATATATTCATGCGGGTCAGATTCAAGGCTTCACACATTCATGGTGGACTATCAATCAATCCATTTAAAAACAAACTAAAGAAGTGTCTGCAGGAGCAGGAATTCTGGTCTTCCTTGCAGCCTAAGGAGGATCAAGGAGCAGGAGAAAAAGTTGGGGGCCTGAAGGGCTTATCTCTTAAGTTCACATCAGTGTGGCTTACAGTTTTTTTCTTTTATTAATTGAACGCAACAAAAAATACTCAAAAATTAAAGGTAAAAAAATATCTAAAAAAATAAAAAGTTGCACATTCAATATATACCCTATGGAACCAGCTCCCCCTAGAGCTCCGGGTGGCCCCTGACCTCCGCTCCTTCCGCCTAAAGACATGGCTATTCCAACTAGCCTACCCGGACTGATGGTTGGGGGGGGGGTTTAGTATAGTTTTTAGTATAGTTTAATTGGAATTGTTTATGAGATCTTGAGTTTAATTGTATATATATATATATATATATATATATATATATATATGTTTTCGTAGATTTTCACAGGTAAAGGTATGTAGGTCTTGGTGTATTCGGGTCTTGTCCCATGTAAGATTACACGGGAATCTTACGCGGGACAAGACCCGAATACACCAAGACCTACATATATAATTACATTTATATGCCCTTCTCCGAAGACTCAGGCGGCTTACAATTTTGGGATACAACCCAATGCGCTCAGCAATAGCCTTCATTCCATTGTATATGCCTGCTTATTACTAAGCGGCATTTTACAAAGTCAGCTTATTGCCCCCAACAATCTTGGGTCCTCAATTTACCTACCCCGAGAGGATGGAAGGCTGAGTCAACCTTGAGCCTGGTGGGATTCGAGCCTGCACTAATTGCAGGCAGCTGGAACTTAAGTGCTAGGCATTTAGCAGCCTGCACCACCAAGGCTTTTTGTATATTTGTATTATCGTTTTTACTTTGTAAGCCACTCTGAGTCCTTAGGGAGATAAGGCATATAAGTCTCATAAATAAAGAAATAAATAAATGTTTCTAAAATGCAATGTAAGCATTTCAGTAATGACATTTTATTGTAATAATCCATAGGTAATCTATGTCAATAAGTAATTTTTGTTTATGTATTTCTAATATCAACTTTGTAAATTATTAGGTAATTGAGGCTATATTTTACATTCTTCAGCCTTGGAAGGTTAAATATATCAACATATTCTAATTTGACTCCATGCAGTGTCTCCAGGCAGGATATTAAGGAAAGTGTTCCTTCTAGAGTACAAACATTTTAAGCTATATCCTCAGCAGAAGAAGGACTCCAAGAAACAGGCTGAGCATGCAGCCAAGTGCTTGGGGAATGGTTAGAGACCTGCCCTTGTGCCTGGGCAATGGGGCTGTGTGGATTTGTCCATAATCTGACATATCTAGAGACAAGGTTTGGAAAAATTGTTTTATGTGGCAGGCTGCAAGGATTACAGTTAAGATATTGGAGGTGAATCCTTCAATACTCTGTATAGATATAAAGAACTGAGTTTTGAATAATACATTTATGTTGTACCTTTGCACTTTTAGATTGGGTTCACACATCATGCTAAGCCACACTACAGGTAGTTGTTGCTTAATAAGAGTAATTGGGGCTGGATTTTCTGTCACTAAGCAAGTACAACCAGGTGGGAGTGGGATTATGACAGTGCCATTCAAACATGGCCAAATAAGCAGGCGTGCAATGCAGAGCATGGGCTTGAGGGTGGTGCTATGGGCAGATAGATCCCTGGGAGGAAAAAAATGGAGAAACAAACTTACTAGAGAGATTTACGACCTTCCCTGTTGACTTCCCGATTGAGTTTGCTTGTTGGAAGCCAGCAGAGAAAATCAAAAGTGACAATCATGTGGCCACGAGATGCTACAACTTTAATAAGTGTGAGTTGGTTGCCAAGCATCCAGATTGCAATCATGTGACGCTGAGGATGTTGTGATGGCTTCCAATACCAGTTGTAGGTATTAGGTGTAAGTACAGCTCCTTCAGCACTCTTGCAACTTCAAACTATCTCTGAACAAGTGGTCATTAACTGATGACTACCTATAGGATTGCTGATTTTTGGTTTAGTGTGTTATAATATGCCAAGCTGTTGCAGCTGTGAGTCCTGATTTATGACTTGGATGAATCCAGTTAATTAAACTTTATTTAGGAATCTTCTAGTTAAACACCATGGCTTAAAACTAAGCACAGTTTAATTTAAGTTGGGTCTGTATGTCACCTTCCATTCCAAATGAAGCCAGTATCTTGAGTTGAATAATTAATAATGCTATTCTATAAGCAACAATATATCCCTGTCATAGTAGCATTTTTCTTTTTCTAGTTGAGTAATTTAAAATCACCCAGAAATTAGCTGCCTGGCAACATACAAGTGCAGATATTAAAATGACTCCCATGCCTTCTGACTGTTTCCATTACCTTGCTAAATTTAGTTCAAGTAAAGCTTAGGAGCTGAGATCCTCTGGCATTTTAACAGAAATCAAGGAAGATAATATTATATATTGTCTACATAATCACTGGAGAATAAAGTAGCTATTACTAGTTTCGTCTCAGTTATCCAATAATTCATTAAGTTCTCAATGCAACATTCATATTGAACTGACTTGATATATATCACCTTCTTAAAGAAATCTTGTGTGTCTTCTGGATTTTGCTCTTTAGTTCCTGCCTCCCACATTATCCACATTGGCTGGGAAATTTTGTTCAACATCATTTAGAAGACTGTAGAATTGATATCAACATAGAAATACTTCTTAAGTACATAAATCAAATGAGGGACTATTCATTTTAATAACATTACAGTTGCCTCACAAGTTTAAAAAGGAATTTTTAACCATCTATTAACATCTAGTTAAGACCTTTCTAAAACTTGTGGCAAATTTATTTGCATATATTTAAAATATTTTGGGGTTTATAAAGCCCCAGATACTTAATATAATCAGTAGAAATCATGAAATCCATCTCTTTATATAACTGATGTATTACAGTCTATAATTTATACACTGGTAATGTAATATCCTTAATATCTGAAGATCAGTGCAAAACTTCAAAGCATCAGTTTACCCCTCATTGCTTAGGTACCAAAACCTTGCTTTAAGGGTTCTCGAACTCTGATTCTTATTGGGAGGCTTTTCGCCTAAAACATTTAGAATGTTACTCAAGCTATTGAATTATTAAGAAGTAGCTTCTGTTTTACAGAACGTTTGCAGTGATGGTTCAGAAATTTACTCCTGATGCTTTTGCCATTTGAAGTAGGAAGATTGTTAGATTAATTCTTGATCTGCTAAGCAATGGATGAAATGGCTGGAGCAAAAACGTTAGGCACATGTTGATATGTAATGTTTTCTTTTGAATGATCAAAATACTAATGGGTAGCAGGTTGGTAATCTCCAGAACAGCCTGATACGGAGAATCAGTTTGAAGCTAAGAAATTCTGTCTTGGGGAAAAGGATGGTAAGATTTAAGCTGGAAAATTCATTGCTGAATGTTTGTGAGTTTTGTAAATACGTGCTGGTTGTTAAGCAGGCACAACCACCAGACAAAAATTTCTGATTTTACAACCTTTTTCTGATGGTCATTATTTACTTTTTACTTATTGTTATTTATTTAATTTCCATAGCTCAACTCAACCATGTGACTCTGGGTTGCCGTAGAAATTGAATAAAATAGAAATTTAATAAACCAAGTGAACCACTGTGGTTGTTAAGCAAACGCCATGGTCCTTAAGTGATTATGGCAATTGTTGAGCGAATCCATTGTCTGCAATGTTTTTTCTTTTTTCTGGAAACTGGAAGTAAATGCTGGTTTCCAGCAAAAAAAAAAAACCCTGTACATTGTGATTATATGACTGCAGGATGCTGCAAATAGCCATAAATGAGAGTCAGTTGTTGAATGTTGAAAATGCAATCACATAACTATGGCGGGGGGGGGGCATCAGAACGTCAAATCTGGGTCATAAATAGCCTGGGAGATCTGTCATAACTTCGAACAGTTGCTAAGTGACTGGCCATAAGTCAAGGTCTAGCTGTATTCTTCATCATGCATTGCTGTGATCTGTAATATATTTATCTTATTTATCTATATTGTAAAGTGGTTCTGGTTAAACAAACAGTACCTAAATAGGAACACATAGATTGTCTTTATGAACTATTTGAACAACTAGTCATTTCTTCATTAGGAAAGTCTTGAGTTTTAGACATAATTATAAATGGTGGCAGTAATTATTTCTATCAGACTCAGTGATGCTGAGCTGACTCACCTCAGAACAGCCCCGAATCATGATACTCCCTCCACTATGCTTAATGGCTTAATGAAGTTCTTTTTTAATGGAATGCATTGTTTAATTTTCTCCAAATATAGCATGTCTCATTAATAGCAAAACGTTCCATTTTTTTTGAAAAAGTTTTTATTTTTAAGACAAATGTACAAACAAAACATAAAACCATCTTCCATTTTATATACATACAGTGTGTCGGTTGCAATTCTTTTGTGCTATCCTTTTTGTTGTCATCACTCACAATTTATATAAACTTTCACATTGTCAACCAAACATATGCTTATATATTTATCAGTTATTAATCATCTATGAGTAGACTATTTATTCCATCATTTTATACTCCAATATTCCAAATTTTATGTTAACATTTATATTATACTTTCATCCAATGGTTATATATGTCTATATTATATTTTATATCAATCTATTAAACTTCTGTTACAAAATTATCTACTCTATTACATTACCAATTTTTTTGTCCAACCATTGATAAAACAAATCCCATATCATATAAAATGGTTTATCTTCTTGTTCTCTAATTTCAAATGTCAATTTACTCATTTCAGCACAGTCCATGATTTTCTTAATAACTTCCTCCTGCATAGGTATTTTCTCATTTTTCCAATTCTTAGCAAATACAATTCTAGCTGCTGTTAAAACATTTACAATCAAATATTTCAACTCTTTATTGTATATTGCCAGTATAATTCCCAATAAAAAGATCTCTGGTTTAAAGTCTATATGTTGTTTTATCATTTTTTCCAACCATGTGTGGATTTTAGTCCAATATTTTTTTGCATCCGAACATGTCCACCACATATGGTAATATGAATCTGATGGCATTTCCAACATTTATCCGATTTGTTCTTAAACATTCTCACAATTTTCGTTGTGGGTAGATGCCACCTGTAAAACATCTTACACAAATTTTCTTTATATGCAGTTGACATTGTCATTTTATAATTTTGAGACCACAATTTTTGCCACTTCTCTAAATCAATCCCATATCCAAAATTCCCCCCCCCAAGCAATCATCGTTTCTTTAACTTGTTCTTCTTCCAATTTAAATTCTAATAAATGTCCATAAAGTTTTTTAATTACCTTTTCATCAGTATCCATCAAAATTTTATCTAAATCAGTCAACTTATCATAAATACCTTCTGTTTTAAAATCTTTATCAAATCTAGATTGTACTTGCAAATATGAAAACCAATTCATTTTTACACCTTGTTCGTCCAACGCTTGCATAGATTTAAGTTCACCCTTTTCATTCAATATCTCACCATATCTAACTACAAAACATTCCATCTTTGTCTGAACTTTCCACAGGGCATTATTCCAATCACCTACTGGACCCTTTAGGTTGTCTTTCCAACCTTGAGACAGATGGTAATATACTTTTTGGAGAGCAGAGATTTTCCCTTTGCTCTATCCCCTCCTGTGCACGTCTATCTTATTCTGTGTTTTCGTCATGGGGAATTCATGAACACCACAATTCCAGGCAACATAAGAGGGGCCTATGGTCCTTTAGGAATCTCTGGTTTTTGTTGGAAGACTACTCTTGGGAAACGTAACAATAGCATTCATTTTTCTCCATTTGGGCACCATCAGTCTGACCATAAATTGATAAAAAGGCAAAACCTTTCCAGCTTCATCAGCATTAAAAGCTCTTTTTCTGAAGTTCACAGAGATGTTTTTTAATCAGGGCATGATTCATTTAAATTTGTATTGGAAACAGTAGGCTGTGATGGCAATAACCAGAGTGAGTGAGTGAGTATGTGTTTTAAACAATGAAGGGCCTCTCAAATTTACACCTGATTATGGTCCCATTGATTCCAGTATCTCAATATTATGACTCAATGTATTCCCATAAGAGAGTTAACCAACCTTCCTTCCTTCCTTCCTTCCTTCCTTCCTTCCTTCCTTCCTTCCTTCCTTCCTTCCTTCCTTCCTTCCTTCTCTCCCTCCCTCCCCCCTTTCATGTGCGCAGTGAAGACATAGCACAGTATTGTTTTAGTTGTTCAGTTAATCAGGATTTTAAAACTCTGATTGAGAGTTAAGTAAATCTTGTATATTGTAGATCATGAAGCTACAGTATATTACTGATAGTTTTAAAGGGTTCCCAAACTTTCCTCTTAAACTTTTATCCTGAAGAAGCTCTGTTTTTACTTTAAAAAAAAAACCTTGGTTTTTTTAAACTTTCTTTTTTTACTGTTAATCATGTTAGTCACTCCTGTGACTAGAGGGATACAGTGTTCTCAGGTTGAACGTTTAATTTAAAGTTTTTTTTTCTGTAATATGAATCCTTCTGGATGCTTGTCTACTAATCAGTTGAAGTATTTGCTGTCACAGAGTAAGATAGATGGATTTTCTAGAATTTTTTTTCTCAGCATTGAAGCAAGCAGCCTAATGTTCTGTTTTTCTACATTACCTCTTAGGACTGCTTTGGTACAAAGTAATTCCAGGTTGGTGCTAGGGCTTACAGTATGTAAGTACAGTACAGACTCTTTCAATATCACTTAATTTGAATTAATATGAATTCTGAATTCTTGCGAAAAGAGTATTTTAGGCAGTTATAAATTGCTCTGGGATTTTTCAGAGATTTCTTTATCAGAAGCCATCTTTTAAAAAAGACTTTGGAATTTGCATTTGCAGCTTATCTTCTTTTGGCTTTTCCACTGGCTGTTCAGAGATAGGAGGGGTGGGGAAATCTATCCTTTTAAAACTTGTTTGCAGTTGGTATATCTGCTGCCTTTAAAATCACCTCTTGTGTTCTCTTTGTGACATGCCTAGGTTGTTTCTTAAGCCATATTGTGGATGGAATAGGGTCCCTTTAGGTTGTCTCCCTGAGTTTGTAAGCAAAATGGTGGTGAGGGTAGTAGCCCTTCCAGTCTTATTTTTCACTTTGAGGATTAGAGATGCATCAGATAAATAAGTGGGCCTGTTACTTCATAGGCTGCCTCTGTCAGAACACTGGGATTTCCTTCTGTGCCTTTTTTAGTATAGCTCAGGTTGATGTATCCCTTCAGATATTGCCCAGCTTTCATTTTGCATTGTGAGTGTGTTTTGTGTGCACAGCACAGCCTATGACTCATTTATGACTCCCATTAATTTCCTTTCCAGTCAGTGTGGGCACAAGCAGCCCACTTGCTTTGTCAGCCTTTGGAAAAAAAAGTTAAAGTTTTAATGTTGGTTTGACGTGCTCTTTTGAAGAGGTTTTTTTTTTCTGATGTTACTTTCCTCAGAAATTATTTAATTGGAGGCATCATCTTCTCTTTCTTTACCTCTCACATTTTTATTTCACTAACTGCAGTCTTTGAAATGAGAGGAGGGCGGAGAGGAATAAAAGGCTGTTGTGCAGCAGAAAACTAAAATATACCCCTGCAATTCAATACCTTGCAACTGAAATATAGCCATGGACTAAGGTCTTTGAACCACTGTCAGTAGCTTATATTTTTCTATATATTTTTCAGGTCCTGAGGCCAAAAATGAACAAGGTTTCATGTCCTATTTAGCAAAATTCTTAAGTTTATATGGCAGTTTTTACATCAGTCTTGGAATTATTCTTCAGTTGTCATAGAGATGGTGTGTGTATATATGTAACTATTTTTAATGCATTTATTCTTCCCGCACCACTGCGAGGTGGAACATTTATTTCTTTCATCACCATGCTCCAGAAGCAGTATGAGAGGATAAATTGAGATGTTGTAACTTCCCAGTATATAAATAAAACATCCAGAAGCATTAATCCTATTTTTTTATACCCATATATAATGAGACGATAGGCTCGAATGGCAAAGATTGTTTGACAGTTATATGACAAAGGAATTAATTTCATATTTAGGGTATCAATTTAAAAAGTTAGATGTGGGCATATTCAAACCTGGCAGGAAATGGTGATGATTGGCTCAGGATGATTCTAGGAATAGGATGTAAGTTCTCATGAACTTTGCTTACTTCTAGAAAATGGAATCAGGAGGGCAAAAGTATTTTTATAGCACTCTTGAGTTTTATTAAGAGGCATGTTACTTGGCTTCAGAATAAGAATAATTCTGCATCAAGAATTCTTCTGCACTGTTAGTGGTGAAAAAAAGCATGCATATTATATAGCAAACACACCATATTTGCCTACTTATTTTAAAGCAAATGCTTGAAGTTTTACAACATTTGTAAAACACTATCTAAATGATACATGATACATTAGAGACAATATTTTTATTTTTATTTTTATTTATTTTTATTCATATTTATATGCCGCCCTTCTCCGGAGACTCAGGGCGGCTTACAATTTTTTGGAGCACAACCCAATGCGCTCAGCAATAGCCTTCATTCCATTGTATATGCCTGCTTATTACTAAGCGGTATTTTTACAAAGTCAGCTTATTGCCCCCAACAATCTTGGGTCCTCAATTTACCTACCCTGAGAGGATGGAAGGCTGAGTCAACCTTGAGCCTGGTGGGATTCGAGCCTGCACTAAATGCAGGCAGCTGGAATTAAGTGCTAGGCGTTTAACAGCCTGCACCACCAAGGCTCTCTATATGATGAAAGAAGTTAGATAAAATAAGTATTTTGGAGCAACCTTGTCTAATTGAGTGTCCTTCAGGTGTAATATAATATAATGATTTAGGTTATTTTAAATCACTTTTTAAAACAAGTCATAATTATCTATAAGGACAAGATATAATTTTTTTAAATGATTCATGAAACCATCTGTCATTGTCTCCCCCCCTTTTTTCTTACAGGACATTTTCATATAATTTTGGAAGCAGTATTACTGATTTGGGACATAGCTAAGGCAGTTGTTGAACCCTGTGTATATCAAAATTTCATATATGGATCAGTCATGGAAGAATATTAACATATTGAATAGCAAATTCATATGCAACTTTGGTTTATTCATTATTTGATATCTTTGCCCTTACCAATACATGCTTAATGTGAGCAATATAGTTCCTATAATGCATGCCGATTGATTATGGAATTGATTATGGCATATTGTCTTATGATTGGCTGAAATAGGAATATCAAGGTTGACTCAGCCTTCCATCCTCTCAGGGTAGGTAAATTGAGGACCCAAGATTGTTGGGGGCAATAAGCTGACTTTGTAAAAATGCCGCTTAGTAATAAGCAGGCATATACAATGGAATGAAGGCTATTGCTGAGCACATTGGGTTGTATCCCAAAAATTGTAAGCCGCCCTGAGTTTTCGGAGAAGGGTGGCATATAAATGTAATAAGAGATTATCTATTCTTAGAATCTCTAGTTTAGTCATTTGAGGGTTGTTGTTTTTTTAGCTCAGTCTTAGGTTTCCAAGATATGCTTTTATTGTTTTGTTGATTGAATAGTAATAAGTTGTCACATCTAGAGAGAGAGAAAAAAAACCTTAAACATATTTAATTTTATAATCTGGTTTTCACACTAGGACATTGGGAATCTTAGTTTCCTTTCTTATTCAGTAAAATGCTGACAATTTTTCTAATACCTGAAATATAATTTTATCACTTACAGTCTGTACTGCAAATAATTTACCAAACCCTCCACAGTTTTGCACTATTGTTAGGATATATTTATATGCTTGACAGTGTTTCCCCCCCCCAAGAGAATGTAACAGACTTTGCATACAAATATAAGTTCAAATTCTGTTCATCTATTTATATGGACAACTGTCTTTGAAAAAAAAAAGCTTTTTCCAAAACAACCACAATTATGCATCTTGGTAGATATAGAAATTGCAACAACAATTTGCTTGCTATTGCCATTTCTTTTTGACTGTGATAGTCTTTGTACTGTTACAGGGACTTGAATTGCACCAGAAATGTTATATGCTATCAAAACTATCAATACAGTATCCCCATTAACACATTAGGAACAAAAGCATATTTTTAATTATGTACATGTGCTGATCCATACAATTTTAATCCTGGATTTCAGTTTCCATGAAATCAAACTAACATATTTTTAAACATGTCTTTTGCTACTCATCTTGTCCTGATATGAGCGCTTACCTTGACTTACGACCACAATTGAGCCCAACATTTATGTTGCTAAGCAAGGCAGTTTTTAAGTGAGTTTTGTCCCACTTTACCACCTTTCTTGCCACAATTGTTAACTGCACCACTGCAGGTTGTGGGTTGGTAACATGGTTGTTAAATGAATCTGGCTTTCCCCATTGACTTTATCAGAAGGCCGCAAAAGGTGATCACATGATCCCAGGACACTGCAACTGTCATAAATATGAGCCAGTTGCCAAGCACCCAAATTTTGATCACTTGACCATGGAGATGCTGCAATAGTCGTCAGTGTGATAAATGATCGTAAGTCACTTTTTTCAGTGTTGTAACTTTGAACCGTCACTAAACAGATGGTTGTAAGTCGAGGCCTATATGTATTTTTTTGGGTTGCAATTTGTAAATAGCGCTGCTTTCTCAAGAAACCTTTAAGAATGCTTTAAAAGCACCAATTAAATATCCCTCCAGATAAAATAATTAATTTGAATAATGTATTATTATAATTTTTCATGGGATTGAACATTGGTTTCCTTGCCCTCAAATGCTATAATTTAAATGTGTGTGAATATCTGAGGACGTGGATGAATTGTCCTGACTGGCCAGCCTATTAGTCAAGCTTCCTGGTGATTAGGCTTTTTTAAAAAAGCATATATTGTATTTTTTGGTTATTCTGTGGCTGTTGCAAGAATTTGCCAGATGACACTGCTATATGAGTCCCTAAAAATCAAAAATGAATTGTCAGCCACTATTCTTTAATAAGCAGAGCAGACAAACGGGAACAGAGGAGGTTTTAGCCAGAGAGTTTAGGAGGAGGGAAATGCAGTTGACCTCAGATCCTGCTAAAAGACTGGATGTTCATGGAACAGCTGTGGTGACTTGTCAGGTATGTGTTGTATTTGTCTTCTTACCAGAAGGGTTTGCTAATTGGACTTACTGCAAGTACAAGCTTGTTTCCTTGCTGGAGAGAAACAAAATTAAATGGCCGGAGGCTAGCTTTTCTTAAGATTCATCAGGGATTGTGATGACCACACTCTTTTCACACAGAAAGTTTTCTAGGAAGGCCAGCAAATGAAATCTCTAAGGAGGACAGAGTGCAATAATTTATCCAAATGATCGGACATGCTATTAGAAGAGATGAATACTTGGAGATGTAACCCCCCACCAAAAAAAAAAAAATCCCACCCAGGAAGACATTTGAAATAGATTTGAAGCTCTTAACACGGAAGGGGTGCTGCTCCAGTCATCTGAGATACCATCCTTTCCAGAACAGTGGAAAAGACTTTCAACTCTGCAGAGATCAATAAAGCAGACCTTCTCCACTAAGAAGAATGGCGGTAATAGAAAGTGGCAGGGAGGCAAGTATAGTTCTGTGTGGATTAGATAAGTCATATATTATGAGAAGTTTCCTGTCTTACACCGGCATCGTACATCATCCAATCCATTCCCCCACAGGTTTTAGAATCTCTGCATTTTTCATATCACAGAAGAAATAGGTAAAGCATTATTCTCAACCTGAGAAACTGTTTCCCTTCCCAGTGCCCGACAGATGTAGTAGAATGATTATCAAACGGATTAGTTGCAATCCATTCCTACTTACCCCTGTGAGGCAAATAATATTGCTGGAAGATAATGACCACTTTACATGATTATTAGCAATTGCAGATAGTCTTTGAGATATGATCATAATGGAGCTTGCCCATTAGGGTTGCAAATTGCAATGGTCTTTAAGCAAGGTGCCCATATGATCACCTTTCTTAACCCCCCCCTGTTTTTTCTGATGTGGTTGTTAAGTGAAGCATGTGGTGCCTCAGATAGGAGACCTCCCAAGTTCTCCCCTACTCCCTAAGACACCCTGTGTTCTGATTCCTTGGGGTCCTTGCAGGCCTTCACTTACTTTCCCACATCACCGCAGCCTTGGGCTGCCTTTTTACACAGATGTAGATTATCTTCCATCTCATTCTAAGCAGCACCAAGGACCTTGGATGTATGAGAATCTCAGGAATGATCCCAAGTTCCTTTTCAATTCAACAGGGACCATCATGTGCCTTGAGTAGACCAATCAAGTATGTTCTTCCTCCTCACAGCAAGAGTTAATAGTAGAGAACTCAGGTTAACAGGGTGTGTTCCAACTATGGCAAGAGATTGATGTCTATGGAGATTCTCAGTCATCCAGGTCAGGGTTGTCCCAAAAGTGCTGTTTCAAGAGGCAACCGGACTTTCTGGTTTTTTTCTTTGAAGACATTTCACTTCTCATTCAAAAAGCTGCTTCAGCTTGAAGCTCACCCAAGAGAAGCGAAATGTCTTCAAAGAAAAACAAGAAAGTCCGGTTGCCTCTTGAAAAAGCACCTTTGGGACAAGGGATTGATGGTCGTATCTTCCTATTCCAGATCACACCACAATTTCCCTGAGATAAAACCAATTCTAATGTGCGGCTGCAATTGTGAGTTGGCCCCATAACCATCTGGTTCATGGTTGCTGAGGGGTGCTGTAGGAGAAACATAGGGTTTTTTTTCTTTGCAGCCCCCAACTGATTGAGACCATTTTCCAGTTCATCCCTTCCTTCCAAATTTGGTTCAGTTCTATTTTTGAAGAGTTGTCATGCTGATGAGCAGATAGATAATTTTGATTCTCTTTACTTAATTTCTTTCCAACATTTGATTGGGTAGGAAGAAATGCAAATTATATATAAATCCTGCTGGAAAAATGAAATTGCTGTGTTCATTGTCCCCTGAGTATCATTTCCAAGAATGAAATTATAGTCTCTTCCCCATCATCATTACCTGTGGATAGCTTTGTGAGTTGGAAAGTGTCCTGGGAATTTGTTTACCGCTGTAGGCAAATCAAAGTCTTCAAATGAGAAAGAAGGGAAAAAATGAGAGAGAAGGATGACTTAATTTAGAAAGCAAGCTGTTTTCCCCCTTGTTAACAAGAGTGACATTACTACATGGTTGTAAACAAACTACCTTTAATGGTTGTGTGATAGAAAAAGTTAGCTGTTACTAAACTACTAAAGCTGCGTATCAGAGGATCAAGCTATAAAGGAAAGAAGGCTCAATTAATTTTGATGTGTCCAAAACCATATAGAAAGAAAGAATGACTGGTGAAAATATATGGTTCTTGAATGAAGTGTATAGTTTGTTTTGGATATTGAAAGATGAATCTGGAAGGGAAGAAGTGAAGTCCAACTTTCCTAGGTGAAAGATAGGGCTTAAAATTTCTTTCTGTCATGTGGAGGAAACTCTGTCCCTTTTAGTCTCCTGTAGTTACTTCAGCTGTGTGTTGTTAAAGTTCTTTATTGAATAATTCACATTAGCTACAGGCAAAGAATCAGAAAAAATAGAAAAACATTGTACCTCAGTAAAGTAGTTAATGGTTTGACTTTTGACTCTCCTGTTCATTTAGGATGGGAATGTTAGGTTCATCCTTTGGTGACTAGAAATGTACTTTGGGGTAAATTCATCTACAATTCTTCGAAACCCACAAAAATGACCTACTTCGGCAATATTCCCAGGAAAATTTTTGGTGGAAATTAAAGAAGCTTCTATGAAACTGTGTGCCTGAAGGCCATATTTGCAGAGGCAGGCTTGTTTATTTTTTTACTTGTCTCCTGCCTTTATTAATTTTATAAATAACTGAAGGCAGCAAACATATTGAGCATACCTTCTTCATCCTATTTTCTGCACAAAAATCATGTGAAGTGGGTTGGGCTGGGACAGAGTTGTTGCTGTGTCGAAAATACCAAGGTGCTTGCTGGTTGAGAAGGATTAGCCAGTGACATCACCGTTCAAGAGAGAGAGTGGCTCACTTTCTGACTTTCATGGCCTTAATGAGCATAGTTGGTTCTGCCTAGATTCCTTCTTTATTAGAACTGTTGAGGTAGCCACCCTCCATTAAAACTCTTTCTTCTTGGCTGAGCCTGCTACAGTAATGCTTTCTCTTTTTCCTATTTTAGAAGAGGCCAATAGGTTATTGTCCTTCCATTCCTTTGGAGTGTGCTTGAAGTCCTGTTCTTAGAGTCCTGCACACATCTAACTTGTGTAAATTCATTCTCTGATGCACAAATCCTGGTCAGAAACTAGGGAACAAACCCGCTTGTATGAGAGACTGTGGGGAGGAGGAGAAATGCAGTTGTGGGCATTGTGGTCTCTATACATGTAACTGCATTTAATTGTATTTATCTCCATGCCTATCTTTTTTTTATCCATCCATTTCTTATTTTTTTTAATGTTATAATACCCTTCATTTCTTAAGCATGATAGGTACCACATATTATCTCAGATCAGGAGCCTTCTTTCAATATTGGGAGTAAAAGAAGTTCATTTCCTATCCGGAGTGTCACTGAGCAGGGAGAACTACAACCATATCAATATGAGAAGTCATACATGATTAACATAACAAATACATCTCTAACTACCGACAACAGGCATGAATATTATATTACACGATCTTATCCTTGTAAGAATACAAATCCTAGTGCCAGCTTTTTCAATATCATTAAGAGTAACAACAATGATGTTATTGGAGCTTTGGCTCTCGGGCTACCCTTGCAAAATGGAATTGATGACTGCAAAATATATTTAAAAATATCTACGGAGGAGATTTGGAATGGTTAGACAGAATATAATTTTTGAAAAATTCAAATGATGCATACATTAGCAAAAGCTCCAGGCTGTGGCTTCAACATAGTAGCTGCAGGTTTGTCCTTGATTTACAGGTGGTGACAATGGCTTTCTACATACTTGAACTCAGTAAAGATTGGGAACATCTGGTAAATAAAGGATTGTCTTTAAGGTGATTTGGAAATTTCAGCTGATGTAGATTGTGGCCATTCAAAAATTCATATTATCAATTCATGTGATATCTACATTCTGTCAGCTGGACTGATTTTAAATTAAGTTATTTGGAGAATATCTGCCATTCATCTTATGTATGATTTTTGTTGTCCATTTTTGAGAAAGGTTAGGGGAGTCTTTTCACCAGTGGTTTTATGAATGAGTTATCTTCTGTTGCCAATGAATCTCATCATTAAAATTTGTTAGGAATAGCCTGACTGTATACTCACAGTCAGCTTTTAATGAAACTGTGTATTAGGTTTTAGTATTAGCCAAGTACTAAACTTGGATGTTGCTTGTCATTACCGGTGTTTTTTTTTAAATAATACTCTTATTTTGTTACTGCATGAGCTTTTATTTTGGAAATTGCCTCAAGGTACCTTTACCCTCAGAGAAATCCTAAGATGCTTTTAATAATAATTACATATGTTAACTTTTAAACATTAAATATAGCGTTGGTTTAGCTTAGTTCATTGACTTTTAAGGTAAGTTTGAAATACATTTTAAATCTTTCTCAGCATTAATGCTAGAATATTATATGTTATTCCTACTTGCCATTGTTCAGTTTGGAGCAATGTATTATTGAAGTCTCTGGGCAGTGTGAAAACTCTATAAACTTTGCTGTATTTGATTCCTCTTTAAAGAGCAACGCTTAGGGGTTGTACAAAACATTCTGTGCAAAAAATGTTCCATACGTAGAATAGCTGCTTTTGAGTTGTCCATGCTTAGAATGAAATGAGGCTGCTTTGTTCCTAGCAGAGATGGCTTGGAAGGAGGGAGGGAAAAACCCAAGGACATTGGCAGCTGGGAGGGAGCAGACTGGTAGATGATACCACACTGTGACAGGAGGAAGTGTGACTCCCACCAGCTTTTGCATTTGCATTGCATTTAGACTTATATACCTCTTCACAGTCTTCTCTAAGAGGTTTAAGGAGTCAGCATATGCCCCCACCCCAATATCCTTGTCCTCAGTTTATCACCCTTGGAAGGATGGAAGGCTGAGTCTTGAGCGGGTCAGGATCGAACTCCTGGCAGTGGAATGCAGAGTTAGCTAGTGGAATGCAGAGTATACTGAATTCTAACCATTGCGCTACCATACCTCTACTACTCTCTATTCCCTACTCACCTTGTCCGGATTTTATTTTATCTGAAAATTTGAACAAGGAAAGCATTCTAAATTTTAGTTCTGTTGAACTATCACTGACCTAAACTGTTTGGCACATCCCTAGACAGTTGTTCAAATGTAATATACTTGGTAAGAATATTAAATAAATGATTATTTAGGTTAATTAAAACATAGTGTTAAATCTCTTACCGTGTATTTAAAGGAAAGCTTTTCTTGAAGTAATTGAAAAGAAAATTAAAATGATTTCAATTGCTGGTTAAGATACAGGTTATGAGAAATAAGAGATATTTCTTAACATCATTGCTTTCAGAATTGGCAAGCCAGTGGATTCTAGGCAAAAGAATATAAAATTGTGTGTGTGTGTGTGTGTGTGTGTTGTTTCTTGTTGACCAGAACAGATGTAGGTAATATTTTTGGTTCACTAGGTACAATTTGCCATTTAGATAGCAATGATTGAGACTTTTCCGTTGTATTGCTTTAGTTCTCCAGGATGATGTGTCTATCCTCTGCTTACTTTTCTCTTTGTGTTTGTATTTGTGCAGAGGTCACATTTCTTAGGATTGGTTTTTATTCATTCATTCATTCATTCATTCATTCATATTCTGCCTTTATTATTTAGAGTGTTTACGGAGCCTAGATAGATGTAAAAGCATTCAATAAATAAACATTGTGATAGTGGCTGGAATAGTTGCTTGGTAGAATAGTACTTTTTTATTTAATTTTTGATAATTATTTTGAAAAATAAGCAATTACACATGTAGCAGTAGGTGGCTCTGGTCTTTTTGGCATTTTGACAAACTAATCTTGGCATGGGGCACCATTAGTAAAAACACTTTTGATTTTCAGATTTGAAGATGCTGAGTTCCCTGTAACCATCCCGATCACAAAAAAATGCAAGCAAAGATAAACTTTCCATGTATTGTGCTGTGATCTTTAGAAGGTTAGTATTCCAACAATTAATGTAATCATCTGGAACAATTTTGAACAGCTCTGATGGTTTAATAATGTAAGACCATATTCCTCTTTTTAATGAACCTATGCAATTAAGTTAATCCACACATTTTTAAGAACTCATGCACATGTGATAGCCTTTGAGAAATGGGAACTATAAAGCTGATGAAACTGTTCTGTCCTGGTAATCCTGGACTTATTTATTTAGCAACCATCCAAAATTACAGCAGCACTGAATAAAGTGACCTATGGGGACATTTAGCATCCCCATAGTCACAAGATCAAAATTTGGTGCTTGGCAACTACCATGTATTTATGACTGTGACAGTGTCACATGATCATCATTTGTGACCTTCCCAGCTGGCTTCTGACAAGTCAAATCATTGGTGGAAGCTGGATTCCTTTAATAACTGCAGTGATTTGCTTAACTGTGGCCAAAAAAAAGTGTGTAAAATTGGGCATGATTCACTTAACAACTACCTTTCTTAGAAGTGGAGTTTCTGGCTCCAGTTGAGGACTACCTGGAATACCAATAAGATAATAATCTTAGTGTCATAATTGTAGCCACTGTTGTGTTCCAGGTGTAACAAACTTTCATTGAAGGCTACCCATGTGAAATATCACATAGCCTGATCAATAAAAACAATCCCCATGAATAAATCAAAACAGTGCTTCTATGACACATAATGGTTTTGTGTTGTTGAACATTATAAAATTCTGACTTGGCTGGGCATGCATATAGAAGAGAGGACCTTTTTCGGTAATTAAGGCAGTAGGTGAAAATTCCATCTGTTGTTTACTTTGGACACTTTAATTACAGATGAAAGCAGATCCCCTTGGAGATGTTACAAAGGCACCTAATATCTCTGTTGTTGTGCTTATAGAAGTAGCTTGTCAAGTTGCCCCAGCAACTTTGAAGTGCAACTCATGTGCAAGCAGCAGCAGCAGTCATTCTACCAGAAGAGATCAGTTGACACAGCTCCTCCTCATTTAGCTACTAACAGTTGTTTTTGTACCACCTTTCTTTTGGAATCCATTAAAAGGGTACACAAAAATAGCCAGACTAAGGAATAAAAACAAGAATTAATGAAGCTATTTAACTGAGTAGGGTACTGTTGAATAATAATAATTTTTGTAGAAAAACATAGAGTTCACCATCTACTGTTGCTAATTTAATAATCACATTTTCCCAGGTGCCTAAACTCTTCTTTCAAGGACTACTTTAAATGCAGCTGGTTGCTGCTATTTGAATTATTTTGCAATCTGCTTTTATATCATGTACATTTTGTTCTGTTAGTGCTTCAAAAGAAGCCCTTGTTTGCTTTTGAAGCATTTTTGGGATTATTTTTTATTTCATATCCACTTATATAGTCAGGAAAAAACTACTTTTGGTCTTCCAATAAGTAGAACACAGGTGACACACCATCACTGTAAATCTGTGTTGCTTGAGGCTAGGTGGTATGAAGGAGATTTTTTTTACATACAACTTCTGATTTTTTTCCAAGCCAGTCATTCAATAACCTGGGAAGGGGATTCTGAAACAAATAAACCTGGAAAGTACCAAGTCTGGGAAGGCCATTCTTAGTTATACCCATCAAAGCCTATTCCATGACACTAGACTGAATTGCAAACACATTGATTTTCTGTGAGAAAAGTGCATATGATTCTGCAAGGGTACATTGTTTGCTTTAAACCTTAATGCTTTGGCACACTTCATTTGATGATATAGGGAGAGAACAAATGGACAATTTAGACACTCAGCTCAATGTCATGGAATCTGTGCAATAAACCCAACATCCCATAGAGAACTGAACCCTGGTAAACCTTTAATAAGGATTCTGCCAACTGTGCTTGAAATATGCAGTGTGGGGATAATAGAATAGAATAGAATAGAATAAAATAGAATAGAATTCTTTATTGGCCAAATATGATTGGACACACAAGGAATTTGTCTTGGTGCATATGCTGCCAGTATACATAAAAGAAAAGATATATTCATCAAGAGTCAAGAATCATAAGGTACAATCACTTAATACTAGCCATAGGGCACAACAAGCAATCGAATCATACTAGGAAACAGTCAGTATAAATTGTAAGGATACAAGCAACAAGTTACAGTCATACAGTCACAAGTGGGAGGGGAGGGGTGATAAGGAGTGATGAGAAGATTAGTAGTAATAGTAATGCAGACTTTGTAAATAGTTGGACAATGTTGAGGGAATTATTTGTTTAGCAGAGTGATGGCATTTGTGAAAAAACTGTCCTTGTGTCTCGTTCCGGTATGCAGTGCTCTATAGCGTCGTTTTGAGGGTGGGAATTGAAACACTTTATGTCCAGGATGTGAGGGGTCTGTAAATATTTTCACAGCCCTCTTTTTGACTTGTGCAGTATACAGGTCCTCAGTGGAAGGCAGATTGGTAGTAATTGTTTTTTCTGCAGTCCTAATTACTCTCTGAAGTCTGTGTCTGTCTTGTTGGGTTGCAGAACCAAACAAGACAGTTAATAGAGGTGCAGATGACAGACTCAATAATTCCTCTGTAGAACTGTATCAGCAGTTATTGTCATTGCTATTGCTATATCATTCACTAGTTGAATTTTTTTTTTCTGAAAAGAGAAAGACAAGAGCCAACAAGGCAATTGAGATGGTCCATCTATGAGGAGGTTACCATGTTGCAGTGCTGATTAGAAACTGGGCTGTGGGTTGAATTCAGATGTCTGAGCTTTGGTGAAACAAACTCTGACTCTTCAGAAAATAACTTTTTTGTCTGTTCTTTTAATAAACAGTTATTTTCTATATCTTACAGCTGGTATTTAGTGAAATGCAAATTTATTTTTATCTAATCTGTTAAATGAATACTGTCAGTTTTTAATTGGCTGGCTGTTCTGTTAAAATACTTTATTTGTGTTTAGTCAATACTTGCTAATCAGTTAACTGGATTTCCCTCTCCTCTCCTTTTTGCCTTTTGGATTGCTCTAATACATAAGAGCTACTCTGACTGTTGATCACATCTAGTATTTGACTCCAACTAATAACATTCCCCCCATGGTTTTTAAGAAATAAGCTATAAAATAGTTGGAGATACTTTGCAATAGTTTAAATTTTCTTAATATTTATATTGATATTTCTAGTTTAGCAAAAGGATCAATTAATTACAATTTAAACATAAGAAAAAGAATAATCTGAAAGACAACATCACAAAATGCATGACACTAAATTCAAACGTATTTTCTTACAGCAAATTGTGGCTAGTAGGTTTGTGGCTTTGTAGACAATGAACACAAGTACTACAGCGAGGTAGAATCTGAAGAGGTTTGTTAAACACTGCAAAGCAAGAGCAACCATTTTAACTGCAAAGCATAAGTCAGGCAGGAAACATTCACAGTCAAGGCAACAAACAGGAAATAGCAACATTCATCAGAGGAATGTGAACACAGAGCAGAGTCTCATGTTCTTTTAGATGTTGGAGTATCAATAATAAGAATGAATGTTCCCCAAATAATACTGGCTGGTATACAATAGTTTTCTGGGGAATATGGTCTATATTGCAACTGATCCCTAAGAAGGCTTTCCAAACATGCTAGTATATTGCTGCTATTGGTCATATTTCTGCTTAAGCACACTCATTGTTTATATGCCTTGTCTAACAGCTGTCAAAAGTTTCTGTGAGACAATATCAGCAAATCTTTCCAGCAACAGGTGGTTGACCTTGAAGGGATAACCTCCTCAGCTATACCACATTAGAAGATAAGAACACAGCTGGGATTGAGAAAGCTGAGAGACTTGCTTTAAAATTCAAGGCTTTATTAAGCAATGCTATACACATCACTATATTAAAAAATAAGGTCATTTTCTTTTTTCTACAAGAAAACACAGAGGAAAAGGGAGCATGCCATTTGTTCCTCTTTGCCATTGTAATAGTCCTCTGTACTGTGATTTAAAGCTTTTTGGCATACCATGATATATGAATAGATCATCTAATTATCCCAAATACTGTTGGGCCTCCTGAAAGATATAGTTGAATACTCTTTCAATAGCCTTGAAGGCAGATGTAAGAATGCATCATTGCTTCCAGTTACCTTGCTCATGGTGGATTAGGGGAGGTAGAGTCAACACATGTGGTCTTATGACACTAGTTCTGTACCAGTTGTTTGATAAAGTTCCTTCATATTAAAAAAAAATGCTAAATGTGATATTTTGGGATCAGATAGAAATCTAATAATTATATACAGATAGTCATTGACTTACAACAACCACAACTGAGCCCAAAATTTCCATTGCTAAGCAGGGCAGTTGTTAAGTGAGTTTTGTCTCATTTTACAACTTTTCTTGTCACAGTAGTTAAGTAATTGGCTGCAGTTGTAAAGTCAGTAGAAGGATTGTTAAGTGAATCTGGCTTCCTCATTGACTTTGCTTGTCAGAAACTCACAAAAGATGACCACATGACCCCGGAAGATTGTAACCATGATAAATACATGCCGCTTGCTAAATATTTAGATTTTGGTCATATGATCATGGGGATGCTGCTGTGAGTGTGAAAAAACAGTCATAAGTCATTTTTTTCACTGAAGTTATAACTTCAAATGATCGCTAAAGGAATGGTTGTAAGTTAAGGATCACCTGTACACAATGGCAAAATACCGCCTTATAACAAGTAAGACGTAGAAAACTGTGGTATCTCACAGTCTGCTTGCTGTTTACCAGCTTATCTATTGGCTATGTTTGAATAACCAAAGATATCTATCCTTTTTACTTTTCAAGCCTCTCTCTCTTATTTCCTTTCAAACTGTTTAGAAGGCTCTCATCTCCTATTTGTATTTATTTGCTCAATGTATATAACTTTCAGTATTTAAAGAAAGCCCCAAACCCATTGGACAACCTGTTAAATGGATGGGTCAGCCAAAAGCAGTGCATTTGTCATTCTGACCCCTTTTTTATTTCATTGTGCTTGATGTTGGGGCAGGTGTGATTTCTTCCTATTTCCATAGACTTTTCATTCCTGTCTCATCTCTGAAAGAAGGATGCAGAATTTATCTCTCCCCTCCCACCTTGATTTTGGTAGATTCACACACAGTTTTCCCTCCATTCCTTTGAATTTGAGATTGGTTGTTTTCAAATGAAAGGGGGAAAAAGTAAGCTGGTATAATGTATTTTACTTGTATTTTACTGCTTGGTGGAAACTGGGAGATCTCCCAGATACTTTTACTATGCGCTATTCTTTCTCCCTCACACACACACACACCCAGATTATCGAGGAAAAATATGTGAAAGAGACAAAGTGATATTCTGTTCAAGACTTGGGGTGGTGTAAGATTTGGAACTGAAGCCTGCAGAAAAGGTAGAGTTCTGGAGAACAAATACTAATCAACCCTTGATAGCACAAAAATTCATTTTAAAGACTGTCACTTTGATTTTTTAAATAATAAGTGATAATGCTAATGTTTTAGAGATAAAAAGGAATAGTGTTGATTTAATTGTGCTAAAAGCTAGACATGACAAATCAGAACAGTAGCTTGGTTGATTAAAGCTGAGATTTCCATTAGTATTGTATGTCTAAGAAGTGAATCAATGATGCCTTGTAGTGCTTTAGTATTGTTCATGATAAAGATGGAAATGTGAGGGGTTTGTTGTTCCTTGAGCTTAAATCTTAAGTTATGCTATGCTGTTCTCCCTCTTAGTGAGAAATTTAACTCAATCTGAGGTTTTCATTAATTCATGTTTGATGGCAAAAAATGAGATTTTCTTGTTCTCTTCTCTCTCTTTCTCTCCCTGTGTGTGCGTGTGTGGTGGGGAACTGTGTAGCCCTGTTCTAAAAAGAAAGCACAGGTACATTTTGTGCTTATTCAGATGAACAAAATTAAAATTGTGTTGATTAATAAAGTAAGCTCCAGTGACAGTTCTGTTTTTTTTTCTTCCAGTAGAGCCTGCAAGGACTTCCTTGCAGACATGGTCTATCTCCTTGGAGACTGAGATTATTATAAAATAAGAGACTGTTAAAAGTATTGGGCAGTTACCGTGTCTTCTAGGCCATCGACTCAGATGCTGAATTTCCGGCTGAATATCCAGTTCTCTGCAGTTTTTGAAATAATCAGTATTGCTTAGATCTAGGATAGGAAATTGTGATCAAAAGTGACCCTACCTGAGAAAGATATCCATCCAAGGAAGAAACTCTACTTTGTTTTAGTGCAAATTGCTTGTATCAAATGCATTCTTCCAACATTAGTAGTCCAATGTATAACAAGTTTAATGAAAGATACATCTTGGGTAAAGAACACTTAAGTTGTATAATCCCACACATGATTAAAACATTTCTACTCAGATTTATCTGTAATGATATGCAAGAATTGCTGGTCTGCTTTCTACTCTCCCCTTGAGAGGGCATTTGGGAATACATGTGGTACAGAAATGTAATATTTTTGGGAATGACACCGGGCTGGAAACAAAAAAAATCAAAATCAGGATAACTGTAATTAGTGTTTTCTCCTATTGTCCTGTGTGAGTGCTTCCATGTTTTACAGGAGACAATAATTGTTGAAAGTAAAATATCCAGCTAGTGATAAACAATAAACAGCAGAGATAATAAATTACAACTAGTTTGGAACCTCAAACTTTGGGATAGAAGGGGAGGGGGTAGATAGGTTGATTAACATTGGCATTTCCATTAGAACTGTATACCTTAGAAATGAATCAGTGATGCCTTGTATCTTTTAGTATTCTTCATGATAAAGGCAATCAAAATTTCCATGTGTGTTATCCCCTGATTTTCTTCCATTTGATCCCAAAATGCAGTGGATTTATATTGTCAGCGAAAGAGCTAATGTTTCATCTTGTTGAATAAGTATTTGTTTTAGAATGAATTGCTGCATTTCTCAGAGAGAACGAATGAGCTTTCTTTCCTTTAAAGCACCGGGTGTTGGGTGACAACAGGATGTCGTGATTGCTGCAATCTGGCGGCAGCCGACTCTGTCATGATCGCAGCATCTGGTAGCTTTTTGATTTGTTGACACAGATCCCTGTTCTCTATGGTGCTTGCACTCTTGCTGTCTCCTCTTTTGACTTCTCTGTGTTCTATTTTTAAACCCTGCTGGGTACTCTGTATTGCGGTATTTTTCTTCCTGAATTATTTATCATTGTTTGGAGCTGAATGGAGCAGCATGATCTCCACCTCACCCTCCATCCTCAAACCACCCCCCCTCCTTACTTGCTCATTAGAGCCCACAGGTCTGTCTTGAGCTCTTGACAGATTTGGTTCATGTCAAATTCTGCCAGCTTCACGAAAAGGAGAAAGAAGTGGATAGCCCTGCTTGTGATAATGCACATGCTTGCGCCCCTTCCCCCCGATGGGTGCATGAGTTATAACCAGACTATTAACCTGAGCAAAGGGAAGTTACCTGATTTAGAATGGTCAAAGTGCAGATTGGTTGCTCTTGCTTTTGGGGAGAAGTGATTTAAACAAAATATTACTGGATTATGAATCTGGTTTGCAATGACTAGGAGTGAGGACGAATGACTCTGCCATTGCTGGGGTTGGTATGTTGATTTCTTTATCTAGAACAGAGGACAGCAAGCTTCTTTGTAAGGGTGCTTATGTTAGTGTAATGATCTTCAGTTCTAGATTTAGGGCATCTAGAACTGATCAGGGCATCAGCTTATTTGATGCGCAACACCTAGTTTCCTGCCCTGAGAAGAACCATATTTCCTGTACAAGTCTTAGTGGTATGTCTAGCCTTGCCTTTCAAACTTTAAGCTAAGGGTTTGCTGTACATCTGTATATTATAGGGTCCATCTTAGCAAATCTTGTTGACATATGTAATCTTTTCTCTATAAGCTTCTGATACAGCCATAAAGTTCCCTGTGACCCACTGCAGGATAGGTAAGTGTGGTGCCAGCTATATTTCCCATGCAATCTACAAGAATCCTTGCCCTGATTCAAACAATAAGGTAGCTTGCTACAAAGCAAGGTGCCAGCCTCTAGGCCTCATATAGATGGCCACATAAATATATAGAAAAGTGAGTGATTGCCTACTTGCCCACAAAAAAGTTAACCAAATTAGTCATTTTGTATTTAATCCTGCTCTTTTGCATTGAGCAAAGTCAAGTCTGTTTCATGTTCACCTCAATTCTTGATGACTTATTATTAGCAATGATCACATGATTCTTCCTGAATAATTATTTAACTTTTAACATAAATAATTATTTATTTATTTAAACTTACAGTCCAGGGGTTCCTGTTGGTCTTTTATCCAAGTACTAACCAAGTCTGATCCTTCTTAGCTTTTCAAAATCAACCAAGGTTGGGTACTTGCTGCTATTTTGCTGGATATTACAACTAAACTTAAACAACAATTTATTTTCATTGAAGTTCTGTGCTGGGCTTTGCTTTTAATTATGTCTATTTTTTATAATTTTAAATAGAATTTATTACAAGGCAATATAATGGTTTAAATTAGTTTTTAATTATATAATATCCTTTATATCTTCATATGTAAATTAGCTTCCTGTCCTTCTCTCTTCCTTTCCTTCCCTCATTTGACAATTTATTGCTTACATGAAAAAACCTTTGACTGCTTCAAAATTTGCCATTAAGTATAACTTTGAATGTGACAGAAGGAAAATGCATTATGTTCAAAAGGAGTAATTATATTAGTTGCCTTGAATTACATTCACTTAATCTTAATTAAATTTAGACCTGAGTCAAGTTTGAAGAATGCAGCTGCCTATTGTGCTGTGCCAAGCAAAGGCAGCTTTGGCCTCATACAGTAGTAGCTTGTGCATCTTTGATCTACTGGGTCAGCTTTCTAAACTGAAAGCCACATCAGAGCAGAGATAGCCCTTTTCCTTTTGGAAAGTTTCCCGTGTCTGAATGGTTACCTTATATATGAAAATTAAAGGCTTTTCTTCACTGGGGACATTTGTGTTAGGGGGGATGCAATTTAAACATTGGCCTGGGACACCATTTTTCTCTAATGACAGTCTGTTCCCCTCAGAATTCAGAAGGCTTCAGAATTCCTTCCTCTTTTTCACATAAATATTTCTTCTATATCTTTAAGAAGTTTGGAGTGGGAAAACAGTATTACAGACTTGAAACTGGCCTGTTCATCTTAGTTGTATTACTTGTACCTTTCCCACAGCTATGTTCTTTTTTTAAAAAAAATTGCTGTTATGCTAACTAAATTGCTACGTTCTTTATTTCAGAGTGCTGGTATTTATCCTGAGAATATAAGTAGTTCATGATAATCTGTACATAATTATTTCTTTGCTGAATTTGGATTTGTGGGTAGCACATCAGCTTATAGGTCATTGGTGTTAGTTGCGTTGCTCCTTAATCCTGGACAGTTTATTTTCATCTCATGAGTTCAGAGAAAGCATAAGATCTTGCGAGATGCATGATTTTTTTTATTAAAGCCATATTGCACCTTTAGGTCAGTGAGGCATGAGAGTAAAGTAGTCAACTTTAGGTGATTTTCCATCACCTTCCAACAAAAGAGTTGGAAAATTTTCTAGCTTGTCTCAGTAGGCATTTAGGTATTTAATTTGGCTACTGTTGCCTACATGTAGTCAAATTTAGTTGTCTTCTGAAAAAAAGTTATTTTTGCTGTAATGCTGGCCACACCAGTGGTTAAAAAGTGCAAATTTCCTTTCAGAAACAGATTTTCATGTAGCCGCCGAGAGACCAAACTTAAGATCTAATGAGCCAAAATTCAGCTTTTGATCCAAAAGCATTAGTCTGAAACATAAAAAGAGAGCACGTTGAAACAAGTATAAGTTTAGCATATGTGAGCTTTATGGAACAATTCTTCATGGTTAAGAATGAGTCATACAAATTGTCTGTCTCTCTCTCGCACACTCCAGTATGATTGTATCTAATAAAGAATTCCCTTTGCTGCATTTCTAGAATTTCCTTTTGGTGTTGCTCAGTTTTTGACTTTTGATTTTTGCTGCACACCAAAGTCTCTTCTTCAAAGAGAAGATGGCTTCTAAATATCTGGGAGAATGTCTTCCTGAATGGGAGGACACCTTCATGAAAACTTACCAATAGAGGGCTAGAATCTAGATTATATCATGGCTTGTGGTACTTTGGATTGTTCCTGGGCCAGTGCCAGCCAGAGGACTGATGAGAATAGGCCATCCCCTCTTCTGGCTGGAAGAATGTCCCATTGGCCCTGAGCAGGTGCTTGACTTCTAGCACACTGGATCAATTTTTATTATTGTTGTTCAACAGAAAGCCTACCAGGCTTGCATGCAATTGATGGAAGTGGAAGAAAAATGAAATAGGGAAATCAAAGAATTGATTTGCTCTATTGTAAGTTGAATGTCACAAATGATGGCATTTTGCATTTTAAATTAAGAATTCATGTCATATTTATGCTCTGAACAGAAAGCCCACAACAAGCCCTCCCTCCTGCTTTTTTATTTTGACATTTTGCACCTGATTCATTCTCTGCTAGATACCCCAAATCTAGGGCAGAAGTTGTTGCTTGTCAGTTACCTAAACTGGCAGTGTTGTTATTATTATTATTTTGCCTGTGACCTAATTTCTGAATCCTGTTTTAAATATTTGCCAATGCTGGCAGCACATTTTCTAAGATGATCCCAAATTTCATTCCCAACCAGCTCTATAAATGTGGATTTTATGTTTCATTAATTCATAGTAAGATTGGAAGGTTGTTATCATGTCACCCTAGTCTGTTCATTAAACTAGACATACCCAACTCCTGTAACTGTTCTTCATATGTTTAGCCTCCTGTCCTCTAATCTTTGTTGCTCTTCTCTACCTTCTTTCTACAATCTTAACATCTTTTTTATATTGTTTGTTTCTTACCTGCTCTTGAAGCTACCTGTTCAAATTTTATTTATTCTTAAAACAAGCCTTAAAGAGGCTCAAGAATAGTAATTTGGCTAAAGCCAGGTAATGAATACTGGATCTTTGCAACTACTATGACTTCTTAAAGTTAATTCATTGTAATAAAGTTGTAATGGTTTTGTCAATGAAATCACTCAGGGTCAAGCAACTGATTTAAGGATCATCATATGTTTAATGCTAAAAGCCTAAGAAAGATCACACCAATAAAGCAGCCACATATATTTAGAAATCAAAACAGTGGTGGGCGAGGCTTGTTTTATAATCTGCCATTTACAAAATCAAGCACTTTTTTTTCACAAGAAAAGAAATAGTTTTTGTTTGAATCTCTGCTTGTGAATCATGGGCCAGATGGAAATCCATGGTGTTTATAATTCAGAATTAAGATTTGGCAGAATAGCTTTGATCTTTTAAATGCAGCTATATCTTTTGGAGATACAGTTTAGAAATCGGTAAGTACCGTCAGCAAACGATCCATCAGAATTGTTTCTTATAAACTGTTTTAGAACTCAAAAATTGATGACATATCATTAAAAATGTCTTCAGTGTCCCATAAGTATATCATTTCCTTTTGTTTTCCATGTATTCTTCCTGCTGTTTGTTAATCACGTACACCTTTTCACTAATTTAATAATTTAATAATTTTTTTTTAAAAGCCTGACACAGATTGCAATTTTAGACTGAAATGTGTAAATTAAGACCATTGCACTAAAGGAAAAATAAGATTCAACATAAAAGATTGACGGCTATTTTCAAGTTTGCCCACATCTTCCAGTATCTATAAATCTCTTTTTCTGTTCTGTTCCCCATTCCTATTTTGATTTCCTATTTACTCTTGAGGCCAGAAGAGAGATGAAACTTCTGTGCTTCTTCTGGTACTAGCTGCTATGCCAAACTAAAGAGGGTGGCTTGTGCTAACAAGGAAGGATGGTATGAACAATTTTTTTGCTTTCTTTAGATTAGTAAGAAAATTGGTTCTTTTTCATTTGGAATCCCCCCCTCCCTTTAAAAAAAGACAGATTGAAGGGAAGAAGTAGCAGCTATGCATAATAATGAATATTGTTGTAATAATCAGTATAGCATAGTTCCACTGTAGGAAATAATTTACTATGGCTGTTGCCTGTAGAGATGTAACAATGGATGAGGGGATGCAGGAGACAATTGGAAAAAAAGCAGTGGTCCATTTTGTGGATTCTTGTCACACCAATGTCACAGAGTTTGTTTTACTTATAAAGGGGAAAAATGGAGTCTTTACATCATGAACATATGAAGTTTAATTGGCTCTTGAGTTGCCCAGCTCAGTCACAGGTGGCTGGGTTCAGACAACATGCTAGTTTACAAACCATACCACATAAACCCAGCATGAACAGATCCCAGGGCTACCACAATTTGTGACCCAGTATGATCTATTTTAGCAGTGCTTCATCACAGTATAACAGCAGAGATCTTGGCATGCTGTACTTTTAGAGACTCATTAGCTGAAAATGACAGGGACCAAACCAAATAAGTAATGTCTTTCATCACTGAGCTCTAAGCCCCAATAACAAGAGTTGGAAGGGACCTTGGAGGTCTTCTAGTCCAACCCCCTGCTCAGACAGAAAACCCTACCATTTCAAACAAATGGTTGTCCGATCTCTTCTTTAAAAAAAAAACCCATAAATTGGAAAAAAAGATGGCATTCCTGATAGGCTTAAGACTACCAACCAGATTGGATCTTGTTCTTGTTTATTGCGCTCAGCTCTGACACTCGTATTAGAGTTTGTACCAATATTTGTTGACTAGCCATAATAGCTAAATTCACATATAATGTTAAGCTACAAATCATGCTTTATAAATAAATACAATGGCTGAATCAAACAACACAGCAAGTTAAAATGTCATAAAGCACATTATAAGATAGCACAATGTGAGAAATTAGTCACACTGTGCTAAGTTCAAGATTAAAACGTTGGCTTTGCTGGGCCAGGTCAACTGTCCTTAGATTATGCTTGCCTTTCTCTGTGCTTCTTGCAGTTTTGTCAGTTTAGGCCAAGGGGCTTCTGGCTTCTCACTGTGATTCCCCTCCCCCCCCCAGTTTGGAGGAAATAGGAGATTAAGCTGATTTAGGAGTTATTACTTTTCTTACCACTGGCCTGAAAATATGAGAGTATAGAAGGTTATTTTTTCTCCCACTTCATCTATGAAACACTCTCCTCACTGCTGGATACCTAAAACCCCAAATATTACCAAGACTGAAACAAACAAAAAGAACCCCTGGTCCTCTCACTTGCTACAGTCTAAAGCAGGATTTATTTTAAATGGCTGGTGGAAAAACGGAGCAAAGGAGGCATGGGCTCAAGTGTCAGAATTTAACAGGCATTGGGGAAATTCTAGGTTTTTTTTTTTTAACCTGATCCTCTTCATTTATAGTGGGGTGTAAGAAAAGTTGCCTCTGCTGGAGGTTTTAAAGAAAAGTTGTGTGTCAGAATCAAAAGACAACAACAGTAGTCCGATGTGGAATAACAAATCCTCATATCTTGTTACTGCTTTGGAATTTTTGTGGGGAAAAATACAACTTTTACCTAAGAACAAGCAGCCTCTGTAGAAGGAGAGTAGGCATTAACAGGGAAAATAGGTGTGTACAATAAATACACACACACACTCTGTGTGTGTGTGTGTGTGTGTGGGGTGTGCTTGACAAGCTTTTGGCAGCAAATAAACCCTCATGCCTATCCCTTTCCTGATGACACAGACCTCATCGTTATAAATCTAAAGCACGAATGACCCAATTTCCATTGCATGCACCTGCTGGGCCTAAATTAATTGTTTCATATGACATGTACGGCCCAGCCAGGTGGTATATGAGGAACAGTCTACTCTCTCATTGTCATTCAGGTAATGACTTCCGCTTCTTGGCACTGGAGTTATTGCTGGGGATAAATTTGACCATTATAAGAAGTCCTTAAGTGCACAATCGTTCTTTAAACAAAGACTGAAAATAAACATTGCAAGTGCTGCAGATTAGGATTGTAAGATCTCTCTTGGCCTATATTAAACTGTTCAGACAACTGAGAGAGAGAGAGAGAGAGAGGGAGAGAGGGGAGAGAGAACAAAAAATGTCTGGGTATGCTATGCTCAAATCTTAAGGGGAGGGCAGCACCGCATGAAAGAAGAAATGCATATGCTCTGCAATGATACTAAATAAACAAGTGAGGCAGTCAAAAACACGATTGCTGTGTTCTGAATAACCGTCTACGTATGAAGGTTTGAAACAATTCCTGGACTTTTTTCTTTCCTTCTCAAAGCACATTGTGTTACCCTTTTGATATGGCCAAAGATAGATGAATTTCATCTGATATTATGACTCAGTGTGTAGGACAGGTTGGTAAATAGATATTTTCCTGGTGCCCTGTGATGAGTAAGAGTAACAACCTCTGGGCAAACAGGAAAGGAAATTTATTTGAAAGTAGCATTTTTTTTTCCCTTTGAGGGTTCTAAATAGCATACGTGTTATGCAAGCTCGTAATTTTTGTGTGGTAATGGGAGATCACTTTTGTAACCCAATGTAGTCATCAGGAGCTAAACTCAGTTCAAGAGTCAGGAGTGTCTTTACTTAGTCTATGTATTGTAAAGGAAGTATAAAAGGCAAGATTCAGAATTTATTTTTTTTCTTTTACTGATCTTTGGCATTGGTCTCAGAGCCTTCTTTTCTTGCTCTTGCTTGATGTGCTCTTGTCACAGTTTTCAGCTGGATGTATTGATATAGGAGCCAGGAGGGCTGTGTCTGCTTTCTGTTCTGAGGTTGTCTTTTCTACAGTATCCTAAATTGTGTAGACAGGAATAGGATGAAACCTGTGGCATTGCATCTTGATTTTCTTATAGTAGATTATTAAGATAATTTAGTAGATTATTTAAGATAATTTATTTGATCCTTTCATCCAGTTGATACTGGCCTGCAATTCAGTTTGCTACAAAAGATTTTACAGGACAGCTTCATTGCACTGCAAGATTATAATTTGCCATCTATTAGTTTATATTTCTGCAAATTTTTCAGAAAGCTGTCCCTTCTTGAATCCTTCTTTAAACAGCTGTGTAACCCACATGCCTAATGACATGTCACAGTAGCCTGATTAGATGGGTATTTTTGAAAATTATGCAAAATTATTATATATCTCTAACCATCCTTTTAGTATTTAGTGAGTATATAGCTTCAGAGATATTCTGACTTCAGTTCTATCATACATATAAGCAACCCCCTAAGTTTCAGTAATTAGAAGAATTCACTAATTCTTAATTAGAATTAAGTGCAGTGTAGAGGCTTTAATTTAACTCCCATAATGTATCTGATCAAAATTGTTGCAGTTTCAGAATAACCGTATTAATCAGCTTAAACCCTTTTCTGTGTCATCGCTACCATTCAGAATTGCTGGGGGAGTGAAAAAAGCTTTTCCTTTACCCACTCTTCCCTAAGTGTTCTTGCTGCAGAAATACAAAAGCAATTGTGACTGAAAATAAATTGTTGACTTGGGCCCTTTTTACCACTAGCCCCACCTTCTTGCTTAGCTCTTCAAGAGAGCCCTCTAGAAACCAATGCATGGCCGGTTCCTGAATTTTACCAAGGTTATGTTTTTAGAAAGTAAATAGGAAAAGAGTACATGTAAAATGGAAGGAATTTGGCCCTAATAGCTCAGACATTGGCTGGATCATGAGGGGAACTTTCTGTTTACCTAAGATCTAAACTCAAAAAGTTGTATAAAGATGAGAGCAGAAGTTATTTTTCTATAGCTGAAACAAACAAATGCAACAATAAAGGTGTTAATTTGATGGAGACTGCTGGCTTCTCTTGGGTTTTATATGGAGAAACTGTCTTTAAATTTGAGTTTTCTTGATATTAAGGATCAAAGAATGGATAAAATTGAACTGTATTTCAGTTTTAGCAGTACCATAAGAACACATACATCACATTTTGTGCCTGCAACGGAGACAAAAAAATCTGGCGCCTCAATATTTCAAAGCTGGGATCTAGAACTTGAGAATACCACTATATTGTAGAATGTTCTTAGATGAATACTGCCATTTGAATAACATTTATGCTTATTACTATGTAGCAGAGTGCAATTCTTCCTACCTATCTGTTATATTTTTAAAAGGATTACATGGAATTTACAAAAGAAAGTGTGAATCGGTTCAGCTGGTGGATTTTCTTGCTTTACTAGATCTGACAGCCATGGAGCTGTTTACACACATTGTCCCTATACATTTATGTGTAGAGACCAGTTCCATTGTAAACTTTAATGTTGAGATAGGAATTCATACATGGTCAGGTGGCTGATTAAAGTTGCTCTAATACTGTTTTAAAGTAAAACATTATTACACTTGTTGTGGGACGACGAAACCCCATTCATATTAGAAAAGAGGCAGAGCGTATGAAAAATGGGGCATCTAAACTTTTGTTACTTTTGTTGCTTCTTGGAAATGCTGACTTTTTGATTTGAAGTCCCTAAGGAGCCTGTACATCCTGAATTTCAGGACTCCTAAGAGGTTATAGAATAATGTGCCCTATTATTTAGTCTTGATTTAAAAGGGCAAAACATTCCCCCCCTTAATAAAGGGATAACTGTGTCACATCCATGTAAGTGACAAAAAAAAATCTCTCCCTTGTGAAGGTATGGATGACTGCATTTGTTTGGCATGTAGTTTGGCTGAATAAATTTCTAAATAATATTTAAAGTAACATTAAATAAATATGCCTATGCTAAAATGTTATCCTGCAGTTGTATTTTAGTCCATAGCAATGCATTAAAACCATGTATAATTTTCTTCCTGTAGTGTTTAGAAGTAGCTGTCAGCTGTAATTTTCCTCCCTGCCTCCTTTTCTGAGTAAGTACTTGAGTGCACAGAATGCATTTGAACGATTTTTTTCCCTCTTAGCTTTCAACCATCAGGGAGAGCTATTCCATAGTACAGAATGGGCCAACTCGCTGTTGCCAACTTGCCACAGCCAACTTGCTCTGGGACAATTTGCCGCAGCCAACTCTCCACAGGACAATTTAGCAAGTCAATTATTGAAAATTAAAAAAAAAATTCTCATTCACATTTCATTCTGTCCCTCCTTTTGCATCTTTTCTTTAATGATTCTATTCCACCATTTCTTTCATATTAGTATAACTGTTGTCACACAGTGAATTGTCCCATGGCGAGTTAGCCAATGTGAGTTGGCCATGGCGAATTGTCACAAATCCTCCATATCATGTTGTCAATTCAGGAAGCTCTGCAGATTGTGGAAATGCCAGATTCTTGGGCAAGTAAATATTATAGAAGCACACTAAATTTGTCCAGGTTGGACTGGTTTTAGTTGTGTACTGGAAGGCATTTTAAGTTAAGGTTAATTGAGGTTTACCTCATCTAGATTGGTGTTTTTTAAAAAAAACTTTTTAAACTTTTAAGATACACGAATGTCAGTTTCCATAATTCTAGGAGCTTGAGGTCCACACATCTTAAAATTATGAAGTTTGAGAAACACTGATCTAGATTTTTATCAATTCATCTTTTGGAAAGCAATCAAATTTATATTGCAAAAGAATGCTTACAAGGGTTTTTTTTTTAAGGAAAGTTGGTCTACCATAACTGGACTTCTAATTGAGAAACCATAGATATTTTTCAGAAATTTCAACAGAGTTTAAAAAACGTTGCTATAGAGGAAAGAGAATCTGTAAATAGGAAGTTTCAGGTGTTTTCCTGTAAAGGGTGTACATATGTGTGCACACAGAAAGGAATGCTGAAATACTGGGGATACTTAAAATTCTGAATTATAAAAGTTTTTCATTTCAATTAAATTTGAAGTAATTTCCCTTTCACAAAACATTAGCTTTTTAAGGTACATAATTAAGATTTTTGATGAACCATTGTGTTGAGTATATATATAATTGTCTTATTTTGTGCACAGGGAGAGTGATAGCAGGAAAAAACATATTTAGAATGATAAGATTACTGCCTCAGTAATTGTGATACAAAAATATTGTGCTCCGTGCTTGGTTTGACTTTGTGACAGAGAGATTGGTTAAAATTAAGCGGAAGTAAACTATAAAGGCCAATAAATCAAAGATTTGGAAGTTGATTTCATATTTTTATTTGTTAATAGCACTTAGCAATAGCTCTTAGACTTATATACTGTTTTATAGTGCTTTACAGCCCTCTCAGTCTGGGTCCTCATTTTACCCACCTCGGAAGGATGGAAGGCTGAGTCAACCTTGAGCCTGGTGGGATTCGATCTGCCAAATTGCAGTAGGAATAGCTTGCAGTACTGCGCTCTAACCACTGCTCCACCAAGGCTCCATAATGTGATACCAAAAAGAAAAATAAGTAAGAACTTAATGTCTTGTTAATAAAATGAAACTGGAATCTATCAAATGGTGAAGAACTTTTTGGATTTATTATGCCTTGGGCGTTGCTAAAATATTGATTTATTTTGATAGACTCCGTAAGACTTGATTCAAAATCCTGGTTGGATTAAATGTGTCCACTCTTTTTAACTAGAAATTGGTTTTTTTAATTGACCTGATTAGTCAATATAACTCTATGAGGACAAGATTTATTTTCTTGTTTAAAAAATTGTATGTTTTTCCTTTTCCTTTATTTTAGTATATCCTCCCCCCAGTGGTGGGATTCAAAAAATGTTACTACCGGTTCTGTGGGTGTGGCTTGGTGGACGTGGCTTCTTGGGCATGGCAGGGGAAGGATACTGTAAAATCTGCATTCCCACCCCACTCCCGGGGAAGGATACTGCAAAATCCCATTCCCTCCCCACCCCACTAACCTGCTTTCCAGCAGTTCTCCTGTGCAGGGCAACCAAAGAAGACCCAGCCATCAGCTGTGACTCGGGAGGTAGAGAATAGATGGGGGCGAGGCCAGTCAGAGGTGATATTTGCCGGTTCTCCCAACTACTCAAAATTTCTGCTACTGGTTCTCCAGAACTGGTCAGAACCTGCTGATTACCCCCTCTGCCTCCCCCACTTCCTTTCCACTATATATGGAGCACTGAAAAAACTTTTTCAAACCCTGAAATAAGCAGTTGCTTTTAAAAGACAGCCCTGCGATTCCAAACCAAATATTTAAGATTTTATGGTGAATTGCTGTTTATGTTTGGATAGTGGGTAACTGGTGGCAAAAAAAATCACTGAAATCTCAAAGGATTTGATTTGATTAGACTGAGCCTTTCAGGGATTCTGATCACATGTTTTCAAATATATAAGATTTTTTTTTGTTTAACTGAGAGATTTTTGCTTTGGTTTTGATTCAGGCAGATCCATAAAGTATATTTCACAGCAATGAAAATGTAATGTCATCAATTATATCCAATCAAAGACACTTTGAATGTTTTTGACTGTATAGGGTTTTTAATTTTTTGCCTCTGCTAAAACAGAGCAGTATTCAAGCATTAACATCCCAATATCTATGCAGCATAGTGTCATATTATAACAGGCTCCCTCCCAAACAGAAATAATACTTTGCACTCAGCATCTGAATCTTGGTACCATAGCTGAAAAAGAACCGTATCTCCGTTCTCCAAAAGAGATAGATAGAGGAGGAGAGGAAAGCAGAAATCCATAGAGGATTTAAATTTGCAGGCACATTCTTTTGAAACTAGGCAGATCATGAGACACCTGGATTCCACATTTTTTATTGATTTTTTAAAATAAAGAGAGTAGTAAAGTAGGGCCTTTTTTGTTTTTCCATTAAAAAAAAAACCACATACACCTTGCAAGTCTCAACAAACTTTCCATTTGCTAATTTTTATTTTACTTGTTTATCTTATAAATGTATATCGGTTTACATAGTCACTTAATATATTAAACCAAGAGTTAGAACATTCATAGGGACCCCAACTTCACATTTGCAAAATAGCAGTCTCCTTCTTCCTTCTCGCCCCAACATTAGTAGCAATTACTTCTAAATTTCAGATAACTATCTCTAGCAGGCCAAACCTACTGCTATTTTAGCATTAAAAATCATATCAGTATTGTGTATTATGAGCCACTAAAAGCCAGGTACAGGTAGTCGATCACAATTGAGCCCAAAACATCTGTTGTTAAGTGAGACATTTGTTAAGTCTCAATATTTTGCCCCATTTTACTACCTTCCTTGCCACTGTTAAGTGAATCCTCACAGCTGAAATGTTAGTAATCTAGTTGTTAAGTGAAACTGGCTTCCCCATTGACTTTGCTTGTCAGGAGGTTGCAAAAGGCAATCACATGACCTTGGGGTACAGCAATGGTCAGAATTATGAGCCAGTTGCCAAGCATTTGAGTTTTGATCACATGACCGTGGGGGGATGCTGCAAAGGTTGTAAGTGTGAAAAACGGTCATAGGTCAAGTTTTTCACTGCCACTGTAACTTTGAATGGTCACTAAATGAACGAACTGTTGTAGGTCAAGGACTACCGGTAAACATCTGTGTCTGCTTTTGATTAATGTGGTGCAGTTGGGACAGAGGGTAATTTATTTGGAAAATTCTTCTCCTCACTTCATGGAGGAAGGAAGGAGCAATAATTGGAAGCATTTTATGTCATCCACTCTCTAAATATATTCTAAGTATAGGTAGTCTTTAACTTAACAACTGTTTGTTTAGCCACCATGCTAGGTTGCAGTGGCACTGGGGAAAAAAATGACTTATAACCAGTGCTTGCACTTAACAATTGTTGCAGCGTCCCTACAATCATGTAATCAAAGTTTGGGCACTTGGCAACTGGCATGTTATTTGCAACAGTTGCAGCATCCCCGGATAATGTGATCACCATTTATGTCCTTCCCAGCTGGCTTCCAGCAAGCAAAATCAATGTGGGAAACTGGATTCCTTTAATGATTGTGTGATTTGCTTAGGAACTGTGGCAAAAGCAACCATCTTGCTTACCAGTGGAAATTCTGATTCCAGTTGTAGTCGTAAGTCAAGGACTACCTGTATGTATGATCACCTGTAGTCGTAGGCCGAGGAGGACCTGCAAACTTTTGAATCTCTGTCCAGTTGTCTGGAATATTCATTGAAACATTGAACTCTGCCATGTACAAGTCTGTCAGTGCAATTAAAAATACTGGAATGTATAGGACTAATTCAGCTGCACTTAGATCCTATTACAGCTAATTTCTTTTGATCCATTGGTCCTTTATATTTCCGTTCTGTGTCTCCTGAATACATAGCGATGCATCTTTAATTTCTTTGGGTTACCATGTCTATCTTTTGGTGTACTTCGCATGATGTTTCTTGCCACTACAGGGAATAGCGATATGGACATTGTATATATGCATAATGGACTGTGTGGACTGAGAGAATATTTGCAAGATGGTGAAATGTGTTATAAAGTAGAAACTTGGCAACAGTGGTGGGATTCAGACAATTTAACAACCGGTTCTATGTCCTAATGATTTCTTCCAACAACCAGTTCACCAAACTGCTCAGAAACTTAACCAGTTCTCCCGAAGTGGTACGAACCGGCTGAATCCCACCACTGCTTGGCAATGAAGTCTTTATATTCATGTACACCTGTCTTTTCCAACCTAGCCATCTTATATATTGTAGACCATCTCAGGAACTCTCAGCAGTCACCTGGCTGGCTGGGTAATTCTAGGAGTTGAAGTCCATCTATGGAAGCTAACTAAGCTTGGGGAGAATAATGTCAACAAAACAAAAGGTGACTCAAACATACATACAAATCCTTATGGAATCGAAACCCGGCAGCACCAAGAACTTTCTCTTTCTGAGGAAGCCCCTTGCAGCTTTCTGTGGGTTTCCTCAGCCTTTGATCTGATTGTTCTTCTGTAATTGACGGTTCTTCTGTAATTGACCGTTCTTAGGGCAGAAAACAGGGTGCTGTGTCTTTAAAGTGCTCATCCTGAGCCTTGCAGAGGCGATTCTGCACAAGTCTTTGAATGAGAGAGAGAGGGGGTGTGTGGAAGTTGCCATTGGCAGCGCTTTCTATGCCATCTCTTCCAGCAGCTGAGATTTGCTTCCTTCTGAATGGCTTGTCAGGAGTAATTAGCTGCTGTAGCAAGTGGCGAGGAGCCTTCTTTTTTTTTTCACTGGGGGCTGGAAAGCAAGCACGGCAGTGACGCGGAAGGGGGTGGGGGGGGTGGGGAATTCCAAGAAGCATGAGCCCCTGGCATGATTCCTCCGATCACTGTTCCTGGCAATGAGATCCCTGTTGAGGAGGGGAAATAGATGACCTACTTGGAGTTGCCGCTTCCATCAGGGTGAGTTTATTTTTAGGATGAAGTCACTAATGATTTTGGAATGATGTGGGGAGAGGGAGGCTGATAGAAGAGAAATCTTGTGCCGATTGCAATGAATCAATTCCTTGTAAATCTATTGTGCAGCTATCCAGCTATCATGATACGTCAGTGATGGGGGTTCCTGCTCTTTGGTGAGGATTTTGTGAATGGCTTTTTTTCCCTCTTTCTTTCTTCTGAATGAAGAACATCTGATTCCATGACTTCTCCCTCCATGCACCCTCTTCTTCAGACCTGCAGGGTCTGGGTGACTTCCATGTCACCAGTTTTACTGGTTATTGCTGTGCTTTCATCCTAGAGGGAAGGAGGGAATTCCCTCCCATAAATGCACTCTTTTCTTTTGTGTCATGAAGAAACTCTCCCTGCTGGACTCTTGACCAGGAAATTTTGTGCACACTTTCATTTTTCCTTTGGTTTTGAGGATGAGGTGAGCATCTTTTTAAACCCACCCAGACCCTTCTCCTTCTGAATTTCTGCACTTTGAATATGTACGTTGTAGGAGGTTGGTTTTTGCAGTGTAGGTTTGTTCAGATTCAAAGACCATGGCTGTGAAATTGGAGCGAACTGTCTGCCAAATTTGTATGTCATTGAACACAGCAGGATGAAATGGATGGATTTTTGGCTTTCTTCCCTGTGTGTCATGATGGACATATTATTGTTTTATATTGAACTGGGCTAGCTAGGAGGGATTTCCTTGGAACTTTCCTGGTTGTGTTCACTTAGGTGTTTAATTGGCAGATCCTCAAAATATCTTTGTCTGAAACAAGTATGCTAAAACTGTACTTTTTTTTTCTAAATCAAAAAAGATGTGATGGAAATGCTGAAGAAGCATTACAGCGTCCAACGAAGGTTAATTTATGAGCTAGTGGTGTCAATAATGCACCAACTGTCAAAGGTGAATGGAAATCACTTTAGCAAGTGGATGTTCTCTTCAGATTTGTTCTGGTTTCTCTGAAGCCAAAATTCAGGAAAGGAAAGAACAGGAGGAAGCTGAATTACTGTTGCCGTACTTCCACTTCTCTCTGTTTCAAGACTCCTTCCCATTAGAAGGTCCCTTGAGTGCACTTGGTAACTCAGCTGAGAAACTCTCTCTCTCTCTCTTAATTTTGTCTTTGTCCCTTGCTTTTGGACGTCTCAGAAGTGAACACGCCCAGCACATTCAAAGTAAGCTTGTAAGCTGTTTTTGAGTGTGGATGGGCACCTTGGCAACCTGCTTTTCGAAAAACTGGCATGTATGTTATAACATTAGAAACTTTTCTTTGCTGTTCAGCACAAGCTTAGCTTGGTTGTGTGCTTTCTTCCCTTTCACGTTTGGTATTTTGTTTATTTCTTATTTTGATTGCTAAGAATTCTGCATATTCAGTGGACAGCCATGGTTAATGCAAAGCTCGATTGGATTTCATGTAGCTGCTGTTAAATTATATAACCCTCAAACTTGTTTTTGGTTTTGTGCAGCATCTCATTCTTGGGTGGGAAAGAGTTAAGAGCTATTTTTATGAGTGGGCATATTTTTGCCCCCCCATTCCGGAAAGAAGCAGCTGGTTCAGTATTCACCAGTGGCTAATAACTCCAGAATGTTCCCCCTCCCACTGTTGTTATTTGAAAGAATAAGGGAATTGGGGGCAAAGAGAACGGGTGCCAGGAAGCGGAGGTGCTGTCTTTGCAAGAATGGGTTAAAAGGAATTTCAGTGCAATGTCGCATATCTTGACATTACAGAGGAGGTGGGTAATTTTCATGCTAAATTTTCAGGAAATCCCCGTGGTGGATGGCCCTCTTAATCGTTGCCAAGAGACTATTTTGACGTCACTGATGGCAGTTCCCATCTGCATCTTAATAGCTTTGAAAAAAAGAGAGAGAGAGAGAACTGTCAGCTGATGCAAAACTGGTACTTGTGCTGGGTAGGGGGAATATTTTTCCTTAATCACCATCTTTGCAACAGTGAAATAGGCAGAATGCATACTTAAAGCGAATGTGTGGACCATTTGCGATTTCTTTGAAAAATGTTGATATCTGTCTGTGTCTCATGGGAATTGTCTTATGAATTTACGTCATCAAAGGGGAAAGACCATGCTTTGTTTTGGAGCAGCCCTCAAATAGGAGGGGCATCAATATAAGTAGGGGGAGAAATGAAGGAAAAACAAGGATTTTTAATGAGCCTTTAGTACAGCTTGAAACGAACTAGGAAAACATCAAACAGAATCAATCCAGTTTCTGCCTTGTATAACCTTTAAAGGGGTTTGTTTGAACAGAAATGGGTGAAAACAAAAGGTGAAAACCCTTTGCTATGTTCTGCAAAACTAATTACATTTTAAGTCAAGGCTATTACATTTCTTTGTTTATTATTATTAGAGTCAGTACTCCTTCCCCCAAATAACCTTGGGAAATAATTAAAGCAAGATGCATTTCTGTATAATCCTGATCTCCCTGTCTTTTTCAGAGAGCTAACTATTCTGATTCTGGAAGAATAGAGTTTCTTACCTACGTCTTAATTTAATAATGAATAAAAAATTTTCTTTTCAGACATCTTATCTGAATGGCTATAGTTTTTTCAGTATCATATTCAAAGATCAAAATGGTGTGTACATAATTATATATTTTACTAAATGTTATGTTTATCCAGACATTCTCTCTCCCCTCACAGCAACTCACTGCCTTACAGAAATGAATGAAATATCCCATTTGAGCCATGAGTTTTAGGAGCTGCTAGCAGGCCATTTCAGGACAAAGCGTACATTCAACATATTATAGCTGGTTTTCATTTCTTATTCTTAGTAGGGTTCACTAAATAAAAGTTAACCCTAGAACGTTCCATAGTAGTGCACCATATGAAAAAGTTTTGTTATACTAAATTGCAGTTGCTTTCCTATTTTCTCATAAATATTCTTCTTGATGCAAATTTTGAAGATTTGGGGATGGTTTACAGCATGCATATAGCAACAGCAATAGCACTTACACTTACATACCGCTTTACAGCCCTCTCTAAGCGGTTTACAGAGTCAACATATTGCCCCCAACAATCTGGGTCCCCATACTGTACATATTGTCCTTTTTATTCTTAAAGAGAAATTTAGGGATTGATATGATTAGTAGTGGTGGCACAGTTCCAAATCAGCCCCATGCCTCTGTGTGTGTGTGTGTGTGTGTGTGTGTGTGTGTGTTTTTTCTCGTGCTATTCCTGTATGTTTGCTTACAGGAAGAAAACAGCATACCCTAAACATAGTATTAGAAGGAAAAAGCATAAAATAAGTATCAAAATTCAAATATCTAGGAACAACATTCACTGAAGATGGTAAAATGGACAGAGATTTACATATGATGCAGTAAGACAAACCAAGTATTAGGACAGCTTGCTTCACTCCTACAACATAAGGCAGTACAGATCAGCACAAAGAAGCATGTCATGCGAAGCATATTCATCCCCACCCTATATTACCAGTGACAAACACGGACATTTACAACAAAACATAAACAAAAGTTAGTCACCACGGAAATGAGATGTTTGAAGAAAGCTGCTGGAGTGACCAGAAGACATAAATCAGAAATGAGACCATAGGAGAAAGAATTGGCATAGAACCAATCTTAAACTACATACAAAGACAGCAAATTAACACACCTTCGAGAGGATGTCATGGGATTCCATACCATACAAAGCATATACAAAAAGGGGAGAAGGTCAGAGGACACAAGGTACATCCAGAAGAAGATGGAGAAATGATATCAAAGACACTCTATACTAGAAGTGGTAAAAGAGGAAGTTATTCCTGTACTTCCAGATAGTTGTCTGAAATACATATCTTCTTGACAGCATGAAATAAAGTTTCTGTGAAATCACTGATTGATCATTACCAGGTGACAAATCTTTTCAGCTGCCAAATAATTGGAATATTGGGAATTCAATATGTAGAGCATCTGTACGTGTGGACTTCAGTTGGCTTTATTGTTGGGAATGATACAATCTGGACATCACAGAGTTTTAATTCTTTATTCCTGAATTATTTAGAGCCAATAATGCAGGATGCTGCCACAATGAAAATGTTACCTACCTGAACTTCGGAACATCTTAGTTAAGTGTTTCTTCAACACATCTCGATAAGGAGCTTGTTCTAATAATTATCATCAATGTTTTATTGTTGTTTTTGAAAATGGATTCAATGTGAGATTGTTCTGGATGTGGATAATTTTTTGCTGCTTTTCTTAAAAGTAATAATCACTACTTAGTTGTTTGTACTGCAGTGTAACAATAAAACAGCATTACTTAGGTTACCACTGTATTCTGCCTCTATAGTTATAAAGAAAGTAGGTGCCTGATATGGTTTGTTTTGTTTTTGCAGGCAGTGAAAACAGGTGAGAGAATGGAGAATTCCTTTTTATAATGACAGCATTATAATGATTTATTTATTTAATTGGATTTATATGCCGCCCCATCTCCGGGGGGACTCGGGGCGGCTTACACAGAAATATATAAACAATAAATACAACATTTATCAAATTATCTAATCCAATTATAGTAAAATCTAATTAAAATACCCTTAAATTAAAATTCCCAACCCTGCTCAGTCCAGGCCGGCCTGTGCAAACAGCCAAGTCTTGAGATCACGGAGGAAGGAGCGCAGGTCCGGGGCCAAACGCAGCTCTAGAGGTAGCTGATTCCAAAGGATGGGCGCCCCCACAGAGAAGGCCCTCCCCTGGGGGACTGCCAACCGACATTGTCTGGCTGACGGAGGGGTGTCACATGGGAGAATCGGGCCGCTCCCATCACCGCCCGCGCGGCCGCATTCTGTACCAGTTGAAGCCTCCATATAGTCCGCAAGGGCAGCCCCAGGTTCATGATAGTATTCATTTATCATTTATTATTTATCAGTTGTCATAATCATTTATAATGATAGCATGTTGGCACATTGGTCAAGGTGATGGACAATGAAGAATCCTTTAAGGCATTTCCAGACACCAGTGATGTTGAACAGGGCTGTGTGCTTGCACTCACACTGTTCTGCATGATATTGTTTGCCATGTTGAAAGATGCCTCCTGGGACAGTAATGCTGGAATCAGTCTCAAGTACAGAGTAGATGGGAGGCTTTCCACCTCATGAAATTTCAGCCTAACTCCAAAGTGAAGGAAACTGTTCTGAGAGACTTCCTCTTTGCTGATGACTGTGACACTTAGAGCCAGAGGTGCAAATCAATATATAAATTCTCCATGACTTGTGACAACTTTGAACTTACTATCAACATCAAAAAGACTAGAATTAGGCACCATCCTGCTTCTCATGCACCATACATAGAACCCAGATCACAGATACTACAAGCAATGGACGAGTTTAATTACATATCTTCTGCTAAGCAATGACTATTGATGGAAAAGTTAATCTGCAGGAATAGCAGAGACAAATTCTGCTTTTAGTAGTCTGCACTCCACTATGTGGGAAGGTCAAGGAATCAGTAACAAAACTGAAGGTCTACACAGCTGTGGTACTTACTATCCTTTTGTATGCCTATGCAATGTGGATTCTGTAACAAAGACATGCAATACGGATCAACCACTTCAATATTACTTAACTTTGTAGGATAACAGGGCAGCAGATGGCAAGATCAAATACCAGATACTAAACTTTTATCTAGAGCATGTCTATCATCAATCCACACACTGTTGAAGGAAGCACAGATCCATTGGGCAGGTCATGTCACTCATATGCCAGACAAGCACATATTCAAGCAACTTCTTTTTGGGAAACACAGTGCTGGAAGAAGTTAGTGTGGAAGATAGAAGAAACACTAAAGGCCTCCCTGAGTTTGCTGAATATAGACACAACCATCTGGGAAATGATGGCACAAAAGTGCCCTACTGGAATTGCTTCATCCATAAGAGCTATCAGGCATATGAATCAAGGCGCACATCTGAAGCACAGCATAAGTGCAAGACACATTAAGGCCAGAGCTTCTAGTGCAACGACTGCAGTAGCCTTAACATGCCTGTCCAACATGTGTGAGAACATTCTGTGCCCAAATTGGCCTGATCAGTCATCTTTGGACATACCACATCTAATCTTAACAAGAGTAAAAAGAAAAAAAAGACACAGTGTCAAGGGGGTGTTTATCAATGACAATGAATGAACAACCACCATTTTTTTATGCTTTCCTCTTAAGATAACAGAACCCTCACTGTAAGAAATGGGCTGAATTAGAACTTTTTATCCATGAAATAATAGTGATAATTTTTCTACAACACAAAAGGAGTAGTAGCTTCACTTTAGTCCGCTTATTTTTCTTTGCTTATACCGTGTTTCCCCGAAAATAAGACACTGTCTTATATTTTTTTTGGCTCCCAAAAACACACTAGGTCTTATTTTCGGGGTAGGTCTTATTTTCGGGGGGTAGGTCTTATTTTTTGGATAGGTCTTATTTTCGGGGTAGGTCTTATTTTCGGGGAAACACGGTAGAGCAGGATATTTGGTGGTTATAGTTCTGTAGGCCTAACTTTCCCCAGGCGTAGTGTGATTTAACAGCTTGATTTAATAACTTGGAGTGGTAAAGAAGATTTGTGAATTATTTATCTATAATCTTAAACTACTGCAACTTACTGTGTGATCTAAACTTTATCTAAATCTTATTTTATATAGAGAGAGATTTTGGTTAAATAAATGACATCCCCCTTACTGCAAGAAACCCCCCAAAAACTCCAGTTACAATGTCATGTTTTTAATTAACACATTCAATCAACATTCACTGTTAGAAAGAATGTGAAGCTTTAGAGTCACTGGTGGCATTTCCTTTGCCAGCAATGACTTCTACTAAATATTTCTTGTAAGGTAAATTGTACATGTTCCTTGGAGGTATTGTTGACCATTCCCTTGAGGATCTTGTCATGTTAGATGACCCACATTTTTAAAAAACTTCAGCTCATGAATGTATGCCCTTAGAATCTCCTGTAGAATTTGCTGGTATAGTTCAGGATCCATTGTTCTTATAAGGGTGGCAAGCCACCTTTGATTTGAAGCTGGGAGCAGCCCCAAATCATGATATATTCACCACTATGGTTCACATTTCTAGTGAGGGATGGTCTTGTAAATTCTGTGTTTTGTTTTCTCCAAATATAAAATTGCTCAAGAATTCCATCCAGACTTCCATTGGAGAGTGGGTGTTCAGCTGTCTGCTAGATAGTGCTCTGATGCCCTATCTGCTGTATTGTGCAGGTGGTAGTGAGATATACAATTGTATTTAAATATGACCTACAGATCTATTGCTGTTATTCCGAGTTTCTTTACAAGGTTAGAGTTTATGTATTGTATATCTTGGTGTTGGGGTGACTTTTGTTGGATAACCATTCCTAGAGTAACAGTGATATTGCATGTTCTCCATTTGTATACCATCTGCTTGCCAATGGACTAATAGAAATAAAAGTGTTTGGTAGTGGTTTTGTAGTCATTTCCAACCCAGTAGGCATGATAAACCTTTTTATGAAATCTATAGTATATCTTTTGACTAGAGGATGAGTCACTTACTTGAGTTGTAAAGAGCAGACTTTGATGATATCAAACATTCAGTGTGAGCCGTATATGTATACTGTATATACAGTATTTATTTATTTAGAATGCTTTCAAGTCAATATTGACTCCTGGCAACTACCTGGACAAGTTCCTGCAGTTTTCTTGGTAAGATTTAATCATCTGTCACTATCTCCTTAGAGCAGAGAGAATGATTGGCTTAAGGTCACTTAGCTGGGTTATACCTAAGGTGGGACTAGAACTCGTAGTCATCTAGTTTCTAGCTTATGCCTTAGATACTATACCAAATTGGCTCTCTTTGGTGGTATAATCCCCACTTAATTGATTTTTCATAGTTTGCAACATCTGCCAGTTGACTCCTCGGAAGAGAGCTAGGTTTCACGTACTTTTTCCAATGACAGTGGAAAGACTGTGAAATGATTTAATATGTTCAGTGAAAGCATGATACAATGTATGGTTTTGGTTGTTGTTTCAATAAGACTTAGATGAAGCTCTTGTCACAGTAGGCCAAGATATCACTTATATTACAAGACTGCAGATACTTCTAAAGAGTTTGTAAATTTCTCTTATACTGTAACTGTGGACCCAAGTTCCCTTCCATTGGAGTCTTAACAGAGCTGTTACCATTATAACACCTCTAGCTTTCATGTAGGTAAATGTGTAGACAACTCATAGACAATTCGATGAATACTGAAACTTATTTCTTATTTCTTGACATATCTATCTTAGTTTCATCAATCTTAGTTTTCTGTTACAGGCTGTTGCATGACATAAAGAATCTTGGAAATTGTTGGCTAGTTGCAACTAATAGTTGCCTTTGTTGACTAATAGCAAATGTTTGTGTATGCCTTAGCTATATTTATGCTTTGCTTTTAATGGGTTGGTGGGGGTTAGCATAACTCAGCATGCTGTATTATAGGCTATATAATTTATATAACATCTTAAAGTGTTATAAAGATGTTACAAAAGGTGAGTTGATATTTCCTTTGGTTAATAGAGTTTGCAAGCTTAGTTTGTTTCTCTGAATTTAATGCTGCTTATGTCATGAAAAAAAATCATGAACAATCCATCATGACAGTAACTTTAATTAATTTCCTGAACTAATTTGAGGTGCTAAAGCACCTGGAAGTCAGAAGACCTCCTGTTGTTTTTCTCCAAAATCTCTAACAACTGCTCTGAGAATAGAGTGTGAAATGACTGTCTATCCACAATAAAGTTGTTAAATCTCTTCTGCTCTATCTTTAGCCAATAGATGCAAGATATTTCAGCAGGAACTGGATCAGGAGTGTGTTACTATAGTTCCAGGGCCTCATGGAACCCACAACCCCTAATCTATTGTGATAGCAGGAGGGAAATTATTAAATGAGTGAAGAGTAACCAAATGATATTGAGTTGTTTTAATTACCGGTAAATGAAATCCAACTTTAATCCTCGTTTGTTTTGTCTCCAGCCACTTTAGGGAATGTGGCCCCCAGTAATGCATCTCAAAGACCAAGTGTAGCCTTGAGTCAGAAAAAGATTGCGCACCCCAGATCTACTTAAAAGGAAATTCTGCTGAAGAGCAGTGGAGTATTGCTAATGATCTCATACAGACTAGAATAAATGGACCTCTGTGCTTTTCATCGGTTATTCTTTCCCCGATTCAATTATTTTTACCGGGTAGAATTCCAGCAGTGTTTCTGGTTTACAATGAATACCAGATATCTTTAAGTGCTCATGTATAACAGTAACTTGGAACAAAGGAAAGGAAAAGAATGGATTCTTCCAAAAAGTAATGCATTTAAGCCTGGAGTTCTTAAATGACAGAAAGATGCCCCCGAGGAAGAGAAATAGCTGCCCTGTATGCCTTTATTTTTTACTTAAAAATGTATATCCCATCAATACTACTACAAACTGCGGCTATCATTGTTACTGACAAATACAGGATTAAAGTAGCCAAAGGCAACATAGTAAAACGCAAAACACAATTCAAGTATCAATTTTAGTGTTTAAAGCATCTCTCGGAATTTTGAGAGTCCCTGGACAGAGCTTCCTTTGGCTGACTAGCGTAGCTGTCAGTTAGAAAGTTGCTTTCTTAAGGAAATGGAGTTTCCTGGATGCTCAAGGCTCAATAAAATTTAATCACTAAAATCGGTCTCATTGCTTCTGACTTCTTTCCACAACCCAGCAGAGTCTTCTCCAACCTGAGTGCCCTCCAGATGTTTGAAACATCTCTCAGAGTTCTCAATATTGTCTTCCTGATTGGATCCCGGTTTTGTCAGCCGAAGTCAACATATCTGTAGGGGACACCCTGCTAAAGTAAGGCTGGCTTACTGTGAAATAAGAGCCTAACATCATCCATTTCTTCATTTTTTCCAGAACTTAGAGCAGTGGTTCTCAACCTTTTACAGGGGTCGTCTAAGACCATTGGAAAACACATATTTTTGACGGTCTTAGGAACCGAGCCATAATTTTATGGTTGAGGGTCACCACAACATGAGGAATTGTATTAAAGGGTCGTGGCATTAGGAAGGTTGAGAACCACTGACTTAGAGGAACACAAAAGCAAAGGTAATTTACTCTGCTCTTGCTGAGATTTGGAGGAAGCTAGGCAGAGTGTCTCTCAGGTTAGCTGGACAATATTCAGCATTGATTCAGAATTTGTATGTTCAAATGGAGGAGAGTAATAAAGCAGGCGCTTGAATGAATTCTTCCTAGATTGTCTTTAAATAATAACAATTTGTCTTTATCTTACTGGACCCCTAATCGTAACCCTCTCACCCTGAATAAGACAATTAGAAACAAAGCGTCTATCATGGTTGTTTTCTCCCATTCCTTTTAAAGTAATTTTTAAATAATCTCCCTCTGTAGACATTTCTGTCATTTAATTGGGCTGGAAAGTAGCTAGGTCCCATCTCAGTGTTTTAAATCAAGCTATACAATCATAGAATCACCATAACCACTATACAGGAAGGCAGATTTAACTAATAAGATGGAGAAAAATGTAAAGTGGTACACTATTGTCTCAAAAAGCTAACTTCTTGGTTCCCTTTTTAGGTATTTCTCACCTTCACTTTTGAACTGATTATATTCAATAAAGGCAATTCAGACGGCTTTTAATGCAGCTATGACTGGACAGAAATGTGCATGCCACTGTCTTGCAGGAATAATGGTAGCAAAGAGAGGAGTTGATTATCTTTCTAACTGGGGTCAAGTGCCAACACAAATTATTTCAGACCAAAAGATGTTCTCTTGTATGTATTTGTAAATATTAAAAAGAAATAACCTGAAAAAGTACTGATAAAATAATTCAATATACCAAATGTAGCAGCAATGTGAATTATACTAGTTCTGTGGGTATTTAGTTTGCTGATGGAAGGGCTAGTTAGGGTCATAAATGGCAACTTTGCAGTGAAGTCTGATGTAATGTAGAATGTTTGTAGAAAAAATAACGAAGCAGTAGAAGACAGAATTGGTGGTCGGAAATGAAAGAATATGGGTGTGTCAATGTCAGAGGCATCTTTGACTCATTATTACTCTTGTTATTTGTCATTACTACTATCCAACTTACAGTGTTTTTGAAGAAAACAATCTTGGCTGCCAAAAACAGAAATAAATACTAACAAAACCGCACACATTTGCCCTACATGAATGATCTGAAACTTTATTTTAAATCAGAAATTGAAATCCAGTCATTGACAAATAATTGCAAAATTTTTAGCAGAGATACAGCAATGGAATTGGCCTAGAGAAATGTGCTACAATAGCAATAAACTGAGGTAAAATGCTGAATAGCAATGGAATTGAAATACCTAATGGCCAAACTGTCAGGAGCCATCAGGATGGAATTTACAGGCATCTGAGCATTTTACAGTTGGATAATATCAAAGACAAGTTAAAAAATGAGATTAGTAAAGAATACAACCAAAGAGTAAAAAAAAATATTTTTTTGCTAAATTGAACAGTGGAAACACTACCAAAATCACCAATACCTGGATTATATCTGTTATACAATGCTCTGCTGGAACGATTAATTGGACACAAGCTGAACTGAACAATTTGGACTAGAAAACAAGAAAACTCATGACTATTCATGATACATGACATCCCCCATAGTGATATCGATAAGAGTGTTCTTGCCCCACAGAAATGGAGGCAGTGATTTACTTCAAGTCAGACAAGCTGTTGAAGAAGGAGAGCATGTGTTGGCTGATTAAATAACAAACAACAACAGCAAAGAATAAGCACTGATGCAAGTTAAAAATGCATTTACTAACTGTACAGGAAACAAACCGTGAATGTGGCAATGGTTTACAACTGGAACATTAAAAAAAAAAGCTGGTAGCTTGATTTTGGCTGCTCAAGAGCAAGCTATTTGAACTAATGCAATTAGGCCAGAATTGAAAAATCATCGAATGATTCAAATTGCACATCAAAGTGCAAAGAAGCAGAAAAAAACAGTAGATCATCTACTCACCTCACGCAAGATGATAACACAGACAGATTATAAACAATGATATAGTCGCCAGTCGATTCACTGGAACATCTATAAAAATTACCATGTGCCATGGGTGGGGAACGTAAGAGTGAAAAAAGTAGTAAAAATTGAGCAGATTAAAATATTGAGAGATTTCTAAATACAAATGGATAAAGTCTTGGTGCACAACATGCCAGATTTAACTGCTGTTGAAAAGAATAAATGTGGATAATTGATGTGGACAATTGATGTGGCAACACCACAGGATTGTGGAATAGAAGAATGTCAGGATTCGAGCCCACACAAACATGTCAGGATAGTAAGAATTTAACTTTTGTATCTCACTTCTATCAACAAAGTAGTTAAAAAATACCATTTGAACAAAATAGGTCCATTTTTTTGACTTGTATGAAAGTCTCAGAGCAACAACAGAACAGCATTCCTTTCCTCTTTTCCCCTTTCCCCTTTTCCCTGTATTTAGGCCACCATGACTGAAGGAATTCAGGTTAAAGCATCTGCAACTGAATTAAAGCATATTTGCCTCTATTGTTCTGTTCTATCTCCACCCACAAGTGTACAGAAGCCGAGACTGCCGTTCTTGCAAAGCATCCTGTACACCCACTTACAGAAATGCAGCTTTTCCATACCTTCCCTTAAGCTCAGTGTGTGTGTGAATGTCTAGCAGCTTTTAACGAAAGAAGCACCCTGTTACTTCCAAAGGATCTTGCATGGCAGGCCTATGGAACAACTTTTGTGGTTTTTGTTTTTATAAAGAAACTTGGGAACCTAGATGAGAATTCAAAAATAAAAGATGTCTTGTCGCTCATAGTGATAAGAGACCGTTGCCATGGTGGCATGATTCAGATTGGCTGACCCAGAGGCGAATGAATAAATAGGAAGCAAAAGCATCATCATTTAACCTTGCAGGAGGTACTAATTCAGAAAGATGTAGTGTTGACCTCAAATCCTTGTACAGAGCTATAGAACCAAATACTTAACCAACAGAAAAGAGCTGGTCTGGATTATAGTGATCTCTTCCTACCATGATCTCTTCTTTTGCATTAGAAAGAAAAAACAAAAACTGTATTTTTGCCAACTCTTTTGACTGAACAGGCCATATGAAGGCAGCTGCTTCATGATTGATTGTAGTCAGAGTCAATTTTTAATTGCCAGTCTTCTTTGATTTGTCTGGAAACATCCCCCTCCCCCCCCCAAAAAACCCCAGTCCCCTCACACACCACAAGTAGTTAGAAGCATCTTCCTCTCCAATTTCTGTTAATATGGGATAGAAGGAAGAATGTAGTTGACTTTTTCCTGGGCTGGCTGATCCAGCAACTCACCTTATACATGTGCTAGGTTTCTTTCTAAAAGGCTACTGTCAAAATACCAGGTAGGAAGAACATTAGCAGATTTTATATTGTCCAAAATTTTGGGAAGAATATTTTCTTGGAAAACATTTGCAGTTATCTGTGCTGGCACCAGTAATATAATCTGGCTAGCTAGACCAGCAATGAGCTTTGGTGGCTCAGGCTGTTAAATGCCTGCTCTTAAGATCCAGCTGTCTACAATTACTGTAGGCTCGAATCCCACCAGGCTCAAGGTTGACTCAGCCTTCCATCCTCTCGGGGTAGGTAAATTGAGGACCCAAGATTGTTGGGGGCAATTAGCTGACCTTGTAAAAATGCCGCTTAGTAATAAGCAGGCATATACAATGGAATGAAGGCTATTGCTGAGCGCATTGGGTTGTGCTCCAAAAGTTGTAAGCCGCCCTGAATCTTCGGAGAAGGGCGGCATATAAATGTAATTAAAAAAAAAATCTGTTTCCCAAGAGAAACTTCCAGTCATGCATTGAATAAAAAAAATAGCACAATAAATCCTAACCTAATGTTTTTATATCATTTCATTCCTGCCTCTTGGAAATTTATTTTATTTACTTGTTATATTTATTTATTAAACTTATATGCTACCAATCTCACTAAAGGTGACTCACAATATTAGTGTGGAGTGGCCTGTTTGTGAGTTGCCCATGACCAAGGAATTTATGTAATGATGAGCAGAATTATTATAATGTTGGGAATAGAAATAGATGCATAGGAGAACTGTGTTCTTTACTTAGAGTGGAAAGTGATTGACTTTATGCCATGTTTGTGCATTTCCTGAAGGCACCTGGATGGCAAAACAGGGTGATAAAGTATGAAAAGGATTTGAAACTCATAGATACAACATCCCAAAATGAACTGTATACCATAGCTCCATAAACCATCAGTTAAGGAATTTGATATGTAGTAAAGGGGATAAATGTTTCCTTTGATGACCCAAAATAAAGGAATTGAGAAGATTTTAACTTGGTAGATTTTTACTGCCAAATGTAAAGAGTCTTCAGAAGTTGTGGGTTCTCCAACACCAAAGGTTTTTAAGAAGAGATTGGATAACCTTTTGTCTGAAATGGTATAGGGATGTGATGGCGAACCTATGGCACGTGTGCCACAGGTGGCATGCAGAGCCATTTGGGCGGGCACATGAGCCCCAGCCAAACTTACCTGCACTGCGCATGCGCGTGCCTCCCAGCTGATTTTCGGCCCATTTGTGGCTGTTTTTGCCCTCCTGGAGGCTCAAGGGAAGCCTCTGCAGCCTCGGGAAGCCAAAAAATGGGTCTTCCGGAAATACCGCAAGTGCTGAAACGGGCCCGTTTTCAGCCTCCCGAGGCTGCAGCGGCTTCCCTTTGGCCTCCGGGAGGCAAAAACGACATCAAACAGGCCGAAAATCAGCTGGGAGGCACGCGCATGCGCAGTGCAGGTAAGGGAGGGGTGGGGGGTGTTGCATGCACACGTGCAGGGGGTGCAAGGTGCATTGTGGGTGCCGGCACATGTGCATGCATGCTATTTATTTAATTAAACTTGTATGCCGCCCAACTCCCAAAGGACTCCGGGTGGCGCTATTGCGCATGCGTGCGCTTTCTGCACACCACAACAAAAAGGTTCGCCATCACTGGTATAGGGTTTCCTGCTTGAGCAAGGGATTGGACTAGAAGACCTCTGATGTCCCTTCCAACGCTGTTATTTTGTTAATCTCTTACATGTACAAAGAGATACGTTGCAGAGACAATTCAAGTGAAATTCCCCCAGTACAGAACTTTTCAGATCCAGAATGCATTTTATTATTGTAATATGTCAGCCCGAGAGTGTTTTGACTCCTCTATAAAAACGAGTGCTTAATATTGGCTGGGTGTCGGTCCTGATGTCAATTTGGTATTTTTTTTTAATTTAATTTTTTGATTAACAGCAGGAATGGAAGGCTGCCATTAATGGTAGCCAGTCCCTTGGTGAGACAGATTGATTTCATTAATTTAATTATGTATTTTGAAGATGGGTAATGGCTTTTTCTCTTTGCCTTACACCTACAAACTAGATTAAAAATCCTAACATTTCTTCCCTGTGCTTCCCTTCCCCCTTTCCATGGGTATTACTGCAGTTGCTTCTCTATGTTCTTTGTAATTTGTTTTAGTGGCTGGTGTTACTGCCTTGTCTAATGCACGTCTCCCCCCCCACCCCAATTTTCCTTTTGTCCAGCTCCTGTGAACCTCAACATTTTCCACAAACTTTATAGGCCACAGTGCGTCATTATCAGCTGCCTCCTTGCTCCAATCCATGTTTGTCCTGAGGGAAGCGTGGCTGATTTATTCACACAGAAAGAGAAATCTTTTCACCAAAGAGGGTTTTTCTTCTTCCCCCATCCCCTGCTTTGAATAAAACACTCGGGTGAAACGTAATAGTTTTTTTTTTCTTAATTTGACACGCCAACCAGCATCTTGTGAATGTGGAACATATATAACTGGCTTCTATAGCAATTTCCCATTGAGGCAGAGAGGAAATAGGTCAGCTGGGGACAGTAGCTATGGCAGAGGCAGTGAAGTGCACGCAGTGAGGATGGCGGAGTGTGGGGTGGCCGAAAGGGCAGAGATGGTGGGGGGGGGTTTGGAGTTGCACAAGTCATGATCATAAATGCAGGCAGACTGCCAGGTGCTTGAATTTTGACCATGTGAACATAGAGACACTGTACTGGCCATAGCTTTTGAGGACCAGTTGTAACTACCATTCATCCAGCACTATCGTAACCTCGAAGGGTCGCTGAACAAATGATCATTATGTGAGGACCCAAGTGCATTGTCTGGGCAGAGAAGAGAGCTAGATTTTCAAGCTGGAATGCCTTCCCCAGAAGGAAGAAAGTGGGGGAAGAGAGTACACAAACAGTTGCTTATCCATTTGTAGCTGAGGCTGGATGGCTGTTTTAGACTCTTGGCACAAACCTCTTATTGATATAGAATGCACTGCAATCGTTCCGTTGGGTGCTGTCCAGGGCAAGAGGGACTGTGAACAGCCCCCCCCCCCTTTTTTAAATTACATTTATATGCCGCCCTTCTCCGAAGACTCAGGGCGGCTTACAATTTTTGGGATACAACCCAATGTGCTCAGCAATAGCCTTCATTCCATTGTATACGCCTGCTTATTACTAAGTGGCATTTTTACAAAGTCAGCTTATTGCCCCCAACAATCTTGGGTCCTCAATTTACCTACCCCGAGAGGATGGAAGGCTGAGTCAACCTTGAGCCTGGTGGGATTCGAGCCTGTACTAATTGCAGGCAGCTGGAACTTAAGTGCTAGGCATTTAGCAGCCTGCACCACCAAGACCCAAGGATCCAGGAACGGGTGCAACTGGAGCACAGTATGAAATGATGCAGAGGTTCTCTTAACCATGACTGCCATCTGCTCCCTGAGCAGGAGTTATGAATCCAGGGGAATCCCAGATTGCACACAGGGTTTGTTTGGGGCAGTGCAACCCCCTTCCAGCACCTGAGTCTGTACGAATGGTAGTTATGGCAATATATCAGTAGGAACAAACTTCCAGCTTTCTTTGGGTCCATCAGTTGCCAGAAGAATTATGGATCTTTTGCATTAAAAAATGAACTTATGATTTATTGTTTTGTTGATTAGGCAGAATAAGATAATAGAAGGAAGAGAGTCATGATGTAACCTTAGAGAAAGAGGTTAAAATATAAATACACTTATAACTGGTTTAAAGTTTGGAAGCCACTGTTTTATATTTTTTATACCGTCTTCTTCCAGTTTACTTTTTTCTTTACTTTCCACTTTTTAAAAAAAAATTACATTTATATGCCGCCCTTCTCCAGAGACTCAGGGTGGCTTACAATCTTTGGAGCACAACCCAATGCGCTCAGCAATAGCCTTCATTCCATTGTATATGCCTGCTTATTACTAAGCAGCATTTTTACAAAGTCAGCTTATTGCCCCCAACAATCTTGGGTCCTCAATTTACCTACCCCGAGAGGATGGAAGGCTGAGTCAACCTTGAGCCTGGTGGGATTCGAGCCTGCACTAATTGCAGGCAGCTGGAACTAAGTGCTAGGTGTTTAACAGCCTGCACCACCAAGGCCCATTTACCTTTAGCCTTTTACTTCTTTATCTTATTTTCTTTTTCATTCTACCTTAGTTTGTATTAGTTCTCTCTCCCTCCCTCCGTCCCTCCCCCCACATATTCATGTACACACACATATATGAGACCTGAAGAGCAAGTCTTAAACTGATGCTACATAATCAGTTTACATCCCTGGTTAGATATTTTATTTTGAATTTTGGCTTAGATTGCTGAGATTCTGAAGAGTTTCGGTTTTCAGCCCCTGTCCCTGATCATTCAACAGATGAGGAAAAATAAATTTCAGCAGGTTTGCCATATGAGCTATTTCTCATACTAGAAAGGTCTGTGTGATCTTTACCCCAATTTTTATAAATTATATATCTCTAGTAATTTTACAGCTGTGTGACAGTCTTACTATAATTTATTAGGAAATGTGATTTTGACACAAATTGTCAAGTGTAATTTTAAGGTTATCCTTCAATAAACTAAAGATAATATTCTTCAGCAACCTGTGTTGTTCAGGGCTTTACATGAACAATTGCTGTTGCTGGATGGTATATAAGTACAATAAGTAAGAAATTAAGTTGAGTTAAATGCAATAATTTTAATTCTGGAGGCTTGTATGCATTATATAATCTTAATTTGTTATCCTGATTAAAATTCTCCTAGGACATTGAAATTTCTCCTAAAATTTTCATAGACCTATTTATTTAAATGCTCAAACCCAAATTGAGCTACTTACTTTTATAATAAACAGAAATGTAAAGATTATAATGGAACTAATTTCCCAATCTTAGGCACTTTCTTTTATATGGGCTTCAGTTCCTGGAATTCCCCAGTTAGAACAGCCATTGCTGAGAATTCTGGGAGTTAAAATGACAGATCTGGAAGCTGCAATAATAGATCTGGGGAAGTTACAAAATATATTATGCTGCAAACTTTAATGTTGTTTTTGATTGCTATTTTTGTGCATGCTGATAGTAGGGATATTGGTCAATCTATATAAATGTTAGTATATAAGTGATTCCCAGGAGCCAGTATCTGTAGGCATTCTGAAGTGGAAGCCCTTTGTAAATGTTTGAATGGGAAGCAAACTTTATATGCTGGATAAATTATTGCTTCTATTCTGTTGATAATTTGTGAAGTTCCTCCTTATGTATGCACTTATTAGGCAACTGTATGTAACTGATGTAGCTTCTTCCAGGGTGTTCTGAAATTTAATCTATATCAGGAAAAATGTACACTCTATAAAATGCATGAAAAATAGTAAGACTGTTTTCTCTCACAAATGCATCCCTTATCCCATGCTGTGCTTTGTTTACTTTCCAAATAGTGGCAAGCAATCTTGAAACAGCGTAGAATGAGAAATAAATGAAGCTGTTATATTGATATAATTAATTTAGAATGGTACATGCTTCTGCTGTAGAATAACATCTTAAAACAAACACTACAAAAAGATAACTTACTGTATGTCTGTATCTCTTAGCATTCTATTCTATGATGGAGGTATACAGGTGAAACTCGCAAAATTAGAATATTGTGCAAAAGTTCATTTATTTCCATAATGCAACTTAAAAGGTGAAACTAATATATGAGATAGACTCATTACATGCAAAGCAAGATAGTTCAAGCCGTGATTTGTTATAATTGTGATGATGATAGTTATATATCTCCACCCCTGGCCAGATCAGTGATGCCCTCTCCGTGATGACTCGCTGTCTGGATGCGGTACGGATCTGGATGGACGGAAATATGCTTCGACTCAACCCGGCCAAGACTGAGTGGCTGTACATACCGGCATCGCGGTCCAGTTTGGAATGTCCATCGTTGACCATAGGGGGAGTGGTGCTGCCCCCTGTGGATAGGGCTAGGAATCTGGGGGTCCTCCTGGATGCACGGCTCGGTTGGAGGAGCAGGTGGGAGCCGTCACCAGGGGGCTTTTGCCCAGATCCGGCTGGTTCGCCAGCCGCCGTTTCTGGACCGCGATGCCCTGCGTACGGTCACTCATGCCCTTGTTACCTCGCGACTCGACTACTGCAACGCTCTCTATTTAGGACTGCCCTTGCACACCATCCGGAGATTGCAACTGGTGCAGAATGCAGCGGCGGGTGGTGATGGGAGTTCCCGGTTCTCCCATGTTGCCCCCCTCCTGCGCGGCTTGCATTGGTTGCCGGTTGCGCTCCGGGTGAGGTTCAAGGTTCTATCTTTAACATACAAAGTCCTTCACGACATGGGTCCCTATTATTTAAGGGAGCGACTGCTGCCGACATCGAACACCAACCGCCCTGTACGATCCCACAGACAGGGGCTCCTTGGGGTCCCGTCAGCCGGGCAGTGCCGGCTGGCGGTCCCCCGACGACGGGCCTACTCTGTTGCGGCCCCTGACCTGTGGAATCAACTTCCCTGGAGCTTCGCCTGGCCCTGACCTCCGCACTTTCCGTCGCGACCTGAAGACCTGGTTGTTTAACCAATCCGGGCTGTGACCCTGGGGTAGGGTGGTCTTTTTAGAGTTTTATCTCTGTAATTTTAGTGTTAATTCGGCTTGATTGTTTAATCTGGTTTTAACTAATTTATTGTTGTGTGTTTTATTTTGTAAGCCGCCCCGAGTCCTTTTGGAGAGGGGGCGGCATATAAGTCGAATTAATAAATAAATAAATAAATAATTATGGCTGACAGCTCATGAAAACCCCAAATCCACAATCTCAGAAAATTAGAATATTGTGAAAAGGTGCAATATTCTAGGCTCAAAGTGTCCCACTCTAATCAGCTAATTAAGCCATAACAAAGGGTTCCTGAGCCTGCAAAGGGTTCCTGAGCCTTTAAATGGTCTCTCAGTCTGGTTCAGTAGGAATCACAATCATGGGAAAGACTGCTGACCTGACAGTTGTGCAGAAAACCATCATTGACACCCTCCATAAGGAGGGAAAGCCTCAAAAGGTAATTGCAAAAAAAGTTGGATGTTCCCAAAGTGCTGTATCAAAGCACGTTAATAGAAAGTTATGTGGAAGGGGAAAATGTGGAAGAAAAAGGTGCACTAGCAGCAGAGATGACCGCAGCCTGGAGAGGATTGCCCGGAAAAGGCCATTCAAAAGTGTTGGGGACTTTCACAAGGAGTGGACTGAGGCTGGAGTCAGTGCATCAAGAGCCACCACACACAGATGGATCCTGGGCATGGGCTTTAAATGTCGTCAGAAGCATCTTACCTGGGCTAAAGAAAAACAGACCTAGTCTGTTGCTAAGTGGTCCAAAGTCCTCTTTTCTGATGAGAGCAACTTTTGCATCTCATTTGGAAACCAAGGACCCAGAATCTGGAGGAAGAATGGAGGGGCACACACTGCAAGATGCTTGAAGTCCAGTGTGAAGTTTCCACAATCTGTGTTGATTTGGGGAGCCATGTCATCTGCTGGTGTTTGTCCACTGTGCTTCATTAAGTCCAGGGTCAATGCAGCTGTCTACCAAGAGATTTTGGAGCACTTCATGCTTCCTTCTGCAGATGAGCTTTATGGGGATGCTGACTTCATTTTCCAGCAGGACTTGGCACCTGCCCACACTGCCAAAAGCACCAAAATCTGTTTCAATGACCGTGGGATTACTGTGCTTGATTGGCCAGCAAACTCGCTTGACCTGAACCCCATAGAGAATCTATGGGGCATTGCCAAGAGAGAGATGAGAGACATGAGACCGAACAATGCAGAAGAGCTGAAGGCCGCTATTGAAGCATCCTGGTCTTCCATAACACTTCAGCAGTGCCACAGGCTGATAGGTTCCATGCCATGCCACATTGAGGCAGTAATTGCTTCAAAAGGGGCCCAAACCAATTACTGAGTACACATGCATGCTTATACTTTTCACAGGTCTGATAATGTTCTATGTACAATCCTTGTTTTATTGATTGCATGTAATATTCTAATTTTCTGAGATTGTGCATTTGGGGTTTTCATGAGCTGTAAGCCATAATTATCACAATTATGACAAATCATGGCTTGAACTATCTTGTTTTGCATGTAATAAGTCTATCTCATATATTAGTTTCACCTTTTAAGTTGCATTATGGAAATAAATGAACTTTTGCAGAATATTCTAATTTTTCGAGTTTCACCTGTATACTGAGCATGAAATGTTAAATGAAAGTCAGATGAGATCCAGTTTGATCTAGAGACCCAGTTTGATCTAGTGGCTAAGGCACCGGTCTGGAAAGTGAGAGACAGTGAGTTCTAGTCCCACCTTAACCATGAAAGCCAGCTGGGTGACCTTGGGCCAAACACACACTCTTAGCCCAAATCATTTAATAGGATTGTTGTTGTGAGGAAAAGAAGAGGAAGAAGATGTGTTGGATATGCTCGCAGCCTTGAATTATTTGTAAAAATACCAAAGGTTGGAAATAAACAAACAAAGGTTAATTCACTGCGTAATATGCAGCTAAATAGAAATCTTCTGGTGTAAGAAGCTTTATGGGAGCTGGCTGCTTTTCCATCAAATGTGTCACTTGAGTGGGCATGTTCATGCTTACAAAATTAGCTGATTATCAATCTGTGTGAGTGGGTGTCTCTTGGCATTTGTATAATCTCAGAATCTGATTCTCAGAATCTGATTTTTCTTTTGAAGAGGAGAAATGGCTTGGATTCTTTTTTTATTTTCCTTCTAGGTCAGGTCCTGCAGGAATTGTGTTACACTTGGTGGCAACTGCATTCCTTCAGGCTATGCTTAAGTGATTTCTGAAGCCATTTATCCTTTGGCCATTTTCCCCAAGCTAACTGGAAACTGAGAAGTGTATCTTAACTACATCCGGAAGACATTGAGTTCGGAAAGACTGGGTTATATAAGCAGAACAGTAAAAAATTAGTGAGTCCAGCCTGCCCTTCAAGAAAAACAAAACAGATTTTAAGGATATTTTTTTTAGATAAGATAGGACAGTTAATCCTCAGATAACATGTGAGATGTCTCAGCATGTGGCATCACCTAGCCAATTTTATCTGGGCCTTGGAATCTAAGTTTAATTGGCCTAGGGCTGAAATTGTGTGAAAGATCAGGCTGTTGACTAGACTGAGAAATCGTAAATACACATTGAGAAAGGTAACATCAGTTCCACAGTGTTTTCAATACCTGCATGAATGCTCTTATGGTCACCACATAAGGGGGGAAAATCTTGTGAATCTGTTTTGAATCTGAGAAAGAAATGTTGCATACAACAAAGTGATTCTGTCTGGCAAGACAGTTACGAGTTTGTTGAACTGTGCTGTATCTTTTTTGGGGTGTCTGTGTGTTATGGGTGAAGTTAATGATTTTTTAGTCTTCCCTGCTGTCAATGAAGTGAGAACCTTAGTTGAACTCAAAATCCTCAGTTTGCTTCTCTGCATGATGCTAACTGTAGGATTTATGACTTTTTTAATTCTCTCTGTTCCAAAAAGGATCTCAGCCAGATCATCTCTTTTGCTTATGTTGGTGTGTGTGTACGTGTATGTGTGTATGATGCATATGATAGGGCAGTAATTATCGTATGTGTGTGCATGCATATTGTGTATGCATTATATAGAAATAATAAACTTCTTGTTTTGATTCACCTAACGTTGGAAGTAATTGCCTTTTAAAAAGGAGGATTGTGAATGATTGTGAATAAACTGTGACTTTAAGTCGGATCATTTCAAAGAGTAATCTAAAGAATCCAGATAAGTCAGTAAAGGAAAATGAGCACATATTTGATCAGTGGGTTCATTTTTATTCTGGAACAGTTTATTAACTAATAATTACATAAGGGTCAGATTTGGGTAAGTTGCAGATATGTTAAGTACCCCAGGATAGTGTCAGCAGTGTTAATTAACTTCATTCTTTGAGTACATTTTTGCAGTGCTTCTTAGATGCTTTCAAATAACGAGAACTTGGGAAGTTTCTTCTTTTTAAATTAAAATTGACTGATAGGAATTGTTGTTGGATACCAGATGGTGTACTAGATGCCAGATTTCATGCATTGGAATGATAGATTAGTAAGAAGGATAAAATAAAAATATTTTTTTATCTGCATACCCACTTGTTTACTTCACAGTACAGCACTTGCCACTGATGAGACCAATGTTGTTTTATTCAGCTTAAAATGTCTTTCTGATGCAGTACAGCTTTTTCCAAGACTTTTAAAATCAAGCAAATCTGTTGTCTCTTACAGTGCAGTGCTCTGATTTGGGGATTGCCTAGAACAGGGGTCTGCAACCTTAAACACCCAGAGAGCCATTTGGACCCATTTCCCACAGTAAAGAAAACCCTGGGAGCCAATAATTTAACAACTGTTGTGACTGGGTGGGCGTGGCCAACTCGACATCACTCACTTCCACCCAGTCACCTCCTGCTCTGGAATATGGAGCGAGTCTCTATCCCCCGCCATTAGCTTTACCTTCTCAGGCCAGGTGGGGAGGGGATTGGCGGAGCCAGCCAGTGGTGGGATCAGGGAGCTGCAGTAAAGGGCCGAAAGGGCTGCATGTGGTTTCAGAGCTGCAGGTTGCAGACCCCTGGCCTAGAACTTCAGCTGAAGTTGCCTAGACCTGCTGAAGATCGCTGTGCAAGTCAGTCGCACTTGACATTTTGAATCAGTGCTTTATGTTGATGTCCATTTCCTAAGGTTTTAAAGCCTCAGATTTATTTCTCTTTCCTAGGCTGCTTGCAATGGAGCTGAGGTCTTTTTAGATTTTCTACAGTGTGGTTGATCTTGTCATTCTGTGCATAAGTGTGCATATATTTGATGTTTCCATCTCTGTGTAGTCCTCCTTATCATTCTTTCTAACATTCTTTATATATTAACTCCACGGGTCTTCATTAGATTTTCCCTCAGAGTAACCCTGTCAAGATTACTGGATCTCTGGGAATAAGAAGGAAATGGTAGGCCTTCCTTCCAGAGATACTTGATCTTCATTAAGGTTCAAGGAGAGAAGTTTGTTGCTTTCCATACTGGTCAGGGGAGGAACTCTCAGGTTTAGATTCCAGCTCCTCAGGATTCTGCTTCTTCCATCTTTTGCTTTAGCCCCTCTTTTGGGCTTCATTTCAGGCCTATACATTCTGTGGCTCCCAACAGGCTATCCTTGGAAGAAAGGGTTCTTCAAAAGAAGAATGACTAGAAAGCAAACAGGTCTGTCTTAAAGAAGAAAACATTTCCCCCCTAGAAGTTCTCATTAGCTGTTTTCTCATTGGCTAAAATCATACCTAGAACATGTTAGTTGTTCTAGATTTTGGTGGTACAACCAAAGTCTCTTGCTTGTTGGATTTTTATTCCCTTTCTCCTCCAAATGGTCTATAGTAGGGCTGTCAAACTGCCAGCCCACAGGCTGGATGTGTCATGCCCTGGCCACCCCATGCCCCGTTTAGTGAAGGGAAAAAAAAATTCCGATACATCATGGGATGCCACCATGATGACGTGAGTTTGACACCCCTGGTTTATAGGGCAGCTCTCCTGACACTTATCTTCCCAGCCTCTTCACTTTCCCCTTTCAGCTATTTCCATATGTTAGGTTCTGAGGACAAATTAAACAACCTGTTACTCATATACAGATTTTTTTCCCGACATCCCTAATAGCAATCATAATGTTACAGGTTGGGCTGGGCCTTATAAAGTAAGTGAAATCAATATACTTTTCACTGATGGCTTAGATGCCACATTCAGGAGAGTGCAGGCAAATCTTTTGTTAATATGTCATACATAGCTTAGTAACAGAGCTTTTGCCTATAAGCTACTGCATGTGTAAAGGGTTTGAGTGAGAGTCACCAATTCACACATGACATGTATTAAAGTTTACTTTTAAATGCCTAATATTGGCAGGAAAGTTAGTTACCTACAATATGTAGAAATGACATGGTGAGAAAAATTGTAGAAAGCATGGATCCCTCCCCTAATTTGTCACGAAAGCTTACTTTCTTAACACATTGTAAGAATGAACAGACCATTCTTCTCTCTCTTCCCCACTTGAGTAACAATTGTCTTGAAAATCACCCTTCTGGCTTCCACATGGGTAATTACCAAAGCAGCTGGCTGTAAAATCAGCAATAATGTATGTTTGGTGCTCTACAGCACTACAAATTAAAGAGAAATTACTTTGAATTAGACTGCCTGTATTAGTAAATCCAACCTACGGCCAACATTCAATAAATCTTTGTAGACTTTGACTGCTTTTCTGTTGAGACTTGGCAGTTGCTTAATAAAATGAGTTGATGAACACTCTCTAGGGTTTTTGCTTTCTGTTTCCAAATTGTTTGATACCAACAGTCCTCAAAATACACCCTCTACAGATTTAGCAAGGCATAGGCAAGGCACAGCGCTTAAACCAGAATTCCTATTTAGCTGAATTTCTGTAAGACTAGCCACATTCCTAATCTTGCATTAAATTAGCAATGGTATTTTCATTTCTATTTTTGCGTTTTGTTAAATAGCTTGTTAACGAAGGGGGTGGGGAGTCTGAGCAGCACTAATAAAACTTGAGAAAAAGTGGGAAACACTTCTAGATATGTTTGCTTCCCTTAAATGCAAAAGCCACCTGAATTCAGGTCCCAGTAATGTCTGTTTGAGAAGATGCAGCTAGTTTGAAAGGTGACTTACTGAATTACTTGCAGCCTGCAGCAACTGTTTTTTTTTTTGAATGAAAGGGTTTTTGTAATTTAAATGCAATGGTAAATTCCTCCAGGAAGAATAGCAGTTCTGGGAGATCTGGATTCAATCTTTACGTAGTATAGATATCAACTTACTTCATGGCTGCTTTCCTAAAGTCATGTACTCCCTCTTTTATTTCATTTTGCTTTTCCAAACCAAAATACTAATTGCTGTAATGTGTAGCTCCCCCTCACTTTTTTTTGGGGGTTAAGCTTGAGGAAACTTCTTTTGTTCTTTTAATTCTCTTTTACCTTTAGGGAAGGCTCATTGTAATTCTAACAGAGATATTGGAGAAAATATCTACCATTTAGCTATATGGTAATGTGGATGGAAAACTGGTGTATTGTCCTGTATGCATTGCATTGCATTGCTTTGCATTGTCACTTGAAGTAGTTTTGGAGTAGAGCAGCATAGAAATACCAGTAATAAATATTTCCAGTGTACTAGCATAGTATATGCTTTGTATACTCCATTACATACTGAGGGTATCTGTGGGATATCTTTTACTAGCCAATCTAGCTACTGAGAAGGGGCTGATTAGGACTGCACTGGGTAGGAAAAGAGAATGTAAGTCACCCAGCCATATTCTTGATAAAAAGAAACTATATATTAAAAGAGAACTAGTTTGATGTTATGGGTAAGGTGCTGGCCTAGGAACCAGGAGACTCTGAATTCTAAATCTCCCTTAGCATGAAAGCTGGCTGGGTGACCTTGGCCAATCCCCCCCTCTTAGCTCAACCCACTTCATAGGGCTACTGTTGTGGGGAAAATAGAAAAGCCAATAATACTATATTCCTCTATCAAAAAGAACAGTTATTTGGGAACTGCTTTGTCAAAAACTGAGTAGGGAAGGTACATGAAATTTTCTTTCCAACTGCAACAGGTATGAATTGATCTAGAATCTGTAATATATCTTCCAATAATAAGAAAGATTAATCTGTGAATATTTAGGGATTTAAGAGATTTTAAAAAACCTCTTTTAGGCAAGCCTCAATTAAACAAGAAGCAAAAAATATTATAAAATATTATAAATAATTAGAGCTATGTTAAAAACAAATGAGTTCCAGGTCTTCTCCTCCTGCTTGCAGGTATCCATCACTAACACTATACTGTGCTGAAGATGTCTAACAGCAACACCACACAGGAGACACTGGAGATAATGAAAGAATCAGAAAAGAGATTGGTTGAGGAATCTTTGAACAAAACCAAATTTGTATCCAGGTCACCAAGCAAAGAGGAGCCTGAGAAAGACGGGGAGGAGAGCAGTGTACGGCAAGAATCTCAGGTAATTGGACATAATGTCTCATAGATAGCCAAACCAGTAGGTCCATGAAAGCCTACAGTTGACTGACTTAATTTTATTGTATCTTGGTCAGTTATCTTCAGTGATGTTGCTAAATTTACTCCCATTAGAAGCTCTATAGAATCTACCTCATGAAATCACACCGGTGTGTAATCATATATGAAATCACATTGTTGATAGAGTTATGCACTCATTCCTGGAATGTAGTACAAATAGAATAATGTTAGAAATTGCCACCATTTTACTTTATGTGATATTTGGTCTGATTTTTTTTAATATGAAGTATTCAGTGAAGTATTAATATGAAGTATTCAGTGTTTTCCTGAAGAATCCTCTGTAGTTTTTTTATTTTTTTTTACATTAATTCTTGTCTACAGGGTTTGGAAGAAAGTATGAGTAAGCCTAGTAAGACCTATTCCTGTGTTTGCCACCTTAATATAGTCATGGTGGGCTATTTCTGAATTCTATCAAGAAAACAATAATTAAAAAAAACAACCCTCCTTAGCCTAGAATCATGATGGCAATGGCATTGTGCCAACCCTGTTCAGTGTTATACACAAAGCAATTTAACAGAAGTTCCCCAGCACAAGGACATTGTAATTGGAAATTCACTAGTATTGAAAGGCAGTTGAGGGAGGAGAACGATGAAATTGGCCTTAATATAGAAGTTGCCAGTTTTGCTGCCGCTAGTCTTCATTTTAAGCGTGATAAGTGGAGGATTAGCAAAATCTGGACAGAAAAGTTGGCAAGTAAAAGTCAATTTAAGGGAAGGAAGAAGGGCACTGGGACTGGAAAAGAATTGAAGTCTGTTTTTTTAAGCCCCTGTAACTAAGTGATACAAATTTTGTTTTGGGCACAACATGTTTCTTTACTTGAACTGTATTCTGTTTCTTCATTTGCTCTTTTGATGTTTAATTTGCTGTCATCGGCTCTTTTTTGGATTTTCCCTAAACATACAAATTAGTCAGTTTTTATTAGACTCTGGTAAGTGTGTCATAGAAATGACAGGCTGTGTAATTTTGTGATGTGAGGTAATCAACTAACGCCAAGCCCTTTGGCTAGTACATTTATACCTCTTACAAAAGTTCAGAAACAGGCCTAGGATTGACAATATCTTTCCTTTGCAAGAAAGTATATAGTCCAGTAGAGAAATCACCACCATTTCTTGGTGTAATACAATTTTTTCTTTTAACAAGATGGAAACCCCATCGTCTTTTATTATCAATTGGATGAAGACAGAATGTGTTAAATGTTCAGCATTGTGCCTACGTTAATTCTGAAAAGCAGCTGCTGCCTCCTTCGTATTCTAAACTAATAGTATATATACAATTTGACAAATGGTTAAAAAAAAGGAAGAAAGGAAGAAGAGGCATACGACAGGCATCACCAGTCTGGTGCTCTATGTAGATTTCTGCTGGATGAAAATTGTGGGAGTTTTATTTCTATCATACTTGGGTGACACAAGATTGGATAAAGCTAATAGGGGAATTTTGGAGTCCTAAACATGAAGCAGTAATTTGGTCCACCAAGTCCTTCTTCCAAATGCAGAAACCTAATTTAATTCATTGACAAAATGAATTGACAAAGAGTGAATGTGGTGCTTTTCAACTCTGGCAATTTTAAATCCTGTGTACTTCAACTCCCAGAATTCTGTAGCCAGCATGTCTAAAGCATCCAGTGAAGGAGATACTGCCATTTCTCTAGGTAATTGATCCTTTGTTAATTGTGCTTGCTGGAGTTCAACTGCTGTGCCTTTTTCATTCATCTGTGGACAGAGAGGTAATTTCTCCAGGTGAACAGTACATTTTGCAGTACCTGTCACCCCTGCTTCTTTAAGCTTTGGGGAAGCTTAGGAGGCATATTATTATAGCACATATCCATATTTTTATGATTTTTTTTAATTAAAAGAAGATTTTACTGAGATTTTTAAAAAATGACAGAAATTTAGAAGAAGAAGAAAGATTATTAAAAGATAAAGAAAAAGTGAAGAATAAGAAAAACAAGAAAAAGGAAGTTGTCTAAAGAGCGAACTTCTAATTTTCTTTGCAGCATTTACAAACATATAATTATCATCACCTTCCTAACATATTGCATATCATAGTTACCCTCTTCCCACAAAAAATATTTTTAGTTAACCAGTCATGAAATCAGTTCATTTTTGTCCATTTTCAGCAAAAAGTTTATAAAGGGTTTTTAGTCTTTTATAAAACGAATTGTAGTTCTCTCCTTAATCAAAGAAGTCAGTGCAGCCGTTTCTGCAAATTTAGCCATAACATATTCATTCCTTTCCTCACGTGTGTCTTAGTAGCATGTATAAAGAGTACACAGAATAACTTTTCAACTTCTTCCTACTCCCATCTTTTTTCTTCTTAAACAGAGGAGAACATCCAATCACGGACATGCTAGAAAAAGAGCTAAGGTAAGAGATTCCCTGGGTCATCTTTTTAATGTTACTTTATCATGATACTTCAAAAGATGGTGATGTGACACTAAACCTATTTCCATCTTTAGTTCTGAGTCCCAGCCTTCCTAACAGGGTGCCAGATTCAGTACTTCACAATCTGAGTTCATAACCGATTTCAAGGGTCAGAATACCACAGCCATTGCTTTTTATTCCTGGGTCTTACAAGGATTTCTCAGGGGTGCCCTTTGAGTAGCTCATGTGCACTTTATCCAGCCACCTCAAAGCGGGAGGCTAAGGCAGCTGTTATCTCTGTGGCTACAGCATAACCGTAGAGCAGACTGGTTTTGGAAAAGCATGCTAAATATTATCCACCTTCTGGAAGCCATGTGAACATGTTAAATTTGTCCTTGCACTGGCTTTTGACTCTTGTTTGTTTTAGCTATGTCTGAGTTGTTCTGTTGCATACAATAAGTCAGGGTGGTGATGGAATGCCCCATTATTAAATCTTTCCCATTTAATTTTTTTTTCTATACGTAGCGGAATGCCACACTGTGAGGAAAGCCAAGCTCACTGTCATTTTGCCTGGCATGCTTGTTAACCACACGCTGGGTTTTGTTTTCCTTTTTTGGTTGCGATGGAGAATTCATTCACACTTTTCCACCACTCCAGGCTGAATTGGTGCAGCCCAGAGTTCCTATCTTGTTTTGCTTTGTTGGTTCCACTCAGAATCTTGGGACTGCTTACAAATATTATAAAATAAATAAATCTTAAGATTGCTGCTTCTGTAAAAACAGCATTGGTAGGGGTTTTACTTTTTATAATTTGACAGTAAATCATTACTGAATCAAAGCTTGGTCTTTTAGGCATTTGTCATGAATGCTTTTAATATTCTTTACATTAATACAGCCTCCAACTAGTAGTCTTTGGAAATTAATTAATTTTATTTCTATTTATTTATAAGAAAATGTGTACAGTACATTCTCAAGAATCCATATTTCACCACGTGGGCTTTTCCTGTGTAAAATTTTGTGAGCATCACCATTCCCTCCCCACAACAAATTGCTCAGCCAGTTTGAGACAAAGCTTTATTTTTAGCATATTTTTAAATGAACCTGGCAAACCACCCAGAGTAACTATGCTTGTTGAAAATACATGTAAGCAGTGCTGAGATTCAGCTGGTTTGTACTGGTTCAGGCGAACCGGTTGTTAAATCACCCCCCACCGCCGCTATCAAAATGGATCCTGGGTGTGGGGCTGTGCTGCAATGGAGAAACAGGCAACAAAGCGGTCAGCGCGAGGGAAGGAGGAGGCCACTTTCCTTCTTTCTCCCTCATGCCAGCTGCTCCGTTGCCCATTTCTCCATTGCAGCGTAGCGCCGAGGATACATTTTGATAGCGGGTGGTGGTGGTGTTTAAATTTAATATCTGGTTCGCCCAGGGTCAGGTTGGCTGTCGCGGGAAGCTCGTCCTGCATATGCAGTGCACCTGGAGGGCGGGGATGGGCCACACCTCCCATGACAGCCAACCTGACCCCGGGCAACCAGGCTGTTAAATTATTTGAGTCCCACCACTGCATGTAAGGTGACAGCTGTGGAATGGTAGGTTTGGAATTAAGGCAGGAAGAATCTACTTACTTGTTACTTACTTTTGCTACATATTTGGCGTGGGGTGGGGGGAGAAATTATATAATGAATCTGCAACTGAGAAGCCCAAATCATGTTATTTGTTTGTTGTTTAGGCTCATGTAGAAACCAAGGTCAGATGGAGTGGCAAATTATCATATATAATGGGTTCCCATCTAAGATGCCAAGAGAGGAAATTTGTCCCAGTTACACGGTTGCTAATGTTGATGGAGTTGACACCTTTTGTATTGCTCCATAGCAAAACAAAAACAAAGAACAAAAAGCCTATCTTTCTCATTAAAGCAATGCTACCTTAATTGCTAGTAGATGACTGGCAGGTCCATGACACATCAAAAGGAGGCTGTAGTCATCTGCTTCTTAACTTCAGAAGCGCTTGTGTGTTTGTTTGTTTCAGTCAAATTCGAAACTGAAATTAGTGAGGAGCCTGGCTGTATGTGAAGAATCCTCTAGTCCTTTTGTGGATGGGCCTTTGGAAACTCAAGTAAGCCAAATAACAAGTAAATGAATACCCCTTTCAGCTGGTGGGAGGGGTGTGTAGAGAATCCCTTTCAGTATTAATTATTTCTGGCCTAGATTAAGGTAAGACATCTTGAGAAAAACTTGTCTGAACCAATACACCTTGTGACAATGTGATGGCCAAGTTAAAATGTATTAAAAGTGATATTGATATACCATTGGCATATCAGTAATCTCCAATGGACTGATTACAGACTGCCCTATCTATGAGTCCATGTTCTGGACCCTTTATTAAGAAAGCCTATATTACATAGCATGATCAGGACAGGCGATTGTATCCCGAAAAGTGGTTTAAGGAGAACTTTCAGGATATAATAAGGACTTTTAATCTTCTAGTGATTCCAAATAATATCTACATATTGAATATCTTCCTATCTGTAGAACAGCAATCTATGCAGAAAATGATACACACTATGATCCATATAGTAAACCACCATCGCTCAGATACGGTGCTATAGGTATAGGATGCTATAATAAGACGACTAAACCAAGAATTGTGGCACATACTAGAAGGGATTTACCTATCCAGCATTGTAGATTATTCCAGCAATTGAGCTATGCTTAGAAAGTACCAGTGCAAAGCCCACTGGGTTATTAACCTATCTGATCTGGAAAAGTCTTCTATTGTCACACACCTAATTGATCATTTATTGGTTGGCTCCCTAAGCAGAACTGAGTGTTCTCTTAGTGTGAAATATCATGTTTTCTCCCCTTCTTCTTCTTTTTTTTTGGTGGGATCAGCAAGGAAAAACAGGGACAGAACAACCTGTCTAGTCTAGCCTTCTGTCTAAATCAAATCAATATTTTTAATATATCTACTGTTTGCCTCATAAGTAGGGAATGTTGATAGCATTAAAAATTATTGATTCCACACACACACACACACATATATATATATAATATATATATATATATATATATATATATATATATATATATATATTTATTTATTTATTTATTTATTTATTTATTTAAAGCTCATACACAGATGAAAACTTAGCCACATGGAGAAGGGTAGGCCAGAATCTTCAGTGATTGATGGCCAACCTGACCCAAAGTAAAATTCCTTCCTAGATCCAAAAAGTTGATCATACGATGCTTCCAGCTTCTGTTGATTGCAAAGCATCAGCAAATACAGCTTTTGTCCTGTCATTAGGATATCATACATTTGCACATCAGTTGCCCATCTGACAAGGAAGATGACAAATCTGCAAAAGATGGTCCTGAAAAAGAAGAAAAAGAGAAAAACAAAGAGAAGGCCCCCAAGAAAATGTTGTCTAGAGGTAAGACAATCTTGGGTTCCAGCCACATCTGTTCATTGCAAAATTCCAGATGCCAATAAATTATTAAAGAGACATTTCCTAAAAATCTTAAAAGTGAATTAGTAACACATTTTAATAATCCCTGAACCTATATTTGATGTCATTCAGTTTGTTGATCATTTATTTGTTAGTTGCATATCTTGTCTTTCCTCAAGGAATACATAGCCATAAGTTCCCCCCTAAACCACACTCCTGTGACGTAGATTGGTTGGAGTGATGGAACTTGGCCCAAGCCATCCAGACATTTTCTGTATCTGAGCCTCCCATATCCAATGTGTTGATTAGCCATAGCATTGAAGACAGAGTAAAGAAAAAATTTGCAAGCTTATATAGTTAGGTAAGTTAAGACTAATGCTATTGTGTTTTTAAAAATCTTAATGTCGAGGTGCATGTAAAGACTCAAATTTGCTTGAAGGTGCACACTTTGATAATATTCCCCACTGCCAATGAGAGAACACTTGGATTCCTTCCCACAAAAAAAAACTTCCCCTAATGGTAAGATTCAGCAAAGAGGCAGAAGATCAGATAGGAATGAAGATGTACATGATGAAGTTTATGGTCTCAGAGTAACAAATTATATACCAATACACATATGTGTGCATGTGCGTGCACGCACACATACATATACACACATGAATGTATGTAGACATATGTGTACATACACATATGTACACAAGTACATATACACATACCACTTAGTGGTGCTTGTTTAGGAACCCCCCCTTTTTTTTTTGCCATTTCCATAGTGACTTGAGAAAGTTTCTAACACCAAGGGATAGAACTATACTGAGTTCCTGGTTCAATCCCTGCATCCTCTTTTCTCCTAGGGCTGAAAAATGAAAAAAAAATTCTGTCCCAATTTTGTCCCAATTTTCCTCCATGTACAGATAGTCTTTGACTTATAACTATTCCTTTAATGCCCATTCAAAGTTACAACGGCACTGAAAAAAAGTGACTTACGACCAGTTTTCACACAACCATTGCAGCTTCCTCAAAGTCACATGATCCAACTTCAGCTGCTTGGCAACTGGCATGTACTGCATTTACGATGGTTGTAGCATCCCAAGATCCTGGAATTGTCATTTGCAGCTTTCCTAGGGAGCTTTTTGCAAGCAAAGTCAATGGGGATGGCAGATTCGCTAAACAACTGCATGGTTCACTTAACAACTGTAGTGATTTGCTTCATAACCATGCCAAAAAAAAAGGTAAAATGGGGCATGACTCGTTTAACAAGTGCCTTGCTTAGCAATAGAAATTTTGGGCTCAATTGGGATCGAGGACTACCTGTACCTTAAACCTCACCTGAGTCTCTTTTTACTGCTGCACTGTTACAATGGCATCTTAGTACCTGTGCATTACCTTACTAGTTATTTAATTAGAGCCTTGGTGGGGCAGGCTGTTAAACACCTAGCACTTAGCGCCAGCTGCCTGCAATTAGTGCAGGCTCGAATCCCACCAGGCTCAAGGTTGACTCAGCCTTCCATCCTCTCGGGGTAGGTAAATTGAGGACCCAAGATTGTTGGGGGCAATAAGCTGACTTTGTAAAAATGCCGCTTAGTAATAAGCAGGCATATACAATGGAATGAAGGCTATTGCTGAGCGCATTGGGTTATGCTCCAAAAATTGTAAGCCGCCCTGAGTCTCCGGAGAAGGGCGGCATATAAATGTGAATTTAAAAAAAAAATTAAAATGTGTGCTTTTGAAATGTGAAACAGCATGATAAGAGAACTGTTCACTTGAAATTATTGCATCTTTCTTTTTTTTTCCATTGGCACACTGCACACAGTCTTCACCATCTCAGAGATGTGTGAAGGTATTTTATAACTAACTAAGAGGCTTGGTGGCACAGTGGTTACAATACAGTATTGCAGGCTAAGTCTGAATTCAGATCAGAGCCAGCAGTTCGATCCTGACCGACATAAGGTTGACTCAGCCTTCCATCCTTCTGATAAGGACCCAGATTGTTGGGGGCAATATGCTGACTTTGTAAACTTCTTAAAGAAGACTATAAAGCACTGTAAAGCGGCATATAAGTCTAAATGCTACTGCTATTCTTATAAGTTTAGGTAGCAGTACATTTCATTTTGCCTCCCCCCAATGAGATTTAAAATAATTAATAACCCTGGGGATTATGGTAGAAGAAAAAAATCTGCCATTGTGTATTGTAATGTGGCACAGGAAATAATCTGCAAAGTTGGAAAAACTATATTCAGATTGCATGAAACAATTATTCTATATATCACCCTGTATTGGGCATGCCGGTTTTTACATTTTTTTGGTGCACGGACGGTCTAAGACCAGGTTATATATGGGGCAATCACATGAAGGCATGTGTATGAGAGTTTGCTTTCCTAGAGAATGCTGTGTTCCAGCAGACATAGCATAGCAAGCATACACGTTTCCACTGAGCTGCAGCCCACTAAATAATTGCTTCCAATATTTAAACTCTGCAGGGTGCCTCTGCGCACAGCATTTCCGCTAGATGAGCTATCTGTTTCCTTCTGTATGATCACAAATGTTGTGTATCTCTACTGGAGGAAAAAATGCTATTTGTTGCTGATTCGTTAAATAGACCTATAAAGCTAAAAGCCTATTTAATCAACCAATTCACCTAGGCTGGCAACTCTAAACTCTGTGGAATTTGGGATGAAAAGAATGAGAAATTTGAATAAAAGGAGCCAAAAACTCCTAACAGCATCTGTGTTTGCTTTCTCTTCCTCTGAGATCAAAAGGCTTTGTAAATAATGCAGAACCTAACATAGTTATTACAAAAGCCTGGTATGTGATGATTTGTCCCACACAACTTTTTCTGATGGATTAGTGTAATCTTTGTTAATATGTGCTTGAAGATCAAGCACTGAGGTTTGATAATTTGCACTCTAGGAAAAACAAGACCAATCTATTTCTGGTCTATGTCATTTTATAGTAATGATAATGGTGATCCCCTCTCACCACCTTAAGAAATGCTCAACTCCAAGGTGGAAGCCCTTTCCATTATGGTGGAATGGGTAGTAAGAAAATGCCCGTATTGAAATATTTAAAATTAATTTCACTCTCCAAATTAGCCTAAATGTTTAAAGTTGAATTTAAAGAGACAAGGTTGGAGTGTGCATTGATGCGCATGTCAGAAAATGCCTCATATGCTCTCAACTATGACTTTACTTGTGTTGGACTATAGCTCCCATTGTTTACTCTTATTCTGAGCAGTATTTTGGCACAAAAGGAATTGTAGTGCAACATTTGAGTATCCCACTGAATGGAAATGACTATACTGAAATTGTGTTCATTCCATCATCTGCATGAAACTGTAGTCCGTCCGTCCTTCCTTCCTTCCTTCCTTCCTTCCTTCCTTCCTTCCTTCCTTCCTTCCTTCCTTCCTTCCTTCCTTCCTTCTCCCCCCTCCCTCCCTCCCTTTTTTCACTTTTTTTTCCTCCCCCCCCCCTTCTATAAAGTAGGTCATTTCTTGAGTTTGCTTCTATTGTCTGTTATAGATTCCAGCCAGGAATACACAGACTCCACTGGAATAGATTTGCATGAATTTTTAGTAAATACACTGAAGAAAAATCCAAGGTAGGTTCCAGGAGTGGTCATGTTGTGAATCCTGCAACTGCATGCAGAATTAAAAATGAGAGGCACATATATAACCAAGGGTAGTGTTAGTTGCCAAAAAATCTAACATGTTTATGTTGGTATGTGTCTGCTAAGGGTAGGATGGAGCAGCTAAGCAGCCTTCCATGCCCTCCTGAAATCATGGAATGATGTAAGTATCATGAACATGAATTGCATATAATTTAAAGCATCCTCTCAGTTTACCTAGTCTTACTACTCCCAAGCACTTCTATGCTTATCTTGCCTTGGAAAGTCTTGAATTTGACACGGCAACAGTGAGATCTGGAGTTTAATTGGGCTTTGGCTAATGCCCAGGTTCTGAGTAACAGTGCTCCAAGGAATCATGATAATATTTTTATAGAGTACTGCTGATTGGTCTACAACTTGGTTAGTATCTCCCTTGCCATTACCAATTTACCACTAATGGAGATCAAAAGATTTGTGACAACTTTCCCCATTGTCTGCCTAGTCATGGAGTGCAATATAACAGGATGACATTTGGCAGGGGAAAGTTGATCCTGTCTGCAGATTGTGGGAAATATGTAATAATGAATAAAATCTCATTAATTTTTTTTCTTAGAGTAACGTGATATGCACAGGTTTCCTACTTGTGTTGTTACTGGACTGTAATCTTAGCCTTGTTACGTCATTCATCTGACCCTTTAGAAAATCATGGAAAGCCGAATCATTCATGATGCAAGCTTGTTGCTACCTATTTGCTTGCTCATTTACATTTTGCAGTTTCTCCAGAGGGGTAAGAGGGATGTACATAACTTTGTAGCATAGGTTTGAAAATAGAGAAAATGTGGCTGGCCTAGAGTTACTAAGTAAGGTTCCATTGGTTTTTGAGTTCTTTCTTTAAGGCTTGAACCACTGACTGTGATGGCACAGACTTTCATTAAAATAGAATATATGCTCCTATGCTACATTTGTATAGTATATACTATACTATATACTATAGTATATAGCACTCAAGGCCTGCAGGCTGGATCTGGCTCACAGGGTGCTTAGATCTGGCTCGCAGGGCTGCCCTGGAAACACGGCCCACAGTATCTCTGCCGACCCGCCCCCCCCCGGGCTCCATTTTTGCTGGTGCAGGTCTGCAGCAGGTCAAGCTGGCCACGCCTACCCTGGCCACGGTTACCCCAGCCACACCCACTCAGCCGTCCAAGATCAAACACAACCCTGATGCAGCCCTCAATGAAATGGAGTTTGATATCCCAGGGAAATAGAGAGGGAGGGAGGGAGGGAGGGAGGGAAGGAGAGAGAGAGAGAGAGAGAGAGAGAGAGAGAGAGAGAGAGAGTGAGTATGTATGTGTGTGTGTATATATATATATATATATATATATTTATTTATTTATATTTATATATTTGTTTTCGTAGATTTTCACGGGTAAAGGTATGTAGGTCTTGGTGTATTCGGGTCTTGTCCCGTGTAAGATTGAGAATACCTTGGCAAGCGTTTAAATCTCATCCGTCATCTTCAGGCTGGTGTCTTCAGCGTTCTCCTGGGAGAAGTGTGTGATTGTGGCTGTTTTCCCTTTTAAACTCTAGAGTTGGCTGTGTTGTTACTTCTTGATTGGTTTGTGGAGTTGATGTATGCAGATTGGATGGCTTTTTCCTGAGACCCTGTGTGGCTGAGGTGCTGGTTGTGTGTCTCTCAGCCTTTTGTGTTGTAACAACCTGGGTAATGGGCTGTGTGATGACCTTCTGAGTTCTATTGTTGTGACGTCCTGGGTGTGGTGCTGTAATCTCCTGGGTCGTTGTCTGTGCTGCAACCTGCTGATGTTTTGTGTTGTGATCTCCTGAGTTCTGTGATGTAGTATCCTGGGTGGAAGGCTGTGATGTGGCATTCTGGGCCTTGGTTTGGCTCGAGTTTGAGGTCTGGCTATGTGTTTATAGCGTGTGTCAGTTTGCTTAGTTTGGGGGTTGGAGGGGGTGTAGCAGCTGGTGTTGCAGCCATGGTCTGGTTTCTGGATGGTGGTTGCCTTTCATCTGTGGCGTGGGCTTGGGTTTGAGTCTGGTGAAGGAGATTGGTGGTGGCATCATGTGTTATTTTGGGTCCGTGTTGGTTTTTGTGGCTGGGACTCGTTTGTTGATTAGGGCTAGTTTCCAGATGTCTGGTAGGCGGAAGTATCATCCCGTTTATTCATGTTATGGGGTGTTTCTCTATTTCGATGGCTTCCCTAATTATTCTCTTGTTGAAGTGTTCAGTATTGGAGATAAGTTTGGATCCCTCAAAATCAATTTCATGTCCTGTGGCTTTAAGGTGCTGGAAAAGGGAGGAAGTTTTTCTTCTTTTCTGACTGCGTTCTTGTGTTCTGCGATGCGTGCATTTATTCTCCTGTTGGTTTGTCCAATGTATGTGGCTGGGCAAATTTTGCATGGTATTTTATAAACTCCTTGGTTTTCTAGCTAGATCTTGTCTTTGGGGTTTCTTAAGATGTTGGCTATTTTTTGGTCAGTGCCAAAGGCTGTCCTGATATTGTGTTTGTGGAGAATTTTGCTGATTTTATCTGTGGTGCCTTTGATGTAAGGGAGGAGGGCGATGCCATTGTCCTGTTCTGTGTCTTGGTTTTTGGGGGGAGTCTCCCAAGGAGTTTATAAAATACCATGCAGTCCCAGTCCCAGCCACAAAAACCAACACCGGACCCAAAATAACACATGATGCCACCACCAATCTCCTTCACCAGACTCAAACCCAAGCCCACGCCACAGATGAAAGGCAACCACCATCCAGAAACCAGACCATGGCTGCAACACCAGCTGCTACACCCCCCTCCAACCCCCAAACTAAGCAAACTGACACACGCTATAAACACATAGCCAGACCTCAAACTCGGAGCCAAACCAAGGCCCAGAATGCCACATCACAGCCTTCCACCCAGGATACTACATCACAGAACTCAGGAGATCACAACACAAAACATCAGCAGGTTGCAGCACAGACAACGACCCAGGAGATTACAGCACCACACCCAGGACGTCACAACAATAGAACTCAGAAGGTCATCACACAGCCCATTACCCAGGTCGTTACAACACAAAAGGCTGAGAGACACACAGCCAGCACCTCAGCCACACAGGGTCTCAGGAAAAAGCCATCCAATCTGCATACATCAACTCCACAAACCAATCAAGAAGTAACAACACAGCCAACTCTAGAGTTTAAAAGGGAAAACAGCCACAATCACACACTTCTCCCAGGAGAACGAAGCTGAAGACACCAGCCTGAAGATGACGGATGAGATTTCAAACGCTGCCAAGATATTCTCAACCTTACACGGACAAGACCGAATACACCAAGACATATATATATATATATATATATATATATTACTATAGATGCAAGAACAGAAAGGGGGAAATGGGCATGAATTACATGGTTACAAAGAATAGTGATCATTCTAAAAAATCCTCCTTTGAACAGTTCCTCTACTCTGCTTCTGTTTCATTAATAAACAGTATCAAAACTGAATGCCTCACGTTAGGTATGTTTTGATAATACTGTTTCTCTTTAATAACAGAAATTGTATGAGAGTCTATGGGTTGTAATGCTTCTCGTCTCTATGCAGAAATGAATTTTGCCTGAACAAATTTTTTTAAAAATACTGCTTTTAACTTGCTACATCTGTTTTGGATCTGTCAGTGCAGAACAGATAACAGTGCCTTTGTTGTTGAATCACCTTGAGCTTTTAGCTTAATATTAGAAAAAGAGGAAGACATAAATCTACAGATTTTGCCAAGAGACTTTTCTTTCTCTGCACTGAATGTTTTGCTTTATTTCTCCCTTGATCTTCCTTTAACAGGGATAGGATGATGCTGCTAAAATTAGAACAGGAGATCCTGGACTTTATTAATGATAACAAGTAAGTAAGCCGGGTTGATTTATGAATAAGGGTAACTGTAGAGACCACAAACTTTCTCGTCTTGAGAAGGAAATAATCCATTTGTTGAAAGTGCAGGTGCTCTGTTTCTTTCTCCTCTTTTCCTCAACAGGTTAAGCGTTAGTATATCTGCATGTATGACCCAGTCAGGTTTTGTTTTTGTTTTTTGTTCAGGACTGGTATAGAGCAACTATGGAGTTTCCATTTCCTTGTTTGTTTGTTTGTATCCTGCCTTTAGTTATTTTTACAAATAACTATTTAAACTCTGCGTCTGGATTCAGAATAATGTCTCCTGAATTTAGTAGACGTTATACCCAGCTACACAATTCTCTGGTTCCTAATTGAACCAGCGGCAAAAAAAAAAACAACTACCCCCAAAGCCATTTTGGTACATTTTATTTCATTTTCTCTTTCTCCAAGCAGCTTAAGGATAGCTTTCAAGATTCTTCTCTCCCACCCGAGTTTTATCTTTGGAATTATTCTCGATCATTCAGAAGGCATTAGAGTTAAATGGGAATTTCAGCCTTGGCCTTCCAGTCATAGTTGAATGGTTAGAGCGTGCAACTTGGGTGTCCTCCTGGACGTATGGCTCAATATGGAGGAGCAGGTGGGAGCCGTTGCCAGGGGGGCCTTTGCCCAGGTTCGCCTGGTGCGCCAGTTGCGCCCCTACTTGGACCAAGATTCCCTATGCACGGTCACTCATGCGCTCGTGGCCTCCCGTCTCGACTACTGCAATGCTCTCTACCTGGGGCTGCCCTTGCGGACTATGTGGAAGCTTCAGCTGGTGCAGAATGCGGCCGCGTGGGTGGTGATGGGAGTGGTCCGATTCTCCCATGTGACACTCCTCCTGTGCAGTCTGCATTGGTTTGCCAGTTGCCCTCCATGTAAGATTCAAGGTGCTGGTGTTAACCTATAAAGCCCTGCATGGCTTGGGTCTGGGGTACTTGCAGGAGTGCCTCCTACCACCATCGAGGTCCAATCGCCCAGTACGCTCCCACAGACAGGCCCTCCTGGGGGGTGCCATTGGCCAGACAATGTCGGTTGGCGGTCCCCCGGGGGAGGGCCTTCTCTGTGGGGGCGCCCACCCTTTGGAACCAACTACCCCTGGAGCTACATCTGGCCCCTGACCTGCGCTCCTTCCGTCATGATCTCAAGATCTGGCTGTTTTTACAGGCCAGCCTGGATTGAGCGGGGTTGGGGATTTTAATTTCGGGATGTTTTAATATTTTATAATTATTTGGATTGGGTAAATTGTTTATATATTGTATCTATGTTTCTGTGTAAGCCGCCCCGAGTCCCCCCGGAGATGGGGCAGCATATAAATCCAAATATTAAATTAAATTAAATTAATGCACAAGCTGCTGTTGCTGCTGCGCAAAAATTCAGGGCTTCCCTTGGGACGCCCGCCAAGTCAAATGGGCAATAAAACCGTGCAGTCAAAAGCCATCTTCTTTTTCTGGGCAGTATTTTTACCCTTTTCACACAGCCACCCGTATTGCTATACCTGTGAACATTTCTGCATAAATTGTAGCTTGTACAGTTTTCTCTGGATTCAGCATAATAAAAAGTTGATATAAAAACAAAGTTGGCTTATCATTATCTTCTTCTGTGCTAGAAGCATCTTAAATTGACTGTGCAGCTATTCATTTATTTGTCAAGGAACTTTCCAACCCTTTACAATAAAGCGATCTTAGAGTCTATAATAAACACGTCTGCTAAGCCTCAGTGGCCTATAATCAGTGTGTGCATGTGTGTGCGCCTATAGATTGTATATGTAATTTAATCATGTAATACCCAGCCAACTTTTTAGGATTAGCTGAAAATCACTAATTCAGCTGGCTAAAAGTAGTGTAATATGAACAAGTCTGACTGGAAAGTTATAGATTTGCAGCTTTGATTATTGGGTTACTGTTACTGTGTCTTTGTAATTGGCCCAATCTAATTCTAGAATTATTGTGGTCATAAAATGAAATAACTCATACACTCAACTATCCTACCCTGACAGTTGTTTATTTGGGGCAGAATATAGCAAGATTCAACCAAGAGCTATGATACGGTTCATATTTTAGAAAGTTTATTTCCCTCAGTATTTATTGGTCAGCTGGTGCCAAATGATATTGGGCAGCTTACTGCATAGGTATATGTGCCCATAATATAATTATATATCAATATTTAAGTTATTATTCCTAGAGCCAGTACACATGACTAGAAATGGATTGGTTGTGCATGACATTCATTGCATAAAGCTATAGGAAGAGCTGCTTCAGTGCCCATCCTAGAAGAGTCCACAAGTGTATTGAATGAACCACTAATAGAGATGAGAAGATTTTTCTGGATTGCCAATGATTTTTAATACATTTTAAATATTGTATCAGTGAGGCAATATTACCAAGTTGCTAGTGATGGTTTTAGTTCCCCGTATTGGTATTAAATGAATGGATGCTTTCTACAGTCGTTTGGCTGGACCTTTTTCCTTGTTCAATTTGCTGAATGAGGGTATGTCTCTGATAACTCATCCCACCAACTGCCATGGAGCCAATGACCAAGGAGCCTATGATCAATTGCCCACATGTTCAGTTTTCAGGAAGATCTAGTTGAGCATTAACTTCTATGGAAACCAATATTTATTTGTTCTGCAGACGTGTTATAATTACAATTCAAGAATGATCAGAAGAAGAAAACACTGGGCTTTGCAGGGCCAGTTTATGGGAGATGGTAAATTTAGGAGGGCAGGCATCAATTGATGGGATGCTACAGGTCGTCCTGGACTTACAACTGGTTGCTTAATGACTGAGTGAAGTTACAATGGACTTTTGAAAAAAACTACTTACAACCCATCCTTGAAGTTGAGACTGCCTTTCTCCCCCATAGTCACCTGTTGCATTTCAGGCATTTGGCAACGTTTGCATTGATAACTGGTTCCAATGACCCACAGTCACACGACTACAACATGCAACTTTTTTTTTTCTTACTAATTTCTGACATTTTTCGCTGGCTTCTGGCAAAAAAAATCTCACCATTTGGAAGAATGGATTTACTTAATCACATGATTCATTTAAAAATCACAGTGACTCGCTTTGCGACTGTTGTAAAAATGGTCGTAAAATTGAGCCTGTCACAAGGTAACTTGCAGAGTTCTAGGTTTTTCTGGTTGCTGGGTTTTCAACTGCAGTAGAAAATGAAACTGTATCGACAAATACATGTTTAGTTTTGGTTTAGACTTTTCAAGAGACACTGAAGAGGTCAAAAATGAATGTCCACAAGTTGTTCCTTTCTCTAAATGCCCTTTTCCCTTATAGGTGCTTTTTCAAGAGACAAGTGGACTTTTTTTTTTCTTTTGAAGACGTTTCGCTTCGCATCCAAGAGAAACATCTTCAAAGGGAAAAACAAGAAAGTCCAGTTGCCTCCTGCAAAAACACCTTTGGGACAACCATGGCCTGGATGACTGAGAACCTCTACAGACTTTTCCCTCATACCACACCAGGATGCTCTCTGCAGGTAGCTATATTTTAGAAAGTGTTTATGTCCATTGAATATTACTTGGACCGAGATTCCCTACGCATGGTCACTCATGCGCTCGTTGCCTCCCGTCTTGACTACTGCAATGCTCTCTACCTGGGGCTGCCCTTGCGGACTATGCGGAGGCTTCAAAATGCGGCCGTGCGGGCAGTGATGGGAGTGACCTGATTCTCCCATATGACACCCCTCCTGTGCGATCTTCATTGGTTGCCAGTTGCCCTCCATGTAAGATTCAAGGTGCTGGTATTAACCTATAAAGCCCTGCATGGCTCGGGTTTGGGGTACTTACAGGAGCGCCTCCTACCAGCATCGAGGTCCAATCGCCCAGTACGCTTCCACAGGCAGGCCCTCCTGGGGGTGCCGTCGGCCAGACAATGTCGGTTGGCAGTCCCCCGGGGGAGGGCCTTCTCTGTGGGGGCGCCCACCCTTTGGAATCAGTTACCTCTATAGCTGTGTTTGGCTCCGGACCTGCGCTCCTTCCGCAGTGATCTCAAGACTTGGCTGTTTGTACAGGCCGGCCTGGACTGAGCAGGGTTGGGAATTTTAATTTAAGGGTATTTTAATTAGATTTTATTATAATTGGATTAGAATTAATTTGATAAATTTTGTATTTATTGTATATATATTTTTGGGTAAGCCGCCCCGAGTCCCCCCGGAGATGGGGCGGCATATAAATCCAAATAAATAAATAAATAAATAAGTCCTGTAGAACCTGTTACTGCCCACAGTCAGTCTCTCTCCTTCAGCTAACATTTTGTTTCATTTCATAGGCCTAGGGCATTTCATGTAATGACAGGGCAATCGGGCGTTTGCATTTTTCGTTCTGTACCTAGTTTGCCAGCTTTTTAAAGTCAGGGTTGCTTCATTGTGCCCTTGCTTTAGTAAAGAACTTCAGTATAAGTAATTCTGAGATGACATTTTTAATTAAAGCAACATAGTGATTCATGGCTTTTATTTTTTATTGTCTTACTCTTCGCCCTTGCTGTGGTCAGCAATCAGTTTAAGAAGTTTCCTCAGATGACCTCATACCACAGAATGCTTCTACACCGGGTGGCTGCCTATTTTGGCATGGACCACAACGTAGACCAAACGGGGAAAGCTGTCATTATCAACAAGACCGGCAACACAAGAATGTAAGGCAAGAATGCATTTCAGCTAGGAAGGGGGTAACTGGGAAATAAATTACATTCTTAGTCCTTTAACACTTCTTTTGCTCTTTGGAATAGTCAGAGCTCTTTCTTACTAGCTAATTCCACAATTATAAAGTTATGAGATACCATCAGGACCATCATATTTTACTGCTTCTTGTGCAGACTGTTTGCAGCAACCTTGAGATTATTTATGTCTTCCCTTGTTTTGCCTAACTGATTAATGACAGAAATGAAATATGTCAGTCAAAATTCTTTATGACAGCCTCTTAGTGATTGCTCTTATGCGTGATAGTGCAATGGTTAGCTTTCCATTCTTCCAAGGTCGATAAAATGAGGACCCAGATTGTTGAGGGCCATATGCTGACTCTAAACTGCTTAGAGAGGGCTGGAAAGCACTGTGAAGTGGTGTATGTAAGTTTAGTGCTGTTCTAAAATTTTGACAGGCAGCATGGTGCCCTCCAGTTGCTTGGAAACGTCTATCAGACACAGCCCACATGTCCGAAAAGACATACCATTCCTTTCCTGGTCACAAACCCTTTCCACCATTCTTCTGTTTTTTCCCATTGAAGGAAGAAAAACACCTAAAATGCTATGGCTTTCTTCCCTATTTTCTTCCTTCCTCTTAAACAGGGTGTGCTGGAGTTTCCTAGAGGGGTCCTGTGTTATGTTGGCATTAATGTTAGGTGCCATTTTAAAACTGCCATGTGAAGTGCCTGCCAGCATGAGGTTTTTGTTTTTTGTTTTAATCTCAGTATCTATGGGCCACAGTTTGGAATTCCTTTAAAAAGACACAGTTTTGACTTTCGTGTCACTCTTAAGGTTATAAGTATCCCAGGGCTGAGAAGGAGGAGGAGGCAGGGAACAAAATCCAAGTACAAGAACACAGTGGAAGGTGGATGAATTTCCCTAGACATAATTTGAACTGGAAATGAATCAAGCTCTTCTGCCTGCTTCCCAATAGAGTAATGGCTCAGGTGATCTTTGAATGATTCCAAAGTCTGTACAGGTTTTCAAATTGAAATTCCTCATTTTAAGCAATAAAGAAGGTTCTATGTTGCTTTGCTGGGTAGGTTGCTTTGTAGAACCACTCCCAAAGCAACTGAGGTGAAAATGCATCTGCTATGAGACTTATTTAGGCTACAGGATCTACTTCATATGCACCTAGCTGGAAAGAAAAGAATATCATCTGTCCCACTAAGCATTATTTTTACCAGAAATAGCACTTCAGTGCCAAATTTTACTTAGGAAATTTTCTCTGGCTTCACTGAGACAAATATTTCTGAACCCGCCCACCTCCCCCAAAAGCTTCTTATTGGGCGAAAACTTGGTAAAACTGGATGCAATTCCGCTGCAAGTATAAAGCTTTACCTAGATAAATTTTGAGCTGATCTGTATAGTACAGATATACCAGTATTAAGGATAGACCAAACATAGTCTAAAGCAATGGCTCCCAACCTTTTGAGCACCAGGGACCGGTTTCGTGGAGAGAGGTTCTTCCACAGACCAGAGGGGGGGCATGGTTTCATGTGCTGCCTACATCCCATGGATGGGGCTTCGCTTGTTTGTGCAGATTGGTTTTTGGCATGTTGCGGACCAGGGCCAGTCCACAGACTGGGGGCCTAGTCTAACAGGAAGCCTTTTAGGGAATGGAGAGGACTGTTTGGCTGAAATCTGGCATATGCCAGTTGTGAACCTAGTGTCTCCTCATAGGTGCATTGGTGTATAGGGCACGTGAATAAATCTTTTACTTCTTTTGCATCCTGAACTGCCTCACCATCTCATCTGCTAAAAATTGGTTTGGGTCTTCTCCACAGCCCTGAGCAGAGGTTCTCTGAACACATCAAAGATGAGAAGAACACTGATTTTCCACAGAGGTTTATCCTCAAGCGAGATGATACCAGCATTGATCGAGATGATAATCAGGTAAGAGAGGCTTTTTTTATTTTTTTACTGACACTGCTTCTTTGTAATATTTATTTACTTGGTTAAGTTCCCACAAGTTATTTTATATCATTCAGTCTGAATCATATTTGTATGGAAAGCAGCCTTCTCTCTAATCTGGTGGCCTCTGGCAGTGGTGGGACAACAACTTGTAATTACTAGTAACATGATACAGATTTGGATATATTGACTGGGAACTTTAAAAAATTGCAGGAAGGATGTTGGTTTAGTTTTTGCTGGTTTAGTTTTCAGATAGGAGAGTCACAGAATCATATTTTTTGAAAGGGTTTATGGGGAGTTCCAAGAAGAGCTGTAATGGATTGCAAAATTCAACTCAACATGCAAAGCATTAATTACAGGATTCAAAGTTTGTATGTACAAACTTTGTGCAATCCATTCTTTTTCCTCACCATGTTAGAAAATGGGTTCAGTCATTGAAGCTAAATGTAGAGAGATTCAGGACAAATAGAAGAAAGACTATACCACATAGTCATTAATGGAAATTTGGGGCACTGGAGATGAATTATAGCTCATCAGTTTAAAGCAGGGCTGTCAAACTTGTGGCCTGCGGGCCGGATGCATCACGTGCTGGCCACACCCAGTTTAGTGAAGGGGAAAAATGTCAAGATGCTACCATAACAACACGAGTTTGACATCCCTGGTTTAAAGGAATTAGACAAACACTTGGTATTCTTTAATATTTAATATTGACCACTCTTTAATATTTCTGAAATCACAAGCAATATCCCTTCAATATTATTTGCAAATAATCAACTGAAATAAACAAAATCAAGGAAGTAACAGTGAAAAATCCATACAATCTATGTTTGTGAGCTTCCAGAATGTATCCAATTGGCCACTTGTAACAAAGAATGCTGGAATAGATGGGCAGTGGACTTGATTCAATGGGGCTCTTTATATGGTTTTATATTTTCATTAAGTTAAAGAACAATAAGGTTTAGCTTCAATTGTTGAACCTGAGAATTAAGAGCATCTTTTTTTCTGTGAGATTATTTCGATTCTGATGAACTAGAGAAGAAGGGAACATGCTAAATTGGTATTCCTTCTAACAAAAAAGGATAGCTTGCAGTTTAACGGGATACTTAGATTTAGATATTGTGTTATAATGTTGAAGGTGAGGTCATGTTGTGCCTGCCAAGCTGCCTGTTACATGGATTATATGGGCTTGATTTATACATGCAAACTACGAACTATGATTGAAAGCAAAATAAATCTTAGTTTTTGTATGTCACAAATATTGTGATGAAAGGCTTTAAAAAATGCTCTCCAAAACCTGGAAATATTTTCAATTTACCCAGGAAAATCTAAGCAGCTTAAAGAATTCAGGATTCTTATGGATTGTATGCATAAGGTTTGCTGCTGGGTTTGGCACAGAGTAAGGCTGTAACTGAACAAAGTTCTATTTGTCATTAGATTAGGATCCCGCTGCAAGATGGACGAAGGAGCAAATCTATAGAAGAACGAGAAGAGGAATATCAGAGGGTTAGGGAACGCATATTTGCACGGGAGGTAAGCATGGATAAATTTTGATGGGACCAAGAAGATACTCAATGTTCAATGTATCCATAAGTTGATTTGTGTTTAATCAAACACTGAATCATTATATGTTTGCTGGGGCGCAAACAGGAATCACCAGGAAATTGCAAATACAGTACAACTGTGAAGGTTCTTTACGAGATTTTAAGACACAGAAACAGAAGGTTGATCAAGTTAAGCAGCTGAATTTTATCTAATCCAACCTTAAGGCCAAGATAGCCACTTAGCAATCCCAACAAGACAAGTAAGCTGTGCTCTGATACCAAGAAACAAGCCATTAGCTCTCAGAAGTTAGAGCAGTGTACTCCCAATAATGGCCTGCTGTAATGATAGTACGAGAAAACCATTAGTGTCAGGAAAAGGAGGGAGAACAAAAGGGATAATAATCCAGACTTGTAAGTAAAAGTTGTTTCTGCCATTTCTAAGGAATGCAATTATCTCTCTTTTTTCCCCTAGCTATCAGGAAGTTTTGAAATGCAGTGGTGCTTAAACGTTGGTTAACCATTTTGAATTTTCAATGTTCTGCATACATATGACCTAAAACGTAATTTGTTCTCCACACAAGTCCTAAAGCAAGACATAAAAAACTCAGTTCAACAAATGAATCAAAAATTATTCTTGTTCATTGATCTATTGAGGAAAATGATCCAAAGCTACATATTTGTGGGTGGTAAAAGTATGTGAACCTCTTGTCTCTGGGGCCTGGCTGAAAGAGCTACCTACTGAAGGATTTCAGCTCCATGTTTGCTTGGATTGCTGAAATCCAAGTAGGCATGGAGCTGAAATCCCTAGGTAGGCAGTTCTTTCAACCAGCCCCCAGAGACAAGAGGCAGTCTTCTTGATTGGGATTAGTAGTTTGCAACCTTCATTGTTAGATTCCCAATGGACTTTCTAGGGAAGCCAGCAGAGAAGATTGCAAATGGTGATCACATTATTGTGGGCCAGTTTGCAATTGGGTGTATATGCTAACAGGTTGTCAAATATCCAGGTTGCATTCATGTGACCATGGTGGGGTGCAATCTTTTGCAAGCATTTGGAAATGCTTTACAGGACGTAAAGCATCCTTTCTGAGGCTATCATTTATTCAAACTGTCATTAAGTGAACAGTCACAGATCGGGGACTATCTGTAGGCCTGTAGGCCTATCTTTAGGCCTGCATTGCTGCCTCCGGATAAGGATGGTTTATCATTACTGATGGAACTATGAATTCTGAATTATGCCAACAAAATTCTTCAGGAAAATGAGCTACTGTATCCATGAACTGAAGCTGAAGAAAAATTGGGTCATATGGCAAGACAACAACCCAAAGCACACAAGTCATGTAACCAAAGAATGGCTTATTTTGGAATTGCCAAGTCCAGGATCTGACCATAGTTGTATAGAAATGTTATGGAAGGACCTGAAGTGGGCAGTTCCTGTAAGGAATCCCAACTACAGTCTGGAGTTGAAGCTGTTTTGTAAACTGATCTGCAGGAGTGATCAACAATTCCTGGAAAGGTGTTATTGCTACCCAAGTGCTATAGCAGTTACTGAAAGCAAATACAAATAGACCATTTTCCTCAATAAGTAAATGTACAAGTATAATTTTTGCCTCATTTTTTTTTTAAATTTCTTCGTCTTGTTTTTTAAGACTTAGGTGGAGAACAGATAACTGTTTTAGGTCATATTTTTGTAGAAACATTGAAAATTCAAATGGGTTCATAAGCACTGTTAGAGGACTGCCACCAAATTTCTTCACAGTTGTACAGGTAGTCCTCCGTGTACGACTACAATTGATGCCAACATTTCTGTTGCTAAGTGAGACAGTTGTTAAGTAGTTTTGCCCCATTTTATGACCTTTCCTGTCACAGTTGCTAAGTGAATCTCCACAACAGTTAACTTAGTAACACTTAACATAGTAGCACTGCCCCAACCCCACCCCCCCAATTGACTTTCCTTGTCAGAAGTTGGCAAAAAGTGATCACATGACCCCGGGACAGTGCGAGCATCATAAATATGAGTCACTTGCCAAGTGTCCGTTTTTTTTCATCACGTGACCATGGGGATGCTACAACAGTCATGAGTGTGAAAAACAGTTGCGAGTTACCTTTTTCAGTGCTGTTGTAACTTTGAACGGTCACTAAATGATCTCTTTGCAAGTTGAGGACTACGAAGGTTAATATAAATTACAGATCTCAGAGCTTGTGTAAGGTCAAAGGAACATGATTTTTTTCCCCTCCCCCATCATAGATCTTCTGCCTGGTAGTTGTAGCTGTGATAAAGTTTAAACAGGGCTTTTAGGGGCCCCTCTGGAATGTTCAGATACATCTTGATTTCAGCCCGCTGTAATCATTGTCTAATGAGATTTCTTTCCATTTCTGTTTCAAATTGTGCGGCTCCGCTTGATGGTTAGTCGGGTCAGAACGGATTCCTGAATGAAAGCAGGTGAGTAAACTTTGCACATGCTTCCTTCTAGTCTTCAGTCTTTCGTGAAGATCCTGAAACTCCGTAACAATGCTTTTCTTTGATGTTAACCAACAGACTCGCCAAAGAAGGCTTTTCTTCTAGCTCTCACAAAAGGCGACAGATCTTTAGGTACCTCTGTGTGATTCCTTGCATACATTTGTCTTGCAGAGCAAATTTCGCACCCATGCATGGCTGCTTGTCGAGTCCTTCGAGTTGTCATCTCTTTTGCAACATCACTTTCTGTTTTTCTCTTCTCCCACAATAAGATGGAAAAGGGTGCTTAGAGACATTTCATTGTGGGGAGCTGCGGGGGCGGGAGGGTGTTTCAGAGCATTTACTGAGGAGGTAAATTCTCTTGCTTCCCATGCAGCTGTCTTCCAAGTAAGTAAGCTTCAGGTTGAAGCCCTACAAAGAACTAGGATGGGGAAATGGGTGGAAAAACCCAGAAACACTCCTGTCTGTGCAGCTGCTCCCATGATCTATTGATGCTTCTAGAACAGTTTTGTCAAACTCCAGATCTGGCCCATGGGATGCTTAGATCTGGACTGCGGGACCTCCCTGGAAACAGCGAAGGACTGGCCTGCGGTGCCTCTGCCAGCGAAAATGGAGATCAGGAGGCCTCACAAGCTCCGTTTTTGCTGGCAGAGGATTGTAGGAGGCCATCCCAGCCAAAAACTGAGATTTGGAGCCTGTTTTGCTGCGGCCACCACAGGCTCCTCGACATGAGTGACATCAAGTTAGCCACGCCCCCTGGCCACCACCCCCCGAACACCCGAGGTCAAAAACAACCCTGAGGCGGCCCTCAAGGAAATCAAGTTTAACAGCCCTGTTCTAGAAGATGTAATGCTGTATCTTGTAATTCAGCTGGTTTTCTTTAACCTTATGTGATGAAGTGGGTGTCTCAGTAAAAGCACAGGGTCAAATTTTAAGCTGTCTTTTGTTCTCTTAAAATAAATTTCATATGGCTCAGCATAGGAAGCTGCTTTATACCAAGCCAGATCATTGATTCATACACCTCAAGACTACTGGCTGTGTCTCACAGGAATTCATTCATTGATGGTTCAGGCTGGAGTTTTTCTCAGCCCAGTATGGAGAAGGTGCCTGGGATTAATAGCTTTGAACTATTGCTCTATACCTATCTGTGACCTTTCTCTTCAAAGGGATGGAGTAGTCATTGTGTGCCAGCAGGGTAGTTGAGCTGAACAATTCTTTGAAAAGAACCTTTGCAATGAAGAGAGAGAAAGTTAAGTCTACCTCTCACTGTGGTTTAATTATGCTTTTAAAAGAACATCAATAGCAATAATAACAGTCAACATTGATGTTTATTTTCTGGAATCCAGGAATGCATTATAAAAGCAGGCATCAGGCTCTTTCTTCAAATAAGCGAAGGGATAGGCTAATGGGGGGATTCTTGAAGTCTCTCTGTACACTCTCAGACCACTCCTGTTCCTCTCAGATGTGACGTGGCAAGGGAGGGATCCAGATCTCAGCATGTACATGCTGTCCACAAACACAATGCTTTGTAGCAACTTACACTGGAGACATCTAGAAAGTAAATACCAAATAAGACCCGAAGCCATACTATTTATTTATTTTATTAGACTTGTATGCCGCCCTCTGTCCCTAAGGACTCAGGGCAGCGAACAGTAAAAGAAACCCAATACAAAATTACAATAAAAAAGTATTAAACAAATACAAGCCTAATCGATATTATACAAAAATTTAAAATTAATTAAAACAAATATTAAAAACCAACCCACGCCCCCCGAGGTCAGTCCAGACCAGCCTGTTGGAACAGGAGGGTCTTCAGGTCCCAGTGGAAGTAGCGGAGATCGGGGGCCAAACGGAGGTCCACAGGGAGTTGGTTCCATAGGGTGGGTGCTCCTACAGAGAAGGTCCTACCCCTGGGCACTGCCAGTCGAGAATGCCTAACCGACGGTACCCCAAGGAGGCCCTGCCTGTGGGAGCATACCGGGCGATCGGAATGTGATGCTGGCAGGAGGCGTTCCCGCAAGTACCCTGGACCCAAGCCATGTAGGACTTTATAAGTTGTTACTAACACCTTGAATCTCACCCGGAAGGCAACCGGCAACCAATGCAGGTCATGCAGGAGGGGTGTAACATGGGAGTATCGGGACACCCCCATCACAACCCGCGCGGCCGCATCCTGCACCAGCTGCAACTTCTGGGTGGTCCGCAAGGGCAGTCCCATACATTCGTAAAGCAGCCGCACATTTGGAAATATTGAAACTGCACTAGCAAAATCAGCACATGCTTTAAAAGCCCAGTCATCCAGATTGCTGCAACTTATTTAAGAAACCCAGGTGTCTTCTCGTCACACCCCAAGACCCCAAGGATGGTTTCAGGGCTTTATATTTGTTCAGGATGCCATTATGAGAAGAGGCCTTCCATCTTGGGATCATCTGTTGTCAGGGCGGCAGAACCTTTGCAAAATATCTTGGGTAAATATGTATGATTATAATTTTAGAGCCTTTGAAGTTTAGAGCCTGCTTACTAGCCAAAGCAAAGAGGCAAAGGTCAGTTGAGCTCTATTGATAGTGCTGGGGGGAGGAACACCATTCAAACTATGAAAATGAGAGCAAAAATACCTAGATTACATACACACATAACGTTACCTTTTCAGTAAAAAGTTCACTTTATGAGTGCCATTCACCTGGCTGAATATGTCAACAACAACTTATATTTTGCCAAGATTCAATCTCAGGTTGCTCCTTTCAGTCACTTCATTAAAATAACTCAAGTGCAGGTTGAGGATAGCAGCAGCAGCACAAAAAACAAGCAAACCCTAAGGATCAACAACAACAAATAATAATAATACAAAGATTACAAAAATGAAGCAATGAAAACTAATTTAATGCCAGAAAATCTTAAATTTCTTCATAGTCAATATATACATGACATTGAAGGGAAAATCACACCAATATTTGACTTGGCTGCAGCTAAAAGCTGGAATTCTTTAAAAGAAAAAGTACAGAAGAACTTTCATGGCAGCACAACAGGCTACGAATCATCAAAGCCAAAATTGGACATATTTTAAAGTGCAGCAAATACCAACTGCATAAGATCAAAGATGAACATGTAGATCATCTCATTAGCTGCTGCAGTAGAATTGCCCAGAGTGTATTACCAATGCCATGAAATTGCTAGAAAAATTATACTTTGAAATGTATGTAGAAAACTTGACTTTTCTGTTTAAAAAATTACTGGCAACATACACGTGAAAAAGAAAGTGAGGAGGTCAGAATCTCTGGTTTTAAAATACAGAAGAAAAGACACCTGAAAAACACACCAGACAGAACTGCTATTTTTGGGGGGTGGGGACATAGATGTTGAAATATTAGGACATAAATGAATTGATAAAAAATCAAACGGAAAAAAATACTGAGATTTGTAGTTTAAAGATGAAGGACTTTGGGAGGAAAAAAATCAATTATAATGCTAGTAGTAATTGGAGTTCTTTGTACCGTACCAAAGAGATTTACCAAATATTTCAAAATTTTAAATCTGTTTGGCTTGAAACTGCTGACTGAAAAAGAAAAAAGAAAAGACCTTGTTTGTAATTTCTTAAAAAAATATAACATCTCCATGATTCCTAAGCTTGAAGAGAATGTAAACCTTTGGAAAACGTCAAGTCTAAAAACTGAAATTCATTAGACGAATTTGCAGAGTCCAAGATACATTGGACCAAATCCTGATTACTTTTTCTAAAGTTCCTTATTAAGAATATAAGAGAAAAGAACCTTGCAAACCCTAAATTGTGATGCCAAAGCTTATGCAGTAATTTTCTACTTTCTTGAAGTAAATGTGTAGATAGGAACAGGACCAAGGAATTCTTCATTCTTCTCTTGTGTTACTCTTTTTCCATGGTTACCGTTAGCATGTAACTCATCTGTTGATGTTGCTTTTGCTATCTTGGGAAAAACAAGCAGTTAAATTGTGTGGACTGCTTTAGTATACTTTAATAAGAGCAGTCTGCATGGCATGATGTAAGTGCTTTTGCTTTGTGATTATAAAATACAATATTTGCTCAAGGCCAGAGTAGCAAATTTTGAGCATTGAAGACCAAACCATACCTATCAGAGTTGAACTAGAGTTATTATTCTTTTGTAGCTGCTGCTCAGTTCAGTAGGATGCATACAGGAATTTGTTCTCAGGCACTGTGTCCCACATCTGAATCTACCTTTGGTTTTGTTACCTTTAATAGCAGCCATAGAACTCAGTTGCCTTATGAAGTTGCCTCAGCAGCCATAGAACTCAGTTGCCTTATGAAGTTGCCTCGTGTGCTTTCCAGAACATTCTTAGGATTGGTTATTAGAACTTTGGGGTAATTTGTTGAAACCTAACCAGAACAAAACAACCTACAGATAAGAAATTCTTCTGTAGTCATGACTTCCTTTCAACTTGTAAGATGCAATTAAGAATTTCAAGTTGTTGGGGGACACTCAGCATGGAGGCCATTGTTCTCTGAAGCTTGTATCTGTTCCTATGTAAAGAAGTGATATGAGTTAGTAAGCAGTGATAAAAGGTTGTTAATCAAGTGAGGTCTCTTAATGTGTGAAAGTTGTTCTGGACAAGCCATCTTGAAATGAACATTACTGATCAACACTACTCTTCAACTTTCCTTCCCATGCTGTCTAGATAAAATAACCCCCTGGCTTATTGTAAAGTTGGCTTGAAGGTTGCCTTAGTTATCTCAAAAATACAGCCAAGTTTCTGTAACTTGACATTCAGGTTACAGAATATGTTGTTTAATCTCTTCTGTAGATACATTTCTCCTGTTCTGTTCTGATGATAATGGAGACATTAAAAGTATTTACTACTCAACATTTGTTTGGTAAGCCATTGGCAATGACAATGGCTATCTCTCTCCCCGCCCCACAACTTCTCTCACTGTGGTAGTCTTTAAGTTCTACATTTACTTCCCTGGTTTGAAAACTCCCCATTGTTTTGTAATACAGGCTTTGTGCAGTAGAAATCTGTACATTTCTGTATTCCACAGAGATTAGCAGAATAATCTCTTTTGCCAATATCTGTAATGATAGACTGACTTTTCAAATTTGCCACAATAGGTTTGGGGTCCATTTTGCCACCCAATCCTTTCAGATGGTTGAAATAAGGGGTTTTCTCCCAAATTCTGATGTACTCATTTTAACATTGACAAACCAAAATCACCTGTTCCCAATATTTCCAATCTTGACATGTGATGAGGGAATCGAGAAAGCAAAATACCAAAACTCTGAATTGCTCTTTTCAACTTGGCAAGGGTTCTTTTGGACTGAAAGGCAGCCTCCTGTTATCTCTGCATCTGGCTGAAGTCCTTTATTCAAGTTTAGAACGTGGCCACCCAGCAGTAGCAGTGTCAGTGTCTGGGCTACCATTTTTATATTCAACTATAAGTCTTAATGTGAAACCTGATTGAACACATGGAGTTCACAAAGAAGCTGGAGGAATTCCTCCTGTAATTGATCACCTTCAATAATAAGATATCCACCTAGAGAAAAAGAAGGGAGGAAGATTGTGAATATGCAGCTGTTTGTCTACAAACCCAGCGAAGTTTGAATGAGCATCCTTTAAGAGCTCTTTCAGGTGCAACAAGATCAGATCATTTAAAACTTAACAGCTTAAAAGCAAAACATTATAGAAGTAAGCCAAAGACCAAAGATTTAAGCTAGCTACATTTAAAGAGCATCTCTGCAAAAAGATACACATTTTATACCTATTGGATCAATAAATCCTTCCTTTCCTCTTCCCTTTCCTTTTTTTCCATCATTGGGTACTGAGCCTTTTTTCCCTCTTCTCAATGCACTCTTATCTAAACCATTCCTGTTGCCTGAAGGACTGTATGTGTCAGTATTAGTAGTTTGTTAATAGAGTTGTATTTATTGGCATTTGGTATTTTAAAACAATTAGCTTCTATTCCCAGGGATTGTAAACATGAGGTCTGAACCCAAAAGAACCTGTGCAAAGCCTTGAGATACAACATGGTGTTGGCTATGTATATTTCAGTTTCAAACTATGTGAATTCTAATATAATCTCAGTCTGGGCAAGCAGTACCAAACCTATGCATGTCCTTTTAGCCAATTTAAGTTTTCCTAAATGACTTTCAATATTAAATACTTTGATTGTCCTTCTGAATTGTTTTTCTTGGAGAATCATTGTTAAACTGTATGCTTGGAGGCTTAAACATTTATGCTGTTCTCGCTGTTATGTAACTCCCTGCAATTTTAATAAACTTCCTCCGATTAACCTGTCTAATTCCGCCCTGAAATTTAGGAACGATCTTTTTTTCCCCATTTGTATCTTCACACATACGAACTAGACTGCCAGTATTTTCACACTTTCTTTCAGCTATGCTCCCAATTCTCACCGGTTTGCTCTTGTTTAGTGATGCAGTGCAGATTCTATGTTTTGAGCCCTGAGGTATTTTGACAAGTGTTTTAAGGAGCAGTTACATGAGGAAACATTCCAATCTCTATCTAGCACAATAAAAGGTTTCATGATGGCCATGATGCAGTTTACTCACCAATAGTTAACACTGCTTAAATTAAATGGACAGCTGGAAATAACCTGTTACATGAGTTAGGAGGGATACCTGAACTCTGATGGCAGGACATGGGCATTCTTGAACTCATCCTGCATTTTTGGTTAGAGCACTTGTTATGAGTGTACCTGCAGGGCAGTTTTGACTTGAGATTGTCCCCAAATATTGTGATGCTGACCATTCTGGCTATTTCTTCAGGAGCAGCCTGTAAGGTCCTCATGCCTACACGTTAGTCTGTTTGAAGGCCAGTAGCTTTGAGCTGGCTCTTTTCAGTGTAAGCTACCTGTGCTCATTTGTCTGCTGTTCCAATACCAAAACATTGACATCTTGAATGTTTAGACATGTTGTGCCTTTTTCCGGTCCACGATGACTTTAACCATTGCCATCAACTGATACAGGGGTAACCGAGACGGGCTCAGCCGGGCTTCAGGCAGCCGCCAGAGCAGCACGGAGAGTGATATGAAATCACTGGAGCCCCGACCATGGAGCAGCACCGACTCTGATGGCTCGACACGCAATCTGCGGCCTCCGGTTACCAAAGCCAGCAGCTTCAGTGGCATTTCCATCTTGACTCGAGGAGACAGCATTGGTGGCATTGGTAAAGGGAATGGCGCCAACAGGACCGCCAGGCCAGGTATCTCTTCCTTCTTCATTTGCCTTTCTTCAAGTAAAATAAGAGACTCTAAGTTTGGGATGAATACATCATGGGGGTAATCCTCTCTGTCTCCCCTCCAGTGGGTCCCAGTCCACATCTTATGCATTGGCACTGCTTAACACTACAGAATTCAAAAGGAGGCAGCTAGAAACCCACCCTGAAACATTTGTGCTAGATAGCAGCCATGCCAGTTGTGAGAAACAGAGCCTGCAACAGGAAACAAGCTGGTATCAAGGTTTTTGTCCCATTCCAGAGATGATCAAGATGTTGAGAAAAAGTCAATATCTGCCTGCTATGTGCAGCCTGGGTCTGGATCCCATCTACAACACTGGCCATATTGACAAAATACCTTCTGTCTTTTTGATCCAGTTGTGGTATCCTGTTGATCCAGTTGTGGTATATTAGCACCAGATCCTGTTGGTGTTAATACACAAAGTCCTACATGGCTTGGGTCCGGGGTACTTGCGGGAACGTCTCCTGCTGGTGTTGACTTCTCATCGCCCTGTACGCTCCCACAGGCAGGGCCTCCTTGGGGTGCCATCGGCCAGACAGTGTCGGCTGTCGACGCCCAGGGGTAGGGCCTTCTCTGTGGGAGCACCCGCCCTGTGGAATCAGCTCCCCTTGGGGATCTGGGTAGCCCCGGACCTCCGTTCCTTCCGCCGCAACCTGAAGACGTGGTTGTTTCAGCAGGCCGGCCTGGACTGAAGTGAGGTGGGGTGGGGTTTTTAATTGTATTTTAGATTAAGTTTTATTGGTTTTAGATTTTATTGGGCTGGAGTTTAATTGAGTTTTAATGAATTTTAATTTCTGTATTGTTTAATTTTATATTGTGAGCCGCCCTGAGTCCCTAGGGAGAGAGGGCGGCATATAAGTCCAATAAACTTAAACTTAACTTAAACTGCTTTAAATACAATGACATTTTATTTCTGAGCCCTAATTGGTTGGATTTCATGAAGCCCTTTGTTAGTGTTGTGTCTGCTTTAAAGAATGTTCACATTGCAGTGATAATGCTCAATCTTTCCTTTCCCCCTTGAACTGTTTATAGGTCATACCGTACCATATCATACCAAACTGGCACAGGCTTCTGTGTTGATGGCTGCTGACACCACGAAGCCCTGTCACATGATAACTATCAATGAGAATGATGTGCAAAAATAAGCCTCGTCTAATTACTTTGGATTAAAAAAAAAATCACCCTTCAGAATTCTTTAATTTCGTTCTGAGACTTCTTATCTAATTGGCATGTAATTCAGTAAAAACTCTAATCACTCCCAGCTAGACCCAAAGATGCTTTTTCCAGAGGCAACTGGTCTTTCTGGTTTTTCTTTGAAGACATTTAGCTTCTCACCCAAGAAGCTTGCAAAAGCACCTTTGAGACAACCAAGACCTGGATGGCTGAGAATCTCCATAGACATTCCCAGCTAGAAACAGATAATAAGAAAAACCAATGAGTTGCCCTTTATGCAACCCAAAATGATGCTGGCTCTTGAAAAGTTGTTGGGAAAGATGAACTTCACATCTCTTACATCAGGTAAACAAGGCTAGGAAATGTGATTTCACCTACCTAGTATATCAGTAATAGAAATGATCAGCCTGTAATCTGAAATATCAACAAGATAGCAGGTTGGAGATGTTGGTAACATTGAATACACTTCTGAAGGACAAGTGGTACATGGAGAACTTCCTTCAGTCCTATTTAACAGTCATCAGCACCTGTGTTGGTACTTGCTTATTTGTATGGGTAAGTCAGCATATTGTTGTTTCTTTCCCATCCAGGTGAAAGGACATGCGTTTCCAAGATTCTCTTCCATCACTGCAGTATCATGTAGCATACTTATGATGCATTTACAGATGTACTCATGCATCCTCTTACCTTCAGAAATAGGGATGTGTCAATAGAGAGGGTGGCTCAAAGTAACATTGTGTCTCCTCTCTCACTGTTGCTTCCTACAGCACTTGGGATGACTCATATTTAACCATCCATCTACTCACCCTGTTTACTTCAAGGGCAGGCACCGATATGCCTTTGTTTATTTCTTTTGCCGCATTTTCCGTTTGGCGTACTTGTTTACGAACATGATCCTTTGCCTTCATAGTCAGCATGGTGTTGGAGAAAACTCCTGTCACCCATCTGGTTGCGCAGATGCACGGAAAGTTGGTCTTCGCATCAAAGAATGTTGACATTTTTGTTTTGTCTTTGGCATCTAGCTAGTTGACACCCATTTTTAAGCCATGCACATAGCTTTTTAAGTCACAGAAGAAAGCATCAAGGCAGGCACGCAATAATCAGTGTGGTTCACAACTAAAGCACCAAGAATAGACTGTGTTGCTGGGTGATTTAGTGATTCATATTCTCAGATTTTTTTCTTTTATCTCATTTGTACAAAAAACGGTAATAAAAATGCACAATAAATGCTGCTCCTTTTTATATTGGTTCTTTAGTTGTATCTCCATTGGTTACTTTTAATTGTTGGGCCATCATTAACCCACAAATAACCAAGTTTCATGCCTTTCCTCCTTCCATTATTCTCTGTCACATTATTCCCATGTGAAGAGAGCCTGATGGAGGAGTGCTGCATGGCAGCTTGTACATGAATGTATTATGTAATGAAAAGTTCTTAAGAACACTAAGAACTTGTGTGGGAATGTGACTGAAGGCAGAAGCTGTGGGATAGGAAGTCTCAAATGCAAATTCATGGGGTGGCTTTAAGCAAGTAGTTATTTCTGCCCTCACAAAAGTACTATTTTGTAAAGTATTATCAAAGAGATGTATAATTAAATGTATTGGATGTGCCACATTTTGATCACACAGCTTGGATTTCCCTTCATGCTGGACTTATTTTGGTGTAGTAGCATAATAGACACAGACCCGAGTGATACGGAATACAATTTCGATGGTGCTACCTACTCCTCAACGTAGGAGTTTGAGTGCATAATTAGCAGCAAAAAGGAAATTTCTGTGTCTGGGTTGGCATTTCAGACCCAACTGGGTTGCAGGAGGTTGAAATTCTAGTCCTGTTTCTGATTATGTCCCCCTTTCTTCAAGCCTATTCGTTGCCAGCATTTTCCTCATTGGGTACTAGTACTACATAACCCAGCCGTGGGCAAACTACGGCCCGGGGGCCGGATGCAGCCCGTTCGGCTGTTCTATCTGGCCCGCGGAGCCGAAAGAGCGGAGGGTTCTCTTGCTCTCCCAGAAGGCTACGTGAAGTAATCTAACTTTGAATTTATATTAGTTCACACAAACACTCCATCCATGCTTTTGTTCCGGCCCTCCGGTCCAGTTTAAGAACCAATTGTGGCCATCGAGTCAAAAAGTTTGCCCACCCCTGACATAACCTCTTCCCTGCTACCAATTATTTCTCCAGGCCCCTCAGGTACTTCTCAACCAGTAAACATCAGATGTTTTGGAGTACAGTTCCCATCAGTCAGTGGGATGTAGATAAAACACATTTCATTTGTAAGTTTCCTGGATTAATAATCAAGGAGATCATGTTTCTTTCAGTCACAGAACTGGAAAGAACTATTTGTGTTATCGTCCAGCCATCCCTCCTCAGTGGAGAAACTGTTGGTTATTCAGATACTTGATGTTGGGTATGCAAATATATGAAAAATGCTTCCTTCCTTAGGAGCAACCCCTGAGAAACTTACAAAAAGAGTCATGTAGTTTCTTGTACAAGTGTTTATGGCATATCTACATGCAAAACCTATGGTTTTCTTATGCCAACAAGTAAAACTTGGTTCTTCAAACATAAATATTTTAACCAGAGACTGTGTCAAGTGAATCCTTCATATGCTTTTAAAGAAGACTAGATGGTGGGTTTGGTTGAATTTTCCTGCAACAGAAATCTGCTTAATTATAATTTTTCTTTTTGCATAGCAACCGTTCTTGAAGACCACTTATTTTCAGCAAATGCAGCACTTCTGTTTGGAAGGGGCTTTTAGTTTGATGTTTTTATTTTATGATTGGTATAGAATCTTCTCTAATAGCAAGAGGCAGACAGGTATCCAAGGTCCAAATATTAGCAATATGAATAAGATATAAAGCAAAATGTCAAATTACTTGTCCATTTACAATTTATTTTATTTTAACCCTGTGTTCTGGGTTTTGCATATGTCATAGATGAGAAGAATAGGGACCACTTATTGGTAAGAACATGCTGAGTCATTTTATAATAGGTAATAACAACATCATTCTGTGTTTTTGGTGGTTAACCTGAATAGTTAACTAAATATGACATATAACAAATGGGAAGGCTAAAGCAGCTTCATACACAGTTGTTTTGGATTATTTATTTATTGCATGTGCAGTTTAAATCACAATGCACAAATACCATAAGGATATATACCACAAGAGTCCTGCAGACTTGTCTATGAGTCTCAGAAACACCTAGGAAAAACTTACATTCTCAATCACATGTGTATCAGCCCTTTAATTATGCGGTGATTTTCTGGGACAAATAAAAGAAGTGGAGTTATGCTTGGGCCCTAGAGCAGTCAACTTGTACAAGTGAATTTCTAATGTGGGTACCATTGAGTGCTATAACAAAGCAGAGCAGTTATATTTATTACATTATAATATTTCAAAGCAGAGCGACAGTGACACAGTGGGTAGAATGCAGTACTGCAGGCTAATTCTGCAGACTGCTGGCCGCCAGCAGTTCAGCAGTTTGATTCTTACCAGCTCAAGGTTGACTCAGCCTTCCACCCTTCTGAAGTCGGAAAAATGAGGACCCAGATTGTTGCAGCCAATATGCTGACTCTGTAAACTGCTTAGAGAGGGCTGTAGAGCACTGTGAAGCAGTATATAAGTGTTAGTGCTATTATCCAAAGGAGTACATGGATTGAGATCTGCGTAGTGTTGGTTTTTGGCTCTAACTTAAAAGTAAATAAATGTAATATATTTCCTGAATCCTTTGCATTCATCAGGGGAAGTGGTGGTGATAATTCTGTCCCTTGCAAGAATGCCTGTGGGAGTAAAAACTAGTTAGTGCCTACTGTTGCTCAAATGCCACTGTAATTATGGTCATACCATTACAGTCAGAAACAGAATTTTGAAAGCCTTCCCTGTACAGGGAAAAGAAAGGGGTTTTTTGAAGGGAGGGGAGTTTGTTTAGAATATTAAGTTTGCCAGAGATACAAAAGGACTCATCTTAGAGTAATCCAGAGGAAGGAATACAGAATAGGATGATAATCAGATCCTGTTTTTCCCCCCTTCCCCAGGCAAATATTTGATTTGATTGTATAAGATTTGGAATCCAACTTTATCCTTGAGGCCTGCTGTGTAGATTTGGGCTGTCTCACACTCTGTCAAGGATATTTATGAACCACTTTTGGGATGTCACCATATCTTGGTTGCAGGCAGAATCAAAGCTCTTAAGAGACTTAAATTTTTCCCAGTTTTTAAACTGAAATTTTACTTTAAAATTATGGCTACACTGAATGAATAGTGCGTATACCCAGTCCTTGTTACAGCCATTGCAGAACTCCCAAGGTCATGTGGTTGAAATTTACTGCCAATTCATTCCGTCATTTGCGCAGATTGCATTCCCCATCACAAACTTATTAAAAGACAAAAGGGGGAGGACAAGCCTAAACCCAGCCAGCCTCTTAAAAGGGCTCTAGAATGCCAGGCAGCCTTTGAAAAGCTTAAAATGGTTGTTTTGCAGCTTCTTGAGTCAACTGGAGCCTTGAGCTGCACTGCACTTCAGGGGCTTCTTGTAGCTCCAGAGTGTGGCATGCCAATAAGGTCCCAAGTTGCAGTGCAACAAGGAGCCCAAAAGCTGCACAGTGTGGGGGGCTGTTTGCTGTCCTGCAAGGTAGGGTGCAGGGTGGTGAGAAGGATTGAAATCGGGGAGAAGGGGAGGAATAGGCTGCTGGAGGGAATTGAAGAAGAGGCAGTCTCTTAACTTAAAAGAACTGAGGTTTGGGATGGGAAGGACCAAAACGGGAATGGTTTGAATTAGTGTAGGTTCTCAGCTAATGACCCTTGGGAGTTGGTTAACGATGACAATGGGGTGTATGACAGGATTGCTGTTGCTAAGCAATGCAAATCATGTGATGTCAAGCTTTACAACCACATCACTTAACGACAGAAATTCCGGTCCTGATTGCCATTGTAATTTGAGGACCTCCTGTAATAAAAAAATCAATTATGATGTATAATATAGTAAGAAACATAGTCTGAATCTGTTTTGTAGTGTGACTCTATTGTGAATTGATGCATTTGACCTATTGGAACATCACTGAAGATAAAAATTATTTTCCAACATATGTAAAATATATATCCTGGTGCATATTTTACTTTATCTCTTTCCACCCCTTTTCTCCAGTGGCTTAAACTTACATGTGTCCATTTTTGTGTTTTGTGTTAAAAAAGGTGAAAAATGCATCTTGATTGGATGCCATGGAGATTTTCCCTTAAAAACCCACATGCTACTTGAAGTAAATGTATAGTACAGCTAATGCATTTTTAAAAGGATCTGGAAACAGAGTGCAACACTAAGTGAAACTGATTCAAATCAAGAACTGTGTGAATATATGAAAATAATTATGGTTAGCATTCAATAAAGCATCATTTTTGCACTCAATATAAAAATATTTCTAATTTTACCAGATTCTTTGACTGGAATGTATCATACGCATAGGAATGGCTTGCTCACATGTTGTTTTTCATCTTCTGGATTACACTTGTTTTGAACCATTCTTCCTAAATGGAAATCTCTACTTTTGGAGTAAATATATTTATTGTTACCAAGAGAAATATAGTAGTAGAGGTGTGTGCGTGTGTGTGTGTGAGAGAGAGAGAGGGAGGGAGGGAGAGAGAAAGAGAGAGAGAGAGACTCAACACCCCGCCCCCCCAAAAATACTTTTAAAGATTTCTGAGGAAGCTAGAAATGTGGTCTTAATTCAGCTTTGCTTTATTATATTATTGTATTGTAGAATATGATTTGCTGGTTGGATGATATTCACAGTAGTCTTTTCAGTGCTAGATAGGATTATGCAGGATGTTATTTTTAATCATTTCAAGGTTAAAACATTATGTCCTTGGAACATCCCATTCTGTCCTCAACATGTCAAGTGTAGTGGTAATAAAATCTATCATGGTCAAGAAGATCAAAAGATAAGAGGTATTATAACTTTACAAGAGGCTGTTTCATGATCAGATCATTTCTGGTACACCCCAAAGAGATGTTTCAGTGATGGAAGATTGCACAATTTTCCTTTTTCTATCATGAATTTGCTCTGGAACTATTTTTTCTAAACTCTTCAGAGACGCTCAGTAGAATGTATCGAAATCAATAAAACAACCTGAACTTATCACACAGGTTTCAATGAAGCTAAAGGCTGAGCATCAATCCATAGAATATCTCAATCAGGTAAATTAATCACAGTAAGGTTTGAGTAGAAATGGGGTATGTTCTGATGCATTTCTTCCAATTAAGGAGAATATTTGTAGCTCAGGGTTGAAACGAGGAGCCCTTGATGCTCTGCTAGAGATACCAGCACTAATGGTTTTACAAGCTCAGAGAGCACCAAGAAGGACACATTTCTGCATACAGTCTAGGAGTTGGAATCCTTCTGTGTTTTTTTCCCCCTAGGCACTCTTGAGCCCTGGCACCACCTCTTTCAGGGAAAAAAAAGCAGACTCTTTGCGCAAACTTACCCACTCCATTTTGTTTTTTGTTTTGTTTTTAACAAAGGTCTCTCTTTAAGTACTCCTGAAGCCTGCAGTCAAGTCTCCTCTGTGCAGCCTGGCCGAAGCCTCTTGCCGTGTGCTGCTCCACAACTGCAGCAGCAGCCGCTTCCCCCCACACCGCAGCAACAGCCAGCGATGACTAATCACATCATATCACAGGTGAGTCATCATTCAACGTTACCCCTGAGTGGTGAGCTCTTCTTGTGGCTCCTCACTAAGGAAGTGATGACCAGTGGAGCACTTGCTGATGTTTGTGCGGAGCTTGAATAATGTTTGTGACCTTGTGCTAGTCCCCTTTAGACGGTCTGTCTTCTACTTAGATTGCAGCACAAAATTGGGATGTGCCTGGCTTCCTGTCAGGTATATTCTGAGGTGACCCTCAGACATTCAAGTAGGAGATTTTTATCCTCCTTTTCAAACATATATATATGCTATTTTTCAATTGGATCCTGCAAGATGTAGTGCAGGGTGTGAAATTCATGGCTGTGTCATGCACTGGCCACACCCACCCCATTTTAAGGAAAGGGAAAAGTCACAATATGTCACATGACAACACGAGTTGTTCATCACCCCTTATGTAGTGAAATGCAATGAGGAATTTGCCCCCTCAAGGAAATTTTCAGGATGCATCAATAGAAATACAAAGAAAGGGCCCCTTAATTCTTTAGATTCTTCATTAGCGACGTGCTGGATATAAGGTCTGAAGCGAAAAAGATGGTCCAGATCAGGCATGAGTGCACAGACTGCATCTGCCAGCACTTCCTTTCCTGAGCTTGCATGATAGAAAATACGGGTTTGAATTAAGGAGCGTGTTCATCCTTGCTCCTTGGTTGCATCTTGTTGGTACCACTTACATTTCTTGTGGCTGCTCTAGATAGGTGGTGATAAGGGCGTCCGTACCTCTTCAGCTTCAAACTAGATCAAGAGGAGGACTGTCGAGTCATGTTATCATGGACAACTCCTGCCCTGATACCTCGCCCTGATGAGTTTATTTTGCCACACAGAAACAATGTGTGACTCATTGTAAGATGTATGTATGGCTTGCTGGACCTCGGCATATACTTACTAGTTTAGTCCAAATGAAGATGCTGATTAAAATGTATATGCCACCTGACTCCCAGGGATTCTGGGTGGTTCAAAACATTTAAAAATAAGGAGCAATAAAAAAACCTAAAACCAATACAGAGAGAGAGAGGGAGGGAGGGAGGGAGGGAGGGAGGGAGGGAGAGAGAGAGAGAGAGATACAGCAGGAGCAAGCGGTTGTATGTTTCTGTGGTCCCAATAGATGGCATTGTTTAATTGATGGAACCTGAAGTGTACCAATCTTTTCAGATTGAGCTGGTCAGGTAGATACTATATTTTATAAGAAAAAAAATGAAAAGGGTTTTCTCCCTTTTTTTCTTTTTCCTTTTAATGGTCTGTATATCTTCAACTGTAGCATGGGAGAGAGTACAGACCTCAGCTATCCAGGGTTTGAAGGCCATTAATTAAAGCCAAGTACAAATTCATGGAAAAGAATTTTACATTATGAATACATGTTAGTTTAATTTAGTTTACTTTATTGTCATTGCACCTCATACAACGAAATTAAATCCCACCTTCTGTGTACATTATGACTATGAAAATAAACACAAACACACAAACACCCTTCACATTCTATACATTGAATTGAAAACCCCTGATATTGCATTAATATTGCACTATACAGTGGTTCTACTCTAGGTGAAGAATTGTAGCCCAAAGGTCTCTTATTCACTGGACATAAATTACTGGTACTATATTTTATTCTATTGTTGTGGCTACTATATTTATTCTACTGGTGCTATATTTTATTTTATTGTTGTGGGAAAATAGGAGGAAGGAGTATTATTATGTTCATCGTCCTGAGTTATTTATAAAAATAATAAAGACAGGATATAAATAAATAGATGAATGCATAAGTATTTACTATGTTACAGTCTTGTACATAACTTTATAATATAGAATGGAACCTATGATTAGTGAAACAGAGGGATTTTGTTATTTGAATTTAGAGGCAGTGCATTCATTTTAAAGGGAGAAGGGATATAAGCATTCCTATCGGATTTAAGGAGCAATAATGCTTTTGGAAATTCTATTTTATATTAAGGCAAACACAAAGGAAGCAAATTTTCCAGAACTTTTCATTAGGCATGGTAATTTATGTAAAGTTAGAAATGGGATGGAAAGAGATATAAAGTGTAAATTGTGTTAATGTGTTTTCACTTACAGCCAACATTGCCTTTTTATCTTTGAACTTCATAATGTTATTGATGTAATTGAACTCACTTCATCACCCTTATTTGTTAAAGTTAGTCATCTTATTTGCTAAAGACCTCCAGGGTTCCATCCCAGCTAATAGCACATCCTCAAAAGGCATATTTTGTATTTGTGTCTGAAAAGGGAACCTCTTTTGTTCTGGTTTCTAGTCCTTCATGTTTCCAAGTAGAAAAAGAACCCGAAGCAATATAATTTTTTAAACTTATGGGAGGACTTCAGCTTTCCCCGACCTGAGCAATTTATGGATGTATTGACTTCAACTTGTTAAATCTTCCTACCAGCCAGCATGGCTGATGCTGACAGTTTTGGAAATTGAAGTACATCCATCTGGATGATGATGCCCAGGTTGGGGTAGGCCCTTTTGTTTACTTTCCTTACTTCACTTGTTAGAATGTACAGACCTTTTGATAGTTTCCTAAAAGCCTATGAGACATCTGCAAAATGACCTATCAACTATTTACTCCATTTTATTCCCCTTACTTAACTGCAACCCTTTAGACCAGGGCTGTCAAACTCCCTGCCCGCGGGCTGGATGCGTCACGCGCTGGCCATGCCCACGCCCGGTTTAGCGCAGGGGAAAAAAAAAAGTCTCGATACATCACATGACACTGCCATGACAGCGTGAGTTTGACACCCATGATCTAGACCGTCCAGTGATATTTATCCCCTTTTGCTTTCTGAAGAAAGAGAAAAAAAACAACAGAACAAGCATTTTGAATAAGTAAGCTTTCATTTATTCTGAGTTGCTTTAAATGTATATTGTTCCAGCCTAGTGGGCTGGGTAGAATTGTGAATTGTGTAAAAATTCCCACATAGAAATCAACCGTTGTTCCTGCTGGAGTTGAAACTACTTTGCAAAGCTTTTCCTTTGCAGAAAAAAATCAGGAAGATGGTCTAAGATATAGGTGGAGAAGCTTGCTTGCTGAACTTGGCAGTGTTTTCAAGATCTGCTAGACTAACTCATTATTTTTTAGGAGGCTGGCTGGACGTATGCACAGTTGCTTCTGCTGGAGTATTTGCCTTGCGGAAAAATGCTAGGAAAAAATACATATGTATATAATCTCAGGTTCTCCAGAGATCCAAGGCCATGCAACTCCTCCTGTCCTTTCCCTCTAAGCAAATATTTTCCAGAGCACCCATTTTCTTTTTTTCTTTTTCTTCTCTTTAAAATAGATGGGCAGCGGGTGAGGGAATAGCTCAGTTGCTGTTGGGGCTTTTAAATTGCTTATCTGTATGTATATACAGCTACTAACCTCCTTCTACCTTTTCTCCTCTCCTTTCCCCCCCCCCTTTTTCTCATGCCTGTTTTCCCTTCCTGCTCATCTCTTAGCCGGTCCCAGCATTGCAGTCCTCTCCGCAGCCAGTTCAGTACTCTCCAAGCTCCTGTCCCCAAGTCCTCCTGCCAGTCTCTCCACCCCAGCAGTACAATATGGTATTAAAAACCCTATATCTTGCTGTCTTTTCTCTCTACGTGTATTTCTGCTTTGCTTATTCACATATGCATTGTACACCCAAACTGATCTTATCAACCACTTCTGGAAGCCTTTTAAAGGAAGCAAGGTGCGATAGATGGACTTTTCTTGTAACACGGCATTAAACTATTTGCCAGCTTACTAGGTAGAACAGACCAGGAAATAGCAATAGCACTTAGACTTATGTACCGCTTTATGGTGCTTTACAGCCCCCTCTAAGCGGTTTACAGAGTCAGCTTATTGCCCCCAACAATCAGGGTCCTCATTTTACCCACCTCGGCAGGATGGAAGGCTGAGTCAACCTTGAGCCTGGTGGGATTCGATCTGCCAAATTGCAGGCAGCTGGCTGTCAGCAGAAGTAGTTTGCAGTACTGCACTCTAACCACTGCGCCATCGAGGCTCTCTCAAATACAACCATTTGAACTATTTCTACTTTGTTGTTGTAAAGCTACATTAACAGAATCTTGCCAGTCTGAAAGTATAATCCCTCCTCCCATCTCCTTTAACACATAAGAAACTAGGAAGGGTCTCTCTGAGCCTCTTGCCTGCCCAATTATCTAGCAGCACGCTGTATTTGATTGCTTATTTGATTGCTCCTTTGGCAGCATTATTTGGCTTGTTCTGCCCAGGTCTTTCCCAGATATTATTACACTACTGCACACTGCCACCACTATCTCTGGCTTCATTTTAACCCCCTGAGCCACAGCCTGGTTCTGAACGGGGCTGCATAAGTAGCAGGTGAGCACACGTGCGTGCAGCTCCTCTTGCATGAGCTGAGGGCACTTGAACTCACGCACATGCCTGCCACTCACACGGAATCATCCCCTCTCCCCCTCCTGCTGGGCTGCTAAGCCAGAAAGGTTGGGGACCACTGCTTTAAGATACTTTCAAGGTACAGCAATTGTTTATAATGCAACAGGCATGGGCTTTTACTACATGGTTGCATGAGATCCAAATGTTATCTCCAGAAGGACGTTATTATTATGGTGATGGTGGTCATTTTAACTGCTGCTCTTTATTGCATTTATTGTATATCCCATCTTTCCTTTGAAAGCTCAAGGGGCCAAAAATGGCTTCATCTCCAGAGCAGTAATCTTGATATGTAGGTTGCAGGGAAAGGAGGATTTATACAGTGAGCTCCATTCAGAACTTGAACGCTGGTATCTTGGTATCAAATATCTTAACCATTTTCTAGACCACGATATCATAGCGTTGAAAAGTAAGATGTAATTTCCGAACCAGCAGACCAAGAGTATTTTTCTATATTGATTTTAAAAAAAAACCAGTTTATTTAAATTTGATATAACTGCCCAACTCTGACGGACTCTGGGCATTGCTTGCCTTTTGAGGAGTGCCTGTAACATCACAGAGGACAGATGACCAGAGTCCACCTTCTCATCCTTGCCATGTTTTTCATTGCCTCTCCACCCCAGTTCCTGCACAGGATTATAAGAATGTATGCTATGTCTGCCTTTTGTTAGAGAAATGAAGGGAGCACCTCTGAACAACACATAGCTATAGATTTCTTACATGTGCCAGTCTCTGTTTAAAAAAAAAAATGCAGGAATAAGTGATGAGTGAGACCAGAAAGAGAACATTTTGTGGGTTTTGCTTGTTTTTTTCATCTGATAAGACAAGGCGTCCTCAGCTCAGTGTTGAATAGCCTCCTCTTCTTCTAAAGTGTGTTAGCTTTAACATCATTTTTATGAATTAACCTTTGCCCTGTAAAAGCTGGAAATGCTTTCCCAAGTCAACCTGCAATAAATACCTTTATTCGTCACCCGGTGTGCATTCAGAAACTGCCCTCAACCCCACTTCTCAATTGCTTCCCTGCGATGGCATAAGTTCAAAAGTCTGTTTGCTGGGGAAAAAAAACCCACAACATTTTGCACTGAAAGGAATATAGGAAATAAGCCTGAAAAGAAACAGGGGACTCATTTGAATTGGAAGCCTGCTGTGGGCTCTTTATAGGATGCTGCTCAATTCTGTGTCTGAATTAAATTTCCTTTTAGCAGCTCCTCATATTAGATCCCAAACTCCTTAATGACAGACATGCTAATGGTGAAGCAGTTGCGTGTATCCAAGGTAGCTGCCTAGCATTTTGCAAAAACCAACAACACACTGGTCATTTCAGCCACCAGATGGCACTCGTTTCTGTTGTCTTTCTGATGAGATTGTGCAGAATGAGTGACCTTTGCTTTCCTTATTAAATGGGCAGCAGTTTTTCACATCCTCCATTTCTGAGGCAGATTGTGTATGACAAAAACTTCATACTACTAAAAGGAGTGATGGCTGGATAATTTTGCTTCACGTTATTCTCACTCCCAAAAGAAGCTTCCTTTTTTTCTGATGCTTTTTCCCAGGCTATAGCTGATAGAATAGAATAGAATAGAATAGAATTCTTTTATTGGCCAAGTGTGATTGGACACACAAGGAATTTCTCTTGGTGCAAATGCTCTCAGTGTACGTAAAAGAAAATGGACATTTGTCAAGAGTCAAGAATCATAAGGTACAACACTTAATGATAGATAGTCATAGGGTACAATAAGCAATCAAATCATACTAGGAAACAGTCAATATAAATCGTAAGGATACAAAGTGACAAAGTCACTTATACAATCACAAGTGGGAGCGGATGGATGATAAGGAGTGATAAGAAGATTAACAGTAATAGTAGTGTAGACTTTGTAAATAGTTGAACAGTGTTGAGGGAATTATTTGTTTAGCAGAGTGATGGCTTTCGGGGAAAAACTGTTCTTGTGACTAGTTGTTCTGGTGTGCAGTGCTCTATGATCTTAGGATGTGAGAAGTAAGAGAATTGAAAAGATGATAATTGTTCATCAGTTGGACAGATACAAGCATGATAAGAGTCCAAAGCTGGATTTCACTTTCCTCTGTCACCCCTGCCCCTCCACCCCAATTCTCCCAAACACTTATTGTGATAATAAGTTCAGTAGGAATTCTAGATTAGCAAGCAGTTTACAGAGAAACTCGTGAACTGAGAGGGAAACAGATGCTATCATTTGCCACTATGAGGCTGCATGTTCAGGAACACTTTATAGGTAGTCCTTGACTTACAACAGTTCATTTAGTGACCAAAGTTAAACAGCACTGGAAAGGTGACTTATGACTGTTTCCCCCACTTACGACTATTGCAGCATCCCCGCAGTCATGTGATCAAAATTCGGAAGCTTGGTGACTGACTCGTATTTATGATAGTTGTTGTGTCCTGGGGTCATGTGATCACCTTTTGCGACCTTCTGATAGGGGGAGTCAATGGGGAAGCCAAATTCCCTTCAACAACCATGTTATTAACAACTGCAATGATTCATTTCACACCGGCAGCAAGAAAGGTCATAAAATGGGGCAAAACTCACTTAACAACTTAGCAACATAAATTTTGAGCTCAATTGTCATAAATCGAGGACTACATGTATTGGATAACACAGGCAACATACATGTGTTTCAGTACCCTCCAAGTACGTCTAAGTTTATTATACCATCTTGAACTCAGCTTGCATAAAGTAATTTTTTTTTAATTACATTTATATGCCACCCTTCTCCGAAGACTCAGGGCGGCTTACAATTTTTGGGATACAACCCAATGTGCTCAGCAATAGCCTTCATTCCATTGTATATGCCTGCTTATTACTAAGCGGCATTTTTACAAAGTCAGCTTATTGCCCCCAACAATCTTGGGTCCTCAATTTACCTACCCCGAGAGGATGGAAGGCTGAGTCAACCTTGAGCCTGGTGGGATTCGAGCCTGCACTAATTGTAGGCAGCTGGAACTTAAGTGCTAGGCATTTAACAGCCTGAGCCACCAAGGCCCTTAATTTGACTTTGCTTGGGTCATAATTGAGTTTTGATTGTGCCTGTGGCTTGCAAATTGGCACTGCAATCAATGGCAGCAGGAAATGCTACAACAGCAGCCCCCAGTTTTTAGGGCACCAAGGATCCGTTCCTACAGAAAGGTTTTTCCGCGGACCGGAAGGAGGGTGGTTTTGCGTGCTTCTTGCATCCTGCAGATGGGGTTTTGCTTGTTTGCGCGGCCCAGTTTCTGGGATCCTGCAGACTGGTTTCAGTCCATGGACCAGGGGACACCTGTGCTACAGGTTGCTTGGAAATGTCTATGATTGAAATCTTAGCCTACAACGTTTACAGCTTACTAAAACACTATTCCTTAACTGACAAAAGCTGTGATGAGCAATAGAAGTCAGTCTTTATGATGACAGTCATAGCATAAAGAAAATTGAGGCTTGGAATCTTAAGAGGCATAAATGGTAGAGCATAAATTAACAAATGAAATAGAGGGGGGGAAGCATGTCGTGTGGGAGAATGTAATAGCTCCAAAGAAAGTACAGGTGCATAGATAAGTATGAATGAAAGGGCTAAAACGCATGTTTGCACATACAAATTAGTGTCATCCAAGTTATTCTGAGTGCATATGAAAGTAGAAATTCATCGGCTGATAACAATCATTTCTTAGCCTAATGCCAGGGAAAATGCTGTTATTGTTCTTTTATACAAAAGGAAAGGTGGCAAAAGTGAAGACAATAAATAGAGAGGCATTAGCTTCTTAAAAGCACCTGAGAAGGTATTTGGTAGAATTTTGTTTGAAATTGAAAGAGAGGGGAACAATGAGCCAAATTTAGTAACTTTGGTGCTGTTTTTATGCCAGGCAGCATTCAATAGACCAGATATTTACTTATCCTTCATTGAAAAATGTAAGAATATAGTAAAGCATTTGGGAAAATAAGTGGGATATTTAACCAATGCTTCAGTATTAAGTAGACAGTAAGACCAATCCGTCCCTTTCATTGTTTAGAGTTTGATAAATGTATAAAGGAATGTTTGTGAGCATGTTAGAAGTGTGTTGATTAAGGATGTAAATGTATGTGTACATTCAGGTGTAGGTAATTGACACCTGAAGCAATTTGCAGCAAATGTTTAATGATACGATATTGTGAGGAGTGTGGGGCCAAGCAGTTGTGAACAATGCAAGTTAATTGCATATAGAACCCAAAAGCAAATAGGTGAATTCGCATGCCTTGCTAAAATGCTTACTAAAAATGGAAAAAGTGAGAAATTTTAATATATGAAATGCTGGTAGAATGATACTGGATTGCAAAGCACAGAACGTTTGTTGAAATAAGCCAAAATGGCCATGCTTTAATAGTCATGCATATGCCCCATTTTGTTTATGTAGAAATGAGAGTGGGTATGTCAAGGGAAGCAAGGTGGATGCTGCAGGAATGGTCACTTTAGAGGTATGTGTGGTAAATTTTAAAAAATCAAGAATGAATGTAGGTTGATTTTGGAAATAAGTAAACAGTAGGGAAAAAAGTGCATGATTTGTTCACATAAAGAGAATCAAAGAGGTTTAAAGTGCAGAAGATGAAGGGATTGAGAAGATAGGGTGAACTGAGAAAGTCATAATTAAATGGCGAGGATAAAATCCTGAGAAATAGTTTTTTAAAAATTTCATGCCTTTAATTTCTCCGACTTATTATATTATTGTAATTCTCAATGGAACTCTCATTCTCGCATTGTAAAGCATTACTTACTGGAAAGGGAATACTGTGACGGACATGTATGTGAACACACAGATGTATGCTGTACCTCCCTTGAGGCTCATAAATCTTAATCCCTAATTGAAGACCAAATAACCTATTGCTCTCACATTTTAAGCTAATTCCCATCCTTCCCACCAGCACGGAGAATTTCAAAGGACTGTATGTGTTATGGAGGCCATTAGAGGTTGTCTTACCCAGCCTAATAAACAACTGTGTTGTGAAGGAGCTGGTGTGATTCCTGCATATATGCCATAGTCTGACAAGGACAAAGTGTTGGATATATATCTATATCTATATATCTTTCATTATATGTATAATGAAAGGTGTCACAGGAAGTAGGTTCTTATATCAAGTAAGCATAATAATTTGAAGGAATCGCTGATGTTCAGTTCTCGGATCCTTCTGCCTTGTTTCTGTTCCCTCTTCCCACCTTTACTGTTATTTGAAAACAGGCAATAATTCCTTAAAATGACTCTCTCCTTCTCCAGATCAAGGTCTACCCATTTTGCATGGTTTGTGGGGGTGGCCTGCCGTCTATAAAAGTCATATTTTAAAATGTGTTACTTTGGTGGTATTTTTTTTTAGCAAACACATTGTGTAATTTAGGAATGCCCAAGTAGTCATTTAGTCTTCTTTGATCGTTTCTAGGTTGGACTCTTCATTTTCCCAGCTTGTTCCCACAGTTGCAGTGCAAATTCCAAGGTGGCATTTAGACTGTCAGTTGGCAAAAATTGAAGTATCATTTCCTCCCTGAGCACTTTGTGATGGTTTTAATTTAATGGTGTAGAAATGCTTATCTGCACTTCATTATTTTTCATTCTGTTTTTTTTAAATTTGTGAAGCTGAACAATAGTTCTTAAGTATGTCTGGTATAAAGGTTACTATAGGATTATCATGTGAGAGGTGATGAATCAAGGTACTAAAGTGACACTGTTGGATTTCCTCTTTCCCTTTCTCCACTTTCCACCTACTTGGTGCATGTGATTTTCTTATTCAGCCTTCAGAAAAAGGGGCACATGTCCCTGCTCACTGGTGTGCTTTGCTGGTGCCTTGATGCTGTTTTCACTGTGCTGGCGGGTGGTGCTGGCACTGTGGGCATGCTAATGGAGACAACCCCGAGGCCAGTTTTTCTACTTAATTTTTTCTCTCTCCTTTGTTTGGCCACAGGCTGATGAGCTCAGCAACCCCTTTGGACAGATCAGCCTCAGCCGCCAAGGATCCAGTGAAGCCCCTGATCCGTCCTCTGCCATGTTCCAGCAGCCAATCATGTCCCAGCATCCTCAGCAGACAGGATTCATCATGGCTTCCCCAGGACAGCCAATCACTGCCTCCAACTACTCTGCCTCAGGGCACACGGCGCCAGCCCAGCAGGTCCTCCAACCCCAGAGCTATATGCAGCCTCCCCAGCAAGTAAGTAGCAGCACCGGTGTAAAGGGTAGCGCTTCCATCGGAATGTCTTCTGCTTAGGATTTTCTCAGGATAGAGCAGAATGGTACAGTCCACCAGTACACATTCCATTACAGCACAGAGAGGCAGTTGTAGCTCCCATCTATCGGCCTTAAATTAAAAATGAGAGAAACCACTATATCTTTGGGGGGGGGAATCATATTCAAGGGACAATGTGTATTATGGTTGTCTGTATAAAAATAAAGCAGATATTATACAAAAATACTTAAAATAATGGGAGAGGAATACACCCAACTGTTTTTTCTCTAAGCAAATTGATCCAAAGAAATCATATGAGAATTCATGTAACATCATCACAGGACAGATTAGAACAGTATGCTCTCAATTCATGATAAACATTGATTGTAGAAAAAATTTGAAAGTTTTGAAATGACATGCATACTAAGCCATCATACAGTTGTTCCCAATATTACAAGAACAGAGTAAAAATAGTAAGCAACAGGAATTAAGGAAGGGGAAGGGAATGAATTGAATCCCTTTTAAAGAGTCTTAAAAGGAATTAAGAAATGTGTAAAAAAAAAAAGAGAAGGAAGCATGGTTAGATCTGTGTTGATGAAAATTCCAGAAACCATTCACTATATCTCTCCATACATTTCTAGACTCATAGACCACAGTTGCTCCTTGCCACAGTTGCTCCTTGCCACAGCTACACATGGCTTTATATGTTATATTTTGTACTTTCTAACCAGTTCCTTTTTGAGGCTCCTATGAGTTCCACCCAACTATGCTTTTGTTGGACCTTCACTTTCCCTCATCAGCCCATTCACTCTTACATCTTTGACCTGATTTGTAATTTGATCCTCATTTGTTTTTTCTACCTGACTACTCCCAGTACCAGTTTTTCATACTGGTTACTAATCGTATTCAGTCTACATTAAATTAATCCATTCATTCAAAATTCATTACAAAGTCTGCACTACTATCACTGTTAATCTTCTCATCACTCCTTATCACCCATCCCCTCCCACCTGTGACTGTATGACTGTAACTTCGTTGCTTGTATCCTTATGATTTATATTGATTGTTTCCTAGTATGATTTGATTGCTTATTGTACCCTATGATTATCATTAAGTGTTGTACCTTATGATTCTTATTTATTTATTTATTAATGGGACTTATATGCCGCCCCATCTCCGAAGACTCGGGGCGGCTTACAATAAAAACAAACACAATAAATATTTAAAAAAGAATTAAACTAATGGTCCCAATTAATACAAAACTTGACAAAGAATCAAGGCTGGCTCCAGACAGTGGTTAATGCTTCATTGAGTGAGGGATCCTCCCCCGCCACCTTGAAGGAGGCGGTGGTGAGGCCCCTCCTTAAGAAGCCTGCCTTGGACCCAGCCATTTTGAATAACTTTTGTCCTGTCTCCAACCTTCGCTTTGTGGCGAAGGTTGTTGAGAGTGAGGTGGCCCGACAGCTTCCGGGATTCCTGGAGGAAGCTGATTACCTAGATCCGTATCAATTGGGTTTCAGGCCCGGGTACAGCACGGAGACGGCATTGGTCGCGCTGGTGGATGATCTCTGGAGGGCTCGGGACAGGGGGCATTCCTCGGTCCTAGTCCTATTAGATCTCTCAGTGGCTTTTGATACCATCGACCATGGTATCAATAATGGTGTTAATAATCGACCATGGTATTATTACGACGCCTCGGGGGGTTGGGGGTGGGAGGCACCATTTTGCGATGGTTCTCCTACCTCTCGGGTCGTTCGCTATCTGTGTTGGCAGGGGGGCAGAGGTCAACCCTGAGGCCCCTCACTTGTGGGGTGCCCTAGGGGTCGGTCCTCTCTCCCCTCCTGTTCAACATTTATATGAAGCTGCTGGCTGAGATCATCTGTGGTTTTGGGGTGAGGTATCATCAGTATGCTGATGATACCCAGCTCTTTATCTCCACCCCAAACCAACTCAGTAATGCCCTCGCCGTGATGTCCCATTGCCTGGAGGCGGTGCAGATCAGGATGGGAAGGAACAGGCTCCGGCTCAACCTGGCCAAGACCGAGTGGCTGTGCGTACCGGCATCTCGGATGATCCAGGATGTTCCATCGTTAGGCATGGGGGGAGAGGTGTTGCCCCCTGTGGATACGGTGTGCAACTTGGGTGTCCTCCTGGATGCATGGCTCAGTTTGGAGGAGCAGGTGGGAGCCGTGACCAGGGGGGCATTTGCCCAGGTGCACCTGGTGCACCAGTTGCGCCCTTATCTGGACCGAGATGCTTTGCGTTATCTGGACTACTATGCTCTCATGCGGAGGCTTGCAGAATCGGGGTTGTGATGGGAGTATCCCAATACTCCCATATTACACCCCTCCTGCGCGAACTGCATTGGTTGCCGGTTGCCCTCCGGGTGAGATTCAAGGTGCTGGTAATCACCTATAAAGCCCTACATGGCTTAGGGCTGGGGTACTTGCAGGAACGTCTCTTGCCAGCATCGACTGCCCATCGCCCAGTGCGCTCCCACAAACAGGGCCTCGTTGGGGTGCTGTTGGCTAGACAGTGTCGGCTGGCGACCCCCAGGGGTAGGGCCTTCTCTGTGGGAGCACCCACCCTGTGGAATCAGTTGCCCTTCCAGCTGCAGTTGGCCCCTGACTTCCGTTCCTTCTGCCACGACCTGAAGATGTGGCTTTTCCAACAAGCCGACCTGGACTGAGGCGGGGGGGTTATACATTTTAGGTTTAGTGTTCTTGTGGGTTTTAGATATTGTTTGGCTTTGGTTTAATAACTTTTTAAATAACTTTTAAATTTTGTATTGTGTACTTTTATGATGTGAGCCGCCCTGAGTCGTTCGGGAGATAGGGCGGCATATAAGTCCAAACAATAAATAAATAAATAAAATGTATCTTCTCTTTTATCTACACTGAGAGTATTTGCACCAAGACAAATACCTTGTGTGTCCAATTACACTTGGCCAATAAAGAATTCTATTCTATTCTATTCTATTCTATTCTATTCTATTCTATTCTATTCTATTCTAGATCCCCCTCTAGATCTTGTTTTACCATACATTTCTTTAGTAATCCATTCTCATTACATTCAGCTTTTATGTATCATACCTCTCACTTGCATGCAACAAACTGGCACAAAGACACTCATTCAGAGCCATTTTGACTTAAAAATAAATAAATATTCACTTGTTGCAACAGATCACGTGCTACCTACTACCTTTTCTGTCAGCATTTGCATTTCTGTTATCCATTTTTTCATCTTTAGTAAACATGCTTCTGAAGGACATTTCATTTGTTTGCGCTAAGTTTTCTTTTTTTTTGGTATTAATGTAAAACTTTGTCCTACTTTGTCTTACAAATTCAATTCTCTTTGGTCTTTACTACATGGATTTTTAGATCCCTACTTTCTCACTGCATCATATAATCTGTCCACCATTTTTTGTTAAGGCACCAGGCTAGAAATCAGGAGACTGTTAGTCACAGAGCCAGCTGGGTGACCTTGAGTTAGTCACTCTCAACCCTAGGAAGGAAGCTAGGACACACAGTTTCTATAACCCTTGCCTAGAAAATTGCAGTTGCCAGGTGTCAACACTGACTCAAAGGCACAAAAACAAACAAACAAATACATTTTCAGCCAATAGCATGTTCATGTCCTTGATTAGCCTGCCCTAAACGTAAGTTTATCATGAGCAGTCTTTACTGTAATTTTAGTACAAGCACTCCTTAATCATAGTTACATTAAACAATCATTACATGTCCTTGCTTGGTGGTGAACCATTCAATAAGCATTATGTAAAATCATTGTTTTAAGTTGTGATGCTAGAAACCCTATTATGCAAAATGCTGCAATACAAATGTAGCAGGGCTGCTAGAAAAAATAGTTTGTGGGGCAGAGCTCTCATGAATGAAAACACCTTCATAACCAAAACCTTCCCAAGAACAAGAAATTATCCTAATACTTTATTAGCACTTTTGCTAATTAATTGTAAAATGTGTCTCATGTGGGCCAGTAGCATATATAATGTCATATATTCTTTAATTCCTGTCAAATCGCACGGGAACCTCAAACTTTTCTTCATTTGAGTTTTTTCTTTCTTTCTTCACCTGAAATGTTCTCTTCAGCACATTTCTTTGGCACTTAGGTTACTCATTTTGGGAAAAGGGAGGAGGACATTTAAGCAATAACGCCCCAAAATGAGGAGAGAAGCAAAATGGACACTGACAGAGTAGCATACACATGCTAACTGACTTGAGCGGACAATAAATAAAGCAGTGAGACCTTGCGTTTAACTAAACCTTTCTCCCCACGTTCATCTGCCACTTCTGGTTAGCCCAGAATTGAAACCCAGAAAAAATATGTATAAGCAAACTTATTTTTGCTATATAGATATCATTGCCCTATTGAGCAATCCTATATGAACAAATGTGTGTTGCATAAACTCATGTATTTGTTTTTAGGAATACTTTTACTTCCATTGTATGCCACTCCTCTCTCATTTAGAACTATCCTGTTTTTGGAAATATTCCAGAATTTATGCCTTCTTTGTGATACTCTCCATTTAAATCAATAAATGTACAAATATTTCTGTGACTCGACAGAGAGCAAATCCCTCTCCTCTCCTCTCCAAGTAATTCTGCATGTTGAACAAAAATATAACTAAAGGTTTCCTTGTCAGCCGTGTCTGACTCTGAGGGGCGGTGCTCATCACAGCTTCTTAGCCAAGGGAGCCAGCAATGTCTGAAGACATTTTCCATGGTTATATGGCCAGCATCACTATATGCCAAAGACACATGGAACACTGTTACCTTCCCACTGAAGTGGTGTCTAATCTACTTGGCACTTGCATGTTTTCAAAATGCTAGATAGGCAGGAACTGTGGCAAGAAATGGGAGCTCACCCCGTTGTGTGGAGTTGGGTCTCAAACCCCAGGTTGCCAGCATCTTTAACCGTTGAGCCGTCACACCCCCTAAAATATAACTAACTATACATACCAAATTAAAACTTCAGACTGAGAGTCAGTTTGATCTTGTGCTGCAGACCATGAGTTCTAGTCCTGCCTGAGCCTTGAAAGGCAGCTAGGTGACTTTGGGCCAGTCACACACTCTCAGCTGGACACACTTCACAGGGCTGTTGTTTTGGGGAAAACAGAAGTGGAAGGAATATTAGATATTCACCATCTCGAGATGTTTATAAAAATAAGAAAGACAAACTATAGATAAACGAGTTCAGTTCAAAAGAAACTGAGTGAGGCCCCTAAAAATCACATTATCAGCTCGTCAAACCTCACCAGGACTCCATCCATGTCAAACAAGGCTTGGGGGAAGACCCAGGCTTTCACTAGGCCTCTGAAAGACCGGCGGGGTTGGGCCTGTCTGTATTTTTGAGGAGACCGTTCTGCAAAAGAGACACCATTACAGATAAAGCGTGCGTTCCGCTGACATTGTTTCATTAATGGGAACTGGTGACATTGCTTCACTAATGAGACCCAGAGCATAACCACATCCCTCTTCTTGGCTTAGAGTTGCACAGTACTTCCCAAATTTTACTTAATTGCTACCTCTCCTTTCTTTTCAATCAGGGTTCAACCAATAATCTTCCCCAGCATAATAAAGAAATAATCCCTCCCTTCTGTATTGTATATTATTTCCATTTGTATAAGAGAACAGTGATCTTCTTCCAATTGTGAGGAACAGATGCAGCCTTCACTTAGCCACATTAAACAAGATGCAGAGCCACTCCATAAGAAAATTACACCCATATTTTAACATTTCCCCAGTTACACTGTCTGTCTCCATAGCTTACTGTTTTTGTATCTTTTCACAATGCCATCTATGTTGATGATTGCAACATAGATCTTGCAGACACCAAGGTGGCACTTGTGAAGCTTAAATAATTTTTAAAAAAATGAAATTAAAGACATGAAGCATCAAATGTGATCTTATGAGTTCGCTAAAATCTTGCAAGATTCTGTGGTCTTGCATAAAGCTGGGAGAACACAAGCAAGAATAAACGCGATCTGGCCCCATTTTGGGCCATTTTAATATTTTATTGAAAGATAAATATAAAATATACCTGGGATACCAATGGCATCATGCAATCTTGCAATAATGGTGCTTAGCATGAAGAACTAATAATTATAGTTGCATAGTGACTGCAGTAAGATTATTATATACAAAAAAAATGGAAAGGTTCTGAAATGCCTGTAGGGAGGAATGATTGGTGAAGATGACCTAATTTGCAGAGTTCCAACATGACTTTTTAATCAGAGAAAAGACAATAACCACATTTGTCAACGACTGCAAACCCTTTATGGATTTTTTTTGCTGAAAACAATGAATTTGTAATCTTTGGGTTTGATGATTAGAAAGTTTAGAAGATGAAAAAAGGGAGAAATGATGTAATCTTACTGTTTTTTTTTTTTAAGTCTCTAATAAAAATTACCTTTAAAAACAACACCACCTAATAACGAGTGTTTTGAATACAGGTAGTCCTCAACTTACAACTGATACCCCCCCAAACCTCCCCCAAAGCTACTTACAACCTGTTGCAAAGTTATGATGTTCCCACCCACCCACCCTGGCATGCAATCTTCTGGCCGCATTTTGGGCACTCAGCACTGACATGCATTTACAGCTGTTTGCAATACCCTGCGTTCATATGACTGCAATTTATGATGATGATGATGATTTTTGTCTGGAAATGCATTTACTTCTGGTTTCTGGTGGGGGGAAACCCCACTCTCATCTCAGTCGTTGCTTTTTGACTGCTACGTTCACTTTATGACTGCTGCTGCTCCTGCTGCTGCTGCTGCAAAAAGGTCATAAAATGGGGGTCCCGTTATGTGATGACCCACTTTATGACTGTCATGACTTAACAACCATAGTTGCCAGGCTCAAATTACGGTCATAGGTTGAGGACTACCTGTAAGTATTTGTGAATACATTTTGTTTCTGTTGGCAGGGGTAAAGCTGATTTTTCTTTCAGGAGGCTGCAATGAGAGACTGGCTTTCCCTCACTGAAGCTTGTATGATTTCTTATTTTTCTGTCCTATCGTCTGGACCAACTCTTAGTGATATACCATCATTAAATGCAACACAACCACACTTGCTACATAATAAAGCTTCAGGACCTCTTGACATTAACTGCAACAAGGGCAGAAACCCCTGCCCTTGACTCACTGGGAGCTTAGCCCTGCACTCTTGTCCTTTGTTTTTGTTCTCTGACAACATCCTTTATCCTTCTGACAGATTCAGGTTTCTTACTACCCTCCTGGGCAATATCCAAACTCCAGCCAGCAGTACCGGCCTCTCTCGCATCCGGTGGCTTACAGCCCCCAGCGCAGCCAACAGCTGCCTCAACAGTCCCAGCAGCCTGGTAAGTCTCCAGATGAGCAGCGTTCAGGCGGGAGATGTTGGGGTTGGGGTGGGGGGCGTGGTAGCTGATCCTTGTTCAGGGAGAGCTAAGCCATCTTGCCCTTTATTGGAACCCGAAGCAAATCATCCTATTTATAGGGCTTGAAACCTAGATGCATTGAAGATCTTTGTGAGGGCAAGTTTACCTCAGCCGTAAAGCACAAGCAGGTTACATATGCCTTAAACTCTTGCCTTCTGTGGATTCTCCGTGCACTTGAAAACTCGAGCCCGAAGGGCCGTGCTTATTGAAAACCAATATTGTGGAGAGTCTTGTCAACTAGAGTTGATGAAGCAAGGAGGGATCCGTTTAGGCTTGTGAGTTGAAATCTGTAGGAAGCTGGTTTTAAAAGCTGTAACAGAAAGCTGCCGCTGAAGCAGCAGAACTTCGAATCTCTTGCTGCAAAGAAGGCACTGATATCGTGTCTTCATTGGGCTAGAAAAGAGACTAGCAATAGCAGTGAATATCTGTAGCTCAGGTGTAGGATGAGGGGGAAGGTTCGTTCTCCAAGCTTGTGGTTTGGTTTGCAAACGTTTCATTACCAGGCCAGGTAACATCTTCAGCGGAGTTTAGGGGATGTCAGTGTTCTTCTGTTTATAAGGGTTTCAGGCATGGGTGTGTCAAGGTGTGGGCGGGGGGTCTTGTGATGGATCAGCTGTGAGTCATCAGTGAGTCTTGTGATGGGGACTTGTGATAAGGATAAAGAAAAGAGACTACCTTAAGTTTCTGTAATATCTGCATAACATGGCAGCTACATCTTGAGCAAGTCTTCTGCAAGAAGTAGGCAACATTTGAACGGTTAGAGGCTACTGTCCGCTGTTTCACTTTGCAAGGGGTTGCAGGGGGCGGGCGCAGATAAATGGTGATGCCAGCAAAACCGGGTCAGGCTGATTTCGTTTCAGGCTTTTTGAGGGGCGGGGATGAGCTAAGTACAGGTGGTCCTTGACTTACAACAGTTCATTTAGTGTCCTTTCAAAGTTACAACTGCACTGAAAAATGTGACATAAATGTTGGGCTCAATTGTGGTCATAAGTCAAGGACTACCTGTGGCAATGAGAAGGGTGGGTTGGAAAAAAAACGCTATGAAAAATTTAACTAGTTTACTGCTGTATTGTAGCAATAGGATCACAAAACATGAGGGATATTGTGGTGGTGGGGCACATATGAGCTGCAGGTTGCCCATTGCTCTGTTAGTAAGAACTTAACTCATGGGGTTTTTTTAATCTTATGCCAGCAGTAGAAGGATGTGGAGAAATGGTAGAATGTCATGACCCCACGCAATGCAAAGAATTTTTTTCTCCCTAGGCCTAGATGTTTTAGAGAAGAGGGGAGCCAAGCCCATAACAATTGCAATGTTAGCAGCTGATGCATTCAGCCAAGGTGCAGTTTGACGCTTATATTAGCTGAACTTCTTTGGATTTCCACCTGCTTAAATTCCTAAACACTTACCAGTTCTGAAAATGATACTACAATAGTGCAATTCTCTGGTCAGATAATTGGCCACACTATCCACACATAAGTCAATTTTCCTACATATTCTTAAGAAAGGTGCTGAAAGAAAAAATGATTTATACCTTGCTCTGGAGGTGGCTAAGACAGATAAAATTATGTTCAGAATAGCTCTTCTTCCATTTGGGGGGAAGAAAATCTTCAAGAGGAAACTCAAAAGGGTTTCCTTATCCCATCTGAAAGGATAAATGTGCTCCATGGCCACTGAATGCAGTGGCTGACTGGCTGGCTTCCAAACAGAACAGAGGTATCCCACCTCTGGGTCTCAGCTGTGGTGTCATAATCTTCCCTCTCTTATTACAATGCAGGATTACAGCCAATCCTGTCCAATCAGCAACAGACATACCAAGGCATGATGGGAGTGCAGCAACCCCAGGGCCAGAGTCTCCTCAGCAACCAGCGTACTGGCATGGGTAGCCAGATGCAGAGCATGATGGGAGTGCAGCAGTCCCAAAACCAGAGCCTCTTGAGCAGCCAACGAGGAAACATGGGCAGTCAGATGCAAGGCTTGATGGTCCAGTACACTGCATTGCCTTCATATCAAGTAAGTGGTGCCAAAGATGGCAAGTGAGGGTAGGGAAGGGAACAGAAGGGATGGGAAGTCACAATTCTCATGTTATAGCACTGGGGATCTGGTATGTAAAAAGTGGGTGCGACATGCTGTGTTTTCCTGAAAATAAGACCTATCCTGAAAATAAGCCCTAGCATGATTTTTATGCATGCACCTAATATAAGTCCTACTCCCAAAATAAGCCCTATTTAAGAGCCTGTGCAGCCGCCCTCCATTCCGTCTGGTTGCTCGCAATACCACCGACATGAGGTGAGGCAGGTGGCTGGTGGAGCTGCCCTATGCGCCCTGCCCCGGTTTACCTCAGGGCCCCCATAGCCATCCACGCCCTGACAACTGCAGCCATATCCAGCACCAGCAGCCATATCCAGCAGGAGCCCATGTGGCCACTGGCCTAGTTTTGCTTGCTCATGGCCGCAATGGAGCAGGAGGCCGAGCAACGTACCAGTGCCACAGCCACAAGGCAAGGCAGGTGTCAGGGTGTGGATGGCCTGGCTGCAGAGGCCCTGAGGTAAGCCGGTGCAGGGAGCTTGGGGCAGCTCCACCTCCCCATCTCATGGCAGCACTGGCGTACTGTATGGCCTCCTGCCCCATTGCAGCCGCGAGCAAGCAGAAGTGGGCCTCCCATACATGGGGGGAAAAAAGATATCCCCCAAAATAAGCCCTAATGCTGATTTTGTCACTCCAAAAAATATAAGACTGGGTCTTATTTTTGGTGAAACATAGTGGTCTCTACATGGCTTGGAAATCTTCAGTTGGTGTAATTTTTTTCAGGAATCCAAAACTTAATTAATCCATTCAGGTACGTTATCTCATGCAAAATTCACAATGCAGGTAATTCTCCACTTATGTCCATAATTAAGCCTGTAATTTCAGTCGTAAGTCATGACGACTGTAAAACGGATTACCATGTGACTGCACCCAATTTAATGACCTCTTTTTATGGCAGCCTTTAAGCAAACACCATGGGCGTTAAATGAACTCACTGTTTCCTGTGGGGTGATTTTTGCTGGAAACCAGAAGCAAGCATTGGTTTCTGGCAAAAAGGTTGTAAGATGAAGTCACATGACTGCAGGTGCTGCAAATGGTCATTAACGTGGGTCAGTTGTTGAGTAGCCAAAATGTCATGTGACCAGGGACAAGAAGACATCAGAACTTCAAATCCAGGTTGTAAGTCCCTTTTGGGGGATCCATTGAAACTTCAAATGGTTGCTAAGCAACCAGTCATAAGTTGAGGACTACCCGTATAAACAATTACACTGAAAAGTAGGAGCTAGGAAGTGGAAGAGAACAGTTCAGATCTGGAAATATAAAACAAAAAAACTGCTGTTGGCAAATGTAGACACTGAGAGTATCCCTGTGACTAATTCCATATTTTCATTTAGAGGGGGGCAGTACAATTGCATTTTTAATGCGGCAAATAAGGAAGGCATTGGTAGGCTGAGTTTTCATAAAACTTGGAGTTTGTTCCTGGATGTGGATAAGATCTGAAAAATAAGAGTGCACAAGACCCTGAAAAGGAGAAGATGGAAGAATGGGATGGCAGATGAGTTGGGAGGAAAGAGTGAATGTCATGTTAAGTATAGCGTGCTTTTGCCACTGTAATATATAGTCTCATTTTAAAAAAAAAAACCACAGAATAATTCCTGCCAAATCATGAATATTTCCAGAGCTATAGAGGCTGAGAGGGATATTGGGGAGGAATAATAGAATAACAGAGGGGCCTTAGGGGTCTTCTAGCCCAAGGAGAGGAACCTGATGTTGTTCTTGGTCTGTACTCAGATCTCCTTTCAAGGCCTTTTGTCCTTTCCTCCAAGATCATGTGTTCTCTCCTTTCTGCAGGGTCCTATCTGGGTCGGTCCCCAGGACCAGAAGTTTTGTCTTCCGAGATTTCGGACTCGTGCTGAAGCCCATCTTCTGAAGAATAGGATGGGATCTGAAGATGGGCTCCAGCACAAGTCCGAAATCTCGGAAGTCAAAACCTCTGGTCCCAGGGACTGACCCAGATTGGATCCTGCAACATTATCCTGGGACACGAATATTCACCTTCATTCACTCCTTTCTGTCTTTTAATATCCCAAGCAGGTACCCGTGGCGAATGACTCTCAAGGTGTAGTCCAACAACCCTTTCAGCAGCCCGTCTTGGTACCAGCAAACCAGTCTGTGCAAGGAGGGCTCCAGGCCGGAGGGATGCCAGTCTATTACAGTGTTATCCCCCCAGCCCAGCAGAATGGCACCAGGTATGAGTAAGAGCCAAACCTTTATGTTTTTGCAAAGATGTGCGTTCAGGATCATTATTTTCTTTCAAGAATTCCCTTCGTATATTAGCCAGGACTTCAGACAGAAACTCTGAATCAAAAACACCTGGAACAGGGATGGGCTGTTGTCTTTTGGGCTCAGAATGTCAAAAATTCAGAAAATGCCTAATTTGATTCTATTGGTGTGTCAACTCCCCTCCAAACAGAAGAGAAACATTTTTTTTTACATATTTGTTTATTTTTTAAAAAGTACAGTCCAATTGTGTGTGTTCCCCAGGATCTACTGCTTACCTTCAAGTGGTCTTTCTTTTCAAATGCTCTTATGCAACCTCTGAAAACTGTCCTTGGACAATTTTCCCTTGATATATCAGCATTTTTTTTATTTGTTTAAAAAAACTTGGTGTGCATTAGAGTAATGGAAGGGCTGTACTCATGTTATGCTATGCGAATTAGTTTGAAAGTTTTATTACCAAAATTCAGGCTTTGGTAAAATTCCTTTTAAAAAAGGGAATTGATTTATTTAGTTAGCAGATTTATAGCCTGCCCTTATTTTGTGCAACTCGGAGTTGTGTACATAATCCAACCTTCTACTTCCCTCATAATAGTAAATTTGTGAAATGATTTGGGTTGAGAAAGAGTGACTAGGCCACTTCCATGCTTTAGGAAGGATTTGAACTCACAGTCTCCCAGATTCTAGTCCAGCAAAAGTGGAGCGGGAGACAGAGAGAAAAGCAGAGAGAGAGAAACCTTCACGAAATACAAAAAAAGTACAAGGCCAAAATAAATGCGTTGGCATATATTAAAAGTTTTTGCATGTTGTATTTCTTTTTAAAAAGAAATTTCCAATGTAATGTACTGTATACAGTTTAACCCAATGATGAATTATAACCGAAAGGCCATCTAAAAAGAGATCAAGGGAGAATTGTTTACAATTCTCACAAATCTATCAAGCTTGAAAGCTTCTGTGAGGCAATATAATTTATTTTGACATATTTACCATATTTATAGACGATTTTTCATTTCTACAAATTCTAGTTTCTAAGCAGTAGATATTACCATTTTCTCTCTTGGCTCCTCTGAGTTCAGAGCAAAAAGCATCCTGCTGCAGCCCTCCTTGATTTCTTTAAAAGCATCCATAATCTTAAAAGGTTGCTAGTATTTGTGTCCTGAAAATAAATGCACAAGCTCCTCAAAATTGGCATAAATCCTAACAAAGTTTAATAATAATAATAATAATAATAATAATAATAATAATAATAATAATAATTTAATAATAATAATAATTATTATTATTATTAAACTTTGTTAGGATTTATGCCAATTTTGAGGAGCTTGTGCATTAAATAATAATAATAATTATTATTATTATTATTATTAAACTTAGGATTTATGCCAATTTTGAGGAGCTTGTGCATTAAATAATAATAATAATTATTATTATTATTATTATTTAATGCACAAGCTCCTCAAAATATTAATATTATTAATATTATTAATATTATTAATATTAATAATAATTATTATTATTTATTGTCACTGTATGTATATACACAATATACACATACAACAAAATTCACATAACACCCAGAGACCAGGCCCAACACACAGACACACATGACAATCCCCAAACACATACCCCACCCACCAAAACCCCCCGCCTCCTAAAACACACAGGCATCCACACAACAGATCAAGTAATACTGTCGAACAGCTCACTGATGGTGGTCCTTAAGTTCATTGTTAAGTGCAATTATAGCTGGGATAAAAGCTGTTCAGAAAACGTGTGGCCTGAGTTTTAATTGTTCTGTATCTTCTGCCAGAAGGCAACAGTTCACATGCTGTAAGCAGGATGGGAAGAGTCTCTGAGAATGTTGTGTGACTTCCTCAAACATTTACCTGGTCGAATTATCTGAAGATCAGATTTTACCCTCAGCAGATTCATTGGCTACCTCTTTTCACTTGGCTAAGTCTGATCTCCTTTTATACTGATAGATCTTTCTGGCATAAGCCCAACAGTAGTAACCAGAGAAAGAGGAAATACTGCGTGTATACTGTTCCTATTCTCTGAAGCACTGGATAAGCATCCTCTTAATTGAAATCAACGAATAGCATTAGGCTGGTGAAAATTACTGAGCCAAAGAGGTCTTAGGAATGGCCCTCTCTCAGTAGAACTACAGTTTTATCCCCATCATGATGACAACCTGCTCCAATTGATGTCCTTTTTTCTCTCTCTCTCTTTCTAGCCCTTCTGTTGGCTTCTTGCAGCCTCCAGGAACAGAGCAGTACCAGATGCCGCAGTCCCCTTCTCCTTGCAGCCCACCCCAGATGCAGCAACAGTATTCAGGTAAGGCTGGGGACTTTACCAATAGAAACAGCAAACCTGGGAGACCGTGATTGATCTGCAAACAGTACACATACCTCCTCTAAAAACCTATTGGAGCTAGGTTGATAGAAGTCACCTGTGGCCCAGCAATGGAGGAGCTACCTTGATTTTCCTTGGCAAAGAATTCCAAAGTTTGGAAAGAGTGGCAAAGGAGACCTTCTCTTGCATTTGCATCAAATGAGATGGAAATTAATGTGTTCTTCAGATCTTAAAGTCTTTCCCAACAGCTTTATCCAAAATTATCAAGTCATATTAAGCCCTAAATAATGTTCCATATTATACCCGGAAACTGACTAATAGCCAATGAGGCTGTGTAGATTCCCTATCCTTTTGTTGAGTATAAATGCCTCATAATTCCCCTTACAATTAGCTCTTGTTGATCTCTGGTGTTCTGGATTAGCTAAGGTTTCTGAACCCTTTTGAAAAATATCTATGGTACATTACCAGTTAGAAAGTAACTGGTAATTATATATATGTATGTATGTGTGTATGTGTATGTGTATGTGTGTATGTGTATATATATATATATATATATATATATATATATATATATATGTATGTATGTATGTAGGTCTTGGTGTATCGGTCTTGTCCCGTGTAGGTTGAGAATACCTAGCGTTTCCAAATCTCATCGTCATCTTCAGGCTGGTGTCTTCAGCTTCGTTCTCCTGGGAGAAGAAGAACGAAGAGCGAAGCTGAAGACACCAGCCTGAAGATGACGGATGAGATTTCGTCGCGCATTCCAAATGTCTCAATCTTACTGAGGACAAGAACGAAACACCAAGACCTACATACCTTTACCCGTGAAAATCTATGAAAATATATATATATATATATATATATATATATATATATGTATGTATGTATGTATGTATGTATGTATGTATATATGTATATATGTATATATGTATATATGTATATATGTATATATGTATATAAATATGTATATGTAGGTCTTGGTGTATTCAGGTCTTGTCCCGTGTAAAATTGAGAATACCTTGGCGACGATTCGATGAGATCCCACTCGCCATCTTCAGGCTGGTGTCTTCGGCTTTGTGCTTGTGCCAGCAAAGCGTAATCTGAGCTGCCTTCTCTCTATAAATACTGGAGGGGAGGTGTGGTGTGCTGGCTCTGCTGTAAGCGGGTTGGTTGGTTGTGTTGTTGGCTGTGTTGTCGCTTCTTGACTGGTTGATGGAATTGGTGATTGCTGATTGGTTGGCTGTGTTGTTGGCTGTCTTGTCGCTTCTTGATTGGTTGATGGAGTTGATGTTTGCTGATTGGTTGGCTTTTTCATAAGAGCCTGTGTGGCTGAGGAAGTGGCTGTGTGTCCTTCAGCCTTTTGTGTTGTAGCTACCTGGGTAGTGGGCTGTTTGATGACCTTCTGAGTTTTATTGTTGTGACATCCTGGGTCTTGTGCTGTTAACTCCTGGGTCGTTGTCTGTGTTGCAACCTCCTGAGGTTTTGTGTTGCAATCTCCTGAGTTCCATGATGTAGTATCCTGGGTGGAAGGCTGTGATGTGACATTCCGGGCCTTATTTTGGCTCCGAGTTTGAGGTCTGGCTATGTGTTTATAGCATGTGTCAGTTTGCTTAGTTTGGGGTGGAGGGATTGTAGCAGCTGGAGTTGCAGCTATGGTCTGGTTTCTGGACGGTGGTTGCCTTTCATCTGTGGCGTGGGCTTGGGTTTGAGTCTGGTGAAGGAGATTGGTGGTGGCATCATGTGTTATTTTGGGTCCGTGTTGGTTTTCGTGGCTGGGACTGGTTTGTTGATTAGGGCTAGTTTCCAGATGTCTGGTAGGCGGGAAGTATCATCCGTTTATTCATATTATGGGGTGTTTCTCTATTTCGATGGCTTCCTAATTATTCTCTTGTTGAAGTGTTCAGTGTTGGAGATAAGTTTGGATCCCTCAAAATCAATTTCATGTCCTGTGGCTTTAAGGTGTTGGAAAAGGGAGGAAGTTTTTTCTTTTCTGACTGCATTCTTGTGTTCTGTGATGCGAGCATTTATTCTCCTGTTGGTTTGTCCAATGTATGTGGCTGGGCAAATTTTGCATGGTATTTCATAAACTCCTTGGTTTTCTAGCTGGATCTTGTCTTTGGGGTTTCTTAAGATGTTGGCTATTTTTTGGTCAGTGCCAAAGGCTGTCCTGTGGAGAATTTTGCTGATTTTTTCTGTGGTGCCTTTGATGTAAGGGAGGAGGGTGATGCCATTGTCCTGTTCTGTGTCTTGGTTTTTGGGGGGAGTCTCCCTTAGGATTAGGTTGGTGATTGTGCTTCTTTGGAATCCATTGGACATGAATACGTTAGTGAGGGTGTGTAATTCTGTTCTCAAGTGGTCTTTGTCAGCTAGGCGTTTGGTTCTGGAGATGAGGGTCTTGGCTACGGAGTTGATCTGTGCAGGGTAGTGATGGGACTGTGCATTTAAGTAGCGGTTGGTGTGTGTCTTCTTCTGGTAGATGGTGTGTCCTAGGGAGCCAACTTCCTCCCTTTTCCAGCACCTTAAAGCCACAGGCCATGAAATTGATTTTGAGGGATCCAAACTTATCTCCAACACTGAACACTTCAACAAGAGAATAATTAGGGAAGCCATCGAAATAGAGAAACACCCCCATAACATGAATAAACGGGATGATACTTCCCGCCTACCAGACATCTGGAAACTAGCCCTAATCAACAAACCAGTCCCAGCCACGAAAACCAACACCGGACCCAAAATAACACATGATGCCACCACCAATCTCTCTCACCAGACTCAAACCCAAGCCCACCCCACAGACAAAAGGCAACCACAGTCCAGAAACCAGACCATAGCTGCAACTCCAGCTTCTACACCCACCCTCCGACCCCCAAACTAAGCAAACAGACACACGCTATAAACACATAGCCAGACCTCAAACTCGGAGCCAAACCAAGGCCGGAATGTCACATCACAGCCTTCCACCCAGGATACTACATCATGGAACTCAGGAGATTGCAACACAAAACCTCAGGAGGTTGCAACACAGACAACAACCCAGGAGATAACAGCACAAGACCCAGGATGTCACAACAATAAAACTCAGAAGGTCATCAAACAGCCCACTACCCAGGTAGCTACAACACAAAAGGCTGAAGGACACACAGCCACTTCCTCAGCCACACAGGCTCTTATGAAAAAGCCAACCAATCAGCAAACATCAACTCCATCAACCAATCAAGAAGTACAAGACAGCCAACAACACAGCCAACCAATCAGCAATCACCAATTCCATCAACCAGTCAAGAAGCGACAACACAGCCAACAACACAGCCAACCAACCCACTTACAGCAGAGCCAGCACACCACACCTCCCCTCCAGTATTTATAGAGAGAAGGCAGCTCAGATCACGCTTTGCTGGCACAAGCACAAAGCTGAAGACACCAGCCTGAAGATGGCGAGTGGGATCTCATCGAAACGTCGCCAAGGTATTCTCAATCTTACACGGGACAAGACCTGAATACACCAAGACCTACATACCTTTACCCGTGAAAATCTACGAAAACAAATATATATATATATTTATATATATATGCAAGTGAGGACCAAATTGTTTACTCTGTAACTAGCTTAGGGCTGTAAATCACTATATAAGTGCTATTGCTCTTGCTAAAGATGTCCTCAATCAAACAGGCTGTAGCTAAATTAATTTGTTTGTTTGTTTGTTTGTCTTGTCTGTCTGTCTGTCTGTCTGCCGTCTGTCTGTCTGTGTCTGTCTGTCTGTCTGTCTGTCTGTCTGTCTGTCTATCTATCTATCTATCTATCTATCTATCTATCTATCTATCTATCTATCACTGATGTCACTCCTATCTCCAGAAGGACTCAGGGCAGCTTACAAAATAAAATAATCCAGATACAAATACACAAATATTAAAAAATTATTAAACCAAAGGTCTCATAAATATACCAATTAAAACTATGCTAAAAAACCCTCCTCCCCCATCAGTCCGGGTAGGCCAGTTGGAACAGCCAGGTTTTTAGGTCACAGCAGAAGGAGCGGAAGTCAGGGGCCACCTGGAGCTCCAGGGGAAGCTGATTCCATAGGGTGGGTGCTCCCACCGAGAAGGCCCTGCTCTTGGGAACCGCCAGCCAACATTGCCGAGTCGACGCCACCCGGAGACGGCCCTGTCGATGGGAGCGCACGGGACACTGGGAAGCTTGTAATCGGCAGCAGGGTCTCCCGCAAATGTATGGCCAGATATGGAATTTTTAGGAGGAATATGCACAATGACATTTAACCTTAGCTGTGAAACATAATCCTGGAGATCACTGTAATTTGTTTGTCCAGTGGCTGATTCCTGAAGATTCTAACTATCCCATGCAGGTGCAAAACCTTACTCAGTAATTATTATCCAATAACATCATACATTCCCTTAGAATATTTTGGAAGCTTGAGGTCAGTCCAATACTATATATGCAAACTGGACAAACGTAATTGTTGTCATTGCCCAATTCATTAGTTGCCCAACTCATGTCTTTTGCCCATCAATATTTTTTTTCCTGCCTAACTCTATCCCTTTTGGGTTTAGGCTGTTTTGGTCTGCCAAGAATGTGCAAATGTAGACCACATGTAAAATACCATCTCCTAAAGATGCTACAAAGCCTCTTCTTGGATTCTGTCCCATAATTTTCTGGAATGATTTGTAGGAACCCATATTATGTTTGGAGAGATTTTGAATGTAGTAATCTAAATGCTCAATTTGGTAGAAATTAATTTTACAAAAACATCTTGAACTATAGCTAGGATTAGAAAGCTTTTTAACACCGATTTGGCTTTTTGTAAAGGAACTCTAGATAAGCTTTCAAACAAGCTTCCAGATTTCCCAATGTGTCGTTTAATTCCATGGAGCCCAACTCCAAGCCAAATCTGGGCTGCTCACAATATAAAGAAACAAGATAAAAATACTGAGAAGGTAAATGAAAATACAGCGAAGGAAATAAAGAAGATGGAACATCCAGACAACCAATCCCAAAACATGTGCAAATTAAGCACATCTAACTAGGGGCATCATTCCAGTCCAGAGAGTCTTTTAAGCCTCTCTGGAATACCATCAGGGAAGCAGCCACACAAATTTCTAGGGGAAGGCATGCTTCCTGTGCCCTGAAACTCTTTAATTGAGGGGACCTACCCAGAACATGCCCATTCTGTTGGCTCACACTGGCCAGGGATAAACTATGGGAAATAGTTCTCTATTGCCTCTGGTTGGTCCAAAACCCTCCCTCAGGGTGGAAGGAAAATTTAATTCCTTGTTCCAGAAGTCTCTGCTTAATAGTGGCTGATACCATCCTGGGTGGCAGAGAGGGCATCACAATGGGCCTCTATTAATTGTGTCCTTTGTGGGTCCTTTTCTTGGTCATGGCCCTCTGCCAAACCTAGTGAATAAGGTCAATTGTAATTATAGGTTTTCAATAATGAATAAAGAGTAAAGTCTAGCCTTTGGCAGCAAGCAGATACAGCATCTCGGAGCCATTGCCAGGGTTGTAAATTATAGAAGTGTAGCATTTTGTCCTTTTGATCTTTCTTGTGTTTGACAGCAGAGGAAGGTTTTAACGGAGTAATCATTTTTCTCACTGTGACATTGAAGTGGGCAGGTCTGAGACGCTCATCGTTGCCAACTCTGTGGAACAGCAGTAATTTCTCTGCGGCATGGGGCCCATCTGGTTTTATCCCTGCAGCTTTCCCTCAGCTGTTTTCATCTCGCTGTGTGTGTGTGTGTGTGTGTGTGTGTGATGGTTCAGAGTCACTGCAGTGAAGTGGTTTCTGGGCCAAGTGCAGTTTCCCCATTTCCCAGGCAAACAGAGAGTGAGCATCTTCACACTGTTGACTGGGAGCCAGTTTCACAACCCCAAAGCTGCAGATCCACCATATGGCCAGTCTGAATGTTACATTCCATCCTTCCATTCCTTCAAGGGGAAAGTCAGTAAGATGGTCAATTTCAAAAGCTTACTCCAAAGCCTACAAAATGAGAGCTGTTTGTGAAAGCAGAGTTTTTCTCCTCCGTGTCTGAATTTTCTTATATATAAGAATTGGCCTTGAAAGTTATGCAATTTCAGATCCTTTGCTGTGTCCGTACATGTGCATGGATGTGTTCGCTCTGTTCCTTGTTAAGGTACCTGGGGAAAAAAGCTGAAGTTTGAACCTTGGGGGAGTAAAGTTACTCCTCTGTCACCCATCTCAGGCAATTATTTTTACTTTTTTTTTTCATTTTTAACACTTTTATTTTTAGATAGTTCCAGAGGAGAACCATACATGCAAAAACTGCATTAGACACAACAGATTTACAGATCCTATTCTATGTTAAGTGTGGAATTTAGAATCTTTTTTTTTACAGTATAAAAAACTAAACATCAACAGGTTGAAATTCTGATGTTAAATATTCCACAATATTCAGTTCCAAATACCTAGTTACCAGGTACTGTATGATACAGGTGTTCAATTGTGTAACTTCAGAGACTTAACCATGCAGGTGAAACTCGAAAAATTAGAATATCGTGCAAAAGTTCATTTATTTCAGTAATGCAACTTAAAAGTTGAAACTAATATATGAGATAGACTCGTTACATGCAAAGCAAGATAGTTCAAGCCATGATTTGCCATAATTGTGATGATTATGCCTGACAGCTCATGAAAACCCCAAATCCACAATCTCAGAAAATTAGAATATTACACGCAATCAATAAAACAAGGATTGTACATAGAACAATATTGGGCCTCCGAAAAGTATAAGCATGCATATGTACTCAGTACTTGGTTTGGGCCCCTTTTGCAGCAGTTATTGCCTCAATGTGGCATGGCATGGAAGCTATCAGCCTGTGGTACTGCTGAGGTGTTATGGAAGACCAGAATGCTTCAATAGCGGCCTTCAGCTCTTCTGCATTGTTCGGTCTCATGTCTCTCATCTTTCTCTTGGCAATGCCCCATAGATTCTCTATGGGGTTCAGGTCAGGCGAGTTTGCTGGCCAATCAAGCACAGTAATCCCATGGTCATTGAACCAGGTTTTGGTGCTTTTGGCAGTGTGGGCTGCTGGAAAATGAAGTCAGCATCCCCATAAAGCTCGTCTGCGGAAGGAAGCATGAAGTGCTCCAAAATCTCCTGGTAGACAGCTGTGTTGACCCTGGACTTAATGAAGCACAGTGGACCAACACCAGCAGATGACATGGCTCCCCAAATCAACACAGACTGTGGAAACTTCACACTGGACTTCAAGCATCTTGCAGTGTGTGCCTCTCCATTCTTCCTCCAGACTCTGGGTCCTTGGTTTCCAAATGAGATGCAAAAGCTGCTCTCATCAGAAAAGAGGACTTTGGACCACTGAGCAACAGACCAGGTCTATTTTTCTTTAGCCCAGGTAAGACACCTCTGCCGTTATTTGTTGTTCAGGAGCGGCTTGACAAGAGGAATATGACATTTGTCCAGGATCCGTCTGTGTGTGGTGGCTCTTGATGCACTGATTCCAGCCTCAGTCCACTCCTTGTGAAAGTCCCCAACACTTTTGAATGGCCTTTTCCTGACAATCCTCTCCAGACTACGGTCATCCCTGCTGCTTGTGCACCTTTTTCTTGCACACTTTTCCCTTCCACATAACTTTCTATTAATGTGCTTTGATACAGCACTTTGGGAACATCCAACTTCTTTTGCAATTACCTTTTGAGGCTTTCCCTCCTTATGGAGGGTGTCAATGATGGTTTTCTGCACAACTGTCAGGTCAGCAGTCTTTCCTATGATTGTGATTCCTACTGAACCAGACTGAGAGACCATTTAAAGGCTCAGGAACCCTTTGCAGGTGTTCTGGCTTAATTAGCTGATTAGAGTGGGACACTTTGAGCCTAGAATATTGCACCTTTTCACAATATTCTAATTTTCTGAGATTGTGAATTTGGGGTTTTCATGAGCTGTAAGCCATAATCATCACAATTATGACAAATCACGGCTTGAACTATCTTGTTTTGCATGTAATGAGTCTATCTCATATATTAGTTTCACCTTTTAAGTTGCATTACTGAAATAAATGAACTTTTGCACAATATTCTAATTTTTCGAGTTTCACCTGTAACATTTGCAGAACTGGATTTCCTACCTACTCCCTTTTTCTGTCCACCAGCACAAAATCCTGCCATAAACTACCCAGGTAATATTTATTTGCCAATGTACAATGTTTATTTTTACTTTTTAAGTGAGTTAGTTTAATGTACTTAGAATTCTTCTGGCCCTGGGAAGCGGCTTTATTGAGCCAGGACTGCAGAGAGACAAAAAGCATCAAAAGCACCTGGAACAGCTTTTTGGGCTCAGAATGTCAAAAATTCAGAAAATGCCTAACTTGATTCTGTTGGCATGTCAATTTCCCCTTCAAGCAAAAAAGGAACATTTTTACAAATTCATTTATTTTTTAAAAAATGCAGTCCGATCGTGTGTGATTCCCAGGATCTACTTAACTTGCCTTCTGGTGGTGGTTCTTTGTATTCAAATGCTCTTCTGCAGCCTCTGAAAACTATCCTCGGGCAATTTTCAGAGACTGAACAAAAACACGGTCCTCTCAGGCAACTTCCCAAAGGATCCACACAAAAGCCTTGTCTGTGAAGGCTCTGAATCATCCAGGTCATAGTTGTCTCGAAGGTCCTTTATTCAAAAGGCAACTGGACTGTTTTTTCCTGGAGGAAGAAGATGACGGCTTGGATAAGAAGCGAAACATCATCTTCCTCAAGGAGAAAACTGTCCAGTTGCCTTTTGAAGGAAAAAAAAGACACCTTTGAGACAAAAGCCTACCCCATTCTCACACGGGCTCCGCAGTCTCCCAAAATTGCCTCAAAGCATACCCCCATTCTCAGACATTTTTCAGAGCCTCCTGAAGCGAAGCTTGGGTATAGGCCTCTCGCACAAATTCTGGAGGCCATGTGAGAGTACACCCCATTCTGGCACAGCCTCCACAGCCTGTGAAAATTGCACAAGGACAGGACATACTTTTGAGAATACTTATTGAGTGTTGGTGAATGTTGACACGTCACTCAAATGTTATGGTGAGTCTTTTAATAGGCATGTGACAGGCTTGTCATCACTGATCTGGAAACTTTGCTATATCCAGTGCTGAGTCCCTGTCTCTCTTCCTCTTTTCTCATCTTTGAAATGATTAATGTTGATTAATGTGGTGTTATATGGCTACTGCTGCCCATGACAATTCCAGAGCCAAAGCAGGCGTAGCTCATTTCTTCCTGAGTAGACTGTATTCTGAAGACTGGGATCATTTTAGACTGGCATCCGAAGGGAAAGATTTATCTATTCTTTTCACAGCTGTTGGTTTTCCACTTGTCTTCCTAGACTGTCTAACCTTACCTGTGTACCTTTCCCAGCCTAGCACACCCTCCAAATGTTTTACAGCACTTCCAGTTTAATTGGAAGTTGAATCATGGCAGCTGGACTTCTTTTCTTTTTCAGTTGGAAATGTTTATCAGCCTGTTCAGATTAGAAATGAGAATTAGAATTATTCAGATTAGAAGTGAGAATGAAACCACCCTGGAGGACATATATGGGATCTCACCAACCAGCTTGCTCAGGCTGAAGAAGCTACTTGGATAAGCAATGAAACATTTCAGAGAAAAAAAGAAACCCGGTTGCTGTGATTCAACTTCCAGGCAACCCTGTTGGATGATTGAGAATCTCCATCGATGTATTTAATTAACTACCGGTGCTGCCTTGCTGTGGACCAGAAATGGCCTTGTGGAGCAGCTGCCAGTTGGGATAAAGGCCGATGTTTCCTGGTTGCTGAGCTGGGATCAACTGAGTTCCCAGACCTCCTTGGAGGAGAAGGGTTGTTTGGATGCTTTCTGGTCTGGTTGCAGGATGAGATTTGGGGCAGAAATGGCCTGGTGGTCATCTCCATTGGGGATGGGGAGAGTGCCATCCTGCTGCTTTTGCTTTTGATCACAGATTTGGGAGAACCCCTCATTCTGTTGAGATTGATGCTCCTCAGATGAAGATGAGCTCCTTGAAAATCTATGTATCCTGTTTTTTTATATGGATAAGAAGGTTTTGGGAGGAGACCTCCAAAGGTTCTTTTGGAGCTTGGCTTCAGAAGTTATGGTTGCTGCATCACTGGGTTTCTTTAAGAACAGACTGGACAGTCACATGTCTGAAATGGTGTAGGGTCTCCTGCTTGAGCAGGGGGCTGGACTAGAAGACCTCAAGGGGTCCCTTCCAGCTCTGTTCTGATTGGTTGATTGATTGATTGATTGGATTGGTAATACTGTTTTTGAAAATGCTGGGAGTTGCAGTCCCAGCGTGTACCAGAGGGGGGCACAACAGGTTAAGGAAGATTGGTCTACTACAGGAGTCAACCAGTCTGGTTTATTGCTCACTGTTCTAATTGAAATGCTTTTCTAAAATATTTAATGTACACTCATTCATTTAATGTGCCTAATCATACACCATGCCTCAATTTTATACCTTTTAGAACTTGTTGCTTTTTTTCCTGATGCTTTTAACATTTATCTCATAAGATTTCTGAGAAGAAATAATTTATTTCAAGTAATTTATTTTATTGCTAGTGTAGTTCTATGAAACAAATGTCCATGTACATTAATAAGATGATGAAATGCTAGCATAGGTGGTCTCTGAGTTGCGCCAATTTACATGTGTTTAAACTGTGTGCAAGGAACATAAAACATGACCCACCATATTAGCCCTTGTAGAAAAAGCTGGATACTCTTTTGTATACATGGAGGAAGCCATCTGCCATTTTGTGCATGTACAAATATGGCAGGCAAACTGTGCAAAAGTGGACTTGCTCAAGAGGTCCAGGAAGGAAATGCTGCCATAAGCCAGGAATTGCCTATGTTAAAATTGATTCCCATGACATTTCTCTTGTGACCACATCCTCCCCAAGGAGAAGAGGCTGGAAAAGAGACCAAGAAGGTTGATGCTTGACTCAATGTCCATAATAATCTCATCATCCCCCCACCCTCTCTTCTTAGGGGTGTCTCCGGCAGGGCCTGGCGTTGTGGTCATGCAACTCAATGTGCCCAATGGCCCCCAGCCTCCTCAGAATTCATCCATGGTGCAATGGAACCACTGCAAGTACTACAGTTTAGACCAGCGAAGTCAGAAGCCTGGCGACATCTATAACCCAGATACCAGCGCTCAGGTAGGGCAAAGGGGAACAGGGAAAAAAATTGGGTTGTCAGTAGTTGTGCTCATTGCCAGCCTGTGCGACTGTCCTTTTGACGATTTCCCCCTCTGTTTCTAGGCCAGCAGCACCCAGCTGAACAGCCCTATCACATCCCCTACACAGTCCCCTACACCATCACCCGTTACCAGCCTCAACAGTGTCTGCACAGGTCTCAGTCCCCTTCCAGTGCTCACACAGTTCCCCCGGCCTGTGGGCCCAGCACAAGGTAATAAAGGCAGCAGGAGAGGATTGATCATAATGAACGTAATGGAAGATTAGCCAATGTGTTTGTATTATACCAGGATGTCAAACTGGATTTCTTTGAGGGCTAGATCAGCACTGTAGTTCTCCTCCATGGGCCGGGTGGGTGGGTGGGTGGGGAGGACGGGTCAGACGCCTCCTGTAGCACCCTGCCGGCCAGTTTTGCCTGGCAGGGTGCTGCAGGAGGGCGTCTAGGCTGAAAATGGGGCATGTAGAGCTGCACGCACGCGCGCACACACACACACACACTGTTTTTGCAAGCAGAGACACCACAGCTTGTCCTTTGCTATTTCCAGGCCGGCCCCGCAGGCCAGATTTAAGTACCCTGTGGCCTGGATGCGGCCTATGGACCTTGAGTTTGACACCTCTGTATTAGACTAAAGGGCGATTTCATACAAGTGATTTTGGTCTTACAGACCTGAGCTTCTTGCTTGGTACCAACTTGTTCACCAACTTGTCAGTAGCAGTGCAGGTAATACTTGACTTATGACCACAATTGAGCCCCAAATTTCTGTTGTTTAAGTGAGATATTTGTTAAGTGAGTTTTGCCCCATCTCACGACCTTTCTTGCCATAGTTGTTAAGTGAATCACTGCCATTAAATTACAGTTCTTAAGTGAATCTGGCTTCCTCATTAACTGCTTGTCAGAAGGTCACAAAAGGTGATGACATGACTCCAGAATGCCGTGACTGTCATAAATATGAGTCAATTGCCTCGGGTCTGGACTTCGATTACGTGACCCTGGGGATACTGCAGTGGTCGTAAATGTGAAAAATAGTCATAAGTCACTTTTTTCACTGCCGGTCTAACTTTGAACAGTCATTAAATGAACTGTTGTAAGTCAAGAACTACCTGTAGTATCTTTACAGTTTCAGATTAAGGTAGTTTCACTACCGATTGCAACGCCCAGCCTTTAGAAAACCATACAGCAGTTCTCTATGGTTTCACACTATGATGCTGAACAATCCCAATATTCTTGATAGTCTTGGAGCTTCAAATACCAGCAATCAAAATACTTCTACCTGAATATTTTCCTAATTAAGAACATGGGCATTTTACCTGCAAATGGGTATGTTTTCAACTATTTACCTACTGGTTTATGAAGAAGGGAAGGTCCTTCTTAATAAAGAAGAGAAGATTTAATAAGATCACACCAATATGCAGAACAGACATTGTTCTTCCCCAGTCACATACATTTTTAAAGAGCTGAAGTTTCATGAGACCACTAAATTTGACTTAGAAAAGATTATTGATGTTTGATCACTATACTCTGTGTCGTCTCTCCCACCTTTATTTATGATACAAAAAGAGAGTTGGGGGGGCATCAATTAACTATTCTTGGTCTCCTTTTCCCCCCCAGGTGATGGGCGCTATTCCTTGTTGGGCCAGCCACTGCAGTACAATCTCTCCATTTGCCCCCCACCTCTCTTGCACAACCAGTCCAGCTATACAGCACACCAGGTGAGAAGGAGACAGGGCTGCAGGCCCCAAGGAAGCGTTTCTCAGCTGAGTTATCAACATTTGAGAGGGGTTTTTTCCCTTTAAGAGATTAGTTCTTGAGATGACTAATCCTAGACTTTCTTGACATTAGATGAGCCATGGTGGTGCAGCGGTTAGAATGCAGTATTGCAGGCTAATTCTGCCGACTGCCAGCAGTTCAATTCTCATCAGCTCAAGGTTCTCAGCCTTCCATCCTTCCAAGGTTGGTAAAATGAGGACCCAGATTGTTGGGGGCAATAGGTTGACTCTGTAAACACCTTAAGAGAAGGCTATAAAGCACCGGGTGTGAAGTGGTATACAAGTCTAAGTGCTATTGCTATCAACCAATTTTTCACAACACAACACAACCCTCTTAAAATTCTTTCCACTTTTTCAAAAATAGGAAACAGTCATGCTGCAGCAGCAAGCAATCATCCTGTTATCTTTGCTTTCAAGAATTATTCTGGGCTCCTGTTGCCCTATTGACATTCTGCAAAAATAAAAACGCTAGGAAGTTGCAGGCCAATATTTTAATATAGATCTATGACTGCCTATTTCTGCTAGACCTAAAGATAAGGGAATGACTGCTGAGTGTAGTATATATCTGGCAAATGGGTGCAAACATTCTCCATATGCTGTAAAAACTCCTGGTGTACTTACAACAAAACAAAAAGATGATGGGACTGATTTTGTCAAACAGAGACCGATATTCAAAGGACTTACTTCATGTTGAAAAATGAGCAGATAATACAAACATAGATGTTAAATAAGCACAGATGAAACATTTCCATATATTCTGTTTTGTAATTGGCTGTGTTTGTGGCTACTGATGACACTGGTGAAGGCTCCATAAGATCTTTGTGCCTTTTAAAATCCACCAGTTGTGAGAGTCAAAGTGTGCACAATGCAAATGCATGAATTCCTAGCCAGCATGGCCAGATTTAAGTTTACTTGGAGGGATCAAATTGATGTAAGCTTATCCTCCGCCAAGATGCCATCCAATTCCAAGCCTGCTAAATTTCATTTATCAAAATTGCTCTTTCTCCGACTTGGTTTGGTTTGACCCATTGGTTGAAGATTAAACTTTCCAGTATGGAGCACCAACTCCTGCAATGAATTCCAGCATAAAAATGTGAAGGGTTGCATATTTGTGTATCTCTGTTACTATTCCTTCATTCTTCCCTCACAGGCACAAACAGGGATGAAGCATGGCAACCGAAGTAAGAAGCAAGCTCTCAAGTCAGCATCCACAGATCTTGGGACAAGTGATGTAGGCAAGTGACACCTCCCCAGTCCCATTATAGTAGCCTTCCAGAACCAGAACACCCCAGCTCCAGGAATTCCTAGCCAGCATGGCCAGATTTAAGCTCACTTGGAAGGATCAAATTGATGTAGGCTTATCCTCTGCCAAGATGCCAGTTGAACTTGGTCATGAAGATCTGTTGTCTTACTTTGACCGGAGCTTAGATTCCAAACTCAAGACTGATTATACCTTTGGGTTCGGTAACAGTAAACTGTGATTCACTTAGCAAATGTGGCAAGAAAGATCATTAAATGGGGCAAAATTCACTGAACAAATGCCTCATTTAGCAACAGAAATTTTGGGCTGAGTTGCAGCCGTATGTCAAGGAGTACCTGTACTACACTTTGTATCTGAAGATGTAGATGTTGCCTCAGGATATTTGGTTCATTCCACGCTACTGATAATTTTTGTTGGGACCCCTCATCAACAAATGTCCCAGGTGCCTTCTCCTGGGTGAATCCTAATGGACTTGTCTGATAGCAGCAGCAAATAGCAAAATCATTGCTGTCAGTGCCAAGGGGCTGGGAGGTGTTGTATTGGCATCTTGCAGTGCTTCCAACATAGTGCCACTATTTCTTCAAGCTTCCTAAAAATACATGTGCATATTTACACGTGCATAGAGCCAGCCGTCTTCATAATTTATTTGTTTTACACTCTCTCTTTCTCTCTCTCCCTCCCTCCCTCCCTCCCTCCCTCCCTCCCTCCCTCTCTCTCTCTCTCTCTCTGTCTCTCTCTCATCAATACTGGGTTTTATGGATATACAGCCTATTCCTTTTCCTCTGCAGATGCCTTTTAAAAAGGGAATAATGCTGACTGTCAGGGAGCTTGCTGGTTGAAACTAACTGTTCCAGGAATCTTGTTCATTCTTGGGATATATTAAGCAAATTTGATTTGTGCAAGGCAGGTTGAGGAGCCAAAAAAAAAAACCCATGTCAATCATTGAGGAAGGGTGCTGAAAATCCCCCCATGAACAAATTAGAGCTGTTCCTTTAAGCCGCTCTGTTTGCGCTCTCCAGTGGAAAAATTGCTTGGTGCTATATTTGTTACATACCTGTTTAATATTAGTAAAGAATCTTGCCTGCTAGGACCCAGCACTCCTACCCACTGGAAACTGGAACCGCTATGATGCTTCCATACTTGAGGCACACACATTCAGATGTACTGCCAAGCAAATGGTCAGAAGGACTAATTTCCTGAGCACAGAATCCTTGTGAAAAACGATTCAGTGTACATAAAGCTTACTGTAAGGGAAATATCACAGAAGAGCCTTTTATTTAGTGATATGGAGAAATATAGATTAGATACAGGTGAAGATGTATACCCACGTCGTCATCTTCTCATACTAATTTCCAACTTGGTAGGTTTATTTTTTTTAATGAGTAGTCTATAAGAAAGGGATTTTTTTTGTGGGGGGTATTATAAATGTTTTGCATTGATCATTCTTTCGTGAATACATTGGGAGAATTGTATTTAAAGTGGGGTGATTAGAAACATCCCACCAAACTACATTTCCCAGAATTGTTTAGGAAATTGTCACATTTATATAGCCTGCTTATAGTTTACATCTCAGTATTTTCCTATCATTTTTTCACTGATCTATAACACTATGATTTACCTCTCTAATGCAGGTAGTTCTCAACTTACAACAGTCCCTTTAGTGACTGTTCGAAATTACAACAGCAATGGAAAAAAATGATTTATGACCATTTTCAATATTTATAACCATGGTCATGTGATCAAAATTCAGATGCTTGGCAGCTGGCTCATATTTATGATGATTGCAGTGTCCTGGGGTCATGTGATCACCTTTTGTGACTTTCTGACAAGCAAGGTCAATGGGGAAACCAGTTTCACTTAACAACCATGTTACTAGCTTAAGAACTTTGACAAGAAAGGCCTTAAAATGAGGCAAAATTCCCTTAACAAATGTCTCACTTAGCAACAGAAATTTGGGGCTCAGTTGTGGTCTTAAGTCGAGGACTACCTGCAGTACATTGTTTGGAAGATATTTTTTTCAATTTTTTTTCTTTGTTTTTGTAAATTCTGTGTATGGTGCCCTTCAAAACCAGGTTTTGCTAAGTGGTTTACTGTACATTTGTAATATCCATGATAGAATGATAATTAAAGCGTACGATAAAATAAAAAGCAATTAGATACTTAAAAGGGTCTCACTGTCTCAAGGTTGCCTCAGCCTTCCATCCTTCCAAGGTGGGTAAAATGAGGACCCAGATTGTTGGGGCCAATAGGCCGACTCTGTAAACCGCTTAGAGAGGGCTGTAAAGCACTGTAAAGCGGCATAGAAGTCTAAGTGCTATTGCTATTATCGCAGCATTGAATTTTCATAATGATGGATTAAGAGGGCCCATAAGCTATAGCCCTCTTTGCCTGGTACTGAGAAGATAATAAAGCTGGCACCAGGCATATCTCAGAAAGGATGCTGACAGAGAGGCTACCAGGGTAATATGAATGGCCATTCACCTGGCAACAGGTCTCAGACCAACAAGTTTCAAATGCACCAATGGGTTCTGAGTGCCTACACCAACCAACCATGGCTGTCTCTTCCTGTATTTGTAAACCCTCTCCAAAATCTCCCCCCAAAAAGGGAATGCAGTGCACAGAGTACAAGAACGTATGAATGAGGATCTCTAAAAAAGGACAATCAGATTAAATCAAGCCATTGGCATGGATTTTTTTAAAAAATTCATATTTATATGCCGCCCTTCTCCGGAGACTCAGGGCGGCTTACAATTTTTGGGATACAACCCAATGCGCTCAGCAATAGCCTTCATTCCATTGTATATGCCTGCTTATTACAAAGCGGCATTTTTACAAAGTCAGCTTATTTCCCCCAACAATCTTGGGTCCTCAATTTACCTACCCTGAGAGGATGGAAGGCTGAGTCAACCTTGAGCCTGGTAGGATTCGAGCCTGCATTAATTGCAGGCAGCTGGAATTAAGTGCTAGGCATTTAACAGCCTGCACCACCAAGGCTCTTTTTGAGGGCGGGGGAGAGCACCGTTAACATCGATGATGGGCTTTTTAAAGGTGCACGGAGGCTCTTTGGTCCCGTCGACCAACGGAGATTTTCAGAACTTCTCTGAAGATGAGGGCATATACTTTCAATGACTTTTCTTTTTCTATAGCATTTTAATTGATAATTAGATAATAGCCTGGTTGTAGTGGGTCTCCGGGGATGATGCCCAAGGATATTTTGGGCTAATAGGTAGTTCTCTGGCCTCAAATAGGCATCTCTGCCACAGTATGCAATGTACTGTATCTGGCTGAGGTGAGCAATGTTTGAATATGTCTCCTTCAGGTACTTCGAGTTGTTGCCATCAAAATGGTTGAAGGTGATAGAAATGTTTGAAAGTTTACTGTTTTTAATTTTTTTTTAATTTTTTATAATGTAATTCTTATGGTTTTTTTTATTGTGAGCTGCCCGGAATCCTTTGGGAGTTGGGCGGCATATAAGTCTAATTAATAAATTAGTACATAAAACACTGCTGATATACTTGAAACTAAAAGCATCAGGGCTGATGTTTCAGGTAGTTGAGTTATGGCCACCATTGACCCAACATTTTATGTTGCTAAGTGAAACATTTGTTATGTGAGTTTTGCCCCATTTTATGACTTTTCTTGCCATCTTTGTTAAGTGAATCATCACATTTGTTATGTTAATAACATGGATGTTAAGTGAACCTGGCTTCCCTCATTGATTTTGCTGGTCAGAAGATCGCAAAAGCGGATCCCACGGCCCCAAGACATGGCAACTGTCATAAATATGAACCACTCGCCAAACATCTGAGCTTCAATCACGTGACTTGTGGGGATGCTGCAACAGTCTGAAAAACGGCCCTAAGCTCCTTTTTTTCCTGCGCCATTGTAACTTTGAACAGACACTAAATGAACTGTTGTAAGTCAAGGAATACCTGTATTTGTTTTATATGGCTTGGACGTGACGTTGGCACCCGGCAGGACTTGATTAGAAATCGACTTTCTCTGTCTTGGGTCCGATGCTTTCAGATAGAACTAGAATGATTTTGTAACATTTCTGGGGGGATGACCCCCCTTCCCAATCTCGTTACGTTCCTATGTTTTTCCACGATTGGCTGTCCTTGCTAATGTCTAACACGCTGAAACAGACCGAGAGGAGCTGGCTGAGAGGTGGAATAGCTTCCCAAAAGAGGGAGGTTGGTGTAGCATTTTGCAGACATTGCTGAGGGACCGAGTCAGTGATAACCATAAGCCTGGCGAAAGCCAGGGCCTTCTCTGTGGGGGTGGGCCTTCACTGTGGGGGAGAGCCTTCTCTGTGGGGGCACCCACCCTGTGGAACCAGCTGCCCCTGGGGCTGCGGTTCCTTCCGCCGCAATCTAAAGACCTGGCTGTTTTTACAGGCCGGCCTAGATTGAGAGGGATTGGGGGATTTTAATGGGGTATTTTAGTATTTTATTATACATTTGGATTGGATAATATTTTTATCTATTTTGTATATGTATCTTTGTGTGAGCCGCCCTGAGTCCTCCCCGGAGATGGGGCGGCATATAAATCAAAATATAATAATAATAATAATAATAATAATAATAATAATAATAATAATAATAATAGGAGATGTGCATCCTATACTGCTGGGGGTGGGAAAATCTTTCATTTAAACAGGCTGTACTTTAGTAGTACTGTAGCAAATGAGATTCCACAGCCTTGCTCGCTTGACTTACTGAACAGGTGTTGATTGTCCCAAAGGAGATAAGAACTGATGATGTTAATCTTTCGCTTTCAAAAGAAGGGGTGGGGGGAGACTTCTAAAACTAACCTTCCCATGATCCTTAGGTTCCGTTTCCAAGGCCAGTAGCCAAAAGCTCTAAAAGGCAAGAATTCAGTCCCTGGGAGATGGTTGGCCGGGAGAGTTAAGTCTCCAAGTAGAAGTCTAGAAAGTTATTAACTTACAAAAGCTGTGGTCCCCTCACATTTTGTTCACAGACTCTTGCTCTCTTCCCCCCGAGGAGGATACTAACCATATTTCTCTTCTTTCTTCTTTGCTCCGGTTGCCTCTTCCGACAGTGTTGGGCCGTATCTTGGAAGTTACCGACCTGCCCGAAGGGATCACTCGTACCGAAGCCGACAAGCTCTTCACCCAGTTAGCCATGTCTGGTGCCAAAATCCAGTGGCTGAAAGAAACTCAGGGGCGTCCTGGGGGCGGGGGCGACAATAACCACGGGACTGCAGAGAACGGCAGGCATTCTGACCTTGCTGCCTTATACACCATCGTGGCCGTCTTCCCCAGCCCTTTGGCAGCCCAAAACGCATCCCTGCATCTCAACAACTCTCTTAACTGCTTCAAGTTGCGTATGGCCAAAAAGAACTACGACCTGCGTGTGCTGGAGCGTGCCAGCTCCCAATAGGGGCAGACAGAGGGGCAGGGAGGATTGGGGGCAACAAGCACATTGGACTGGCGTCTCCAGCCTCGCCCCCCCCCTCCAATGGCCCCTAGACCAGCCTCCTTCAGTTCCACATGCGCCTCCCCCTTCTTTCTTTCTTTTTTCCCCCTTTTTTTAATTTGGGTGGTAGAGGGGGTAATTTCCTGGAGATATTTATATGGACAAAATGAAGAGAAAGAGACATTGATTTGTTTTGTTTTTGTTTTGTTGGTGGGGGAGGGGGGGGTTCTGTTTTTTTAATTATTATTTTTGTGTGGAGGAACATGTCATGCCCTTTGCCCCCTCTCCGGAACACGTGTATATTGTTTTGTTCAGCGTTGTGCCGCGGTACGGAGCCGTATTTAATTGCACATAACAGATGTTGGCTGGGTATATTCACTGTACATTTTATTTAATCTGGGTTTATTATTATTAATATTATTATTTGGTTTTTAAATATAAAAGAATCGTCTGTCACTTTAAAGCTGTTTCCTGCCTACCTCTCTTTCGCAAACTGAATGTTCGGAAACTCTTCATAAGCAAGTAACATTGACTATTTTTCAATCCCAGGCATATAACATTAGGAGGCAGAGCTGGAATATTATATTTAGCCTTTTGGGGGTGGAGATGAGTGAGGGCAGAAGGTAAGGTTAGATATAATCTTAAGCCAGAGCCAGTTTGAATCTTGAGTTATACAGTCAGTGTTGTCTAGTGGTTAAGCCACCAGGCTAGAAACCAGCAGACCATGAGTTCAAGTCCCGCCTTAGCCATGAAAGCTAGCTGGGTGACTTGGAGCCAGTCGTTCTCTCTCAGCCCAACCTGCCTCACAAGGTTGTTGTTATGGGGAAAATAGGAAGAGAAGGAAGATGTGTTTGGATACGTTCGCCGCCTAGAGTTGTTTGTAAAAATAATAAGGTGGGATACAAATCAAATTAATAACAATAAAATAAATGTAATAAGTTGGCACTGAACTCTTGGATACCCGAGCAGCAAGTAGTCCGAATCTATGCTTTTATCCCAACACAAATGTCAGGTAAGATGCCCTTTGGAGATGCTCTCCTTCTTCCTCCTTACTGCACTTTAATTCAGAAGAATTACAAACAGAATTGCATACAAAAGGGACACAACAGTTGTATTATTGTATCATAAGTTGTAGAGATGTGTGTAAGCGCATTTTTGTGTGTAGGAGAACACTCCATTTTAGTTTATGTTAAGATTTAGTTACCCCATTGTATTTTTGCCCCCAGAGCCTTAGATGAAAATTTTAGCCTAATACATTACAGTGCAATAAATTATGGTTTTAGATTTGCATCAATCGTTTACTTTCAGTTAGAATTTACTCTAATCAAAAACTACCCCATGATCTTCAAATGTGAATATCCAGACATGCTGTAAATGTTTTGCTTCTGAAATTTAGTTATACAATTATTGCTTGATTTTAATAACCTGGTAATTTGGTGACTGCTAAAAGATGATCGCTTTTTACAATCCATTATTTTAACACTGTTCTTTTATAGAAGAAAAGCTGTAAAATCAGAGGTATGATACACAATTTCATTGGAAAGTCCTGGCCTATGTCAAGTTCTCCTCAATTAGCAATAGCACTTAGACTTATATACTGCTTTACAGTGCTTTTACAGCACTCTAAGCGGTTTACAGAGTCAGTATATTGCCCCCAACAATCTGGGTCCTCATTTTACCCACCTTGGAAGGATGGAAGGCTGAGTCAACCTTGAGCTAGGTGAGATTTGAACTGCCAAATTGCAGTCAGCCGGCAGTCAGCAGAAGTAGCCTGAAGTATTGCACTCTAACCACTGCACCACCGTGGCTCAATAGCATAATATTTAGGTTATTTTGCTGCTATTTGCATTTTAGTGGCAAAATGGCCCTAATATTATGCAGTTGGGGAGAATTTGGCATAGGCCAGGCCTTTCCAATGACATCGTGTATCCTAGCTCTGATTTTATGTTGTCTAATTTCAGATTGCCTACTGAAAAAGGAAGCATGGGGTAAAGTGGTAATCTCAGTTATGCTGGAACTGCAAATCCCAGAATTCTCAGTCATGGTAGCCAGAGGAAAAATTGTGGGATTTGTGGTTACCTTGGAGAAGGAGATGTGAAGGTGACAATGGCTACTGTATACAAAAAGGCAAGAAGAAAGGTGGTTTTTTCCCAATAGCAGCTTTCTACAGAGTTTATCTGTTACCCTTAATCAGTTAATAACACCTCTGATTGGATAATTTTTTTTAATGTAAAACCTCTTGGCAAGTATGAAGCATTAGGAAATAAAGTTATTTTAACAAAGAATTTTTATTCTGAAAAGGCAAAAAGAGTTGCTTGTGGTTTAATAATTGCATGAAATGTTTCAGCGTGAAGAAGGAAAGCTGAACCAGTGAAGGGGTGCTACACAAGAATTGCTTTGAAACTGTCTCTCCACAGCCATTTTCATATCTAGGCTTAGAGGTTACAAAATTTCAAGTTGCAAGACTGACATCCAAGCAAGCATCATGTTCGGAATCTTCTCAGTTTAGAAATTACAATACATAAACCCAATATCGTTGAAGAGCTACAGTGGTATGGATTCCCAACTGGTACTATCTATGTGGTAGCTTTTGTGTAGAATTGTGAAACATTTAGATCTTGGCTAAATAATGTGTTTCTCTTTCGAAATTCATGGGAGGAATGGAATCAATCCCTTAATGCAAGCAAAACTGTTGCAGTTGATTTTCAGGTAAATGATATTTCAATAGCAATCAAATACGAGGTTAAAGAATTCTGTAACAGTGATGTTCAGTTCTGGATTTGCTTTAAGACAACAAAGCTATACAGGTAGCCCTCGACTTACAACAGTTCATTTAGTGACTGTTCAAAATTACAACAGCAGTGAAAAAAGTGACTTGTGACCGTTTTTCATACAACTGTTGCAGCATCCCCATAGTCATGTGATCAAAATTCAGGTGCTTGGTAACTGGTTCATATTTATGATGGTTGTATTGTCCTGGGGTCATGTGATCACCTTTGGCAACTTTCTTGACAAGCAAATTCAATGGGGAAGCCAGGTTCACTTAACAGCCCATGTTACTAACTTAACAACAATGATTCACTTAACAATTGTGGCAAGAAAAGTTGCAAAATGAAGCAAAACTCACTGAAGAAATGCTTCACTTAGCAACATAAATGTTGGCCTCAATTGTGGTCGTACATTGAGGACTACCTGTATTGTATTCCAGAAAATTTTAGAATTATATAGAGTACACATAATCAAATGACTTTTAGCATAACTTGTTTGGTTCCATCCAGTCTTGAGGTAGAAAATTTAAAACATATACTGTATATTGACCATTGGAACTCCTCCATATCTCTTCATTACTGTAGAATCCAAAGGTTAAGTTCATAGATTGGATGAAGTACTATTGTAGTTAGCCTACTTTTCCCTGACTGGCTGATTTACAGCAATTACAAATTGAATGGCTTAGTACAATGTGTGAAGACAGCCCTTTAATTAAATGTCTTCTATGTCCAGGAAATTGACAGTTATGAGTCCCTCTGTGTCTACTTTTGACTTCTGATTGACTATGGGGAAAATGTGGTGACATCCCAATCCTTTCTACTCACTATGCTCTTAAGCCCAATGAGGTTGGTTCATCCACTTTAAGGGGTGTCTTTTATTCCTAAGGAGCATCCTAAAGACTCACCCCAATCATAAACCATGATTTGTGTTGCAGCCATTATGGATTAATTAACAAGCCATGGTTAAACACTTATTGAAAAATGCAACAAAGTCCCTACAAAATGGTTGACCATTTGTGGGGAGTTTAGTAGACAAAATGGGTACAGTGGAAAAGTTCTGTGCATTTATTTTTTCCCTTATATTATTAGGCGGAAATATTTTCTTGAGAATTGACATTTTGGAGTGTTATCTTAATAGAAATGGCCTGGGGATTGTACTTGATTTGGTGCAAGACGTCAACTCAGCCTTCAAGTTGGCCATCAAAAGTATAGAGCACATTCAAAGGTTGTAATTGACAGCACACTCAGAATGTACATGTCCTCAAAAGTAATATCAAACCCCACACGGGTGGGCAAAATCAAGAAAAGTAATGATTATGCAAATTTTCTATCTATTTCAGTAAATATTAGTACAATTCAGAATCTTAGCGCAAGAGGAATTTCCTTCACGTAGTTATTAGTGAATTCATTAAGATGCCCCCCTCAAGTCTGCTGTGCTACTTCTTCCTAGAAAGTGTGTTCATGAGAGGGAAGAGGGAAGGAAGAATGCTAAGGGCATATGCCAACAACATATACACCCATTAGAGCAGGGGTCCCCATGCTGGCTGGAGAATTCTGGGAGTTGAAGTCCACAAGTCTTAAAGTTGCCAAGTTTGGAGACCTCTGCATTAGGGTCACCCAAGGTCTGAAAATCACCTCAGCTACTTGATTAAAAGCCAGACCTCTACATTTCAGCATATTGAAGTTGCAGCAGCAATATCAGAAGATGCTGGAGGAGGAAGTGGATGATTATTTTAGTGACACCAATGACATAATTTCATAGTGCTTGGGAGAAAGCACTATAACTCTCTATTTTACCAAGAAAACCACATAGATGAGATAATATTAAAATGAATAATAATTCCCCAGGCTGGATGACACTGAAACTGCTATTGAAGAACAGCTAAGGATGTTTCTAATACTAAAAATATTTGTGACATGGCTTGTGACATCTAATTGCTGATGTCATGCAGGAAAAGAAAATCTGAAGTTGCAAAGACAATCAGAGTAGAAACACGAAATGTCAGAAGTAAGAACATGGGAAAGCTCACGATTGTGAAAGATGAATAGAGTCAACTACATGTTGACATCTTAGGCATTGTCAAATCAATATGGACTGAAATTGGACTCTCGGTCTGAGGATTATGCTGTTTATTATTGTTTTAACCATTCAGTTGTGTCCAACTCTTGGTGATTTTACAGGCAAGTGCTTTCCATGCCACCCTGTCAAGAACAGCTTCTTTTAGTTGTTGGATGTTCATTTTTGTATCAGTTTTGATGGCGTTCGTTACCCAGACATAAAAGCAGTGTTGTATTCCAAGGGAAGATCTAGCAAGGACAGCATATGGGAAAAATGCAGTCAATGATCTAATAAAAGTTAGACTTTGTAGACACCCTTTTAACACAACGATCATCCGACTTTATGATCTAACCACTGATGCAGAGGAAGAGGAAGTTGAAGAAGGTTATAGTTAAGTTTACTCTGAAATCAACAGAACCTGCAAGCAAAATACACAGATTGTGGTGGAGATTGGAATGCCAAAACTGGAAATACTAAGGAAGAAGACTAGTTGGAGTCTATGACTTGGGTAACCGAAATGAAGCAAAACAACTTATGAATGTCTGTCAGTCCAGTGAATGTCTTCATTGCCAACATTGTCTTCCAACAACCACAGTGATGCCAATGTACATGGACATCATCAGAAGGTACACAGAAATCAGATGGATTAAATCATTGGTACAAGAAGTATTATTATTATTATTTATTATTTTATTAGACTTGTATGCCGCCCTTCTCCCAAAGGACTCAGGGTGGCAAACATATAAAAAGAAATATATTTACAATAAAAAGATATTAAATAAAGAACAAGTCTATAAATACAAGAAACATTAAAACAGTTAAAATTACGGTATAAACAGTAATATTAAAACAAACCCGCCCCCAGGTCAATCCAGGCCGGCCTGCTGAAACAGCCAAGTCTTTAGGTCTCGACGAAAGGAGCGGAGATCAGGGGCCAAACGGAGATCCGCAGGGAGCTGATTCCATAGGGCGGGCGCACCCACAGAAAAGGCCCTAGCCCTGGGAACCGCCAGCCGACAATGCCTGACCAACGGTATTCCCAGGAGGCCCCTCCTGTGGGAGTGCACGGGGCGATCAGAATGTGATGCTGGCAGGAGGCGTTCCCGCAAGTACCCTGGACCCAAGCCATTTAGGGCTTTATAAGTTGTTACTAACACCTTGAAGGAAACCCGGAAGGCAACTGGCAGCCAATGCAAGTCGCGCAGGAGGGGTGTACCATGGGAGTATCAGGATACCCCCATCACAGCCCGCGCGGCCGCATTCTGCACCAGCTGCAACCTCCTCCGCAAGGGTAGCCCCATGTAGAGAGCATTGCAGTAGTCGATTCTGGAAGTGATGAGCGCATGGGTGACCGTTCAAAGGGCATCTCGGTTCAGGTAAGGGCGGAGCTGGCGAACCAGCCGAACCTGGGCAAAAGCCCCCCTGGCCACAGCTCCCACTTGCTCCTCCAGATTGAGCTGTGCATCCAGGAGGACACCCAGATTCCTCGCCCTATCCATGGGGGGTAACACCCTCCCCCCCCATGACCAAAGATGGCACATCCACTGAACACCAAGAAGTAGAAGTTCCTTCTGTTATAGCAGCATATATGTGGTCAGAGGCTGACTCTGGAGCAGATGATAAACTGTTCATTGCTAGTTCCAAGTCAAGTAAATGAGGAAGGAAAAGGCCTTCCAGTTTCCACCACATGATCTTGAGCTTATACCTACCATTTTCAAGAAGAACATCAGGAATTAATGTCCTAAGCCTAATCAAAAGGAACCAGAGGAACTGTGGAATGAAATAAAAAAGGGATGAATGTGAAAAGAGACTGCCAAAGACCAAGAAATGAAAGAAAGCAAACTGGATGTTAAAAAAAATGTTTTTTGGTGGAAGTTATCAATTAGAGAAACCAAAGAAATATCTCAGGAAGGACCATAACAAAGAATTTCAGAGAACTGTCAGAAGAGTAAAGAAGCAGTATTACAACATGTGATAAGAATAGGAAATATACTTTTTCCATAGCAGCTCCTGCCCTGTGGGACACTTTATTCCCTGAAATTCGAGAGGTTTCTACCCTCATCAGCCTTCCATAAAGCTTTTGAAGATCTGGCTTTTACCCTAAGTAATGGAATAAGATTGAAAAATTGCACATTAGAAGTTTGACTTAGCACTAGGTCTTCATTATTTTTAATGCTTTAATGTGTTTAGTTTTATAATATGTTATATATGTTATATAACTTCTCATTGGAAGTTGCCCAGAGATGGTTGACAGATGGGTAGCTATATGCATATTTTAAATAAAATAAATAACATTAGAACTGTCATTAAAAAGGAACAACAAAGAATGTTTTTCATGCAACAACTCAGAAAACACAGACTACCTAAGAATCTACTGGTACAGTTCTAACAGAGGAATTATTGAGTCTGTCATTTGTACTTCTCTGTCTGATTTGGTATAGCAACCAAATAGAACAGGCACAGACTTCAACAGATAGATAGGACTGCAGAAAAAAAAATTGGAACCAGCCTGCCTTCCATTGAAGACCTGTATACTGCACGAGCTAGAAAAAGGGCTGAGAAAATACCTACAGACCCCTCACATCCTGGACATAAAATATTTTAACTTCTTCCCTCAGGATGTTGCTAAAGGCATTGCATGCCAAAACAGTTAGACACAAAGACAGTTTTTACTCCTATACCATCACTCTGCTAAACCCATAATTCCCAACAGCACGGTCTATGCCGAAAGTTATTTAACCATGTAGCAGGACTGTATTGCTATTCTCATCATTCCTATTGTTTACTCCTATTGGTATCTCATGACTATCATTTTGTTGGTTGTATCTTATGATTTATGATTTATCATTTTGTTGCTGTGTGTATACTGAAAACTTATGCTTATGCACCAGAAACAAATTCCTTGTGCATCCATTTACATTTAGCCAATAAAGAATATTTCCTATTCTATTCTATTCCTATTCTATTCATCAGAGAAGAATTCATATAATGAAATAGTGGGGGAGACAAGTAGGACAGAGAACTGATTCACTGGCGGCCAGACCAGCTGTGAGCATTATTCATGGCAAAAACTCTCCAATGGCCAAGATCCTTGCCTACTTTGAGGAAGGCTGGTGCCAAAGAATGAAATATCACAGGAAGCAGACCAAAAGGAGGGCATCCACTCTAGCAGTGTTGGACGTGAAGAGCCAACCAAAGCCTATATAAATAATTCAGCCAGAATCAGGAAAGAGGGATCAACTAATTGCAGAGGTGGAAAAACACTCAATATTAATAGTACCAACAAGAAATGGTTGCTTGTTTGTTTATACAATGTACATAGGCACTGATTTCATGAAAGTGACTCTGAGTGGCATACAAATAACAATAGGAAGAAGGCTTAAGGCCTACCTTCCAGCTAGGTGACTTTAGAGGAAACAAGTTTTTGTTCCCTCTCGGGTCCATTTTTAGTCACCAGGAAAAAAATCTATCACTAGCACTCCCAATTATTTCCTAACATTATGAATTTGGAAATTCACTGAAACTAGTGTGAATCCTGAAATTGGCAAAGCCTAGTTAAGAAAATTAACCACACTTTTCTTCAAATGGCAAAAAAAAAAACCAGGCAAACTCTGCAGCATTGACCCATTATTATATTAAATCTCCCATTTATGCTGTAAATAGCAATCTGTGTGGTACTTTACAAAATAATAAGATTTAGTCTTGATGTGCTGCATTAATGAATCCACTGAGAGGCCAGATGCATTCAGTTCCTTGCTTCAGGTCAGCCTTGCAAAAGCTAGGACCTTCCACATTTATTTTATTTCAGCTCCAATGACTGCTAGTTCTTCTCTAAGCGAATAACTACTTTTTCTGCTATAAGCTTTTTATGGACACCAATCATTTTCTGAGATTTGAATATAATTTGAAATGGCAGGCATGTACAACAGGCCAAGTTTATTGGAGAGAAAAAATGTCTTATCAGTCTTCTGGTCTTTTTTATTTATTGATTTATTTGATTTATATTCTACCTTTTATTCAGCTCAAAGGGATGTATTTAGTGCTTTCTCTTCTAACAACAATGTTATACAGGAGCTTGCCTGTACATTTATTTATTGTTTATCCTGCCCAAGCACTACTTCCTTCCATTTCCATCACAATGAGCATTCTGAGAGGTAGATGAAGGCTTGAATAACTGGCCAAAAATCACCCAGTGAGCTTTGGAGGTCAAGGGTGGACCAAAACCCAGCTCTCCTTAGGCCAGTCGATTACTTAACCACGAAACTGCATTGGCTAACCAGATCAGCTTGCTTTTCAAGAGAAGCTGAGATTTCTGCTGTCATACCTTGGATCCAGTGTGTAAACCTAAGAGGCAATTTGGCCAAAAGAAAGAAAAAGATATTATCTCCAGTTTGGAAACAGGCAGTTCAGAAGATACAGGAGAGCGGGGTGGATTTTATAATGCTTTGCTGCTAGGTACTTGCATGAGAAAATCTGCAGTCAAGAGAGTTGGAAAGGAAATATTAAGCCTATGTTTTATCTAACTTTCAGCAAGCTTATTTGACCAACCCGGGCTGTGACCCTCTGGGGGAGGGATGGTTTTAAGGTTTTATAAATGTTTGGACTTATAATTTAATTTAATCGTTTTTTTAATGTATTTATTGTTTCTTGTTTTAGTTGTAAGCCGCCCCGAGTCTTCGGAGATGGGGCAGCATATAAGTTCAAATAAATAAATAAGCAACCTATATTGATGAGAAGTCTCAACTTCAGACATCCTGATGGGTGCAAATTTTTTTGCAGCACTGAACAGTCAGAATTTGTTTCTCCTCTTGGGCAAAGCAACCCATCTCCGGGCCAGTTTGGGACAAATCTCAGCCCTTGCAGATCCTCCAAGGGCTGGATGGATCTGATAGGCTACTGCCTCCTTTGAACCTGTGTTTGGCCTGCAACTCATGCCCAAATCCAGGCTCAGATTTCTCTGTGTCAGCCCTGCCCATGGAGGACAGCTGTTCGTTCCTTTCTTGCTCTGTCACTCCAGCTGGGATCATCCGAAGCATTTACATCTTGAGACCCTAGACGAAAATTGAATTTATCCTTGGCAGATCTCTAAAAGATATTGGGAAGAAGGGAAGAGATCTGAGTTTGGGACAGTTTGGAAAATATACAATTAACAGGAAAACCTCCTTTCTTTTAGAAAGTAAGTATTTTCCCCCTTTTTCTAGTTTTATTCTTTCTAAGTTATTCTTTTTCTGAAAAAACCCACAGGGATACAAAAATCTTTTTATTCTGAGAATTGAAAAGCTAGAGAGTAAACCGTCCCCTTTGAAAATGTGGCCTGTAGTTTCTCCTAGTTTAAGCTTTCTGTATTTGAGACGTGTGTCTGTCCAATTTATGGAGGTCAAAAATGACTGAATTCTGGAAGATCTGGAGAGGGGTTGATATCGCAACAGAAAAAAATGCATTTTATGATTGCCTGTAGGCCAGGGAATATGGTTGGGATCCTTGCATACTGCAACTTGTAATTTGAGCTTCTGCCAGCGTTCAAGACTGGCCTAAGATTTCATTTTCGCCAGACTGTTTTTTCTGGATGTTTCCGTTTTCTGCAGGGAAAAAATTGGCATCTGTTACCAGTTCAGCAAGCCTCATTCTGAGAAGGAATGGGGTTGAGGCTTCAATCTGTGGCCCTTTGCAGCTCCCAGGAGGCAAGATAAGGGCCTGCTTCCTAGCTTGAAATGTGAGCAATGATTCAGTATGTGGGACACCACGGATCCAGAATGGAAGGAAAGGAGAGAAGCTAAACTTTGAGCAGAATTTGGACCCTCAGTGCTGGAGGCAGATTCATTCTCCATACAGCCCTGAAATCAATTGGAAGGTTATGGCAGTGTCTTGAGTGGATGTTCAGCAAGGCATGACAAAAACCATGGGAAGTGGGGGAAGGGCTGACCCACCTGGCCCATTGCAGAGGGCTTTCAGAAATTTTGGAGATAGATGCATTGGAAAGCCCCAGAGTTTTCTCACTGAAAAGCTGCACTAACATGACTGATGGCACGCATGAGCTGGGTTTGGTCACTCCCTAACCTTGTCACAAAAGTTGAGTGACAATATAAGGATCAGAGGAAAGCACGCAGAAAAAGGCCTCCCCCCCCTTTGGTTTAATAATGGGGCTCCATCTTGGTCCTTTGGGACATGGGGGGAAAGTAGGTGGCCAGATATAAAATAGAATAACAGAGTTGGAAGGGACCTTGGAGGTTATCTAGTCCAATCCCTTCCTCGAGCAGGACAGTATATTTCTAGACGGTCCAGAAGGCAGGGGAGGGGAGAGAATTACAATCATTCTGTGGTATTTGTTCTTAGTATAATTTAGGTATTTCAAGCCAAATGTATGAACTATGTTGCCCATGATGACATGTGGCCCTGGACAGCTAGTAATGAGGCATCAGAAGATAACAAAAATTATAAAAAATAAAGGAGTTTGTTATTTATACACCTTAATTTTATTCTATGTTTTATGCGCGCCCACAGACAGGGCCTCCTTGGGGTACCGTCGGCTAAACAATGTCGGCTGGCGGTCCCTAGGGGAAGGGCCTTCTCTGTGGGGCTTCACTATGGAACCAGCTTCCCCTGGAGCTACAACTGGCCCCCAACCTTCGCTCCTTTCGTCGCAGCCTAAAGACTTGGTTATTTGAACAGGCCGGTCTGGACTAAGGGGGGTGTTTTAATATTTTTAAATGTTTTTAAATGGGTTTTAATGATTATTTGGTCAAATTTGATTTAATTCTATTTTAACTTTTGTATTTGTATGGTTGTTTTTATGTGCAGCCCTGAGTCCTTCGGGAGAAAGGGCGGCATATAAGACCAAATAATAAATAAATAAATAAATAAATAAATAAATAAATAAATAAATAAATAAAATATTCGGCCCAAGACAATTCTTCTTTATTCAATGCGGCCCAGGGAAGCCAAAAATTGGACAACCCTGGTGTAGACTAGAGGAATACTAAGGGCAGATACCTCTGAGTGCATACAAACTGCCTTTTTCCTTGTTCTGGGTAATCAAAAAGATTGGAATAAGAAATAAATAAATGTGTCCCTAATTGCCTAGGAATGAGACACACAGATTCCGAGCTGATATGCAAGAAACAGTTAGCTTCTAGGCCTTCAGTGCTCTATCTAATCTGATTTTTAACCAGACACTAACTGCAGAATAATTTATTTCTGGTCTGGTATGAGATATAACTGCTTTTCAAGAACTGATATTTCCTTTTATTTTCTTTAATCATAATGAATTGTTCCTTTCCATACTGCCTTTAGGAAGAGCAGTCGGGCAGAGAAATAAAAGAGCTCTATCTTTGAATTTTGGCTGCCGTACTTGATCCCATAAACTCCACCATGGAAGTCCTGTGTGGAGATTTCATTATAGATTTAAAGGTGCTTTAGCAGTCATGCTTTCTCAGGAATCTAATCAAACTACAGTTCCTAAGATTCTTAGGAAGAGGAGCCATGACACTTATTTCCAGCACAAATCTATAACAGAAATGTGTCTTTTGTGTTACGATTCTTGCAGTTAGAAAATAATCTTTAGAATGGGTTTTGAAAATAAGTATCTATTCACGATATGTAATTTGACTTGTCATCTCTTTTTCATCCATGCAGTGGTCTGCCATTTGACCAGTTGAATTTACAGTAACGTATCTGAATTAATTAGAGACAACTAATCTGTACTAGCTGGCAAAGTCCCTAGATAAGTGGTAGTTAGGGGTCTATATACAACCTGAGAGATTTGTTGAAAAGGCATGCTTCCTGGAAAAAGAAGAGAGAGCCAATTCTCTAGATAGTAGTTGGCTTTTTCCCATCCTGTAGTTAGCAGTGGAATGCAAACACTGTATCATAGCACAACCTAGAACTAATATTTGCTCTAAATCTAGTGAAAGGAAATGATTGCATTTATTTTTCTCAAGAGATATTTATTTTATTTATTTATTTTATTGGACTTATATGCCGCCCCATCTCCGAAGACTCGGGGTGGCTCACAATTAAAACATACAAATACAATAAATAATTAAGAAAGAATTAAACAGTCATAAAGTCCAATAAGACCAGATTGAAATAATTAAAACTATCCCATACCCCCTGAGGTAGTCACAGCCCCCGCTTGGTCAAATAGCAGGTCTTCAAATCAGGGAGGTCAGGTGCCGGAGGTCACAGACGGAGGTCTAGAGGCAGTTGGTTCCATAAGTCAGGGACCGCTACAGAATAGGCTCCCGCCGGGGACCGCCAGCCACATTGACTTGCCGCGGGACCCGAGCCCTGCCCCTGCCTGTGTGCCCGACAGGGTTTGGCACTCGGCATCGGAGAGACGCTCCTTTAAATTGTGGACCCATGTTGTGTAGGACTTTGAATGTTAAAGCCAAAACCTTGAATCTCACCCGAAGGAGTGCAACTGGCAAAATCGCCAAGGTCGCGCAAGGGGTAATATGGGAGAATCGGGTGACTCCCATCACCACCCGTGCGGCCGCATTCTGCACCAGCTGCAATCTCCGGATGATAGGGGCAAGAGCAGTCCTAAAAGGGGCATGAGTGCAGTAGTCATGCATCTTGGTGAAATGGGCGAAGGTGACCATGAGTGACTGGGTACAAAGGGCATCTGGTCCAGAAATGGGCGAAGCTGGTGACCAGTCAGAGGCAAAGGCCCCCCTGGCGACGGCCCCCACCTGCTCCTCCAACTGGGACATTCCTGCATGGAGGACAGGTTCAGCGCCTATCACAGGTCTTGGGCAACACCACTCCCCCTATGGTCAATGATGGACATTCTGACTGGACTGAGATGCCGTATGTACAGCCACTCAGTCTTGGCGGGTTGAGCCGAAGCATGTTTCCGTCCATCCAGGTCCGTACCGCATCCAGACAGTGAGTCATCACGGAGAGGGCATCACTGATCTGGTTTGGGGTGGAGATGTATAACTGGGTATCGTCAGCATACTGGTGATACCTCACCCCAAAACCACAAATGATCTCACCCAGTGGTTTCATGTAGATATTAAATAAAAGGGGGAGAGGACCGACCCCTGAGGGACCCCACAAGTGAGCGCCCTCGGGGCCGACCTCTGTCCCCCTGTCAACGCCGATTGTGACCGCCCCGAGAGGTAGGAGGAGAGCCACCGAAGAACAGTGCCCCCCACTCCCAGCCCCTTGAGGCGTCGCAAAAGGATACCATGGTCGATGGTATCGAAAGTCACTGAGAGGTCTAATAGGACCAGGACAGAGGAAAAACCCCTACAGTAAAATGAAAAAATAAAGCTCTGAGGTTGTTCCTTGCTTGGAACAAAACGCCCTATTTGCAAGGATGGTGATGGATTTTCATAAGACTGACTCAGTCTGAAAGGAGCCCCCATTTCAGTCATTTTCAGAAGCCATGAATCAGTTTTGACAAAGACCGTGTCTAATTTGATATAACATTTACTTTGATTGAATAACATACATTCAGTTTTATAGTTGGTTCCCGCTTATTTCTAATGGGTTTTAAGCTAAAACCTAATCCCAGCACTATTTACCCACAGCTAGTGCCTAATGTATAAACACTTTTTTCCTCCTGTATATTTGTACACAGTGTAAATAAGGCCTTGGTGGCCCAGGCTGTTAAATGCCTGTATTTAAGTTCCAGCTGCCTACAATTACTGTAGGCTCGAATCCCACCAGGCTCAAGGTTGACTCAGCCTTCCATCCTCTCGGGGTAGGTAAATTGAGGACCCAAGATTGTTGGGGCAATAAGCTGACTTTGTAAAAATGCCGCTTGGTAATAAGCAGGCATAGACAATGGAATGAAGGCTATTGCTGAGCACACTGGGTTGTATCCCAAAAATTGTAAGCCGCCCTGAGTCTTCGGAGAAGGGCGGCATATAAATGTAATTAAAAAAAAAATAGTGAGTGTGGGAAAGAAAGAGGTTGTATGCCAAGGAGATTTTCCTATCACTTCTACTTGGCTTTATATCTCCTGCCTGCTGAGGTACTTGTGTGCTTCTAGCGTGAACATTTCCTCTAGGGCAGGGATGTCAAACTCGCGTTGTCATGGCAGTGTCACGTGAAATATCGTGACTTTCCCTCCCTTTGCTAAACTGGGTGTGGGTGTGGCCAGTGCGTGGCACATCCGGCCCATGGGCCGTGAGTTTGATACCCCTGCTACAGAGCTTCTTGGATTGTTCTAAAATCTTAGAAATAGTATAACAGGAGCAGGGGATCCCAATGCAGAGAATTCCCTCACATGTCAGCCCTGAGCAATTTTCAAAAGGGGAGAGCTGGAAACAGAAAGAGCAGATTTCACCTCATTTAGGGGAATGCAGAGATAACTTTGGAAAATAAAAGACAACTGAGTTGTCCTGAGGAAAAGCATGAAAGAGAATTTCAAAATAACTTCAACCATGATTTACTTTTGAGATAAGAAGGGCCAAGGGAAAATGGCAGGCTTTCAAAATGTGGTTATTATGCCCTACAACAACAAAGTACGGCATTCCTGTAATTCTTGCAATGTTTCTTGAACTGGCCTACCACAAAAGACTGGCATCCCTTCCAGATCTGAGCTAAGCTGCTGAGGCCTTCTAGCTGCTACCGTGTTTCCCCGAAAATAAGACCTACCCCGAAAGTAAGACCTAGCACTATTTTCTAAACCTGCCCTAATATAAGACCTACCCCGAAAATAAGACCTAGTGTAAATCTCCAGTTCCAGGAAGACTTTTCCTACACACTCACACCCACTATTTGGCACCATAAATATATAAGACCTACCCCGAAAATAAGACCTAGTGTGTTTTTGGGAGCCAAAAAAATATAAGACAGTGTCTTATTTTCGGGGAAACACGGTATGTCCTTAAAATACTATCTGCCTAGGACAATTTTTCTCTAATCTGGCATATTCCAAACATGTTGGGACTTCCATTCCCATAATTTCCAGCCAAATAATCCATCAGAGGAAGCTTCTGAAAGTTGTTGACTTCCAGCACTTTGTTGGAGAAGAAGACTGCCAGCTGTTTTTCCAGCAATATGCTAATTCAAGTTTTTCTAAAAGTATCAAAAAGTTGAATTCTTCATTCCTTGCCAGATACATGCAAGACATGTTTTTGCTTTTCTGGAGGAGGAAATCCTGGCCAGAATTAGCCAAACCCTTCACAATGGTTTTGCAGGATTGAAAGCCTGAATGGGCTGCTCTAAGTTGCAAACTAAATTGAGAAATACTGCTTGAATAAATTGCCCCTTTCCATGGGAGTAAAGCCACTTATCTCAACAAATCAGAGTCACTAAGCTCTGGAAACTAGTCTTTCACTTCAGAAATATTTTCTGCCCATCTCTACTCAATAGATTGGTTTGGATCCTGTTTTCTACAAGTAATAGAGTTAGATTGAAGAATTAGGATTGCAACTGACTTTTAAAGACAAGCACCCCCTTCCATGCACACAAAGGATTGGCAGAGAAATATGATATTTTTGGAGGTGCTGAGAGATATCTACCTTGGCCTTTGAATGGCAAGCCAGTGAAGATTAGACTCTGAAAAGTTGAAGTGCTTGGCCATACAAAGATAGAAAGGAAGTTTGATTTAATTTCCATAGTTGGCTAAATATCACTGCAATGGTTGCTTCTCATGCTTTTAATACTATATCCCTTTTGCCTTGTTAGAAATGTAAATTTTGTGCCGGTTTTTGGAGAAATTCTGGAGGCCCAAGCAAAGCTTTTGAAGCATTCAGTGGTTTTCATTTGGTTAGTGCATACAGGAAAAAAAAAGATTAAAAGAATGTTCATTCATTCCCACACCACAGGCAGGGAGGCGAGCATTTCAAATGTTGCAACCCTCTCTCTGCATTCTTTTATACTTACTATTCATGGAAAATGGTTCCCAATTGATATCTGCTAAATTGGGTATCAACTATTGGATTTCAGGACAGTATCTTAAGTCTCTTAAAAAAAACCACCACCTTATAGCCATAAGTTAGTACGGTGAACAGCTGGTCATGCATAAAAAGGCAGCCAGATGGATGCCTTTATACCTCTATCTCAAAGTAATCCTCCATGCATTAAATGAAGTAGGCTATAGTTACAATAAAGTTTATTTCATCATAAACTTCTTAAAGCTCAACAAGATACTGTCATATTTTCTGCCAGAGACATTCTAACCAATTTCTACTTTTTTTTTTTACATGTTTCATTTCCAAAAAATGGCTTAATTTCTCAAATGAAAGAGGAGGAACTGAAGCTTATGGAGAGGGCAGATATCTTGCATTTAATGGATTTCTAGTTCATCCCCATCTTCTTTTCCTATTGGGGACAATAAAGGCAGTCAGAGATACTGCTCGGCTAAGTGGAAATGATTATGTCACTTCTTCCTAAAGGGAATAGAACCGAAATTCTCTTCCCCAATAATGACTTTTAGCATCTTATTAGATCATCTATCAATGAAATGATATAAAGCCTATTGTCACTGCTATTATTTTGGCACATTGATTGTTGAATGACTCTAGATAATACTATGAATCGCTAGTTGGGAAATGACCTTGGAATAGATAGAGTTTCTCCTTAATCCCTTGTGAATACTGTATTGATTACTAATCACAGAATAAGATTTCCCCTCTATTCATAAACCCATATTGCTCATATTTTAGAAGTTCTCCATACAATTAGAGACAAGGCATTTATTTTGGATAGAACTGTGGTAGACTGCTTTATTAAAGATAATAGATGCAGTGAAGAAGTTATTTGGAAGGCTAAATATGTGTGGATCCAGTTAACTCTGCATTCATCTTCAAAAGTGGATATTGGGAAAAAGGCTTTTGAGGTAATGAAAAATAAAATGTGTAAAACTGGGGTAGCATTTTGCTCTGCTGTCAAAACAAAAATGTTGTGTAGATTAATAAGGCAGTAATTGTCCATAGGCGCTAGTAATTTGTTTTCCCATTCCCATTTGCAATTAAAATGATGCAACAAAATGCTCATGATTGTATAGATTTGACGTCTTATTAAATTCCCTCCCGGTCTGATGAATTCTGTATCCTCTCTATTGTATCAGTTAAAATGGGGCAATAGTTATTGGATGGAAAGTGATACTCCATGTGTTCAAAAGTACCATTTTTATAGGTTTTTTATAGGTTTATGGTTAAGTGTTGATGCTGAAATTGCATTCTGGGGATAAATATGGCTTAGGTTTAAATCCAATGTGAGTATTTGCATTTTCAAACAGGCCTGTAATTTTGACATTTAAGTGTCAGCTTCCTCACAGTGGGGAATTATAAAATGTTATTGCCAGTGTATCAAAAGTATTGGATGTATGACCCAACCAGATAAAAACCAGCTTTTGCTTTTCTTTTCTTTTCTTTTTTTGCAAAGAATTGAAATTTCTTCCATGTTTGTATTTTATCTTTGCATCTGTTCCCCTTTTTTATGCAGTATGACAGAAAAAGAGATTCTTGAGCCATCCGCTTCACCCATATCTATAAGGGGGAAATCTCCAGAAGGGGTAAGTGTTATGGGTTATTCTAGGAGGGTAAGGGTGTAAATTCTATCTCCTAATTCCTTCACAATCAGCCACAGGGTCTTTCTGGAGTCTTTTTCCAACCTCCTGTCCTCTGGATATTTTGAATTATTGACTGAGAAGTCTGAGAGTTGTAGTCTAATACATCTGGAAGCCACAAGGTTGAAAATCTGCTCTGGAGAGACATGGTTATTCAGAAAATCCAATGATGCCAGAACCTTTTAATGACAGCCTTTGGCTATAATGGCTGCAACCAATCCTCTCCTTTCGATTAAGGTTATAGCCCATCCTAAACACATCTACTGTGTTCATGAGGAACACATTCTTTTTACAATTAACTGTTTGGGCTTCATGACTGGAGAAGCTACCTCCTCTTTACCATTATTTCTACCAAAGGTTAAAGTTGCTGCCATTGGTCCCACTTGTCCAGCCTCAAATTTAGCAGAGTTCTCTTTTCTGTGATTCAGTATAAGACTTGCCCAATGGGATTTTTGAGAATGTATTTTCTTGAACAGAGGTCAATATGCTACAAGGAACTAGTTGTCAATAAGGTATTAATAATGTTATTACTAATTTTTAAGTAGAGGAAAAAGGGAAGGTGACTATAGAGCAAACTATAATGGAATGATGTAAGGATTTTTCTTCTATGCAATACACAGTTCTTCCTACTTCCTTGCTTATAAGAACACAAATTCTAATACAACCCACCATGTCCAATAAAAAACATTCATAGGGGTAAACTAATAGTTTAGTTCAATTGGAGAAACATTTTGACGGGCCCATTATCAGACTCCTAACATGATTTAATTAAGCCAAAGCTTTATCCTAACACAGTTCCTCTCCAGTTTGAAGATCTCCAGTGGGGGGGAAATCCAATTCTATCAAGATAATTGGTTCTATTTTCAAACTCTTCTTGCCATCAAAACATTATTGTAATCTGGTAGTTTAAACTCATTAAATCTAATCCTAACTCTAGGGAAGAACTGAGCAAATCTTTGTCCCACTTCTACATGGTGGTCTTTCAAATCCAGGTATCAGTATTGTTTGACATTGAAGTTGCCAGTACAAACTTTAGAATTCACTTTGCTTTTTTAAAAAGAACGGTTATGGGTACATATGGAAACCTGCTGTTCAAGAAGCACACTTCCAAATCCTATTTAAGCGGCAAAATTATATCTAGGAATGAAATTGCAACCTGGTTGAAAACTGCACAGCACCTTGGAACTTTGCAAAAAGGAGGTCAGATTTCTGTACTGGTGGATATCTGTCCTGGTGAAACGTTCAAATATATTTAAGCTGCATAATTGCTGTAATCTTTTAAAGGTTCATGGAATTCCTGAAAACTGCAGAGAATTGATAAGTTTTGGTATTATGAAGACGTTTAGCAAGCTTATCTATGAGGAATTTCATGTGGAAAGATGAGCTAGCTTTTGGATAAAGGCATGATTTCTTTCTGTGAGTTCTGAACATTAGCATGGGAGTATAAATATTAGAAAAGTGACTCATTGGATACACACATTCTTGTCTGTGAGGTTTGCAATATGTGAAACCACTATTGATTATGGATCCGCTAAAAATGCTGGATTAAATCAGCCTATGCTATATCAAATAAGCCTATGACCCATGGCAATTGGTGGTTAATTTATATTCTTATCTGTGCATCCTATTCAGCTCCTGCATTTAAAATAATATGCAGAAACCCAGCAAATCAGGATGCAGGTCTGAAATTGAATGTTACTCCGTCAACTGCTTCTAACCCAGCTAAACTCATAGGTTCTGAACTCTGCCTTTCTCCAAGTTGAAAAGCTGCTTCTATTTCTTGTGCTGTTTTTCTCCATCTGTCCTATTCTGATAGGTGTTCCATTCCATAGAAGAGAAGGAATTCCAACTATCAAATGACATATTATTTGTTAGGTCAATAATAGTTCGGTGTGGGGTCCATTTACTTAATTGAGATGCCAAAGTCATAGTGGTAAAATAACTTAAAGCACTTTCACTGGTCTATAGCAGATCTCAGGTAACTTGCAAAAAGAATGTTGGATGCTGATTTCAGATGGTGGCATTATCGTGTAGTTTTAGGCAACGGTGTAATTTTTAGTTTGCATTCTGCATCAGTGGAATCAGAGCAATAACCTTCCACTTAATAGAACTGTTTTCCAATTCTTAATAATAAATACATTTAATAAAATTAAAATGACATAGGATAATAAGTGAAAGAACAATAGGAATATGAACTAAAAATAATTAAGTCAAGTTTATAAAATGTGGGTTCCTATTAGAAATATCTTTGACAATCTAATCTTTTTGCTTCTCTCTCTATTTTTTAAAGATCTTTTTATCCTCCCTTTATTATTTTCATAAGTAACTCAAGGTGGGGAACATTCCTAATACTCCTTTTTCTTCCTCCTGTTTTCCCCATATCAACAGCTGTGTGAGATGGATTTGGCTGAGAGTGACTGACCTGCAGTCACCCAGCCAGCTTTCATGCCTAAGGCAGGTCTAGAACTCACAATCTCCTATTTTCTAGCCTGGTATTAGACCAAATACTTGGCACCTGTATCCCTAATATTCATAAGTAATTTTGAGAAAGTGTTTCATGCACATCCTCCACGATGCTTACAATAGGCCCTTTAAGTCAGACCATTGTTCTGATACCTCTATTTCAGGTAAGAGTTGGTAAAAGCTAAAAATGGTTTGTCCATGCCCAAACCATTGAATTAATTGTATGAGTCAGATTTGTACAAGGGACTGAGATTCTCCATTTGTCACTCTGTTCATCGAGCAATAACTGTGATGGATGAGTAGTGTAACTCGTTCTTGTTACATGCCTTGGGGTCTTCTGTTAAGGTAAAACCTGTCATTTCCCTGGTAACAGATTGATAAGCTCAGAATATCACGAACTATTATGACTGCACAGGGCAATTGCCACTGACTGCGGGGTGAGAGGAGAACTGCAGGCATTTGTCACAAGACTTGCAAACCCTCTTTTCATGCAGACTTCAGGTAGAAGATCGAATTAGTAGGACTTTGGAAACCTGAATCGGAAGTGATATAAGCAGTCATACCTGAAGTGGAAAGTGCTAAAGGCAAATCTATGACCTGATTCAGACATTTCACTAAACCAAAAATGTATTTGGTTGGTTTCTGACTTAGTAAGATTTGCAAACCCAACCAACCCTTTGCTATTTATTCAGTGGTTAAACACAGCATATGCTATGCATACAGTGCCAGAAATCTCACCTAAGAAATAGACTTGTAGCAGAAGAAAGTTTTAATATTCTTGTTTTGCCGTAAGTTTGCCTAGCATTTCCTAGAGAGAGGAACTGAGGGCTGAAATGGAAGTGAGCAGTTCTTAACCGTACGGAAACTTTGAAAGAGAACTTAGAAATGAAGTCCCTTCAACCCAGTCAGGAGAACCTTCAGAATAACACAGATGGAAATATTGCCCAGGCATACAGAAAGCTGTTTGCTTGGTACTGGATCTGTATTCTCATATTTTGTTCTTAAAAATGCTGGGCAGAGTGTTGTGTGTTGGGTGAAATCGTATGTTCTCTGTTGCCAGAAGCCTGCTGCAAGAGCACCAATGCTGCAAGGATTTCCACATTTCATTAAACTGCCTAATTTTGGGATCTCAGGAGCCCCCGAATATGAATAAATAAATATATGCAGGCGAATGATTTGCTGCTTTCCCCCTGAGACATATATTACCAGCCCTTAGCCTCTGGAGTTGAGCTGCATGTCATCCATTGCTTTCTCTTTGCTGACTCTGGAATTTTCAACTTGTTCCTTTCCCAGGAATCCTCTGCTCTCTGCTGCTTTGACTGCCCTGCTCAGTATAGGAGCACTATCTCAGCCAGTAAACCATCCTCCTGCCTCAGATCTTACACAGATGGCTGTGCTAAAGGTCAAGATGACCGTCACCCTTGTGGAAATAAATTACTGTACCAATAGCTTAGATAGGACAATAGGAGTACATAAGAGTATAACTGTGCACTGCAACAAGGACTTAGAATAGAATAGAGCTGGAAGGGACCTTGGAGGTCTTCTAGTCCAGCCCCCAGGAAAACCTATACAATTTCAGACAATGTCTAGTTGCTTCTTAAACACCTGCAGTGATGGAGTGCCCACGATTTCTGAAGGGAAGCTGTTCCACTGGTTAATTGTCCTCACTGTTAGGAAGTTTCTCCTTAATTCCAGGTTGTTTCTCTCTTTGGTTAGTTTCCAAACATTGTTTCTTGTTCTGCCCTTCAGGTGCTTTGGAGAATAATTTGACCGCCTCTTCTTTGTGGCAGCCTCTCAAATACTGGAATACTGCTATCATGCCACCCCTAATTCTTCTTTGCTTTAGTTTAGTTTACTTTATTGTCATTGCACCTCATACAACGAAATCAAACACCATCTTCAGTGTACATCATGACCATGAAAATAAACACAAGCACACATCCTTCACACTCCACATATTGAACCGAAAACCCCCCACACCGCACCAACACTGCACTATACAGTAGAATTCAAAAGAGCTACAGCCAAACCCCAAACCTGCAGCCGTTCTTCATATGATTTAGTTTCCAGGCCTTTGATGATCTTAGTTGCTTTTTTCTGAACTTACTGGAGATCACTTTCTCAGGTGGGTTGAGCCAGCTCCCTCTCTCACTACCGCTGTACAGAGCATAATGAACTGAAGAATTATCCAGAAGCTTTCCTCAATTAGTCTGTCTGCCTTTCTAAGTATTTTCCCAGTCTATACAGGTAGCCTTTGACTCACAACCGCAACTGAGCCCAAAATTTATGTGGGTGAGACAGTTGTTAACTGAGTTTTGACCCACTGTACAAATTTCTTGCCACCGTTGTTAAGTAAATCACTGCAGTTGTCATGTTAGTAACACGGTTGTGAAGTGAACCTGGCCTTCCCCATTGACTTTGCTTGTCAGAAGGTCGCGAAAGGGGATTCTATGACCCTACAATGGTCATAAATATGAGTCAGTTGCCAAGCACCTGAATTTTGATGATGTGACCATGGGGATGCCGTAACGGTCGTAACTGTGAAAAATGGTCATAAATCACTTTTTTCAGTGACGTTGTAACTTTGAACAGTCACTAAATGAACTGTTGTAAGCCGAGGACTACCTGTACTGTGTAAGTGTTATTTATTCATTTTAAAAGTCATGGATACCTCTCTAATAAAAGCTGGTCTAATGGACAAAGCAGGAGGATGGATTACTGAGACTGACATGGTTCCAACTGATCTGATGGATTAGCCAATTAATGCTGTGGATAATTTGGCTTCTGCTATTAATATATGCATCTTGGAAGTGGGGTGTAAATAGCCAAAGAGAAATCGGCATTGCGTGTATCCTGTGACTTAAGCTAAGCAAAACGAGCTTTTTCAATCTCATCAAACTGACAAATGCCCTTGCTAGCAATTTGACGGTAGAGATAGTGTATATCTACATGCAGCATTAGGCTCAAAGTATATCATGAAAGCTTTGCCAATAGAATAGATTAGCAAGAAAAACCTCCCACTGATTAATCAATGTGGCTCCATTTAAGCAGTGGGCCTGGGAGTGAAAGGTTAGTTTGATTACACTAAGGCAGGTGTGTCAAACTCACAGTGTCATCACATGATGTATCGGGATTCTTTCCCCCCTTCGCTAAACTGGGTGTGGGCATGGCCAGCACGTGACACATCCAGCCTGTGGCCCGGGAGTTTGACAGCCCTGCACTAAGGTATAATGAAAAGTGAAAATAAAACACATTTGTGTAATCAGTGAATAGCTTTGTTAAACTAATTAAAAAGCTAGAACATTATAATCCATTAAATTTAAGAGTGTGCCAAGAGAGTCTCTTAGTTTGGAACTCTCTAAGTTAAAGTCTGCTTTCAACATCTCTTTCTTAATGTGCAACATGAGTATAATATGAGCATTTTCGTGCATTGCTCTTCTGATCAGCTGTATTTCTTTTAGTATGTTAGATTCTGAGTTACTCAAAATCATTTAAGAATCAGATGGCCTAATAAACGAGTAAATGATTCTGCGAGGTTTTTATGGCTTGCTGAGTTGAGATAATAAACATAAAAACTTGAGCTACATTAACTATATCTACAATTAAATTGTAGATTACCAATAGTAGATTATTTGGTTGAAAAGGTAACCAACTAACAAACCTTTACAGTATTTGGTTGCTAGTCCTACTTGAAATGCTATCTCATGGCATGCTGTTCCCCCATCTAAGTCTATTTTTATTTATTTAGCAATAGCACTTAGACTTATATACCACTTTATAGTGCTTTACAGCCCTCTCTAAGCAGTTGACAGAGTCAGCCTATTGCCTCCAACAATCTGGGTCCTCATTTTACCCACCTCGGAAGGATGGAAGGCTCAGTCAACCTTGAGCCTGGTGGGATTTGAACTGCCAAATTGTAGGCAGCTGGCTGCAGAAGTAGCTTGCAATACTGCACTCTAACCCCTGCGCCACAGAGGCTCCTAAATATTTACTTATTTGTTACATTTATTTGCTGCATATCTCACCATGGGATTACTCTAGGCAGCCTACAATAATAAAAAGGAAGAAAAATGAAAAAGGATGTAAAGAAAACAGTAGTCAAATAATAGAACAATACAGTAACCAATGGCAAAGGAACACAATGAGAATAAACACATCAATATGATAACCAAAATGATGGGTGGGTGGAGAACAGAGATCAAGTGGGGAGAGGTGGAATCTGCTATCAATCTGGCAGCCACCTCCAATGTGGACTTCCACATCTGGTCCCTTAGCCAACCAGCAGGTCTCCAGGATCTTGCAGAATAATAGGATGGTGGGAGCTACTACTATTACTACTACACACCAACAGCTGGGTTATCATTAGCTAATATTGGGAATAGAAAGCTACTACATGCAATTAATGAGCTTTGTGATGGACTCTTCATGCAGTTGCATGTTGCAACATTGCTGCTTCTTTGCTTGCATTTTCTTTGAAGAAAACTTCCACAAGTAGGAATTGGGGGGGGGGTTGTCCCTGTTTTTGCCGTGAACCCCTCTTCCATTCCCTTGCCTTTTGGGGCTAGACAAGTTGGGGGTGTGTGCATGCCAATTCCACTGGTTGCCAAGGTTCTTGGTTGGCATCTATCAAGTGCTGATTGTCCGCCCCACCCACCCATTCTGCCCCATCCCAACCTGGACCCTCAGTTGCAGAAGCTAAAGCAGTTTTTCCAACGCAAGCCCATGGAGCAGGAGCCTACCTCAGAGGAGCCCCAAGCCAACGGGGAGCTGGTCAGTTCTTCTGGGGGAACCATCTACTACTACGAGGAAGTGGAGGAGGATGAGGAAGAGCCTGAGCCACCACCTGAGCCGGAGAAGCCAGTTAACGATAAACCTCACAAATTCAAGGATCACTACTTCAAGAAACCTAAGTTTTGTGATGTCTGTGCCCGCATGATTGTCCGTGAGTTTCTATTATGCCATATGCAGTTGTTAAAGATGCATGAATCATGCCTGATTTAAAAAAGCAGCAAAAGTGGGATGGTGGGATATATTGAAAGCCGAGTAAATCCTAGCAGGCTTATGATTTGGAACAGTTGCTTAAATGGAGGGAGGAGATTATGATTTACATCTAGTGGAAAAATGGTAAGCTAACTGTTGAAACGGAATGGTATATGCTCACGTGCACCTTGCATAGTTGTTGTTTAGTAGTTTAATGTAGGTAGTTACCTCTAGGTAGGTAGGGTCCAGGGTACTTGGCTTGGGTCCAGGGTACTTGCGGGAACGCCTCCTGCCAGCATCACATTCCGACCGCCCTGTCCGCTCTCATAGGAGGGGCCTCCTTGGGATACCGTCGGTCAGGCATTGTCGGCTGGTGGTGCCCAGGGCTAGGGCCTTCTCCGTGGGAGCGCCCGCCCTTTGGAATCAGCTCCCTGTGGATCTCCGTCTGGCCCCTGATCTCCGCTCCTTCCACCGGGACCTGAAGACCTGGCTGTTTCAATAGGCCGGCCTGGAATGACCTGAGAGGGGGGCTTTTTAAGGGTTATTTTAATCTGTATTTGACTTGTTGTATTTAATCTATTTTTATTGTAAATTTGTTCTGTTTTAATGTTCACCACCCTGAGTCCTTAGGGAGAAGGGCGGCATACAAGTCGAATAAATTATTATTATTATTATTATTATTAGTATTATTATTATTTAGCCAACCAAAGTATCCCTAAGTTTAGTTTAGTTTACTTTATTGTCATTGCACCTCGTACAATGAAATTAAATACCATCTTCAGTGTACATTATGACTATGAAAATAAACACAAACACACATCCTTCACATTCTGTACATTGAACTGAAAACCCCTGATATTGCATTAATATTGCACTATACAGTAGAATGCAATAGAGTTACTGCCCTGGGATAAAAGCTGTTTTTCAGCCTATTTTTATTATCCTGTACTGTCCATCTGCCAGATGGTAACAGTTCAAAAACAGGGTGCCCAGGATGAGAGGGATCTTTGAGAATGTTTTGAACTTTCTTAAGGCAGCGGGAGCTATAAAGCTCTTCCAAAGAGGGGAGAGGGCAACCAATGATCCTCTGGGCAATGACGTTAACCCTCTGGAGTGCTGTCCTGCCACTGTGCAATTGGCAAACCATACAGGGGTGCAGTATGTTAAGATACTCTCTATGGTGCAGCGGTAGAAGGTCACCAGCAGTTTTTCATTCAGTTGTTGTTTTCTGCCCCCACCCTCACACAACCAGGAAAGACACCAGAATATAAACTGACAGCAAACAGCACTCCTTCCTAGCACTGATGATGTTACCTAGTTAGGGTAATGAAACGTCTGCAAGAAAACCAGCAAGCTCAGAGAGCACCAAGGACCCCTTGTAAGTTATCTCTTGCAGCCATGCTGAAATTCAGGAAATCCCTAGCAATCTTTCATAGTGGAGGAGCATTCTATAAAGAATGGCAGAATGTACTCAAAGACATCCACAGTTACAGGTGATGTCAGGTGGATCATGAAGTCATTGTGCAAACAATGCAATCGGGCCCTTGTGCCATTAGTTCTGATATAAGTACATAAGTAGGGAATCAGGGTCATTTGCATTATGATACATTTGCCCACACTTGGTCCTTGAATACTTTACGTGTAAATTCAAGCATTATCAGCTCTTCAGTTCTGAAAGCAGTGGCCTTTTTAATCACCCACAATTTTGACCTCCAGAATGGTTGCCCTTAGGGGTGCATCTAAAGCCAAGCTAGAAGGGGGAAAAGGATGCCTGATGTCTGTTTTTTAACTTTTTTTAAAAAAAAGTTATCTTTCAAAACATTGTTAGGATGTACATGTTCCATTAGTCCATTTTTAAAAGTAACCCAAGCTACTTTTTCCTCTGCACCAAACCCATTTCCTTTTGCTGAGAAAATGCTGATGATCATAGAGCCAAACTATTTGTGATGGAGGCAATCACACAGGTCAATCCTTACCTCCCTGTTTAAAAGAGAAATGAGAATTTGTCAGGGTTGAAGAGAAGTTGGCCGCCAGAAATGGGCCAGAAACTGAGAAGCAGGAGCCAGGAAGGGGATTCAAGGAATCAGAGCGAAGGAGGAACAAATGGAAATATACTATACCAGACTTCCACAGTTTGGTATAAACAATGGTATAATCCATAAGCATGAAACATTTATCATCTACAATGGAGATTGGTCATGATGCTTGAGCATGGTGGGGATGGTAGCCCAATACATGGCATTATACTTGGAATATCTTATTTGCTCAAGCCAGGCCATAGGTCAACCAAGTGGGCCAGAGGTGATATTCATCAGGTTCTGACCATTCTGGAGAACTGGTAGCAGAAATTTTGAGTAGTTCGGAGAACCGGTAAATACCACCTCTGACTGGCCCCGCCCCCATCTATTCTCTGCCTCCTGAGTCCCAGCTGATTGGCTGGGTCTTCTTTCATTGCCCTGCACAGGGGAATGGAGCTGGAAAGCAGGTTAGTGGGGTGGGAAGGGAATGGAGATTTTATAGTATCCTTCCCCTGCCATGCCCACCAAGCCACACCATGCCCACCAAGCCACGCTCACAGAACTAGTAGTAAAATTTTTTGAATCCCACCACTGAAGTGGGCCTCCTATTGCTTCTTTCTATCCAGGAGGCCAAGACATGGTGGAGAGCAGGAAGACCTGTCAAGCTAAAAGCTAGAAATCCTTCATTGCCAAGATGATTCCCCAGGCTACATATTTTTGATAGAACTGAACATGCACAGAGTTTTTCCTTGTGGTTTCTGGCAGAACATTTTTAAAATGTCAAAAGGAAGCATATTTAGGGAATGCTGATGTTTCATCCTGCAGTCTTTTCCTGAAAAGTAATTTCCCCTCCATCTGGGAGTCAAATGGCCTCTTTGTCTGTTTTTAAATGGCTTCTCTCTGGCTCAGTGGTGAGATTCAATTTTTTTTACTACCCAATCTGTGGGCGTGGCTTGGTGGGCGTGGCAGGGGAAGAATACTGCAAAATGTCCAGTCAGAGGTGGTATTTGCTGGTTCTCCGAACTACTCAAAATTTCCACTACCTGTTCTCCAGAACTGGTCAGAATACCACCTCTGATGCTTGCCCTCAAGAGTGCTTAACACACTTAATAAAACAGCTGGCTCCCCCAAAGCCTATCATCTGTAAGTCCTAGCTTCCACTTGAACTCATGAGGTCATCATTGCCTCTCTCCATTAATCCCACCCTCCAACATTTACAATACACAACGAGACCCCATGTTCCATGTAACCCTTCTTACCAAAAGTTGCTCGACTGTGCTTTTATCATATTCTAATTTGTAATGAAACAGAAGGGGGGGAATACTACAATAATAATTGGAAAGGTGTTTAAATGAAAACAATGTTAAGTAAAATAAATGTCACTTTTCTCCTGATCCAGCCATCACTTTTTCTGACTAGGGCCGCTTAAAGGCCAAGTATGGTCACATCAACTGAAAAAAGTTTGCCCATTTCTGCTCAGGGCAATGAGCTCATTAATATTTCTGGTGGGGGTTTCTCTCTCTCTCTCCTTTCCCACAATGTGCCCAAGAGAAACCAAGAGAGGAGTTTTATAATGAGCTTCCTTATCTCAGTGTCAATTAAAAGTCCCAAACTGGTTGCCATATGAATTTTCATTAACTTCTGGGTTTTTCTTGGCTGAGTAATGCATAGTTATAACACGGATCTTTGAATTATTCCACTTCCTCTTTCAGTCTATTTTCCTTTGGAAACAGACACAGGCCCAGATGCTACAGCTGCTGCTGTCCTAAGGGAATACGGGCTGGGTAAAAGAATGAAAGCTTAGTTGTATCCTAAAAGAATCATCTGCTTCAGTGGTGGGATTCAATTTTTTTTACTACTGGTTCTGTGGGCGTGGCTTGGTGGGCATGGCAGGGGAAGGATACTGTAAAATCTCCAGTCAGAGATGGTATTTGCTGGTTCTCTGAACTACTCAAAATTTCCGCTACCGGTTCTCCAGAACTGGTCAGAACCTGCTGAATACCACCTCTGGGCTGGCTCAATTAGAAGGCATGCTGTGGTGTAATCTATTGCTTGATTCCAGAAATGGGAGTGGGGGCTGTGTGGGCGGGGAAGGAGCTCCTTAGCCTATATCAGGGGTCTCCAACCTTGGTAACTTTAAGACTTGTGGACTTCAATTCCCAGAATTCCTGAGCTAACATGACTGGAGGAGGAATTCTGGGAGTTGAAGTCCACAAGTCTTAAAGCTCTCAAGTTTGAAGACCCCTGGCCTATATAATGCCACTGATTGCCTTTCTTTTCTTTGCAGTCAACAACAAATATGGCTTGAAATGCAAGAACTGCAAAACTCACATCCATCATCACTGCCAAAGTTATGTGGAATTTCAGCGCTGCTTTGGCAAGATAGTAAGTAGCCTTTTCTGAGCCCTCTGCTGATTGCTATCCATAACATGATTTGATATGGCAAGCTGCAGTTTTGGTTCTGTGCTTGCTTCATTATGTAGACAACACTGAGACAACACTGAGATGTAGAAGGGGATAACTTTTTCTAGAAAGGCAAGCTACTTTGAAAAGGGTAGGATTTTTTCCCCCGGTAGTTTTTAATCATAAGTGTAACAAAAGCTGTATGCTCAAGAACCTGTCTGTTACAAGCTAAGTGCTCACAACTAGAATATAATAAGCTAAAATTGGTTTTTTGTGTGTGTATTATCGTTGGATCCAGGTTGGGATGAAGTATATAGCTGAGGTTAATACATTTTAATTAGCAAAACAAAGAATATTGCAAGAGTGTCTTTTAAAGAAATGAGGAAACAAAGCTATTTAATCTGGTTTTGGATCCATCAGTATTTGATGATTAAAAAAAATACCTATATCATGAAGTCTATAGCATGGCTACCAATAAGAAACTTAAAATAATTTGTTAATTTAAAACTCTGATATGATGACCTATCTTATAACAAGCTTTGGGCAGCTCCTAATAAAACATGAAAACAACATAAAAAGTATATTAAGACTGTAAAACCTCAGTGCATTAATAACACAAAAAAAGTGATGCCAAATTTCAGGGGGAAAGAATGTTCCATCGGCAGAGCCCACCATGAAAAAGGCAGGCTTCCTAGCTGTCATAAGATGCCAATATCTAAGGCAGGGGCCTTCAAACTGGACAGCTTTAAGACTTGTAGACTTCAACTCCCAGAATTCCTCCTCTAGTCATGTTAGCTCAGGAATTCTGGGAGTTGAAGTCCACAAGTCTTAAACTTGCCAAGTTTGAAGACCCTTGATCTAAGAGAAGGGACTAGAAGCATGCCTGATCTGGTAAGACAAGTAGATGAGCTTAGAGAAAGATGGTCTTGTAGATAATCTGGCCTTGGGCCATATAGGGCTTTAAAGGTGATGACTAGAACTTTGACTTGTACCCAGAATGAAATTAGAAGCCAGCACAGCTCACACAACAGAGATGTTCCATGGGCAAACCTAGGGGCACCCATCACCATGTACACTGCCATGTTCTGGACCAGTTGAAGTTTCTGGGTGGTCTTCAAGAGCAGCCCCATGTAGAGGGCATGGCAATAATTCAAATGGGAGCTGAGCAAGGGCATGAGTAACTATGAGCAAGGCCTTCTGATCCAGGAAAGGGTGCAATTGGTACACTGAATGACACTGTACAAAAGCCCTTCTAGTCACTGCTGCCACCTGCTCTTCAAGTAGAAGCTATGAATCCAGGAGGCCTTCAAATTTCACACCAACTGAGTCTGGAAAAGTGCCACCCCATCCAGAATCAAAGATGACTTTGGGGGAGAGCCTAGAAGGTCAAAACTCCATAGCCACTCTGTCCTGCCAAGGTTGAGTCGGAGCCAGTTCTTCCCCATGGAGTTTGTATTTAGGAAAACTGACTGACAGAAACAATAGATCTCAAGCCAGATAGAATTGTTACCTAAACACGGATCTTGTGCCTCCAGTGCTCGAGGATGTGAAAAGAGTGGCTAAAAATCTGTTGACTAGACAAGGTGAGAAGGAAACTTAAGAAATTTAACCCTGGAATGTAGGGATGGGCTTTGAGTCCTGTGTTCTGCAGCTTTTTCCTGCAGTAAGGCATTTCATTCAGCCATGCTCTATTTGTGAAGTCTCTAATTATTACTGGATAGGACTGAGTTTCTGGACAGTTCTACCAGTGGTCGTGTCTGGTAAATATGGCAGGAACTTCCCAAAACTCTGTCCATGAGATTGCTGTTTCCTCACTGGTATGAGTTTGTGTGTGTGTGTGTGTGTGTGTGTGTATCTGTTCTGTGTGCCTTTGAGCCAGGTTTTGACTCCAAACAACAGTCTAGGGAAGTCCTTGCAGTTTTCTTGGCAAGATTTCAGAAACAATTTGGCCTTGCTTCTTTCCTAAGGCTGAGGGAGAAGGATTGGCCCAACATTACCCAGTTGGCTTCATGCCTAAGGAAGGACTAGAACTCATGGTCTCTTACCTGATACCTAAACCACTATATCAAACTGCCTCTCTACTGCTAGTAGGTGAGAAACAATAAACCTGGGTAAGATTTCTGAAATCAGAGCCAAGAACATAGCTTCTCTCCTCTGCAACAGTTTTATGTGTGGGTGGCATTCATGGATGAATGTGTATGTTGTAATCTTAATCATCAGCTCTACTTGCCTTGAAGCCTCTAAATGATTACATGGAAGAGCTGCCATTTTTATTTTGCATCATTTCTTCTTGCATTTATATCCAGTACTGTTGTTGGTATCTGATCCAAATCAACCCTGGGGTCTATGGTGCTGCAAGAATTTTAAGTAGGGCACCTTGATTTAAGAGCTAGTTTGCTACACTTGTTCTACATGGATAAAATAATGCACAATCGGAATATCAGTCTCTGGAAGTGACTATCTCAAATAGATGTATGCCATTGCCTCTCCATGGGCCAGAATAAAAAGTAGAAATGTGCAGTCATTACGGTGTGTACAAGGATTACATTATTTTTCAATTGGAAATTATTCTTGTGGGAGAAAAAGTATACTTATTGGCCCTACAATGGACTTTATACTTTTGAAAAATGGATTCCAATTCTTAGCGTAGATACAGAGCATTGCTTTTGATAGATTGAAGCCACAATTCCCTAACTGCAGAATTAGAGGAGAGCAGTGGGTGAGTAAGCTAACAAATTACCCAGTATATTTTGTATATTATTAAAAACTGAAGCAGCTAGTAACGTATTCTTTATAAATAGCTTTATACTAAAAGTTCGGTTATGAACATTTTTCATGTGTTTGCAGAAGACCAAATGGTTCCCCAGAAAATAACTTTTTCTTTCCTTTTTTCCAGTATTATATGCAGCCATTTGGGCTTTGGGGTGCCATTTTTTTTCTATGACCTTAGCCATTCAGGGATCACAGTGAATCAGATGACATAAATGAGAACAAACATAGCTGAGACAGTCTTAGCTTAGAACAGGGGTGCCAAACTCAATTTCATTGAGGGCCTCATCAGGGTTGTGTTGACTTTGGGGGGCCAGGGTGGGTGTGGCCAGGGTGGGAGTGGCCAGCTCAATGTCACTCATGTTGGGGGCACCTATGGTGGCCCGAGCACTCTGCCAGCAAAAACAGGCTCCTGAGCTCTGTTTTCTGCTATGATGGCCTCCAGCATGCATGCGGCCCTCCTGAGCTCCATTTTTCCTGGCTGGGGCACCATGGGCCCAGTTTCCTGGTGGCCCCGTGGGCCAGAGCTAAGCACCCCATGGGCTGGATCCAGCCCACAGGCCTTGAGTTTGACACCCCTGGCTTAGAACAACAACACAGGTCATGTGGGTGAAGCCAGTCAATTAGTTTCTCTTTACCAGGTCCAATCAATGGGAGCTAGCTTTTCCTGGATATTGGAATGCAAAAAACAGCTGCAACCAGGGATCTTCTCTTTCTAATTTGGGATTTCACAATACTGTAGTCTCCATATTGCAGAACACACACTTTCTTTTTCAAGGGCAATGGATAACATAATATTCTTTAGTAGCCAAGTGTGGTTGGACATACAAGGAATTTGTCTCCGGCGCATAAGCTCTCAGCATATATACAAACAACAAAGTGATAAGTCATAAGAAAGTAAAATACCAGGGGCTGCTCTGCCAAGGTGACTAGAAGTAGGCATAAATAATTATTGGCCTAGAAGAGGACAAAAATAAAAAACTATATTCAATACATGCAATGAACTAATCTTTCATGCATTTAATGACTTCTCATTTCCATCATCCTGAAAATTTTAATAAATGTCAAGTTTAGGAAAGGCTTTAGAGGCTGCTGCCAAAGTTTTGGAAGACTCCACATTTTGTCCATACTGGCTTTATTAGTCTTTTTGATAAATCAGCAGAAGAACTCTTTCTTGCATCTTATGAAAATGTTTGCTACATAGTGTTATTTATAAAACAAGCATTAGACTAAGGCTAGAGTTTCTTTTCAAGGATAATAGCTGCCTCTGTCACCAAGCTCCATCATTTGGGAGAAAAATGAACTTTGTCCCCTTTTTCCAATGTTCTTGACTGTGTATAATCTTTACCATTTACTCTTCAGCCTCCAGGTTTCCGCCGTGCTTACAGCTCTCCATTGTACAGTGCCCAACAACTCTCGGGTGGTAAGTCAGTCATCCAATAAGACTTTCACTCTTGGTCATCTAACCTCAGAAACACCTTTGTAACTTTTACAACTTTTTTTTTGTTTATTTCACAGCTAGCCGAAATGATCCTGTCTTCGATACCCTACGGTCAGGTGTTATCATGGCAAACAAGGAGCGCAAGAAAGGGCAGGATAACAAAAAAAACGTAGGAAACCAGTATGATGAAAACATCACAACATAAAAGGGTGGTGCATAGGAGGCTATCCAAGCTGTAATAATGGATGACAATAGAAGTAATTCTAAAGCTAACATTGACCACATGTAGCAATAGCAATAGCACTTAGACTTATATACCACTTTATAGTGCTTTACAGCCTACTCTAAGCTGTTTACAGAGTCAGTATATTGCCCCCAACTATCTGGGTCCTCATTTTACTGACCTTGGAAGGATGGGTCAACCTTGAGGAGGGTCAGGATCAAACTGCTGGCAGTTGGCTGGCAGTCAGCAGAGTTATTCCAACCACTGCACCACCATGCCACCTGTAGCATTCCAGCCATTTCTAGACTCTTCATTACTCAGGTTGGCTGGGACTGATGTGAAGCGAAACATCTTCAAAGAAAAACCAGAAAGCCTAGTTGCCTCTTGAAAAAGCATCTTTGGGACAATCATGACCTGGATGACTGAGAATCTCCATAGACATCTAGTGTAAGGTTTGAAGTTTAGTGTAGATGAAGGATAGGAGTTTGTCAGTATTTTTTTTTCTGTACCTCTCTAAGTTTATTGATTGGGGTGGCATATAAATATTGTCAAATAAGTATTTTCTGATATATGTTCTTTCCTACATTTTAGCCTTTGGCTGCCATGATGGAAGAAGAAACCGAAGCCCCCAAACCAGAAAGTGACAAACCAGAGGGAGGTAAGTGTTAACAGACTTCAGAAAATCTGTTGTCTCTGGGATCCAGAGTCTAAATATTTATTAAGGAAATATTGCTTGAATAAACAAAATACAAAAGAAGCAAGAAGATCACCGAAAAAGAAACCCCTGGTGCTCACAAATTAAAACTTTTTGCCATATGACATCTCAGGAAAGGCAACTGATAGCTCTCCAGATGTTGCTCAACTGTAACCAGGTGTGATTCTGCTTACGTTTTTGAGTTAAGTTCACCTAGGTGCTGCTATTGGCCAAGCTTTATCTTTTAAGTAAAAAATGCAAATATAAAACTGAAATCAAAGTAATGAATCAAGATCAGAAAAAAAAGAACACCTACATTTGTAACTGCTGTAAGCCCAGAAAGGAAGGAAGACTAATACAAGAAAAGCAGAGACGGGCAGGGTGGGGGGAGTTAATTTATGAATAACTTTCTTTTTAGGCCTTGAAAAAAAAACTAGGAACATTGTGGCATTTTATTTTCAATGCCCTGGGAGAAGGGAACCTGTCTGAATTCTGCTTTTCTCCATACAGGTAGTCCTCGAGTTACAAATGTAATGGAGCTTGCCAATTACATTCACAACCTGAGGATTTGTAGTAGTGAATCATGTAACTGGAACATGATCACTCCCTGCTTTCACCCATGCATTTGCTAATCAAATGTGCAGGTTGTTAAGTGCATGAGGCATCTCAGGGTGGGGAAAGCCATGGGTGGGGGTGGCTAGTGCTTCTGACTATCCAAGGCCTCCCTCGACCCACTGAGATATCTCATGTTTCCCCACCACCACTCATCCTGCCTGACCGGGTCACTTACCATATGTAGATCTCGATGATCAAGGGAGCTGTCTCCTCTCCAGCCTCTCTGCCCTGGTTTCGCCTTGAGCAAAGGCTTGCTGAGGCCTGCAGGGATGAAAGATTATGACCCTATAGGGTCCGGTTCTCTTTGCAAAAAAACCTTTGCTGACAAGAACGGAGCCCGGGAGGGGCATACATGTCCCTCTGAGCCTCCGTTCTCAGCAACAAAGGCTTTTTGCAAAGATGCCAAAAGGCTTTGCAAATGGAGGGAAGGCTTCGGAAGCCTTTTGCTGCAGATCTCGTCCAGGCCACCATTTGCACAGAACAGAGACCTAAAATACCTTGAGATCATGCGAGATCTTGCATCTCATGTGATCTTGCATTACCTTAGGCCTCCATTCTCTGTGAATGCACCAAAGGCTTGAAGTAGGCCAAAAAACATAAGGCTTGTTAGATCTTCACAAGGTGAGTATTCACAGGCTCAGTACCTGAGGAGACCGGGGCGGGGGGGGTGGGGATAGGTAAGGTGAATGTTGCAGGGCCTCTGTGGTCATTTGTAAAGGTGAATAACTGCCATGGTGCTGCAACATTCATAACTTTGGGACTGTGTCCAAAGTTGGTGGGGGGTTGTGCCATAACTTTGAGTGGTTGCTAAGTGAACTGTAGTAACTTGAGGATTACCTGTATTTCATCCCATCTGAATTTCACTTGCTTGCTTGTTTGTTTTGACTCCAGGAAACCCAGAAAGACAGAAAGCGGAGAAGAATACCCCGGATGACAAGGTGCTTGCCCCTCACTCTTGCATGGGAGAGGGGAAGAGGGAAAGAATGTGCTTGCCAGTTTCCAGATTGAATACAATGACTACATGCTTTCTTGTCTCCAAATCCTACAAGTGTGTGATGCTCTTGCAAGTCACTTTTCTTCACCTGCCCCCTCTGATTATTCAAATGGTTGCATGCTGTTTTTTCCCTGTATTGTCAACTCCGCATTTTCTTTTTTTCCTGCACAAATCACATTAGTAGAAAGAACTGCATGGGGTGGGGGGGAAATGGTACATAGACAAGCCACTCAATTCATGTATATATATTCTCTCAAGGTCAGAATCTCAAGGTCAAAATTTGAGATTGAGCAAGCAAGCACAGACTCCCAGTGTGCTTGCTTGCTTTATTGCCTATGGCCTCAGATTCCATCAAATTCCACTAACCATCCATATACACTTAAAGAAGTTGGCATACAGTACATTTTGAGCATATGAACAGAATAGATTTCAGAAAATCTACTCTCTATCACCTCCATGTTTATGAATAAAGTATAATGGAAGGGGATGGCTTTGTTACTACCTGTGCCAGATAACTGAGGATTAGAAAGGCTTGCCTAGGTCCACAGAAAGATCCATGGACTGTATTTGTAGAGATGTAAGGTTGGGTACCTACAAGATTTTGAACGGCTCAGCCCTAAGATCTTGCCTGGTATCCTGCTTTCCAGAGGTAGATTAAATCCACTTTGGAGATCCATGCATGGATACTCCTGGCCATATAAACATATTTATCTGTACACCTATGAATAATCTGTTTTGATTCCTTGCCCATCCCGACACTAATTTTACAGAGGATATCTATAGAAAGAGCTTGTGTTTTGCCAACATTAAAGATTTTTGACAAGAACATGAATACCTGAGAGCAAAATATACTAGGTAACATCATCAATACTTTACCCAAATTAGGTAAAGTATTACCTGATTTGGTAATGAAATGTCTGCAAAAAAACCCCACAAAGCTCAGAGAACATCAAGGACCCCACAGCAACCCTGAGCTACAAATATTTCTTCTATTGTGGACTTTAGCTTGGCAGGATTACCCCAGGTCAATACCTACATGTAAGTTTTCTGAGAAGCCCAAGTGACAATTTAGCCTGGAAATCCAAGAACCATCCCTAAAAGCGGGGATGGCCATAACATTGCCAAGAAAACTGGCAATGGATAAATCACCAAGAGTCAAGTTTGATTTGAAGGGGACTTTACTTTTTTCTTCTTTTGAACAGAGTAAGAAGCAGCAAACTGGGTTCCCACAGTCTCACTACTTTATTGCACTTTATCGCTTCAAAGCCTTGGAAAAGGATGACTTGGATTTTCAGTGAGTAACGAAATTGTCTCATTTTTATTGATTAGAACATCACCAACCTCAAACCTTGTTAAACCACTCGCTTTATAGCAACAAATCCTAACATAGAAGTGTCTGGGTTGAGTTTCTGATATATTTTGTCAAAGTCATGTCAGTAGAAGCGGGTGCAGTCTCAGTGCTCCAGAGACTGAGGAGTAACCTATGGAGTAATATATAGAATTTGTAATCTATGGGGCATGGATGCAACATACCAAGATAGTCCCTGAACAAGTCATTGACAACAAGGGGTTTGGAACTCAAAGCTTCGCTGAGCTGGTTTTACGTTAATGTGAAGAGTAATGTGAGAATGCTGAGAACTCAGATTAACAACAAGACATAACTTGTCTTGAAGGAAGTTTGCTTATTCAAGAATATCAAGGCCCCGTGGAATAGCATTGGTGTATCCCTCTTAATTCAGGGCATGCATCCCATGTAAGACTGTGAGATCTTCACATGACAGCTTCTTTATATTGTTTTGTGGAGAAGGGCTGGGAGACAAGTAAAAAGGGTTTACCCTGAATGCAAATGTAGGTCCCAGCAACAATAAATATAGAATCCAACCAATGGTTCCAAGATGGAGAGAGAAGAATAGAGCATTTGTCAGGCTGCTGGATGTTCTGGTGCTCAGTTAAGACTTTTGTATCTCATTACCTTGTTGAATTTGTGGTAGAACCATAAAGCATGAAGCATGGGGGGAAGTTGCCATCTTGGTCAGGTATTCAGAACTGGGAAAGAAAGGATTAAATGCCAGAGTGGGCCATGTTGTTCAGCAGTTCTGGCTCGCAACAGTATTTTCATCTTTGGGCCCTTGTTCTCTTTCAGCCCTGGGGACAAAGTTGCAATTGTTGACGACTCCAATGAAGAATGGTGGCGCGTAAGACTATGGTTTTTCTTTCAGGACTAAGCCTGTTCCTTTTGAAGAAAGCTCTTGATCTTTAAAATCTAAAAGTTTTTAAATATCAGCAAAATATTTGGGATTTCCTCTGTTTCAAGCTTTTACTATGGCATCCCAGCTGGAGTCTTCCTTCAGTATGAATTGGGACACATTTGTGTGATTTAACTATACTTGGCAAAACAGTGTTGCTTCCCTCCACCCAAGAAATCAGTTACTGGGTGAAAATGTTAAGTGGGCAACCATTTAACGGCCAGGGGCTGTATATAATTAAAAACAAGTATTTAAAAAAATAGAGTCATGTCACAAACATGTGAAATCCAGGGCTTTCTATTGTAGTTTCTTCCTAAGTTTTGGGGAGGCAGGGAGTGAAAGTGGGGGGTGGAGAGTGTGTTTGGGAACTCTGCTACAAATCTTTGGGTGTGTTCTGCTTCAACATTGCACAAAACTGTATAGCTACTTTTTGGCAGCTGTAGTCAGGGAAGGGTTAAAAATTAAATAATATCATTAAGACACCCAAACAAAGGGGGCGGGCCCACAGAATATCCTATTTCCACCTGCTTTGCATTATCTAAATCATATGCCCTTCTGCACATTTAAAAAATATTCAATCCAGTCTCTGACCATCAATAAGCTGCCTACTCCACCACAAAATATATAAATCCATCCCCTGTCAATAAAATGTTATGAATGACAATGTTAAAAACGGTATATTTTCAGGAAAGGATTCAAAGCCATTAGTAACATTAATTTTGTATTTTTCCTTTTGAACTATTTCCATTTGTAAAATTCACTCATTTTTCTCTCACAATATTTTTTAAATGTCCCCCATTTAGAACATGCAAGTCACTTACTGTCCTGAAAATGGCTTAATGAGCAGTTTGTAGGATTATTGATGTCAATTTTGAGGAATGAGGATAATTAAAATATATCATATTGGCAAGAGCAAAATATTAGTTACTTGTCTCTTCCTTCTTTTTTTAAGAGCAAAAGTGTATTTATGTGCTGAAGGAGAGGATCACTGCAAATTGCCAATTTTTCTCTCTTTTTTAAAGAAAAAAACCCTCATATTAATCCTCTTTTGTTTCATGGTGATAGAATTGGGAATTTGGGGGGGGCAGGTTATTTCTTTATAAAGTAACTTCATGCATGCATTCCTCTTAGGGGAAGAAAATTGGGGAGATTGGAGAAAAAATCGGATACTTTCCGCCAAACTTCATTATCCGAGTGCGTGCAGGAGAACGTGTGCATAAGGTCATGAGGTCCTTTGTGGGCAACAAAGAAATTGGTCAGATTACATTAAAAAAGGATCAGGTATGTCTCTTTGAAGTACCTCATTCAGATATAAAAAATACCCGCCCGCCCCACCGTTCTGAACAGCCAAAAACAATGATAACTTTTACAGATTTTTCCACCATGAGCTGAAAGGTCACATTCAATGGAAAACTGCCACATATTTTCCCACAAATTGGTCTTATATCCCATCCTTTCTGGCGGATGATTTAAAAGTTAAGTAAACAAATGCTAAAATAGCACAATTTCTCTTTCTTTTTTCCCCCCTACAAATTCTTTCTGAAATTGAGGAGTGGGGTTTTCGTTGAGTTTTCATCTGGTAATTATCACATAAGCCCGAGCTAGGAAGAGAACAGTTTAAGGCAGGGGTCGTGAACCTTGGGAACTTTAGGACTTGTGGACTTCAACTCCCAGAATTCCTCAGCCAGCAAAGCTAGCTGAGGAATTCTGGGAGTTGAAGTCCACAAGTCTTAAAGTTGGCAAGGTTGGAGACCCCTGGTTTAAGGCACTCTGATCACGCTTAATTTTATACTGTGTATCTGGGGAATCTGGGTGCATCATAGTTATAAAACCCAGCTTTTTTTAACATGTCGTCTAAATAACATTCGGCCCTCAAGCGATTCTAAGTTTTTTTATAAGTTTATCAATCCTACTTATTGGCAGCCCCGCCCTCCCTTCCTCCTCCCTCCACATAAATGTACAATAACTCCTTCCTCGTTCCTTCCTTCCATCAAAATGGTAATCTACTTGTGGATTCTGCCTCATCCAGCGTCTCTTATCCTCTTATAGATTGTGGTACAGAAAGGAGAGGAGCAGAATGGGTATGTCAAAGTCTACACTGGCCGCAAAGTGGGACTCTTCCCCGCAGACTTCTTGCAAGAGATCTGAGGTCCAAGCCTGGCATTCACAAGGATTTCATAACCATGGCCAGAGAAGGCCGCAGTGTTTGAGTGTTCGTTACCAGCTGCCAATGCCTCTCTGCAAGGAAGCTGAGTTTCTGCAGGTCTGTGGTCCAAGACATCATAAGAAGTCCTGTATCATCCGTGAGCCAGGATTCAAGGCAAGGAGCTTATCTGTCTGCCCCTGGAGAGGACTCAGTGCTTCTCTTGAACTCTGCACTTTGCTGCTGGCAGATTCCAGAATGGGTTCAGCCATTGTCCCTTTATGATCCTGTCAGGGATGCGACCAAAGCTGCTTGTCTGCAAAGAAAGTAGTGATTGGACAGATTGATTGACAGAATCGACAAATGGCAAGAGTTACTGCTGCCTTCCCCTGTAGATGGCACTAACATGTGCATGCATTTACCGTACTTCAGGATATGGCTGTCCCTTTGCTGGCAGAGGGGGAGCCTGGCTCCTAGTTTACTTGGATGGCTTAGATTCAATTATGTATTGCCAATATCTGTTACCCTTTTCTATCCCTCACTTGCCTATCTGTGTTCATGCAAAGCAGCAAGTTTCTGGGTTAATAGAGAATATTTGTAGCTCAGGGTTGACAGGAGGGGTCCTTGGTGCTCTCTGAGCTTGGTTTTTTTTAAAGACATTTCATTACCTAAACTAGGTAACATCATCAGTTGTAGCACTGGTGATGTTACCTAGTTTGAGTAATGAAACATCTGCAAGAAAACAACCAAGTTGAGAGAGCTCCAAGTTTCTCAATTTTTGTATAGTGGCTGTCAATTGCTGGGAGGCTATGAAATTGTTCTGCTCCCTTAAATTGAACTGATATTTATATCACTTTTGTTATCCTCTTTCATTTGTTTTGGTGGCTTCAAGCTATTGTTGATGCCTGGCAACTGCCTGGTCTACTGCCTGTATTTTTGTTGGCAAAGTTTTTTGGAAGTAGCTTGCCCTTGCTTGCCTCCTAAGAGAGTCACTGGCCCAAAGTCACTCAGCAAGCTTGGTGCCTAAAGTAGGACTAGAACTCACAGGCTCCTAGTTTTTAGCTTGATGCTTTAACCACTGCACCAAACTGGCTCTTGTCCTCTTCCACTACTTTCCTTCTATTACGAAATTACAGTTGGTCTTACAGTAGCCAGAGGTTTAGGTTGCATTTTGCATTGCTGTCCACCCATCACATTCTTCCCAAGGACCTGGGATAGACAGGTGTAATTGTTGAATAATATTAAGGGTGTTGTTGCAAGGTATGCTGTGCCTTTTGCAATGGATTGTGATTTGGTTAATGCTGATGTCATTCAAGTGGTGCTCCAGATGTTTTGGAATTACTCCCAAGGGGCCTGTAATTATTGTTACTATCTTTGCTTTCTTTGGCCATAGTTGTTCTGCTTTTATTTACAGGCCTTTTTTATTTTGTGGTTTTTTTTCCTTCTCTTCTGTGGTCTCCGGGTACTGCAATATCCACCACCCAGACTTTTTTGTCATTATTATTTTGCGCTGTCTCCTTCTATACCCTCTTCTGCCTCTAGTTATGACAGAGATCTGATGTGCTACATGTTTTAATTTTAAGCAGCATTTGTGCTGCCATGCCTTTGTTTGTTTATATGATATGAGCATGCAAAGTTCCTAAGAGCTCAGTAAAGTGGGGGAGCTACTTGGCTATCAAAGGGCCACTGACTGATCTGTATATCACTCCCAGGATTTTGATGCAAAATAGAAAGAGGTCTAAACTCAAAATTCATCTGGAACAGACATCTTTAGTAAAGGGAGAGACATGAAAATAATGTTTCATTGGGTTGTATTTTTAATGTTTGAAACTGCCTTCCTGAACACTCTGTCTCATAAGGGACTGGAGAAAAAGCTCTTTTTCCTCTTTTCTCAGATCACTGGAGGCAATTATTCAGGAGGCCCTATAAATCAGGGTAGGCAATTGGTTGCTTTCCAGGCATTTTGGATTACAATTGAACTATCATAAAGACAACATGGTCAATAGTCAAGGAATTATAGCTAGATACCTATCAAGTGATGCAATTGATAGTGTGTATATTCAGTTAATGATAACTGCAGCTCTTTACTTTATCCCGTCAGTTTACTCTGCCTTTTCATACCTTGCAGAGTAACTCATACATGTTATTGTGCAGAATTCTGAAATGCTAGGAGTTCCTTGTACACTGATGCACTCAAACCTATTTTCACAAAAAGTCAAGCTCAATAAATTTGTGCTGACACGCTCCTTGGCTCATGTTTCCTAAATCTTGCTATCAACCCACTGTACATCTTACTTGGTTTTTATATGCATTTGAGTGCCTGCATGTATAGGAGCTTGCACTTTTCTTTCTCCTGTAAATGAGTAGGATGTTGCTAAGGTAGCAGTGCTGCCAGTTTCTCATTCTAGTGTTCTCATCCCATCAGCCTTGTATCTGTAGTTTCCCTTGTGATTTCTATGCCTCTGTATTGCAGACTGCACAATTACCAATTTAATATGTGTGATTTGTTTTTTATTTTCCTCTGTCTATCTGTCTGTCTGCCTCTCTATCTCTATCTATCTATCTATCTATCTATCTATCTATCTATCTATCTATCATCATCTATCTATTTTGCAGTCACACTACTTTTGTTTCATACTTTCCTTGTACTTCACAATTCATCCAAGTCTCCCAGGTGGAGTTAATGCAACCACAAAATACTATTTAGTAATTTGCTTTCCTGCCCAAATGTTACTAGCTTTTGCTTTTTAACCCAACCCCCTCATCATTGTTACTCTACGTTGGACAATTAGGTGTTACAGATTTGGGAGCTAGTCTATTCTACTCAACTACTACACAGCTTGTAATTTGATCCAGCCCTGATGTGTTTCCAAATAGAGGATTGTCAAAATGAGTAGTGATGTTTTGGACCTGGATTTCTGGATTTGCTACTTCTGGGCCTAGGTGCTGCGGTCCCAACAGCTATAATCCCATGTGGATGGAAATGTGAACTAATTGCATCTCCATAGGAAAGCTTGAAACATCTTCATTAATAAGAAAAGGTTGCTTAGGGAGAACAAAAACAATGTCTAATGTGTCTCAGAAGAAAAATATGGAAGTGACCTAAATCAGGGGTCCTCATCCCCCCACTAGCCCAGGGCTCACTATTGGGCCATGCTGCAGTCTGTGTGAGCAGTGGACTGGCGTGCATATATGCGCATCTTAATTTGCGTGAGCAGTGGGCCACTGCACGTTGTGCACACCCGCATGCAGCTCAACTTGTGCAAGTTGAGCTATGCACGCGTGCGTATGTACACCAGCCCACTGCTCACAGAAGTTGAGCCTGCTGCTTGCCTGGCCTGGTTCTCCTCTCCCCCTGCCCGCCGGGCCACCAAGCCGGAAAGATTGGGACGGTGGACCTAAATATATACCTAAAATATCACACTAGGGATTAATATAATGGATCATTTCATGTTAAAGTCTAAAGAATAAGGCAGGAGAGTTCTACAGCTGTCATTAGTATTAATACATTTCAGATAATTTAGGTACTGTCTGAGGCTAATGAGCAATCTCTTTTCTTATCCTTCCATACTACTTCACAATTCCATTTTGAGTTGGCAAGGCAGGACAGAACATCTACCACAGTGAAGTATGACTAGGTGCCTGGTCTGTTAACAACAGTGTTTTTCATTATCTCCTGCTGCACTGGAAATCTGTATATATTTTTTTCATTTGAGGGCAGCTGGTTGTGCATCTGTTATATTTCTGCTTAATTCAAGGATTTCAGGGCTCAGCTATACATGGAAAGTTAAGAAAGAAAAAATTAGCATATAGGAATAATTTGCACTTGTTAAGATATACATACACAGAGTGTTTGCACAAATGAGATGGTCTTGAGCAAAAAAATGTTTGACTGTATATCTCCAGCTGTCTGTCTAGAGCCATTTAGAATTGCATCAGTGGGTAATCAGGAAACTGACAGCTAAGATGGAATTACGTTGACAAAGGCAATACACATTGAGTATATTTCTGTCTACAACTCTGTAATTAATGCAAATACGTATACCATATTGTTTCTTATCTCTTTGGATTTGAAGGATTGTTACACAGTGATAGAGGAGGGAAAGATGAAGAAAAATCAGTGGTTTTGGATATGAATGGATCTGAAACATCTGCTCAGAGAATTATGCCTCCTGTAGGACTTTCCAAAGAAATGTGTTCTCTCTCTCTCCCCCTCCCTTCTTCCTCCCTCCCCCCCCACTGTTGAGTCTGCACTGTATAAGCAGAGAAATTTGGTGTCTGCTCTACAATGCAACCTCCTGAGAGGTCTGACAATTGTTTATTAAAATCTCAAAGGGAAACAAGGCTGAACAAGAATGTCATATGATGAATCTGTACTGTGCTTAATTCCTAAAATAAAATATGCAAAAGCAGTAAACAAATTTTTCAGTTCACATAATAAATTCTTCTATAAAACATTTGCTTTGATAAAAGAGTTTGACTACTTGGTGATAAAAATATGCGTAGCCCTGGATGTACAGTCTTGATATTTGTGAAATATGAGGCTTGGCAAAGCAGGGTTTTAAGAAGCTGATGTATTAGGATTTGGTGGGTTGGATTTGAGCATGCTTTAATCCTGCCTGATAAGGTGTACAAACCTTAGACCAATCATCACCACCCTTCCTCTGCCTGGATGTGTTTGGACTACAACTTCCAGAATTGTCAACTAATTGCTGGATGGGAATTTTGGACACTATAGCCTCCAAAGGTTTCCCCTAGGCTTGGTATCCATCATATATATTGACTACAGTTCCCAGAACACCTAGCTTCTATGGTAGCCATAGCGAATTCTGGGAGTTGAAGCCTACGTTCTTGGCAGAAGGCTGATTTACTCTCTCTCCCTCTTTTCTTGGCTGCATTTATTTTGGGCATGCCACCTGCTTCTTATTGCCTAGTAGAAACAGTCCAGCCAGAAGCTGTAACCCTGATGGGAATGTGTAACTGAAGATTGGAAACTGGAGCCTTACCCAGGAGCTGCCATATAAAGGAGCAAAAGGGACAGGTGCAATCATGTGGCATGTCTGTTTTTCCACATAGAATAAATAACTGCACAATTCATGGGCCAAGAGTTTAAAGGGCAAGTAATATGCAATCCTTCCAAGCCCCCTTCCCTCCCAATTTAATCCTAAATCTACAGCTGCCTGGATGCCTATGGTGACTTTAATTAAGCCAGGAAAAGAAGAGGACAGTGGCCAGCGGAGAAGTCTTAAAAATAGGTTATGTCATACAAACATATACCTCAAGGGGGCACTCATACCCTGCAGGACTTTTCCATTAAGATTTGCAGAACCCTGCTTCTCAGATCTCCCCTGCTAGCAATCTTTTCTCCAATGTTAAACCTAGTGAACTGTCAGGTCTACCCTACCTTATTCAGAGCCAAACATCTGGCCAAGCACACAGAGGTCCTTTGGTATGTGTCCCTTTATTATCATTGTGAAAATCTTTAAGGTTAAAAACAAAAGGAAGGAATAGGGTTGCATGAAAGCAGGAAGAAATAACAGGGTCCCTGAAATTGCTCTCAAACTATGGACACAAGGTTCACAACCTTTCAGGTCCTTCTGTTTGTTATTTGTATTAAGAAAAAAAAACGAGGATCAAAAGGGTTTATTGCTTCAGCAAAAGAATGGCATATGTGTCATAACTCTTCCCAAACCCAGGGTGAAGCTAGAGTTGAGTTTGGGAGCAAAACTTCTCAGGACACTGCTTTTAAGACAAAACAAAGCAAAACAAAACAAAACACCACCCAAAGGCTATGGAATAGAAATTCTCTTCTCAATTGCTATTTCATCACAATTTTTTGGCTGCAGTCTTTGAAAAATAAATCTTTCTGGAAAAAAAGTTATATTTTCCACCAGGTTTTGCAGTCTGACCTTCCTGTCATTGTCACTGCTTAATCCTTTCACACTTCTGATTAGAGGAAGGGTGAGGGAAGCAGCCACAACTGGGGTGCTCTTTAGAGAAAGCCTGAACATGAATTAAGGGTAGAAAATAAAGATTTGACACCATTAACCTAGGTTTGTAGGACTATGGCTTGTCACACCAGATAAAACTTATTAGACATCTACTGTGGTTTTCCAGATGCCTGAAATCAGGGGTGGGATTCTACCAGTTTGTACCTATTCACTAGAACCGGTTGTTAACATTCTAAGCAGTTTGGAGAACCGGTTGTTAGAAGAAGTTACTGGCCTAATCCTGTAAGGAAGGCAGGAAGGAAACGTTCTGGTGTTGCTTACAGAAACTGCCTCTCCGTTAACCCTTATTACATTCTTGGCAGGACTAGACTTCCTCTTCTCAGGAACGTCTCTGGAGTTTTCCCCCCCTCCTTTGCTGGTACTTTGCTTGTGTACAGTGACCATTCAAAGTTACAATGGCAGTGAAAAAAGTGACTTATGACCATTTTTCACACTTATGACTGTTGCAGCATCCCCACACTCATGAGAGGCCAGGCGAGGAGTTGCGTGCCTCGATGTGAGTGATATTGAGGTGGCCACGCCCAGCCAATAATATGACCACCAAGCCATGCCCCCCAACTAAGCCACACCCACAGAACTAGTTGGTAAAAATTTGAATCCCACCCCTGCCTGAAATCCCCTTGTAATCGGAGGCAGTTGCAAGCAATGAGAATCAGGAAGTTTTCTATGCCCTAATGAGGCACCTTACTGGGTAAGTGAATTGATTAGATTGAATTGACCCCAATTTGTCCAGGTCTGGATGTGTGTTAGCAAACAGGTCTGGAGAGGAATGTAGTTACAAACTAAAACAGAACAAACACCATCTCTGAACAGGCAGTTGTGCATTTCAGATAGTGACTGAATTTCACCAAGGTTTCCAGGACAGAAGTGTCTAGCTCACCTTTCACCACTGTAGAGGGGAGACGAAATCTAATCCTATGTTTTAAGAAGATTCTATGTTTTAATATCATAATGGTATATATTTTACCCCTCTCTACCTTCTGTGTATATCCCAAGCTCTGTGTATATCTCATATTTTATAAACATATGCACATATTGTCCCTCTTTTTTGAAATATGGAGCACAAAAAGAAATGATAGTATGACAATGAAATTAAAGGAAAATTATAGAAATTAAAACTATAAGGGGAAAAAATAACAATCTGTCCTTCCTGCCAACACTGTCCATTATATTTCTCCATATCTTTCTGTGTTGGCAATCTATTCTTGCTTTCATAACTTGCTCCATTTATTGCCTTTCATAGTTTAGGCTTGTCCTCTGTTTTTCAGAATGTCATCAGCTCCATCTTTCCCTTTTTGATCTAGTCAAGAATATATTTGATTTGCAGTTAAATCCTCATTCATTTCCCTGCATGAATGAATGACCAAACCATCTCCAGACTTCATTCATTCATAGTGGTCACTCACTTTCACACCCAGTCAACCTTTACTCATCATCCATTCATTCCTCACTCTATTTGATTCACCACATGCACTTATAAGTACCACTATTTTTAATTTCCTTTTTATTTCACCTAACCTACTGAACTCTTCCTTTCATATAACATAATAGGCAAAGCATATTCATTTTTGCTTCTTTTAATTCTCACAACAATCCTCACAACAGACATTCCTTCCATATTTACATACTTAAAACTTCTCTATCCATTTCCCATTCTTTGGTAAACATTCTTTAGTTCTATTTTTCTTTCTGTTTTCTCTATCAAACATAACTACGTTGATCTTTTATCTATTAATTTTGGATCCATATTTTCTTTGCATCATATAAGCAACCTGACAGTTACTGCAATTCATTTGGGTTCTCAACCAAAGCCCCAGCATCCTCTACATAGAAAAATATGTGTACACCCACTACCTAAATCAACACATCTCTAACAACAGAAGCACTCCTTATATACAGTAGTTAACCATAAATATATTAAATACTCAAGAGATATCACAAATCATTGTGTTACCTTCTGTTCAGCGTTGAACCTATTGCTTCATTCTCACAAATGCTTTATTTCCTTCATATATTGCTCCTAGGATATTGAGCAAGAGCCTTCAGCTCCATATTCTAAAATTAGTGTTTACAAATAGCAATAGCCAATTCTACAACGTTAGCTATGACAGAACATCTGAGTTCTTACAAAGGATTCAGCTTCAGTTCACAGCTCCTTCAAGGAAGAAAGCCTGCCCTGAAATAGAGGAATGAGCAGGATTTTATATCTAATGAAGTGTTAATACCACTTTATAATGCCTTGATAAGGCCACACTTGGAATACTGCATCCAGTTTTGGTTGCCAGGATGTAAAAAAGATGTGGAGACTCTAGAAAGAGTGCAGAGAAGAGCAACAAAGATGATTAGGGGACTGGAGGCTAAAACATATAAAGAACAGTTGCTGGAATTGGGTATGTCTAGTATGATGAAAAGAAGGACTAGGGGTGACATGATAGCTGTGTTCCAATATCTCAGGGGCTGCCACAAAGAAGAGGGAGTCAAGCTATTCTCCAAAGCACCTGAAGGCAGGACAAGACGCGATGGGTGGAAACTAATCAAGGAGAGAAGCAACCTAGAACTAAGGAGAAATTTCCTGACAGAACAATTAATCAGTGGAACAACTTGCCTACAGAAGTTGTAAATACTCCAACACTGGAAGTTTTTAAGAAGAGATTGGACAACCATTTGTCTGAAATGGTGTGGGGTTTCCTGCCTAAGCAGGGGGTTGGACTAGAAGACCTCCAAGGTCCCTTCCAACTCTGTTATTCTATTTTTCTATGTTCAGTTAAAAAGGTATTTTAGAAGTCATAGGGACCCACATATAGCATCTGTCTGGAACATTGCACCTGTTCTTAAAGCAGGCCATTCTTTTTCTGGGATCGTGAGGTAACTGTAAAGGACCCTAGCAAAAGACATAGCTGCTTTAAAGAGTTGCTGTGTTTGTGCTCTGAAGTCCCTTTTCGGAATCAAATCTGAAGCACTTACAGCCTTATTAGATAACTGTTACCACTCCAGGTAAAGCAGTACAACTAAAGGGGCCAGGATGTAACTTGGTTTAAAAACCAGCTTCTCATGTTCCCTTGAGCACATGCTAAAAATACAGAACTTTTTTAATGTTAAGTTTCTTATTAGTTATTATTGGGTTGGGAGGGAGCAATATGACCAATGCTTGACTTCATCCTTGTCAAAATATAACACACCATGGTTTGGTTTTATAATATCTCAGCTTCCTGTCATGAGGGAAAATTCCAGAGGCATCCAAAGTTTTTTGGGTTGACTTCCATTGCAGTCATTGGAGTTTATAATACCCAAATTGGACACAAATGAAAAGAAGCAGTGTACTTCCCTTCCTCTAGTCAGAGAACAGATCTATGACTTGCACAGATTTCCAGAGAGAACTATTCAGTCTTCATCTAATGCTCTCTCTCACACTGGGGGTCTCACCTCCTAAGCTCCAATAGCTTTTTCTGTTAAAAGACCTGAAGAGAAAACTCCCATTCTTTCCCAGTCATTAGGGCTCATTGAGGAGACATCTATTGTACCAGCTGTTAAAAAGGTAGAGTAAAACATGTGTTCTGAGGATCAGTTAGGGGATTACTTCTGTATTTGAAAAGCAAAGCCTGAAGAAAACAAGGTAGTTAAAAGCATAGCACATAAACTGAGAGTAGCTTCAAAAGTTTCCTGATGAATGGCTTATAACAGGAAGCCAAAAAGCACTTTCCAACTTTTGATGGGACCACTAAAAGCCACTCCTTCATACCAGTCCTCTAGTCTGCCTTTTAATTATTATCATTATTATTTATTTATTTTAATTATGCTGTTATTAGTAAGGAAAGAAAGCCAGCAGTCATGTAAGGCCTGTGTTTCAAAATATTTTCCAGTTTCTAAAACCTGTCTTCATCAACTTATCTTCCTCTGGATCTGACCATATCTACCACAATGCTACATCCTGAGATACCTTTGATGCAAGATTTCCTTTAAGTACAGCCAGGGGTGTGATACAACCGGTGTAACAACCAGTTCGGTGAGCGTGCACGCCAAACACGCACTTTGCGCGCATGCAGAGAGTTTCCTACTAACCTTCTCCTGCAATCCTGCAATCTCCCTGTGTGTTAAACAGCTGATGAGCGGCAGCTGAGCTTGAAAACCAGGAAATAAAGGTCAGAATAGAGTCAGGACAGGCGGGCCCAACAGCTGATCATCAGAGCAAATGGTTCACTCACAGGTGATCCTCGGAGCTACTGGTTCAGCCAAACCAGGCCGAACCAGTAGAATCCCACTTCTGAGTACAGCCCAGATGAAGCCTCACCCAGCACATCTAGTGCGAATGGAGCTTAAAATGTTAGGCCTGGTCTTTGGGGGAGCATTAGGAATATTCAAGGAATTAAATAGATATTTTTTAGTCTCACAATAGTTTAAGGCATCCATTTCATCTTTATATGCTGGAGTTGACCTATAAAGCCCTTCATGGCATTGGACCAGGGTATTTGCGGGAGACCCTGCTGCCAATAACAGTTTCCCAACATCCCGTGCGCTCTCACCGGCAGGGCCTCCTCCGGGTGCCATGGGCCAGGCAATGTCAGCTGGCAGCCCCCGGGCCTTCTCTGTGGGAGCGCCCACCCTATGGAACCAGCTGCCCCTGGAGCTCCGGGCGGCCCCTGACCTCCAATCCTTCTGCCGTGACCTAAAAACATGGCCGTTCCAACTTGCCTACCCGGACTGATGGGGGGGGGGGTTAGTTGTAGTTTTAATTTTAAGGGTTTTATGAGATTTTGGGTTTAATAGTTTTTTAATATTTGTATTGTTGTTTTCTATCATTGTAAGCCGCCCTGAGTCCTCAGGGAGATAGGGCAGCATATAAATCTCAAAAATAAAATAAATAAATAAATAAATAATATTCTTTAACAGATTTTAAGAATAAAGGGGAAAATTGATGCCTTAAACTTGTGCCTATATAAGGTTCAGACATAATCTGAATTCATATAACACAGAGCCAGAAGAAAGTATTCTAACTCCTTTTTGGGATCATAACAGAGGTAGGATATTCCACTTTTTAGCCATTAGATGGCAAGCAAGGCCCTCCCAATATTTTTCTAAGTCAGACTCCAGACATGATAGCATAGGCCACTTCCTTGTGGGGCTCAGGTCCAATCTATAGGAACAGGGAAGGAAGGGGCATGCTTAATTCTTGATTCCAAATGGAGTTATTTCATTGCAATGTCTTTGCTTAAAATTGCCAAAATTATGAGGTGAGGATTAATTGAGAAGGAGGAAGAGGATGCAGCCCCCGCTTTTCTAATTCCTTGTTCTTGGTCAGGTCCTAGTTTCTTTCGCTTGCTGTGAGGCACAACTAGGATTTCTCCTTGCAATAGAGAGATGAGGAAACCCTTTTAAAAGTTTGACCATATTTCATCCTGGCCTAGGATAAGCACTGTGACACGGAAAACCCACTTGATTTTTTTCCCATCATAGTCACACAGGAATATTTCCCTAAATGGTGTGAAGCCAAAGGCATTTGTATCACATTGAGAGTGGCCTGGTGACACTGCAAAAATGCTCTTGGTCACCAATGTGGAATGCCTTAAGCCAGATGAGAGTTCAGTTGAGATCCAATCATCCCTAGTCTTGGCTGAGGTAAAAAAAATCACTATGAGATAATAATCCCTTTCCTCTGAGGGAATTAATTGACCCAACTCAGTCCTCAGACTGAGAATAGCCTCTCTAGGATTGCCTGTCTCTATCTTCCCTGTAGCTGGAGAGAGGGACTATAAAAGGGTTGGGAGAGGTTTGTCTCTTGCCAAGTCTATCCACAATGGCACCAATCCTGCCACTACTTATCCACCCACTCAGGAAAAATAGGCAGGAATTGGTCACTAAAGAAGCTTCCCAGCTTCTTTGGCACCAATTAAAGAAACAAGCAAACATTATATGCTAATGTTCAGGTTGCAATGATTTGGATAACCATTAGGTGGCAGCCAAAAAAAAGAGCAAAATTCTTTGCTGCCATCTCATGTTCAATTGGAATTTTGCAGCTCATGCTGTCCACAGAGATGAACAGACACATTCTGTTTGGAGAAGAGGTTACCTACAGTAGGTCACTTGTGTTGTGGGAATGCAGCCTTTGAGGGCACTTCTGACTATGTGGAGGGGGATTGAGCACCTTGAGAAATGGATTAGCAGCACAGTCTTTGCAGGTAAGCAGCCTCAAATTCAGCACTGATTTTACCTCTGATTCCATTGCTGTCAGCTCTTACCTGGGGGGTGTTCAGGAACTGTTCTGATATCAAAGTAGGCCATCCCTGACCTTCATAGATTTAACAATGGGAGTCCTCCTCACATCCCAATCAAAACTGGAAAGTTGAGAATGAGACCTGCAAAAGCTGTCCTCGTGTGATGGGGTGGAATTTCCTACCCTTAGGATAGAGATGAGATAGACTTGAGCTTCTGGAAAGCAATAGTTTCCTCTAGGCCACCCTTTTCCAACTAGTACCTTCCAAACGTATTTACACCTGACCCAAAGCCTCCAGTCCCCATGAAGGTCTCCCTCGCTGGCAGGGGAATAATTTTCATTCAATATGTCTAGCGGACATCTTGTGAGGAAATGTTGCTGTGGGCATTTAGACCTCCTCTTTACCCCCATTGCTAATCAAAAGTGGTGGCTTTGTTGTCCCTCTGTCATACACTGTTCTTGGGTTCAAATTAACAGAGGTGGACAGAGTATGGCCTCACAAGTGTGTCTTCTCTGCCCTGGCACCTGCTTTATGGAACAGCCTCAGCCTCTCCCTGGAGATATGGAAGGCCCCAACCTGGTTGATCTTCAGGAAAGCAGGGAAAAAACCTAGTTCTTCCTCATAGGCAGCTTACATGCCATGGTAGGTGGATGGGTGTGAGGGTGTTTTTTTTAAAAAATCAGGGCCTCAACATAGTTTATTGTTTTAAATGAGTAGTAATGGATGGCACTGTGTCAATTTGTTTAATAGATGCAGATTTATTTATGTATATATAAAAAAATGGTGTGGTGGCCTAGAGGTGGAACTCTAGCTTCACAATCAGGAGGCTGTGAGTTCAGTCCTAGGTTGAGGCAGATATTTCTGCTCTCATCTGCAAGGAAGAAGCAATAATTTTAGGGTCAATTCCAGTGGTGGGATTCAAATTTTTTTTACTACTGGTTCTGTGGGCATGGCTTGGTGGGCATGGCAGGGGGAGGATACTGTAAAATCTCCATTCCCTCCCCACTCCTGGGGGAAGGTTACTGCAAAATCCCCATTCCCTCCCCACCAGAGGTGGTATTCAGCAGGTTCTGACCAGTTCTGGAGAACCGGTAGCAGAAATTTTGAGTAGTTCGGAGAACCGGCAAATGCCACCTCTGACTGCAGATTTTACAGTATCCTTCCCCTGCCACGCCCACCAAGCCATGCCCACAGAACCGGTAGGAAAAAAATTTGAATCTCACCACTGCTCCCCACCCCACTAACCTGCTTTCCAGCTCCGTTCTCCTGTGCAGGGCAACCAAAGAAGACCCAGCAGATCAGCTGGGGCTCGGGAGGCAGAGAATAGATGGGGACGGGGCCAATCAGAGGGGGCATTTGCTGGTTCTCCGAACTACTCAAAATTTCTGCTACTGGTTCTCCAGAACTGGTCAGAACCTACTGAATACCACCTCTGGTCAATTCCCAGTGTCCTCCCCCCCCCAAAGTACATACATACAAGACTTTGGTGGCCCAAGTGGGCACATTTACCTCTTTCTTCTTGAGAGGGGAAGCAGAGAGCATAAAAGGTGCCCATTGCCACCTCTGAATCCTCTTCCTTTTGCTTCGCCTGAGTGGTCTGGCCCTCCTCGTTGCTTGCTTGTCAGCTTGTATGGAGCATAATATATTTTCTCGCCTCTACCCAAAGTGGTTTGGTGTACCCTCTATCCCAGCGCTTCACTCTCCTTCTCTCTTTCTCTCCATGCTCAGCCAGTCTGTCACATCTTTAATCTTTCTGCAATCAGGAGCCTAATTAAATTAGCCAGCTTTGTTATACCTTCTTGTAATCTTATTGCCGGCAAATTGCAGCCTTCACAGAATTCCCCAGCAAATCCCCGGGGGCCTGTTTGTTGCAGCCCACTACTGATTGCATTGCGGAGACAGACAGCCGACCAGCCTGCTGGAGTAGCGTGCCAGTCATGCAGGGAGGTGAAAAGGCCCACATTTTCTGCAGCCGCTGATGTAAACTGAGAGAGGTGGATGAGTTTTCCATATTCTTTTAAGCAAGGATTAGGCGTGTATATCAGGAAAATGCCTATCCCTGCCAGGACAGTCAAGGAAGACAGAAGAGTGGCAGGGATATATGGAATATGTACAGCTGGCCAATGGCATCATAACAAGAAAGCTTGTTGTGCAATATTATCAGTTCCAACTACAATTTTTCATTTATCCTTATAGTAGCAAATCATAACCATGCAGGAAAATGCTTGTTTTTCAAATAGTTGAGTGGAGTTTAGGGGCCACATACCCTCCCGCAAAGCCAGGATTCAGATGTCCAAATTCTAGACAGGTCATCTGAACAGATTTTATCCTGATCTTCTGAGCCCTGCCTCCTAACCCACATTGTCACACCTGAGGCCAGTTCTCAATTCATATTGAAATGTGAGGATGGAGGTTCATTTGCTGAGCTTGTGGATTGGTTTCCAAATGTTTCATTGCCTGGCTAGGTAATATCTTCAATGGAATTTAAGGGATTTTAGAGTCGGTGTTCTTCTGCTTATAAGGGCTTTGTGTGGTCAGTAGGTCTTGTGATGGTGAGGGTCATGTCAAGTGAGGGCCTTGTGATGGGTTAGGTGTGGGTCATGTCAGGTGAAGGTCATTGGGAGATGATGTGCTGGTTGGAGAGGGTTTGCATGGGTTTGTTGAGGGTCAGTGCCCTCATCTGATGCGACCTCCCCATCACAAGACCTATCACAAGAACCTCACTTGATGGGACCCACACCTGACCCATCACAAGGTCCATCACAAGGCCCTCACCTGATGTGATCCTCCCTGACATGGCCTCCCCATCACAAGAACTAGTGACCACACAAAGCCCTTATAAACTGAAGAAAACCTACATTCTGCTGAAGAATGAGCCTGGTGGTAAGGAAATGTTCAGAAACCAACTCAGAAGCTCAGAGAATGAACTTCTACCCTCAACCTCTACCAAGCTACAGATATTTGCCACTATTACAAATGTTGAAATGTGCCAGAGGGCTCAAATGAGCACATGTGTGCATTGATTATCCTATACATGCCCATAGCATGGCGCAAAGCAAAATATTCAATTTGGATATAGGTCAGAAGGCAGAAGCTTCCAGTGCTAACCTTCTCTCAGTAGGTCTTTGAAAACTCGCAGATTTGCACACAAACCACAATACAGCAGAAAGCAGGTTTCAATGCCTTTAATGTCAAACAATGAACTTTCCATCCGGCAAGAACGGCATACAATCTGGTCTGGGTTAGCACTGGAAGCTTCTGCCTTCCAGTGCTATTTAAAGGTATAGACAAACCCACCTAAATGCTTCTCTCTCCTGTACACACCACTAATTATCCCCTTAATCAGGGGTGGGATTCTACCAGTTCGCACCTATTTTCTAGAACCGGTTGTTAACATTCTAAGCAGTTCGGAGAATTGGTTGTTAGAAGAAGTTACTGGCCTAATCCTGTAAGGAAGGCAGGAAGGAAACATTCTGGTGTTGCTTACAGAAACTGCCTCTCCGTTAACCCTTATTACATTCTTGGCAGGACTAGACTTCCTGTCTCAGGAATGTCTCTGGAGTTTTTTCCCCCTCCTTTGCTGGTACTTTGCTTGTGTGGAGTGACCATTCAAAGTTACAATGGCACTGAAAAAAGTGACTTATGACCATTTTTCACACTTACGACTGTTGCAGCATCCTCACAGTCATGAGAGGCCAGGCGAGGAGATGCGTGCCTCGATGTGAGTGATACTGAGTTGGCCACACCCAGCCAATAACATGACCACCAAGCCATGTCCACCCAGTCAGATGACCACCAAGCCACACCCACCACCTAAGCCGCGCCCACAGAACCAGTTGTTAAAAATTTGAATCCCACCCCTGCCCTTAATCACCCCTTATTCCCACCATCCAGGTATACCTAATATGTCCATGGTTTCTTTCTCTGTACCTTATCCTTTGCCTATAACTCCTACCTCATTGCAGGTGAATTGGATAATCAAACTCCCCCCATCCAACAACCATGCAAGCCTGCTTCATTTTCCTCAGTTCAGTTCAATTGCCAATCTAGCCTCCAACACCAACGAACCATCAACTCAGGACAGGGGTTTTCTGGATTTCCCCCTCACGTTACCCATGACTGAGGATCCCCTCGAACGTCCTGCTCCTCTAACACTGCATGGGATGCAGTTAAACAATCCTGGAAGTAGATATCGGCAGGCTGCAGTGGCTCTTGCAAACATGCTGATGAGCTCAGTTTACCCACCATCCCTAACGGGGCCCGACAATAGGCTGGTAGAGACATGATGCCTCCTGTAGTGTATTCCTGGACTAGATATTGAGATAGAATTGATGACTGACTGGCCCCACCCCCATCTATTCTCTGCCTCCCGAGTCCCAGCTGATCGCCCGGGTCTTCTTTTGTTGCCCTGCACAGGAGAACAGAGCTGGAAAGCAGGTTAGTGGGGTGGGGAGGGAATGGGGATTTTGCAGTAACCTTCCCCCAGGAGTGGGGAGGGAATGGAAGTTTTGCAGTATATCCTTCCCCTGCCACGCCCACCAAGCCACGCCCACAGAACCGGTAGTAAAAATTTTTGAATCTCACCACTGGTTGGGGGCAAGAGGCTGACTCTGTAAAACTGCTTAGAGAGGTTGTAAAGCACCGTGAAGCGGTATATAAGTCTAAGTGCTATTGCTGTTCTCCCCCCTGCCATGGCTGGAATGGAGCAGACTTCGACCAGCAGGAGGTAGCATGGCGACATCCCTCTCAGAGTCTCTTTGGGGCCTAGGCTCTTCCTCCGAGCAGGTGAAGTTTTCCCACCCGACTTCCATTGGCCTTTAGCGAAAGCTTCCACCCGCCCCCGTCTGGCTTGCAAGGCAGTTAAGGGCCTGCCAACTATTCCCTGGAGCTCGTTAGCGCCTGGGGCTTTTGAACTCCCTTCTCTCCCCCCCTTTTCCTGAGTTTCCCTTTCTCATCCTTTTTTCCACCATCAATGTCCTTTAATGAAAAGAAAAGAGGCTGAACAGAAGAAATCCTGAAAGTGCTGCAAAACCCCGAAACCATCTCTAAGTTCAAGTAATTACAGTGATTTTTCTAGCCACCGAATTCCCCCAATGGGGGAAAGAAAGGCAGCCTGGCCAGGAAAGGTGCGGCGATTGGATGACCCAGCGGCTGCTTTTATATTTTAAAGCACAATGTTCTAATCAATTAGTTTGTGAGCCGATGCGCGTTGCCTCTCTGTGATCCCATTGCCACCGATGGGTAGGACCGTCTACGAAAAGCAGATGTGGCTCCTTCGACCCAAAGCTTAAAAAGCCATCTTTGCATCAGGGTAGTTTGTTTTGACTCGCAATGTTTTCAATCAAAGGGAAAGCATGGGGGTTAAAATGACAAGAGAAAGAAGAACGCAAACTCTGGATTTAAAGCCACTTTTTTTCTTGTGCTCTTGAGTAAATATACATGTTCAATTGTTCTATAACCAGTAAAATATATTCTTTAGCCAGTAAAGGCCTTTGGGCAATATAAGAGCATAATTTACATTCTGACAGGTTGCACCCCAAACATAGCTGTAGTTTGGAGTTTCCTTGTGATATTATGCATGTAAATTAGTATATTTTGATGTGGTAAGTTGAGTGGTAAGTTTTGAAATGGAGAAGAACATCATGATGGTCCCCAAAGGATAAGCCTCCAAGGAGAATGCAAAAATGCCAGTAGCCTCACCACTAAGACAAAACTAATCAGAAGGACATATTATAATTTCCAGTTAGCATCCCTTGCCAGCTGCAGAAAAGGAACTGGCAAAGGACAGTGGCGAGATAATGGACATTTTTTTCTGTTCAAAGCCAAAAAATCAAAATAAAACAAAAATAATCAGGATGTGAATGCACTAAATCAAATGAGTAATCAAGGATCAATGACAGTGATCAGCACACTATATAGACCAGGGGTGTCAAACTCAAGGTCCAAGGGCTGGATCTGGCCTGCGAGGCTTCCCTGGAAACATCGAAGGACCGGCCCGCGGTGTTTCTGCCAGCAAAAACAGGCTCCCAAGCTCCATTTTTAGCTGCCAAAAACAGGCTCCCGAGCTCCATTTTCGGCTGCCACGGCCTCCTGCAACCCTCTGCATGCAGCCCTCCTGAGCTCCATTTTCACTAGCAGAGGGTTGCAGGAGGCCGTGGCAGCCGAAAATGGAGCTCGGGAGCCTGTTTCGCTGGCAGAGCGCTTGGGCCATCACAGGCGCCCCCGACACGAGTGACGTTGAGCTGGCCATGCCTCTTCCCAAGGTCAAACACAACCCTGATGCGGCCCTCAATGAAATCGAGTTTGACACCCCTGATATAGATTATAAATCAATCTGAAACACTCCATTATCCATGTTGCCCTGTTCTGACTGTCTCTCTATCCAAAAGTGACCCACTCCTGATGTGCGATGGGGAAGGATCTGTTGACTTGAGTATTCATCATTCTGTTGCAAAGGGTGCTGAGGTTGAAGTTGTATGAGGTACCATCAGAGTAAATCAGCAGTGACTTTGAGCAAACCAAGGCTTATGTTCAGGCTTTTCCAGATCCGCAAGTCTTTTGATTTTAAAGATTGTCAAGATATTGTTGAATCAATCCTCTCATATGGAAAGGATAACTCATCTGGGACCACCAGATTTCTTTAAGGCTTGTAAGCTTGTGAGCTTCCTTTTGTGATTCTTCTATCGTTCGCTGCAGTTGTTGTTGTTGTTTTTAAAATCAAATGCACTCTATCGAATTATATCACTAAAGGGGACGTGATTTGCTAATCTACTTCTGTGAATGCAGCATGCAATTATTCCAAATCAATTCTGAAATTAGACATCCAGAACTGTGTACAAGTCAATGAACATTTTGCATTGACTTGGCAACGCTTGCAAGCATCGTAATCCATTTAATTTGAATGGAGTCCATCCAAATTAGAATGTCCTCCCTCCTCCCGCCCCAAATTATTTAAATAAATTCTAGGTTTCTAGGCAAACAGTGGAGAATCCAGTCTGACAACCAATTTTCCCTGTGGTATAGGATGTGTTGCAGGGAGCACATTTGAGTCACTTGTCATTTTCCATGGGTATACCCGTTTTGCTGTCTAGTGTGAATTCACCACCTAGTTCTCCCCATGCACTTCTGTTTATTGATCCATTGATCTCAATGGAAAAAACAGCAGTGAGGAAAGGAAATACTGATTTAGGTGGCAGTGCGAGGCTGCTCATTTAGTTTCTGAACCCGACTACTCCACTTATTACTAGAAATTAATCTCTTTGTAGCCAGTTTGCGTAAAGGTTGTGACACCCTATTTTCCCTTTGGAGTCCAGAAGCTTTCTAAATGTCACTGAACTACAACTCCTGGCAGCAATACCTGGGAGACCATGGATTTCCCACTTCTAAAAGTTACTAAACTAAAAGTAGCATTATCTAAGGTAATACAAATGAAGCTTATATTGAATCAGACTGTCTACTCTGAGGGGTGGGGAGTTCTTTTTTTAAGGCCTTGAAGAACTTGGTTTTTTTCCGCTGAGGCGTTGGGTCAGGTGGTTTTGTGAATCTGCCCATTTCTTTGGGTTGTCGAATTGCTTCTGGCACAGTTGCTCTATGTCATTATATTTTGATAATTATTTTTATGGTGTGATTATTGTTTTAATTATACGCCATTCTGAGTTTTATGTGGAGAGGGTGGCTATCAACATGAATTAAATAAACAAACAACTGAATTATGGGACTCCAGGCGAACCTATCCTAGATCTGTGAAAGGAGAAAAAAAAATAAAAGGACAAGGCCCAGCATTGATCCTTCAAATCTCGGCTGCAATGAGTTACTTGAGAGTTGTCGGCAAATACCTAGCTCTTCATTAAGATGGTAATTGATAGAAGAGGCCACAGGTATTCCCTCCAAAATATCAGACTACCAGGAACCAAGCCGCCTTCCATCCTTAAGTTAGAGATTTGGAGATTCCCATTAATGACCCCAGAATAGAGAATGCCAAACAACAAGCAGAAAGGAATGAGAAGAATTTATTTCTGTCTCAAGAAGCTTTTGCTTACAGCTGAATCCCCATGTTCCTGATCCAGGTTGCTGTGTTTGAATGTGTCAGACAAGAACTAGCCACCTTTTGCTTACAGCCCCTGCAACCTAGAGTCCGAATTAACCAAGATTGTACCAGGGAAATAAAGTTGACTTTATTGGTTTGTTCTAATTGGGTAAGCTTCTGGCTAGTTTCTCTTCTCATCTTCAAAGATCAGTTTGAAATTTGGGTTATCAAAAATGGATCCCTCTACTGAGAACCTAAATTTGCCTTTTTATTGTATGAACTGCAAACTGATGACTGGACCACTCACCCATCCACCTGTTTTTAAAGAATTGCATAAAAAGCTTCTTGGGTCAGAAGCAAAACGTCTTCAAGGGGAAAAAAATCAAGAAAGTCCAATTACCTTTTGGAAAAGCACCTTTGGGACAACCATGACCTGGATGATTGAGAATCTCCCTAGACATAACTATAAAAAGTTGTTCAGGTGAGGCCATGAGCAAGCAAGGGAGCACAGATACCTCTGAAGCAGGGGTCTTCAAACTTGACAGCTTTAAGACTTGTGGACTTCAACTCCCAGAATTCCTCCTCCAGTCATGTTAGCTCAGGAATTCTGGGAGTTGAAGTCCACAAGTCTTAAACTTGCCAAGTTTGAAGACTCTTGTTCTGAAGGATTTTCCTACTGCTGTTCTTTTTTTCTTTCATTCTCTCTTAAAAAGGCAATAAATAGAATATATAAAGTGTGACTCTAAACTGCAATCCAATGTTCTTGGGAAGAATCCTAAGCGCTTATAGGAATCTTTGTGTCACTTTCTTGAGGTTAGTTAAAGTATGTTTAATCTCAGAACAGAATATCTGAAATTGGGAATCCTTCTCCCACTCCCCTACAGAAGCCTCCAAAGCTGTTTCTTTCCAAGCCTGGAATATGTATTCAGGGGCTGCCACAAAGAAGAGGGAGTCAAGCTATTCTCCAAAGCCCCTGAAAGCAGGACAAGAGGCAATGGGTGGAAACTAATCAAGGAGAGAAGCAATCTAGAACTAAGGAGAAATTTCCTGACAGTTAGAACAATTAATCAGTGGAACAACTTGCCTCCAGAAGCTGTGAATGCTCCAACACTGGAAGATTTTAAGAAGAGAGTGGACAACCATTTGTCTGGAGTGGTGTAGGGTTTCCTGCCTAAGCATGGGGTTGGACTAGAAGACCTCCAAGGTCCCTTCCAATTCTGTTATTCTATTCTATATAATGTTGACAAAAGGGAAAAAACGGATATGATCGTGGATCATAGGATTTGCTACCTCCCAAGTGCCCCCAGTTAACTGTGGAGCTGATATGGAGTCATTCCCGCCCCCCATTGCCAGTAGGGCAGAGAGACTGGAATGCTGGGAGTGGGTGGGGCTAGGAATGGTGCTGTTCTGTCCCTTTCATCCAGGAGCATGTTAACCAGGGATGGGATCCGACCGGTATAACGACCAGTTCTGTTGCTCTGCATCGCGTGTGCATGCACGAGTCAGGCGAGTGCAATTTATGACCTGCTGAGCTGCCCAGACAGCTGAGCAGCGCTGCATGCAGGTGCGCAGCAGTTGGAAAAGCCCTTTTTTCCTGCTTTTTCAACCGCAGCTGTGCCATGCAAAGCAGCTGCAGTTGAAAAAGCAGGAAAAAGGACAGATAAGAGCCCAGGCGTGGTAGGCCAAACAGCAGCAGACACAGAACCAGTTCTGTGTCTGCTGTTCTTCAAACTACGGTTCTGTAGGCGGACAGAACGAATCCCACCCCTGATATTAACTATGTTGGCATTTCAAACAACAGATAGTTTTGCTCTGCCCATGTTGCTGGTAATTGCAAGTAAGGGAGCCGGAGATTCGAGCCATTCCAAACTTAAATGAATCCAGGTACACACTCACAAGAATGGCTGGGAGGCTCTTTTTCACAGATGCAAACATACATGTGCAAGTGCACGTTGTTTCCAATCAAAAAGCAAATTGAGCTCTTCCCCCAGTCTGAAGAAAGTGAATGGATGTGCTACTTAATCCAGGGAGCTGTCATTGCAAATCTCTCAGGAACCCCAAGCCACAGGCAGGTTAATGAGAGCTGTGTGAACTAAGAGCCTCTCTTGAATCAGCTACCAAATTGCCTCAGAGACCTTGGGGAGGCAGCGTCCTTTCCACTTCAGTTATGCAACCCCATAAACCCCTATCTCACTGTGTTGCTTTGTGGGGTTGCCTGGGCATCACAGACTTGGCCTAGGAGGAGAGACAGTAAACTTATTTCTACCTTGTGCTTTCCAATCATGGGATGGGGACTGGGGGCACCTGTTGATCCCCTTCCCAGTTTCAAATGACAGTGCCTAAGCATGGACATGTCAGAATGAAAGTTACACTTGAATCCTGGGTCAGAAACAGAGGTGGGATTCAGCAGGTTCTGACCAGTTCTGGAGAACCGATAGCAGAAATTTTGAGTAGTTCGGAGAACCAGCAAATACCATCTCTGATTGGCCCCACCCCCATCTATTCTCTGCCCCCCCCCCGAGTCCCAGCTGATTGGCTGGGTCTCCTTTTGTTGCCCTGCACAGGAGAACGGAGCTGGAAAGCAGGTTAGTGGGGTGGGGAGGGAAGGGGGATTTTGCAGTAACCTTCCCCTGCCACACCCACCAAGCCACACCCACAGAACTGGTAGTAAAAAAATTTGAATCCCACCACTGGTCAGAAAGGGTGGATTTATAGAGGGGATAGTCCCAAAGGTGCTTTTTCAAGAGGCAATTGGACTTTCTGGTTTTTCTTTGAAGACGTTTCGCTTCTCATCCAAGAAGCGAAATGTCTCAAAAAAACCAGAAAATCTCAAAAGCACCTTTGAGATAACCATGACCTGGATGACTGAGTATCTCCATAGACATATAGAGGCAATAAATGCAACTAAATGCAGGTAGCTCTCGATTTACAACAGTTCATTTAGTGACCATTTGAAGTTAAAAACTTAAGGGGCCTTGGTGGTGCAGGCTGTTAAATGCCTAGCACTTAAGTTCCAGCTGCCTGCAATTAGTGCAGGCTTGAATCCCACCAGGCTCAAGGTTGACTCAGCCTTCCATCCTCTCGGGGGAGGTAAATTGAGGACCCAAGATTGTTGGGGACAATAAGCTGACTTTGTAAAAATGCTGCTTAGTAATAAGCAGGCATATACAATGGAAGGAAGGCTATTGCTGAGCACACTGGGTTGTATCCCCAAAATTGTAAGCCGCCCTGAGTCTTCGGAGAAGGGTGGCATATAAATGTAATTTTAAAAAATGGCACTGAAAAAAGTAACTTACGACCATTTTTCACACTTACAACCGTTGCAGTATCCCCATGGTCACGTGGTTAAAATTTGGACGCTTGGGAACTGACTCACATTTATGACCGTTGTAGTGTTCCCTGGTCCTGTGGTCATTTTTTGCTGACAAGCAAAGTCAATGGGAAAGCCAAACTCACTTCACAACCATGTTACCAATTTAACAACTGCAGTGATTCACTTAACAACTGTGGGAAGAACGGTTGTAAAATGGAGCAAAGTTCACTTAACAAATGTCACACTTAGTAAGAAAAAAATTGAACTCAATTGTGGTTGTAAATCGAGGACTACCTATGTACAAGGTGGATCTATCCTTAATTCCCACCCAGCCTTTCCTTTGTTAATGGCTCATACTCATGGATAGGTAAAGATTATATGTGCTAGTAGTTTCTGGCTCTAGAGGGCGGTGCTCATCTCTGTTACAAAGCCAAAGAGCCAGCAGCTGTCTCCATGGCCATGTGACCGGCATGACTAAATACCGAAGGTGCACGGAACGCTGTTACCTTCCCACCAAAGGGGTCCCTATTTTTCTACTTGCATTTTTACATGCTTCCGAACTGCTAGGTTGGCAGAAGCTGGGACAAGTAATGGGAGCTCACTCATGGCGTGGGCAAACCACCGAACTGTTAACCTTTCTGATCGACAAGCTCAACATCTTAGCCACTGAGCCACGGATAGGCTCATTCAAAACTCATGGATAGGCTCATTCAAAAGCTCCCCCATTGAGTGGCATCTACTGCCTGTAGAGCTCAGAATTTGCACTGCAGAAAAGAAATGTCTGATTTTCCCTTCATCTTATTTCACCTCAAAACTGCACGTCAACAAAATTCATGGGTTGTTTTGGAATAATTTTAGGCTCTATTTTTTGCCCCATATTCCCCAAAGGGTCAAGATTTAGGTCAGCTGAATCATCACATGGGGAAACATATAAATAAATAAAAAGACACCATGGCTTCTGCAGAAAGTGGCAAATTATTATAAGGTGCCTTCAGGGCCACACACTATTTTGCACAAATTATCTACATTTTTTTGTTCCATTTTGTGCTTTGTTATAAAAATGTGCTTCAGATGCTATCATAGGACATCAATTATCTATTATGGAAGAACTGGAGGAACCGGGTTGCTTAAATCTTTCCTTTCCTTCTTTTATCTACCCCCTCCAGTTGAATTCTCACTGAAAAGAAGGAGAAAAACAGTCTCCCTCTGTTATGTCACTTAAATCTCATTCAAGCTTGATCTAAACATCTGCAGGGAGCCTTTATTTTCTAGTGTTCAGCTCTGTGTGTGCAGTGGCTTCCTCCTTATGGATGTGTGAATGCCAAAGCTGATCAGGGTGGCAACAGGGACAAAAGTAGACCTTCTTGGCATCTCCCCATTCCCTGCTTCAGTGTTCCTTTAACCAGGTTAGGACAGGGCTTTAAAATGTCTGGAGGAGTGGCACAACTGGTGTCTACAAAGCTCAAACTGCCCAGGAGCTACTGATACAGTTCTACAGAGGAATTATTGAGTCTGTCATCTGCACCTCTATAACTGTCTGGTTTGACTCTGCAACCCAACAGGACAGACACAGACTTCAGAGGATAATTAGGACTGCAGAAAAATCAATTACTACCAACTTGCCTTCAATCGAGGACCTGTATACTGCACGAGTCAAAAAGAGGGCTGTGAAAATATTTACAGGCCCTCACATCCTGGACATAAACTGTTTCAACTCCTACCCTCAAAACGATGCTACAGAGCACAGCACACCAGAACAACTAGACACAAGGACATTTTTTCCCCAAATGCCATCACTCTGCTAAACAAATAATTCCCTCAACACTGTTCAACTATTGCAAAGTCTGCACTGCTATTACTGTTAATCTTCTCATCACTCCTTATCACCCATCCCCTCCCACTTGTGATTGTAGGACTGTAACCTTGTCGCTTGTATACTTACGATTTATATTGACTGTTTCCTAGTATGATTTGATTGCTGATTGCACCCTATGACTATCATTAAGTGTTGTACATTATGATTCTTGACTCTTGATGAATGTATCTTGTCTTTTATGTCCACTGAGAGCATTTGCACCAAGACAAATTCCTTGTGGGTCCAATCACACTTGGCTAATAAAAGAATTCTATTCTATTTTATTCTATAATGCCAATGACGATTCACACCAGAGGGCCCTTACCTCAAGCAATACACCATAAACTTCCCCTCCTCAAAGGGGTATGTGGGTGTTAAGTCATTTAAAGCCCATATATGTGGAGCATGACATAGTATGACATCTGTATAGGTAGTCCTCAACTTACAACAGTTCATTTTGTGACTGTTCAAAGTTACAATGGCACTGGAAAAAAAGTGACTTAGGATCATTTTTCACACTTATGACCATTTTAGCATCCCCATGGTCTTATATTCGGATGCTTGACAGCTGGTTCATATTTATGATGGTTGCAATGTCCCTGGGTCATGTGATCCTCTTTTGCCACCTTCTGACAAGCAAAATCAACAAGGAAGCCAGATTCACTTAACAACCATGTAACTAACTTAATGACAGTGATTCACTTAACAATGGTGGCAAGAAAAGTCATAAAATGGGGGCAAAACTCAATGAATTTCTCACTTAGCAACATAAATTTTGGGCTCAATTGTGGTTGCAAGTCGAGGACTACCTGTATCTCTCTTCTCTGAGAGCTTAAGGGAACCATTCGGATACCATTTTTAGATATACTTTACTTCCTGCAGTTTGTTCAGCACCAAGAGCTGGATAGCTCCTAATGCTAACATGCTGCATAGAGTCATTTGAAGTGCAAAGGACTGAATTCAATTCCTAGCAGAGGGATTGAGTACCATAGAAGAATATCTGGCTACTCCTGTCTGAAGTGTCTCATAAAGGAGGGGACGATCATATGGTCCTTCCCAATGGTCAATGTAAGTAAATAAAGTTGTGATTGCGTTGGTATTATCGATTGTTCTTCCTTATACAGGTTGCAAGAAAATAACAGTCTTAAGAAAGGGAAAGGTTGAGGTTTCCTCTGTCCGGTTGTGTCTGACTCTACGTTTCTTAGCTGAGAGAGCCAGCATTGCCCAAAGACATTTCTGTGGTCATGTGGCCAGCATGACTATATGCCAAAGTGCATGGAACACTGTTACCTTCCTACTGAAGTGGTACCTAGTTATACCTATTTATCTACTCACATTTGCCTGCTTTTGAACTGCTAATTGTCAGGAGTTGAGGCAAGTACTGAGAGCTCATCCCATCATATGATGCTCAGGTCTTGAAGCTAGGCTGTCAGCTTTTTAGCTGACAAACTCAGCGTCTTTAAGCATTATGCCATTGTGTCCCCTTGATGCCTCCTTGGTGCCCACCAACCTCCCTGAGTTAGCTCATGTTTTACATATTTTCATATATTACTAAAATCTGCCACATCTACTTAATGCAAGGTGGACAAAATCTACCTTCCCCCAATACATCATAATAATGATATTTTCATTTCTCTCTCTCTCTCTCTCTCATCTCTCTCTCATCTATCATCTATCTATCATCTGTCTTTCTATATCATCTATCATCTATCTATCTATACTATCTATATCTATCTATCTATCTATCTATCTATCTATCCTTTCTATAACTATCATTTATCTATCATCATCTATCATCATCTATCATCTATCTATCTGTCTGTCTCTCTGTCTGTCCTGTCTATAACTATCTATCATCTATCTATCATCTATCTATCATCTATCTATCATCTATCTATCATCTATCTATCATCTATCTATCATCTATCTATCTATCTATCTATCTATCTATCTATCTATCTATCTAATGCGCAACCACCTATTTTAACCTCAGGGTAACTCTGGATGAATGAAAGACAGATTAGGATCACCATTACCTGTATAGAGTCCTATGTATTTCTCACTTGACCTATAATCAGTGAATAAACAAGCATTACACAATTTTGAAGCACTGATAAAACTCGAAGTCTATTTGACCAGAGGCAATAAGGAGACTGTATATTTGAGGGGGTAAAGGATATGGATGTATATCACCATGTGGTATCTCCATCATTAATGAAGCAATGGCTTGTCTCCAACCAGTGGTAATCTTGTGTTCTGTCACAGTGGGAGATCTCAACTGCCTATGAGATTAGCAAGGATTAAAAGAGCATTTTCATTGAGCAAGGATCTTCCAACTAAGGCAATATCTCAATTTCAGGTCTTCAGTCGTGGATTGTCACTAGTGGGAGTGGATTATTTTGTATCACAATTGAGAGATATCTTTTCAAATGGGCAAAGACCACAGTCCAGCATCTGGGATCATCTGTCTCTCAAGATCAAGAGGTCTCATTAAGCCATATGGGATGGTGTGTACGAAGGTATGTAAATAATAATAATAATTTGCAATTACTCTCACCTTGAGTTCTCAGCTTTATTTCAAGTATCAAGTAATCAACGTACTTTCTATATCTTTATCATTAAGCGAACCTCATGATCATTAGGTGAACCAATTGTTTGCTATGGGGTGCTTTTTCCAGAAACCAGAAGTAAATGCACGTTTCTGGAAAAATGTATAAATCATGGTCACGTGAGTGCAGGGTGCTGCAAACAGCCACAAATGTGGCCTGATTGCCAAGTGCCCAAAATCCAGTCACATGATCGGGTTGAGTGGGGTGGAGCTGGACATCATAACTTTGGAACTGGGTTGTAAGCAGCTTTTGCAGTCATAAACTACTCAGAGGCTTTCCTCCACGAGGGTCAGAATGTTCAACAGGAAGTTGTTTTTTTCCCCTTTCCTGTTGGATCATTTTGATTTGGCTTCTGCCTGCCCTGTTTCAGGATGGCCCCAAAATGGCCTTCCACAAATAATAAATAGGCCATCTTGTCAATGGAGCAAGGAAGGTGTTGGATAAACCCAAGGAACATAGAAGCTAAATAAATGAAAGATGTGGATTTCCAGCTTGCTTTCTTACATACAAAAAAGCAATAGTCTCTGAGTTTTCCAAGTCCTTTTTTTGATGAACTTATTTTCTTTATTCATAACACAGGTAGGGGGGGGGAATCTTAGTTTCATTTTTGGCCATGTAAGATTACTTATGCAGTAATCTCAGTCAGGATAGAGAAACAAGAATCCTTTAGATCTTCCCTCCCAACTTTCTCTTACAGCTTTTGCTTTAAATAATTTGATGTGTGTAAAAAGAGCAGCAGATTTATGGCTTAATTGATCTAAAAATTCTGGGTTAGCAATTTCCTGCCTGCAAAGGATCCTGTTTCTTTTGATGTGCTCAACATAAGCCTATAGCTACACGGACAGTATCCTTAAGTCCCACCTCCCTCCCCTCCTTTCCTTGGAGTTAATCAAGGGCTTTATCTATGCTTAGCTGGCAATCCCTCCAGCAGAATGTGGGCCTTCTTCCTTTCTCTCTCTCTGGTAATCTGCACAGAGTAGATATGATCCCATGATGCTTTTTTCCATCTTTAGTAATCTTCTTTTTTACTCTGGATTCATTTTCAGTGACCTTTGGCCCATACTATAACAGACAAGTCTTCTCTGCCTTGCCTTCCATTTTGGAACCAGGAAATTTTCAACAGCCAAAGTTACCTAAATCCAAATTAGCTTACTAGCCACAATCTTCTATTTTTTAAAATCTATCACTATAAAACTCCAGGCCCAATTCTTTCTCCCTAACTCATCAGTTGGTTTGCAACCCACTTTCTGTCTGTTTCTCTGCATGTGAAATTGTAAGTGTGAAAAAAACCCCTCTTATCTGCTCTTTTTCTAGACCAGGGGTGTCAAACTTGATTTCATTGAGGGCCACATCAGGGTTATGTTTGACCTTGGGGGCTGGGTGGGCATGGCCAGCTTGACATCACTCATGTCGGTGGTGCCTCTGGTGGCCTGGGTTTTCGGCTGTGACGGCCTCCTGCAGCCCTCTGCCAGCGAAAACAGAGCTTGGAGGGCCACATGCTAGAGGTGGTATTCAGCAGGTTCTGACCAGTTCTGGAGAACCAGTAGTGGAAATTTTAGTAGTTCGAAGATCCAGCAAATACCACCTCTGATTGGTCCCACCCCCATCTATTCTCTGTTTCCCAAGTCCCAGCTGATCGGCTGGGTCTTCTTTTGTTGCCCTGCACAGAAGAACGGAGCTGGAAAGCAGGTTAGTGGGGTGGGGAGGGAATGGGGATTTTGCAGTAACCTTCCCCTGCCACTCCCACCACGCCACTCCCACTAAGCCGCACCTACCAAGCCACGCCCTCAGACCTGGTAGTAAATTTTTTTGAATCCCACCACTGCCACACTCTGTTTTCGCTGGCAAAGGCTCCGTGGACTGGTCCTTCACTGTTTCCAGGGTGACCCCGTGGGTCAGATCTAAGCAGCCCGTGGGCCGGATTTTTCCTGCAGGCCTTGAGTTTGATGCCCCTGTTCTAGACCAAACCTATCACCTTCTGCTTACCTGCTATGTCTGGAAGATGATATAATAGAATGGCAGACCAGGATTTGACAAACTGACTAGGCCATGTTAATTCAGGCATCCTGTCATGTTGGTTAGGATGGAGGAATCAATTTATTGCAAACAGCACAAAGCACTTAGAGACGGTGGAAAAACTGAAGTACAAATTTCATCACAATATGGCAGCCAGCACTGCCTATCACAATTCTGGGAATTATCATGAAAAGCTATTTCAACATCATCTTCCTTAGGGGAAATTTAGTTCTCTAAGGAGCAGGAAGAGAGCCACGATTGTCCTACTGCTACCCGAAACAAACACTTGTTCTCCAGGCGGAGTCTCTAAGCCTAGAGGAGCCCTTGATATTCCAAGAATGAGACTTTTGTATTAATTAGATATTGAAAGATGAGATCTGAAGAGCAAGGCTTCTACTTTTTAAAAGAGAAGAGACGGAGGGGGAAAACTCTCTGCCGGGAAGCAACAGAGCATGTGAAACCCAATTAAGATGGACTGAGCTTAATGAATTGACAGCCAAACTATAACATATCTGCTTTTCTCTGTACCACAGTTCCACAGACAAAATCCTTGCTTTGCCTGCTTCTTTTGTCTGGCACTGTTTTTCCAGGCTCCTGTGATGAATTATTGAAGCTGCAAAGAACAGGCAGTGACAGGGCAGCATTAAGCACCTACCCACATGTCAACGTTTGATCATGCCAAAGAGTGTACAGATCAATTCTTAAAGATGAAGCACAGTTAAAAGGGAGGCACAGCTATGCAGAGAATAATGCAGCAGGCAGTGAGAAGATGCTTTCTGCAGAAGGAAGGGCAAAGTTCTGTATATGATGCAGAAAGGAATGGGAACAAATTGGGCTTCTGCAAGGCATTGGAAATCTGCTTTAAGTTCCCTAGCCTTTTCTATACCCATGTTTGGTTATAATAGACTTAAACTCACTCCTGGTAAAACGGAGACGCTATGGTTGGTGGGGTGGAGATGGCGATATTCGCCTGATTTTGTACAGTAGCTCTGAAAAGTTTAGACTGGCATCTTGGAAATTCTCATTGATCCAGGTTTGTCATGGGAGAAACTATAAGATAGATACCTTCAAGTGCACACGAAATGTGTGACGTTTAAGTAACTACACCACTTCTGACTTCTTCTGAGCAAGAATAATCCAGAAGTGGAGATCCACACATCCTGTTTAGCTTGCTTAATGTGCTGTGATAAGAGAAAGAATTGGCCAATAGAACCAATCTTAAACTACATACAAAAACAGGAAATAAAGTGGTTTGTTCACCTGGTGAGGATGTCATGGAATTCCATACCATAAGAAGCAAATACAAAAAGGGAGAAGGTGAAAGAACACGAGGCAGACCCAGAAGAAGATGGAGACAATATCAAAGACACATTACAACAACATCAATTAGCAATAGTCGAAGCTGCCAGAAGACCAAGAGCCAGATCTTTGTATGTCCCCTGAGGAGGGGGGGAGGAGGAGGAGGAGGAAGAAGGAGGAGGAGGAGGAGAAGCAGAAAGGGAAGGAGGAGGAGGAGGAGGAGGAAGAAGAAGAAGAAGAAGGAGCAGCAGCAGCAGCAGCTGTGATTGGGGGTGCTCTTGAAAATATTTTGAAATCCAGCAGACCTAATAGAACTTACGATGCTTTCATCATGCCAAGATCAACCCCTGCATTTTCAGGAATTTGCAGTCTGTTAGTTACCCAGTTACCCAATCGCCAACATCATGTTAATTTTTCATAGATCTCATTTTGTTTAGCCTTCCTAAAATATTTGGCTAGCTGAGGCTTAACAATAAGGAATCTCACCTATCCAAGTAATGGGAGGTAGTACAGAAAGCATTCATCTTCTTTTGGCACTGGAGCCAAGTAGGCACCATCATGACTAGACATAAAAATGCTCTGGAACATATTGCAAAATCAGCAGCTGGCTTCCCTGTCATGAAGCTCAAGATTTGAAACCTAGCCCCCTCACCCCCACTTAATTTTGTCTTGTAGTAAGACCGACCCTAGCTGGAAAAAAATGCATGTTTACCTAAAATTATGGACTAAGAAAAACTGGCTTCTGAGAGCTGCATAAATTAGCTATATTTACATTCATTTACATCCATGACTTACAACCATTTATTTAGTGATTGTTCAAAGTTACAATCGCACTGGAAAAAAGTGACTTAAGACCGGTTCTTACACTTATAATTATCACAGCATCCCCGTGGTCACGTGACAACACTTGGGTGCTTGGCAACTGGCATGTATTTACAATGGTTGCAGCATCCTGGGGTCATGTGAGTGCCATTTGCAATCTTCCCAGCTGGCTTCCAACAAGCAAAGTCAACGGGGAAAGCTGGATTCTTAACGTCTGTGTGATTGACTGAACAACTGCAAAACCGTCATGGCAGGAAAGGTAATAAAATTGGGTATGACTCTCTTAATCAAATTCTCAACCAATTCAGGGTTTCATAAAATTTGTGCATTTGAATTAATTTAATGCCCATCAACTTCCACTCCCATTAATGTTGTGATCAAATCGGACTATGAGTGGATGCAAAGGATCACACCTAAAAGAACAGCTAGCAAACTGACCTTCTGTTGTACCCGATAGACGCTCGAGCTCCTGATCTCTCTAGATAATTTAATATAATTGGGAAAATAATTGCTTTTATTGGGCCATAAGATATAGAGCTCAATTAGGCCTCTTTCTCGATTGCTCCAAGACATCCTAGCCATCCTCACCTCTCTTTCTCTCTCCATTTCTGTCTCATCTCTTTAATGCACAATGTGTGAGCTTCTGTGATGCACATTATTGATGCTAAAAGATATTAACAGCTAATGGAAACTGATGTCTGACATCAAAGCAAAAGGGAAAAAAAATCTTTTCTGCCATTTAGCACAATGCAGGCCATTCAATGCAATATTCAATCTCAAGTCATGGTTTGTCTTGACATTTTAAAAGTTGGGGGGGGGGGGGAAGAATCCACAAAATCCTAAGAGGGAAATAAGCCTTGATCTCCAGCAGGCCTCTGCCAAGGCATCAGATTAAAAATCTTCCTACAAAAACCTTATAAAACTAGCCACATCTCGTGTAAATCAGAGGAGGAATATTTTTCCCCTTCCCACAAGCTCCCTAGGGAGCAATTCTGCCCTTGTTCATCCAAATGCCTCCCAACCTAACTTGTGGTCTCAAAATCAGTTCTTATAGACCAAAGATAGGTACAACTGCTGGGTTTGTCTGAAAGACTGAAGCAAATGTAGCTGCAGAGGAACCCTAAGTAAGTGCCCTGTTTTCCTTGCGTCCCTATGGCAAATGTTCAGTTTAGATGGATCTGTAGAAATTCTTTTGAAATCTCATTATGTTTTTGCATTTGGAGGCTCAAATCTACCAACGATAAAAAAAGTTCTGGAACCACAAAGAGCCATCAGTGTGCAGCACCAAAAATAGGATGAGTAACAGAGATAGAAGGGAATTTGAAGCTGTTATAATCCAAGCCCCTGCTCAAGCATGGGACCCTATACCATTCTGGACAAATGATTGTTCAATATTGGAGCACCCACAACTTTTATTTTTATTTATTTTATTTTGTCAAGCAATTATAAGATAACAGGTATAAGTATAACATAGTTATGAATACATGGAATGGATACATATAAGAAAAATAAAAAGAAACAATAGGACAGCGATGATAGGCGCGTTGGTGTGCTTATGCACGCCTCTACAGACCTCTTAGGAAAGGGTGAGGTCAATAGTAGACAGTCTAAGATTAAAGTTTTTGGGGTTTGGGGAAGAAACCACAGAGTCAGGTAGAGTATTCCAGACATTGAACATTCTGTTGCTGAAGTCGTATTTCCTGCAATCAAGTTTGGTGTGGTTTACCTTGAGTTTGTATCTATTGTGTGCTCTTGTTATGGTTGAAGAGGCATGTCGTTCCACTGATTAATTATTCTAACTGTCAGATTGGTCATACCTTCAAAGAAAGATATCTGAACTTTTTTCAAAGAAAAATGTCTTTCAAAGAAAGATATCAGAACTTCCTCTTCTTCTTTTTTTTAAAATCAGATCTCAGTATCCAGATCAGTGGGCTGCCTTGCAAACAACATGGATGCAGTACAGAGAAGTGTTTTAGTTCACTCAAAGTCCAATGTATCTTGAAAGTGATTTGAGAGCATGATTTTGAATTGTCTGGATGAGGGACTGGTGGCTCACAATGTGTTCCATCTCAGAAAGGCTAGTCAAATGCGTTTTGCTAAAACATAGTGTGCTTGACCAGGATGACTTCAATTCAAATCCTGTAAATTGAAGATGAAGACCCTGAATTAAAGGCCTTAGAGAAACACTTCATTGAAAAAGTGAAAGACTGATAATCAGATTTCTAGATGAAGAATACCTGAGTTGAGGCAGCTAGCTTCCCAGAAGGTAAGAATAAAATCCAAAGCAATCATCATAAGTTAAAGAAATTGGATAAAAGTAGCAGGATATTTTTTTAACCATTTAATTTCACATAGGAAACAAAATCAAATGCACAAATACAGAATGGGGCTATTTGGCTTGGTTATGTTAATTCTGAAGAAGATCTTGAAGTTGCAGTGGATTGCAAACCAAGCATGAGTCAGCACTATGATGTGGCTGCAAAAATATTAATTTTAGACTACATCAATAGAAATATAATTTACAAATTACAGAAAATAAGTCGTTGCTGTTCAGCCTTTCAAATACTTCCAACTTTATTCTTATTTAGATTCCACTGAAGTCTTGTCTCTTGTGTTTAGAACTTCAAGAATTCAGACAAACTATAGCAAGTTCAGAGAAGAGCAACAAGGATAATTGGAGGACAAAAAAACAGTCCTATGAAAAGAGATTGAAGGAGCTGGTCCTGCTTTGCCTTGAGAAAAGATGACTGAGAGGCTTCAAATACCTGAAAAGATGTTGTACAGAAACAGTCCAAGACTATTGTTCTGGAATGGTGGACATAAAAATAATGGATATAGGTTCAGGAAGGTTGCTGTGATGAGATGTAGTGAGGAGGTGGATCCCCAGGAAGGATGGGGTGCATTCCAGAGGAATAAGAGACAACTTGGTCCAGGCATTTTATATGAGAGAAAGAGGGAGAAGACAGTCCTCCCTAATAGTTCTCAGAGTATATGATAGATGCACATAGCAGAGAACTTAGTCTGGCAAGATTCTGTCCATAGGTAGTGGAAATAATAAAGAACTCAGCTTGGAAGAATCACCACATGTCAGTCTTGGCATCTGATTCTTATTGAATGTTCGGGAAATGATTATTCACTATTGTATGATAGTTTTTGCTATTTCTTTAATAATGGTGTCATTATTATATTTGTTATTATTTCATTTGTTATTGGCTTTAGTAAACTATGAGTTTCTGTAAATCTTTCATTTATTGTTTTGTATGTTGTCTTGGGAGTCACCTGACTCTGATAAGATGATGATGACGAGCCCAGACTGGGCGGCTAGATTGGGAAACTTCCTAACAGAATATAGGCAACACAGAATCCTTCCGTCAATGTTTCCCAGCAACTGGAATTGAATCTCTGTTCTATTATGTTTAACCATCTTGATCAGCAGTCATTAATAGTGCACTACCATATCCTTCAAACTTCTCCCTGTTCAGCAGATGTGAGGTACTAATAGAAAGTGGATTTTCCTGGAACTCTTAACGTTACACATTATGACCCACACAAATAAGCACTATTCGTATTGAAATGTAGAGAGTGTATGGGAGGAACCCCACCCACCCACCAATGAATTCTGCATTTATGAGGCTATTGTAGATCAAAAAGAATATGCTAATAACCAATCTCCATGTATATGGAGATCAATATATATACTCTAGCACAGGGGTATCAAACTCAAGGCCCATAGACCAGATCTGGCCTGGGGCTGCTTAGATCTGGCCCACGGGTCACTCTGGAGACAGTGGACCAACCCATGGTGCCAGCAAAATGGAGCTCGGGAGGCAGAGGTGGTATTCAGCAGGTTCTGACCAGTTCTAGAGAACCGGTAGTGGACAATTTGAGTAGTTGGAAGAACCAGCAAATACTACCTCTGACTGGCCCCACCCACATCTATTCTCTGCCTCCTGAGTCCCAGCTGATTGGCTGGGTCTTCTTTGTTACCCTGCACAGGAGAATGGAACTGGAAAGCAGGTTAGTGGGGCGGGGAGGGAATGGGGATTTTGTAGTAACCTTCCCCCAGGAGTGGGCAGGGAATGGAGATTTTAATATATCCTTCCCCTGCCATACCCACCAAGCCACGCCCACCAAGCCAAGTCACGCCCACAGAACCGGTAGTAATTTTTTTTAATCCCACCAGTGTCAGGAGGGCTGAGTGCGTGCAGCTCTTCCGAGCTCTGTTTTCATTGGCAGAAGGCTGTACAAGGCCGTCGCGGCCAAAAATGGAGCTTGGGAGTCTGTTTTCACTAACAGAGCACTTGGGCCACCACAGGCGCCCCAATACAAGTGATGTTGAGCTGGCCACGCCCACCCTGGCCACCCGAGGTCAAACACAACCGTGATGAGGCCCTCAATGAAATCGAGTTTGACATCCCTGCTCTAGCGGATAGTATAATTATATACTGTAATTTACACTATTTAAAGAATTCGCCATTATCATACAAACACATATGAAACACGAAACTTAAAAAAAAAGTCAGAGACATCAGATCTATCATATAGACAGCTGACATCTCTGCCTGGGGCTATACCTAAAGATATATAATTATTTTATGGTATTACGATAATAGAAGCATATAGGATCTAAGGTGCAAATCCTCAGGCAATCATGTAAGTTTTACAAATGCCCTAAAGCTTTTTCCTAATCACAGGTCACTTTTGTTTATTCCAACTGTAATGTAAAACCCTCAGATCTTCTAGATTTGCTGAGATAGATAGATCCAAGCCAAAACATAGATTTTCATGGCTTTTAAATGTACACACACACACACACACACACACACACACGCACGTACCAACCCTCTCTTTTATTATAGTTGTAGATATATGAATTTAAATCTAGATCCCTGAGCTATACCTGTTTATATTAGATCTGTATAATCTCCTGAGTGGAATGGCCTATAGTTTGATTTAGCAGATAAAGTTTCTAGCTCTGTTTGCTGAAAAAGCTTTAGAATGCTGGAGGTTTCTGCCGACCTTAATAGGTCTATCATCAAAGTTGGTTGAAGATTAGAGTGACAGCCAGGTAGTGTAGTCTTCAAAAACGATTCAGAAGAATTTCTTCTTACATACATATCAGTGTAACTATTATTCATTAAAGCAACTAGACATTTCCCCCCTGCCCCAAAGATTGTATTAAAGTGTAAACGTAGAAATACAAGAAAATGCAAAAAAAAATATTTTTAAAGAAAAAAGTGGGAAGAAATAGAAAATGTGCAAGGGGGGGGAGGAAAACACATAAGAAAGAAAGATATATAAAATATTATTATCCCTGCCCTCTGCACAAGTATAAACGGTTTGGCTAACTTAACATTTTCTTTAGTACTTCATTTTTTAAAAAAAATTCTTCTTCTCATATCTGATCCGATTATTGATAATCAAATTACAAAGATCATATTGTTCAATGCTATACAGCAAACATCTATTATGATCTACCAGATATATTACATATATATTTTAATCAAAACCAATCCTTGATCAAAAATGAATTTTATAATTCAAATTTATCCTTTTCTAAGAAATAAAGCAGAAGAAAGCTTTCCCCACTTATAAATGGATCTGTAAAGTCGTGTCATACAATGTATTTTTTTCTTCATTTTAAAAACTTGGTATTGTGCCACAGGTTGATTTCTTATCTGTTGTCTCCTTTCATTAATAACTTGAGAAATTTCTTTGTCTCTTCTTAGCAGAAGATTCTACACTTCATTCTACACTTTTCTTAAATTCAAAGTATGAAGACTTTCCAAGTCATTGTTCTGATTTGTATGTTCCCTTTGATTATTAAGACATCAACTGATTTTGTTTGCAAATCCATTTTGGCATTGTTTTCCATATCACATTTATCTTCTGCTATTTTAAAATCTATTTTCAGATCCACAACTTATTTTAAACTCTAAATCCATCTTCAAATCACTCTCAATCTCCGTTTTATCCTATAAATATGTGTTGTTCTTCTGTATTCTCTGCTATAGTATCACCAAGTTTTGTAAGTTCTCAGTAAATTGTTCCCAAATAATCTTAATTTCTTCAGTAGCCCAATAGTGTTATCCCTTTGTATTAAAGGCAGGGTGGGATTCAATTTTTTTTTACCAGTTCTTGGGGTGGCATGGTGGCTGTGGCAGGGGAAGGATACTGTAAAATCTCCAGTCAGAGGTGGGATTTGCTGGTTCTCTAACTGTTCAAAATGTCTGCTACCGGTTCTCCAGAACTGGTCAGAACCTGCTGAATACCACCCTCTGATTAAAGGGTCTGTTCTCCTTAAGAGTAATTTTTGTGCTTTCCTTCAAGTCCCTTGTTCTGTTTATTTGTTTATTTTCCAACCAACAAAACTTTCCCACAGGAACATTTCTTACAGTTTCAAAGACTTCATATGCTGTTTTATAAATTTTAAGCCCCCACAGGAAACAGTCTTTCAAGCCTATCGAGCCCCTTAACTTTCCAAAAACCAACATTTTAGTCCCCTTTTGCTGTTTCCCAAAATTAAAGCTTCTCGTGATAATCCTTAAACTTATTCAGAGCTTTTTGTCCAGGATGCCACCCCTGGCTCATGGGGAAGTCTGAAAAAGTCATATAACTTTAAGGAATAGGACAGCACTTCCAAATCATTTCTGTAGCGTAGTCCAGAAAAAGAGAGATTGACTGAGTGTCCCTAGATCAGGGGTGTCAAACTCATGTTGTCACGCAGCATCACATGATGTATTGGGACTTTCCCCCCTTTGCTAAACCAGGCATAGGCGTGGCCAGCGTGTGAGGCATCTGGCCCACAGGCCAGGAGTTTGACAGGCCTGCTCTAGATGATGAAACTCCTACCTGGAAAATTTGGAGCATTTCTGGGAAACCAATACATTCAGATAGTCTTCCTGAACCTTTATGCTTTAATTTAAACATGGCATAGCATACGTGGGGGAAGAGACAGGGAGGGAGAGAGGGAGGAAGGGAGAGAGAGAGAGGACAGGCACAGACAGACAGTAGGCTGCAGTGTTCCCTGACAATTTCTCAGCAAGAGTTTTAAAAGTGGTTTGAAACCCTTGTCTACTTCCTAGGTTTGAGCGAGAGCCACTGGTCCAGTGGTGGGATTCCAATTTTTTACTACCGGTTCTTGGGCGTGGCTTGGTGGGCGTGACAGGGGAAGGATACTGTAAAATCTCCAGTCAGAGGTGGTATTTGCTGATTCTCCAGACTACTCAAAATTTCAGCTACTGGTTCTCCAGAACTGGTCAGAACCTGCTGAATCCACCTCTGACTGGCCCAAAGTCACCGTTGACTTCCGCCTATGGAGCGAATAGAACTCATAGTCATCCTGTATCTAGCTTTGTCCTTAAGTACCATATCAAACTAGGTATCTATAAAGCGCATACGCATCTTATAACAACCTGCAATATCAACCTATAACAAGCTCAATCAAGGGTGCTTGCTAATAATTTGTAGCATTGCTTTCTGCAGTCTCCTATGGGCGGTTTTAAACTGTCCTCTGAAAGATAGCTTATGCGATTTGCTGTGAAATGGTAGCATACACCGCTGCAGTAAATGGCTAACATATATCTTGAAGGGAAAGTCTCTAAATGACATGGCCAAACCTATTTCTACCACCAGAATGTGATACACTTGAATATTTGAAGTCATTGAGTCAGACTCAAACAACTGGTTGCTGTAGCTAGTATTATCCACCTTATATAATCAACTACAATTCTCTCAAAATGTCAGACAAGTAAGTGGCCTTTCCTCATCTTCCTACGAGTTATAGAACTAAAGGGAGAAATGTGGAGTAAAATAATCCTAATTTAATTTAATCTAGAGCGATTGGCAGCTGCTCCATCAAATTTCAGAGAAGAGCATTTGCAATCCTTTAAGGGATTGACTGAAAGATTTCTGACACCTGCAACCACAGGTGGGATGCAAATATTTTTACTACCAGTTAGTGGGCGTGGCTAGGTGGGCATGGCTAGGTGGGTGTAGCTAGGTGGGCATGGCCCTGTGACTGGGTGGGCATGGCTGCTTCTTCTTCTTCTTCTTCTTCTTTTTTTTTTTTGCAGCACCCCCCCGCTCTGTTTTTTTTTTTGCCTCCTGGGCCTCAGGGATGCCTCCTGGGAGGCCATTTTTGCTCCCAGTAAGGTTCCTGAGGCCCAACAGAGCACGGGGGCCCCCACACAGCACACAAAAGGGGTGTCCCTTTTGCCTCCTGGGCCTCAGGGAAGCCTCCTGGGCAAAGCAGTAAGACAGCGGACGGGATTCGTTGGAACAGCTGATCGTCAGGAGGAAAAAGAAATACCATAAGGACTGACTGGGTGGGGAGGGGAGGGTGGGGGCAGAGAGGGCAAGGCCAGTCAGGGGCACGATTTGCGGTTCTCCGAGCTGTGCAGAATCATAACAACCGGTTCTACTGAACCGTCTGAATCCCACCCCTGCCTGCAACCTGAATCAATTTGTCCCATAATACTCTCCCTGTGTTGGCTATTCTTGGGGAGGAAATCCAATGAATGAAAGTCAGACAAAGTGACTGCACAAACTTTGGGTTTCATGCCACCCTTGGAAGGAATACGGCAGTGGTGGTATGCTCCCGGTTCTGCCCAATTCAGTCGAACTGGTAGTAAAAATCACTACCAGTTTGGCCCAACCAGTAGTAAAAAAAAGCCTCCGATCAGCTAAGAGGAAGAAAAAATGCCTCCGACAATCAGCTGAAATAAAAGACCGAAAGCTCCTAGCTTTTCATTTCTTTATCCTCTCAGCTGATTGGCTTGTTAGGGGCGTGCGTGTTAGGGTCGCACGTGTTAGGGGCACGCATGCATGCTTATTATGGCATGTGTGATCACCCACCGAACTGATAGAGACTAAGATAGGATCCCACTACTGGAATACAGTGTCAGTCTTACCAGGTAGATCAGATGGGAAACCCAACCAGATAACTTAATTCGTCATTATTTTAAATATATATATTAACAGAATCTTGCAAATTTGAAAGTACAATTCTCCTTTGCAGCCCAAAGAAACAGTTCAGATTGCAAGCAGCTGGGTGTCTGGAAGGATTCTGCAGTGTGAATGGATGAATGAATGAGTGAATGAAATTATATGAGTGAATGAAATTATATGAGTGAATGAAATTATATGAAGAAATGAGCCTGCAGTTAGATTTGTATGACATTTCTCCTAGCAGGGCTATCAAACTGGTGGCCCATGGGCCGATTGCATCACACACAGGCCATGTTCATCTCAGCTCCACCAATGGGGAAAATGTCATGAAACATCATGTAATGACAAGGTGATTCGGGCGAGTTTGACACCCATGTCCTAAAACATCAGACACAGCATTGCCTTCCCAGTGGACATTAATGGAGAGGCAGACATGAAGTCTACCATGTGTTTGTTCCTGCCTCAAAAGGAGGATGGCTCATTAGCTTTGAATGGGGCTGTGGCAAAACAGAACTGATGCCTACCAATCTTGCCACTCCTAAATGCCTTCAGAAATGTTCAGGATCCTCTGTATGGACAGGCTTTCAATCAAGAGAAGCTTTAGCCTGTCCATTTATATTAACTCAGCAAAGCAGACTGCAAGCATAGAAAGAAGAGGAAGGAAAATCCATTCATGGTCTGCTTTAAGGACTTCTACTTAGTGGACCCCATCATCAATTCACAGGTTGAGCTCTTCATCTACTCTGGTGACTTTTTTTTTTCACCAGATTCTTTCGAAAAGCTATATTCTTCTTTCAAGTTTACAGATTCCTAGATCTGCTATATTCTTCATTTATGGATCTCAGAAGATAGCATTTGCTCTTTTTACCAGATGGACATGATGAATTTCTCTCCCGACAAAGCTATCAGAGGAAATCACCCTGCTTTTCAGTGATGGATAGTGTTAATTTGTTCTCACACAATGTTTACATCCAGTTTTTTTTTAATTACATTTATATGCCGCCCTTCTCCGGAGACTCAGGGTGGCTTACAATTTTTGGGATACAACCCAGTATGCTCAGCAATAGCCTTCATTCCATTGTATATGCCTGCTTATTACTAAGCGGCATTTTACAAAGTCAGCTTATTGCCCCCAACAATCTTGGGTCCTCAATTTACCTACCCTGAGAGGATGGAAGGCTGAGGCAACCTTGAGCCTGGTGGGATTCAAGCCTACAGCAGTTGTAGGTAGCTGGAACTTAAGTGCAGTGCGATTAACAGCCTGAGCCACCAAGGCCCCATAAGTGTTCTTTGTCAAGTTTTGATTTGAGGGTTCCCTCACCTATACAGGGCATGCACACACACACACACACACACAGACACATACACATACACAATGATTGTGCTAGGCTTGTGATGGCTCTGTTTAGGCCAGTTTTATTTTTATTGTTTTATTCTAACTCTTTGACATTCTGTAAGTACTTTTAAGGTCTGGCTGCCACCTGTAGCATTTGAGACTTATCTCCTCAGTATTAAATTGCAGGTGGAACTTAACAACAGTTCATTTAGTGACCGTTTGAAGTTAAAGCAGCACTGAAAAAAGTGACTTATGACCATTTTTCACACTTATGACCATTACAGCATCCCCATAGTCACATGGGAAGCCAGATTTACTTAACAACCTGTTACTAATTTAATAATTGCAGTGACTTAACAAATGTGGCAAAAAGGTCGTAAAATGGAGCAAAACTCACTTAACAAATTTCTCCTTAGCTGCATCAATTCTACTTCAATTGTGGTCGGAGGTTCAGGACTACCTGTACCTGATCATGCCAACACTTTACTGGCTATGAGTAGGTTAGGGGAGTAAGCACTGAGTTGAGCAAAGCAGAGTTGGTGAAGTTTAGCTGGTTGGGGACTTGCCTTCTTTTGAAAATTGCCATTGAATTTGTATTTTGTGAATTCCTACAGAAAAATCATTAGCCTACCTTGCAAGACTCTTGGATGCTGTCTTCTTCTAAACACAGCACAAAAAATCATTGGTTGCTCTCTTTCTTCTTTGGAAGAGATTGTGAAGACCAGACTCTCTCTAGAATACTAAAAATCTCCACAGATGGTTCTCATCCTGACATTCATATTTCGAACTGTTACCATCAGGGAGGCGTTATAGGTGTCTTAAAATGAGGACTAATAGCTTGAGAAACAGTTTCTTTTCCAAGGCAGTAATTGTCTTGAATCAAGCAGTGCATTTGTGATTTAGTCCTTTATTATTATTATAATATTATTTTAATTTTAAGTACTCTGTAGTGTGATTGTAATGTGGTGTTTGGGGCACTGTGCTAGAGTAGCTTTCAAATTTCATTGTATTCATGGAATGCAATGACAATAAAGGTATTCTATTCTATTCTATTCTATTTATTCTATTCTATTCTATTCTATTCCATTCCATTCCATTCCATTCCATTCCATTCCATTCCATTCCATTCCATTCTATTCTATTCTCTCAGCTTGGTCAATGACCAGTGGTCATGGTAAGAGGAAAATTCACTTAAAGAAAATTGCATAAACTTTTATGCAGAGTTTAATTATCTACTTGTAGTGAAAACAATGGCAAGGAAAAAATGTATGCAAGGGGCCAACATTTAAAGAAAAGGGCTGGGTATTCTATAAGATGCACTTGCACTGAGATATTTTGACTCCTACTGATGGCAGATTTTTTTTTTAATTTACTCCATCTCTATGGCCATTCCCTAGTTGAGGATATGGCATTTTGTGCCTCCTGGGAAATGAACATTAATCAATAAAATGTCATACTCAATAAATTTTGAGGCTGCTAGTAGGTCAGACAACTATGGAGTCTTCTAGATGCAACTATAATGCCTATGATGATTCTAGTCTGTACATTCTGGTACTAGCTGGGGATAATGATCATTGTAATTAATCTCTCCAGAGAGGGCATTTGGTGGGGAAAGGTAAAGTGCAAAATTGCCTTTGTATTTCCAAATATAGTTGGTAATAACCCCCTCCATTGTTTTCCATATCTATTGGCATTACAATTCCCAGAATTTGGGAGTCATTGGCCTGATGCATTTGAGGGACCCCAGATCTTCTTAGCACCATAAGCAACAGGAGCCAAGTGTATCAGATTTCAAGCTTTGTAAAGTCATCCCTATAGCAGAATTTGGGTTCTCAAGCTTTGTATTAGAAGGGGGAGGAAGTCTGGGAATGGGGGAGGGGAACAGGAGTATATTATTGTGTGGGTCAAGGTCACGTATCATTCCAGCCTCAAAGAATTATTTCCTATGTACTCTGAGGAAGGATTTTATGTAGCTTGGGATTTTGGAGGATTGAAATCCAGAACCTGTGGGGAAAGTTCAAGGATTGCCCTTTTCCTACTATTTGCCTACTGTTTGCTGATTGCCTACTGGCCCTACTGTTTCTGATTGCCCACCATTGGAAGTAGGAAAGTGGAGTTAGAGGGGCTTGGCTTGGCCCAGCAGACCTGAATGAAGATGCTGAGGATGAAACTCAGTGACTCTCAGAAGCGCAATAGGCTGAGGTAGAAGTGACAGGTCTTGACGTGGGTTGCATGCAAAGAATGGAATGGAATTGGTGGCTCACCTGGGACGGCTCTTGCCTCAACTGGCCCTGCTTAAGATGCAGCCAGTGCTGCTGGTGTGCCTGTCCTTGTCACAGCCAATTAGGATCAGGGCAGGAGGGACCTCGAGACTCTGAATAGCTCTGTAGCTGCCATCCCCACCATATGAATATTAAAGATTCCCTGAATCTGGCACGTTAATGTAAATGGGCAGGAGGGGAAGGTAGTGAAGGAAGCGAAAGAAAAAAAGAAGAGGGATGGTCTTCAGAATGGATGATGGTACTTGTAGTCCAACACAACTGGAGGACACAGGAAGGGGAGGCTAATAGTTATAGAACATTTAAAAAAAAACAGGAGCGTATCAACCCTTTTGATCAGTGATGTCATTGCCGTGTCTTCCCCCAGAAGTGGCTTTCATTGGTCCAAAATGGATATGTGGAAGTGATGTCACTGAACAAAAAGGTTGAGGAGCCTCTATTAAAAATGAGATGTATGTCCTATAACTACTAAGGTTGTTCCAGTCCCACCTTCCATCTTGTTCCATTGCTCCCTTTATTTAAAACTTAGGACCTCAGAACCTCCCAGACCTTGGTCTTCTCCTAGCTCTGCATTTTTCCAGACAAAGAAAAATTACCTCAGTAGGGCAAAAGTTCTTAGTTCCCTGAGAGTAGGACTACTCTACTTGGTAGAGCTGCTTTTCTTGTGATGAGATAACATGGAGGCGTGGTATCTGTCTCCAGTGATTTTGGAGAGTACAGCTGGTTATTAATCAACCTACATCACACTGGGTAGAAAGGTTGACTCAGCCTTCCATCCTCTCGGGTAGGTAAATTGAGGACCCAAGATTGTTGGGGGCAATAAGCTGACTTTGTAAAAATGCAGCTTAGTAATAAGCAGGCATACAATGGAATGAAGGCTATTGCTGAGCACATTGGGTTGTACCCAAAAAATTGTAAGGCCGCCTGAGCCTCCGGAGAAGAGGAGGGGATCTAAGTATGAATTTAAAAAAAAAATACTTAGTGGCAGCAACAGAGTTCTTCTTTTGCCTCTTTGACAATACTTTTTGCCTTTATTTTTATTACAGCTGTGAGACATGGGCTGCAGAATTCAGGAAAGAATACTGGCACTCACATATTACATTAAATCACAATATGTGCCCTTTGGTTTGGCTCACAATGTTGTATGAATTATATTTATTTTATAAAACTTAGTTCAACTATCCATAACCTTGTGTGGTGAGTGAACCTAGTCTGTATGCAGGTATCTCTTTGCGGTATGTTCGCTTCAGGCACCTCCCAAATATCATTTGCAGATATTTTGTGTAGAAGAGCAGGCTGAGCTGGAGGCAGAGTTAAACATATCATCAGGATATGTTAACACAAGAGACCCAAGTCCAGAATTGCATTAAATTGCATTGACCCTTATCTAGAGTCAATTTAGC
>CM019149.1:171153321-171184356 GCA_009733165.1 Naja naja
GTTAACCATGAAACTTGATTGTAGGAAATATGACTTCAGCAACAGAGTGGTCAATGTCTGGAATACTCTACCTGACTCTGTGGTTTCTTCCCCACCCCCAAATTTTAACCTTAGACTGTCTACTATTGACGCTTACCCCTTTTCCTAAGAGGTCTGTAGTGCATAAGTGCACCAACATGCCCGTCCTGTCCTATTGTTTCTTTTTTCTTATATGTTTTCATTTCATGTATTCACAATTATGTTTATCCTTATGCTTATTATCTTGGCGATTGACTAAATAAATAAAGTAAGTAAGTAAGTAAGTAAGTAAGTAAATAAATAAATAAATAAATAAATAAATATAAAACCCATGGAAAACATACAACAGAATGTGTTCTTCCTTTCTAGCAATAATGATCTGGTTCATTATTTGAAGCTGAATGTTTGACAGTGATTCAAAACTAGTTTACAAAAGTATTTTTCATATAGCACATACTCTATTTAGCATATTTATTTATATCTCAGTGTTATTATTTTTATAAATAACTCGAGGCAACAAACATATCTAACTATCAAACACATCCAACGTTCTTCTATTTTCAAAACAATCCTATGAAGTAGCCTTGTGCAAAGTCACCCAAATGGCTCTCATGCCTAGAAAACACATTCTCCTGATTTCAAATGTAAAATCTTCTTCTACAGATAGTCCTTGACTTATAACAGTTCATTTAATGACCATTCAAAGTTACAATGGCACTGAAAAAAATTACTTATGACTGCTTTTCACACTTACTTTGTAAGATCCCGTGATCATTTGATCAAAATTCAGACACTTGGCAATTGACTCATACTTATGACCCGTTGTTGTGTCCCCTTTGCAACCTTCTGAAAAGCCAAATCAATGAGGAAGCCTGATTCACTTAACAACCATATTACTAACTTATCAACTGCACTTAACAACTGTGGCAATAAAGATCATAAAATGGGGCAAAACTCAACAAATGTCTTATTTAACAACTGAAATTTTGGGCTCGATTGTAGTCATAAGTTGAGGGTTACAAGTATAAGATATAGTGGTGGCTACCACTTGGAATATGTTTCATAAAGTTATACTATACCTCTAACTAGAAGTTTCTAACAATCAATAATTAAGAAAGTAATGTATAGTCCTGTCCTACTGTCTCCTCAAAAGCATTTGGGAACATGATTAGTCTCCCATCCACTTACCAACAATAACATCTAGGTAAGACTGGCCAGATATTGAATCCTAACAAACTTTAACAAATAATGTTTAAACTGATATTAGAGGCTGAACCATAAACTATTCCACTGATTTTCAATATCCCAAATAACATAAAATAGTGCATCCTTGTTTGGGGAAGAAACTTTATTTTAGAACTCTATTTTGTTTTAGGATTTTATTATAAAATACACATTATCTATAGCAGTGTACCATTTTATTTTAGTATTATTTCTGGTAATTTTCCTGTTAGCTGATTTGAGAGACACTTAAGTACATTGAATGGAGTTACTACAGCTGGGGAGTAAAGGCCAAGTTGTAGAGAATAAAGGATGAAAATAGAGAAGACTAAGTAATGTGGAGGTAACTACAGAAAACATTAAGTGGCTATTATATTCATAGCTTTATTCTTATCTAAACAAAGTTACTGTTTCAAGTATATATTCCTCTTTTGCCTCCTTAGGATGTAAAGATATATTGATTGATCTGATAGCCATAAGCAATTTCCTCGATTTTCCTTTATCAATCTAATTTTTGTTCTGCACCCAGAAAGAGATTTCCACATTGAATAAATATGGACTACACTTCTAATGCTTTACAAAAGTGACTTCTAAGAAGCTGACTAAAAACAAAATGAAACAACCTCCAAAACTCAGTAGACTTTGCATATTGAGACCACACAATGGACTTCTCCAAACAGTTTTGCATGTGATAGTTGTTTTAAATCCTGTACTACAGGATGGAAAATATGTGAGTCCAACAGCCTACTAAACTATAACTACTGGCTGATGGTGAACAGGAGACATTGAGTCACTGTCTCTTTGTTAGACATTATGCAATCTCTACCAGAATGTTAGTTCTGGTTGTCCCAAATGTGCTTTTCAAGAGCAACTGGACTTTCTTTGTTTTCTTTTCTTGAAGATGTTTCACTTCTCATTCAAGAAGCTTCTTCCGTTCTGACTGAATGATGGGGAATGGAAGGATTCATATTCACTTATAAATTCTGGATGACTGAGTTACCTCTAGTTGTTCTTTCATTAATCCAATGTTCTATAACATTCTATTATTTTTCATAAATAGTCCATCAACAAGCCATGCTTGCAAGCATATTCTTAACTTTGAAATCCAACAGTTACAAACTCTTCATTATGGTGAGGTAGAGGAATGTAGAGGAAGAGTTCAAACCCTGATACAGGAATAAGCAAACATCTTTCTATTTGTATTTATGAAATGTTGGGAGGTTTGGCCCATTGTAGACAATACATTTTCAATTTAATTCTAGTGACTCCATGATAAATTAGTTATTTAGTCCTTTTTTCCTTTAGATTTTGTTCCCAAATGCAAGGATATTTCAGGTCTATTTTGTTGATTGCTAGATTATATCTTTCCTATATGCACAGAGATCAGTTGTTTTGGTTTTAAAATTGTAGATTGTAGAATTGTAGAATAATTTATTGGTCAAGTGTGATTGGACAAACAAGGAATTTGTCTTGGTGTAAATACTCTCAGTATACATAAAAATATATTCATTATAATATACTCATTACAAATTATAAACAATATGCACAAATATTTTAGGAAAAATAACATAGCCATGAATTTTACAAAATTAGAGAACTTGTTAGTATTCCTTTCTTTTTAGCAAATGCTTTACTTGTCCCTAATTGATGGTAATGAGATTAAAACCAAGTTTATGGATTTTGGACAAACAAAACATCTGTCTAGATTAAGAAGGTATAAGTCATATGCATTCTAACCAGATATTTTCTAAGATATTTTTTAAGATATTTTTGTGGCCTTTTAAATTCCTTTCCCCTTAGCATTTTCATTGGAGATGAATTGGAGATGATTGGATTGGGGAGTGCATAAGCGTAGAGCGTGCATAAGCACACCGAAGTGCCTACTGTCCCTGTCCTATTGTTTCTTTTATTTTCTTATATGTATCCATGTATTTATAACTATGTTTATACTTACACCTATTATCTTGTAAGCAATTGACTAATCAAATAAATAAATAAAATTCTCCATTCTTAGTAGATTGAAAAGTCACATTAGACAGAAGTCCACCTTAAGGGAGAATAGAATGATTATTAAGCATGAGTGGAGGAGATTCAGGAAATGCTGTAACTGGAGAAATTGTTCAAGGCATTTATATACATTTGTTTCTTAGAGGATTGCATGGCATGGGAAGCACAGATTTTGGATGGTAATTGAGTTTTCATCATAGCTTTTCATAAAAGTGCATCAGCTTGTTTTAAATGGTCAGCCCCATGATCTATAGCTATCTTGGAATTATCATTGCAATGGGCAAAGATAGACCCATAAAACCCCAGGAGACTGTAGTTGTGGCAGTGATTGAACCCATTTGAATGTGAATGAGATGTTGACACAAGTAACTAAAGGGCAGAACTTTAATCATGTATTGTGACTACAAGCTTGCTTATTTTGACATTCCACCAATGGACATTACTGTCATGAAAACCAATGCTGAAGAGCAACTGATTGTGGTCAGGTAGTAATAACTTGTGGTGTTTTTTTCATACAACCAGAAATAAAACAAAGGAAAAAACTTGAAAAATATGTAGAGACATACTAATTGTATGTCATACATGTTAAATATGTTTGAAAAATGGAGAAATAATACAGTTCAAAATTTGTTATGTTCATGAGAAGGCGGAGTGCTTCAGCTCAAAGTTTATTGTGACTTCAACTCAGAATGGACCCAAATGGCTCAGCCATGGCAGCTATTTATACCGGCTGCAGCTGACAGCCAATCAGAGTGCAGGGTTTTCCGCACTTTTACAACCAACGATTTCAAACACTTTTCAAGAACAACCAATCATTTCAAACTCTGCATACATAACACCCCTCCCCACTAGGTTTGGTCCATACTCAAACCCCCATCTATCTAATATACTCTTGTAAATAGGTGGGGCTCTTACATGCATTTGAGACCTCGTTGGTTCTGTGTTTTGGGCTCACATTGTGAGGAAAGTATGTATCTGTTAACATCTCCTTACTTGGACTTCTTGTACTAGTAGAACCTGTTTGCTGTTACAAACCGGTCTTCTCCCAATCCATCTCCAACCCAATGTCATCCCATAAATCTGGTAGTGATGTGCAATTCTCATTTGTAAAAATGGTTGTTGGGACTGTGACAGGGTTTGGGATGGTTCCTGTCGCATAGCTCTTACACATGGGGTTGATTCTCACTTCTTGCTGATTACCTCATTATCTCCCCTTCCCCTAGAAGGGGTGGGGTATGGAATCAGAGAGGAGCAAGCTGGCTGCTCCAGAGGTGTCTGGACCGTAACTGGCTCATGTGCCTACTCCACAAGACACCATCCTCAGTTTGAACCCTGTAAGACCTGGGGCCTGTAACCTGGGTTATCTCAGCAGGAATCCATAATGGTTCACCCACAAGGTTTTAGCATAAACAGAATTACCCACAGTGAATGTGTGAGTTTTGCTAGTGGAATCTAGAGGTGCGTTGGGTATAAGTGGGGTGAAGGTCCAGGGTAGACCTGAGTTTCTACCCATCAAAAGGTCGGCTGGAGTTAAGTTAGTGGATGGACTGAGTGATGTGTTGATACTGAGTAGTTTTTCAATTTCTCAGTGATGTCCCTGGACCCAATTGTTGGAGTTTCTCCTTGGTAAATTGTACCATGCGTTCAGCCCGGCCGTTAGTCAAGGATGCCCAGGGGCAGTAAGGCATGTCTGATACCCTGCTGTGCTAAATATGATTCAAAAAGGTTGGAAGTAAATTGAGGACCATTGTCAATCACATCAGGTAACCCATAAGTTACAAAAAGTTTCTTAAGCTGTTTGATAACAGTGTCTGCTGTGGAAGCCATGGGGATAACCTCTAACCATCTGGAGTATGCATCAACTACAATAAGGAAAGTGTGCCTCTGGTAGGCCAGCAAAATCAATGTGAATCCTGGACCATGGACCCCTAGGACATTCCCATTCCAGTTTGGGGGCGAGAGGTGGAGCAGGCCTTACGTTCTGACAGTTTGGGCAGGATGCAACCCAGTTTTCACATTTGTCTATACTGGCCACCATACATAACTCCTGGCCAATCCCTTCATTCTGACAATACCCAGATGACCCTCATGTAACATTTCCAAAACTTCTTTCTGCAGTTTTGCAGGAATAACCACCCTGTTACCCCACAAAATACATCCTTAAAACAGATAATTCCGTTTGTCTGGATTTAAAAGGTTGGGAAACCTGAGGTAGATCTTGTAGTGGCCAATCTTTTTGAATCCAGCCTACAATAGGAGCCAATAAAGTGTCTTTGGCAGTTTCTCTGGCTTTCAGCAGCATGAACTGGAAGTTTGGCAACAGTTTCTAGAAAGAAGGTGTATTCAGGAGCAGGGTCCTCAGTGTGCAAAGGAAGTGGGCAGCGACTCAAAGCATCTAGCGTGCCCAATGTCTTTTCCAGGTTGTGGATGAGTTTATATGAATAAGCAGCAAGAAATTCAGTCCATCTCAGCATTCTTGGTGACAGGATTGTTGGCATGGTCTGTCCCCTGCCACAATGCCTAAAAGAGGTTTGTGATCTGTAACAATGGTGAACCTTCCCATATACTTACTCATGGAACTTCTTGACTGCTGCCACGATTGCCAATGCTTCCTTGTCCAGTTGACTGTAGTTTCTCTCTCTTTGGTCAAAGTAGAGAGTAAAATGCAATAGGGCTTTCCTTCCACTGGGAAGCATGTGGCTCAACACCCCCACTCCAAAAGGGGATGCATCACAAGTTAATACTACAGGTAAATTCTCAGAAAACTGTATCAGTACACAATCAGAAGTGATTTGTCTTGATGTTGTTAAATGCAGCTTCTTCTTTTCTGCCCCAGACCCATGCAGATTTTTATCCAGTAATCTGTGTAAGGGTTCTGCAGTGGTTGCTTTCTGAGGTAGAAACATATGATAGAAATTAATGAGTCCCAGGAATGCTTGCAAGTCAGTTTTGCATTTGGCCTGGGCTTCTTTGATTGCCTGAACTTTGGCTTCTGTGGGGTGGATGCCATGTTTATCAATCATATAACCCAAGAATTCTACTTTGTCAGTTCTTAATGTGCATTTCTTTTTTTGACTTTTAACCCGCTTTTTGAACCTGGTTAGAACTTCTGAGTTTCTCGTAACTGAGTGTCATTTTCAACCGAGATTAAAACATCATCAAAATAAGGCACCACCCTGGTAACCCTTGTAGCATCCTTTCCATAAGGCTTTGAAAATGCCTGGTGCCACACTTACTCCAAATTGTAACCTTTGCATTTGAAAGCACCGATGGGTTACAATGGTTTGGGCTTCTGCAGTTAAATCGCTCTACTGTTAACTGCTGGTATGCTTGGACCAGGTCCAGCTTGGCGAAGACTGTGCCCCCGCCCAGAGAGTGTAATAAGTGATGAACCACTGGAACTGGATATGCGCGCCTGTTGTAAAGCATGGTTCAATGTCCCCTTGTAATCCCCACAGATTCTCACCGAGCCATCCACCTTGACTGTGGACTATGGGTGTCTCCCACCTGGAGTGGTCTGTGGGCTCTAATACCCTTGGGCTATCAGTTTATCTAATTGTTCATCAATTTTTCCTTTAATTCAAATGGTACCCTTCTGGGTTTTAAGCGGATTGGTTGTACCTTGGGATCTAGGTTAAAAGTGATAGGGGTCCCCCGTACTTGCCTAATCCGTCGCTGAAGACCTCTGGAAACTCAGACTTTGGACTCTTCCCACTCAGTGTTGCTCATGTGATTGATGCCAGTCACTTCAATGCCCAGCTGGTTGAACCATTCCAGTCCCAGCAAAATCTCACATTTACATCCATATGGTCAGGTAGGCTTGATGTGACCTTTGAACTTCACGTTGAATTCTCTTGTTCCAACTACTGGAATCTTGTTCCCTTGGTAGTCTTTAAGAGTTAATGCCTGCTTCTTGAAGTGAGTCTTCTGAATGTCTGGTATCAGTCTTTGAACAGTGTCCCATGACACCATAGATAGGTATGAACCTGAGTCCACTTCCATTTGGCAAGGCCTTCCTTCAGTAAATACCTTGACATGCACTTTTCTGTTATTTAAGGAGGATGAATGACCAATAGTTACTGTTTGATGAGTTTCATTCTTTCCATTTGCTTCTGTGCTGCACCCCATTTTCTCGCTGATGTTGTTTGGCTTGACTTCTCTGTCTTTGTTGTTTGCAACAAACTTCCTTCTGTTTGGTGGAGTTCTGGATGATTTGCAGACTCTTGCAATGTGCCCTCTTTTTTCACAGCGGAGGCAAATGGTGTCCAGGAATTTGCATTCAGCGGGGTGGTTCTCCACAACCTATGCAGTGGAAATCTCTCCTCTTCCTTCCCAGGTCTTTTCATTTCCGCTCCATTCTGAGTCTGTAAATTCCTTCTTCTTCTCCACTGTAATCTGACTCAGATTCTAGTTCATCAAAATGATTTGTGGTGGTCTTTTCCCCATCAGAATAGCCCATAGTCTGGTTCATCTTCCTCATGGCTGCTGCTGAGGACTTGGTGGCTTCTGCTGAAGATGCTTCCTCTATGGCTTCTTTCAGTGTGATTTTGGGTTTCATCAATAATTTGTTTTGCAAGACCTTGTCTTTAAGGCCCAATACCAAATGGTCGCCAAGATGCCTCCTCTAAGCTGAATTCGCACACACCCCAATGTCTCTTAAACTTGCCACAAAGTCATTTACGCTTTCGCCTTCCCCTGATCGCTGGCGATAAAACCCGTGTCTCTTAATGAGGCACGATACTTGGGGTAATGAGTGCCCTAAAAGCCTCTCCAGATCAGGCCATGCCATTACCTTCACATCTGAGCCAGCCAGTGCCTTCGCCATCTTGAAACCGACCGCAACACGTGAGAAAGACCGCTCTTCCCTTCAGAAATGGCAGCCAGATTGTTTCCTTCTAAATACACTGAAACCGATCTGCATTCTGAGTCTTCGTCTTCTTCTCGGATCGAACGGGCTGGGGGTTTCAGCGCAGCCATCTCGCTTTTCTGTTCCCGATTGCTTTCTTCAGGGAGATCCCATCCGTCAGCCAGTGTTAAGTTCGTGATAGAGAGGCAGGACGCAGAGTGCTTCAGCTCAAAGTTTATTGTGACTTCAGCTCAGAATGGACCCGAATGGCTCAGCCATGGCAGCTATTTATAGCAGCTGCCGTCGCGGCTGCCAGCCAATCAGAGTGCAGGGTTTTCCCACACTTTTACAACCAATGATTTCAAACATTTTACAACAACTACCAATCATTTTAAACTCTGCATACGTAACAGCCACGATGTAAAAAAGATGTGGAGACTCTAGAAGGATGCAGAGAAGAGCAACAAAGATGATTAGGGGACTGGAGGCTAAAACATATGAAGAATGGTTGCAGGAATTGAGTATGTGTAGTTTAATGAAAAAAAGGACTAGGGGTGACATGATAGCTGTTATGTATGTAGGTTTGAATGTTATTGGTTTATTTGAACTGTTCTTGTAAAATGTCAAATGGTATTGGTTTAAATAGTGCGGGAAGAAACCCTGCACTCCCATTGGCTGGCAGCTACGGCTGCAGGCTATAAGAAGCAGCCGTAGCCAAGCCAGGATGGGTCTATTCGAGCTGTAGTCACTTAATAAACTCTTTGCTGGAACTCCTCGCCTGACTCTTCATGCAAACTTAACACTGGCGACGAGGGTGGGATTTCCCTGAAGAGAAGACGACGACGAACAAGCAACTGAGCGAGATGGCTGCGCTGAACACCCCCTCAGCCCGTTCGATCCGGCGACGGAAGACTGGGAATCGTGCGGATCGTTCCACATGTTCCTGGAGGGAACGATCTCGCCGCATCCCCGAGAGACGGAAGAGGCGGTTCTCACGCACTGCGGTCCGGCAGTCTTCAAAATGGCGAAGCTTGGCGAGCAGCAGAGCTGAAGGTAATGGAATGGCCCGATTTGAGAAACTTTTAAGAGCCCATTACGCCCCACAAGTATCGTGCCTCATTAAGAGACACCGAATTTACCGTCGGGATCAAGGGATAGCGAATGTTAATGACTTCTGGCAAGTTTAAGGACATTGGGGTGCTTGTGACTTTACCAACTTAGAAGAGGCCATGCGGATCGGTTTGTTTTAGGCCTAAAAGATAAGGTCTTACAAAGCAAACTTTTAATGAAACCTAAGATCACGTTTAAAGAGGCCATTGAAGAAGCTGTTTCAGCGGAAGCCACCAAGTCCTCAGCTGCGGCCATGAAAAGATTAACAAGGCCTCAAGCCAGGCCTCAAGCCATTCTGATGGGGAAAAATCCACAACAGCTCATTGCGAACAAAAAGACTCTGGGAGAAACAGGCAAGGATTCTATTGCAGAGGCTGTGGGGGCCACCCCGCACTGAATGCAAGTTCTTTGACTCCATTTGCCTACGCTAGAGAAACGGGGTCACATAGCCAGAGTCTGCAAATCATCCAGAACTCCACCAGTTAGGAAGAAATTTCCTGATAGAGACTTTAAGCCCAACAATTTCCTTGAAAAAATGGGGCGAAATTTAGAAGCAAATGGCAAGAATGAAACTCACCAAACAATCACTATTGGTCATTCTTCACCCTTAAATAGCAGAAAAGTACACGTGAAGGTGTTTATTGAAGGAAGGCCTTGCCAAATGGAAGTGGACTCAGGCTCTTATTTATCTATGGTGTCATGGGACACTATCCACAGACTCTTTCCCAAAATTCAGAAAAAGCATTTCCAGAAGCAAGCACTGACTCTCAAGACTACCAAGGGAACAAGATTCCAGTAGTTGGAGCGAGAGATTTCAACGTGCAGTTTAAAGGCCACACCAAACGTTTGCCCTGACCATCGTGGACAAGGATCGCCCAAGTTTGCTGGGACTTGAGTGGTTCAAGCCACTTGGCATCGAGGTGACTGGCATCACGTGAGCAGTTCTGACTGGGAAGAGTCCTTGAAGTCTGAGTTTCCAGAGGTCTTCAGCCAAGGACTGGGCAAGTATATGGGGACCCCTATTGCTTTCAGCCTAGACCCCAAGGTGCCCCCCTCGTTTAAAGCCCAGGAGGGTCCCCATTGACTAGAAGCAGCAGCAGCCAAGATATCCTGTACCAGTTGTGCATCATCTGCTCCATTCCCTGGCAGGGGTACAGTATTTGCTAAACTGGACTTAGCTCAGGCATATCAACAATTAACAGTTGATGATGCCACTGCAGAGGCACAAACAATTGTGACTCATAGAGGTGCCTTCAAATGTAAAAGACTACAATTTGGAGTAAGTGGCACCTGGCATTTTCAAAGCCTTATGGAAAGAATGTTGCAAGGACTGCCAGGGTAGTGCCTTATTTTGATGATGTATTAATCTCTGCTGAAAATGACACTCAGCTTCAAGAAAGACTCAGAGAAGTCCTTACCAGATTCAGAAAAGCGGGTTTAAAAGTCAAGGAAGACAAATGTACACTCAAAACAGACAGAGTTGAGTTCCTGGGGTATATGATTGACAAGCATGGCATCCATCCTACTGATGCCAAGGTTAAAGCAATCAAGGAAGCCCCTAAACCTCGATGCAAGGCAGATTTGCAAGCCTTCCTTGGACTTATTAACTTTTACCACATGTTTCTACCTCACAAAGCATCTATCGCTGAGCCCTTAACATCGCCTGCTTGATAAGAAAGCTGTTTGGATCTGGGGCGGAAGGAACAGTCAGCATTTAGCAGTATTAAGAGACTAATCACGTCTGATGCTGTGTTGATAGTGGAAGATTGCACATCACTACCTGACTTGGGTGCTGACATTGGAATGGAGATGGGTTGGGAGGAGAGACCAGATTCTAACAGTCTAACAGGGTCTTCTTCCTCAGGAAGTCCCAACAGGGAAATGTCAGTAGACACATTTCCCTCTCACTGGGTGAGAACGTTAAAGCTTCTGAACCACGAAGGTCTCAACGTACATGTAAGAGCCCCACCTATTTAAAGGAATACATTAGATAGGCTGGGGTTTGGTATGACTGAACCTAGTGGGGAGGGGTGTTATGTATGTAGGTTTGAATGTTATTGGTTTATTTGAACTGTTCTTGTAAAATGTCAAATGGTATTGGTTTAAATAGTGCGGGAAGAAACCCTGCACTCCCATTGGCTGGCAGCTACGGCTGCAGGCTATAAGAAGCAGCCGTAGCCAAGCCAGAACGGGTCTATTCGAGCTGTAGTCACTTAATAAACTCTTTGCTGGAACTCCTCGCGTCTGACTCTTCATGCAAACTTAACAATAGCAATGTTCCAATATCTCAGGGGCTGGTACAAAAGAGGGAGTCAGGCTATTCTCCAAAGCACCTGAGGGCAGAACAAGAAGCAGTGGATGGAAACAAATCAAGGAGAGAAGCAACCTAGAACTAAGGAGAAATTTCCTGACAGTTAGAACAATTAATCAGTGGAACAACTTGCCTCCAGAATTTGTAAATGATCCAACACTGGAAGTTTTTAAAAGGAGATTGGATAACAATTTGTCTGAAATGGTGTAGGGTTTCCTGCCTAAGTAGCAGGTTGGACTTGAAGACCTCTAAAGTCCCTTCCAACTCTGCTATTCTATTCTATTCTATCTCAGAAGGTGGTGTAGTTTGCAGGAGTTCCAAACATGGGTGCAGAATACTGATTCATTCTGCTGCAATTCCCACTTTTAGGTCAAAATTCAGGAAAGACATCTTAACCATTCTCCTCTTTGCCTTCTGCATCAGAAAGATAAAATCACTCTGGATTTCCAATCCTGGATTACAGATATAGGCTCACTTTCTGTTTATGAATTGGCACTCTATCGATGCAGTTGAAAGTGATGAATATTATTATCTTATGTGGTCAGGGTTTAATGATCTGTTTAAAATCAGGGTGAATTATATTCTTTTCTACGCAGTGCATTTTTGTGTGTCTGGCTTTTCGCCTCTCGTTAAACAAGGCAAAAAGACAAGACAGAAATAATAGAAAAGTTCAGTGTCTCCATGCACCTGATTTGTAATTTCTTACTATTTCATTGTGGAATTATCAGGAACACCTCAGTTAGACTAAATGCTTTGCCAAAACCTCTTTTAGAGATTAATGGATTTGTTGCCTTTGTCTAACCTTGAACAGGAACAAGTTGTGTTTTCTGTTCCTTCAAGTCTAGCTCAAGCACCACTATTACTTTTTGAACTGTTTAAAATGTTTTTATCCTGATTTTATACTTAAAAACCCCCAAAGCAGCTAACAAAGATAATTAAAAACAAGATTAAGGATGCAGCCTTCATTTAAAACACAATTAAAATACAATATATACAGATATAAAATACCAATCATTAAGAAGGGTAAGAAACAATTAGCAGAGCAACTAAAAAAACCAGGGAAAATTACAGTGGGAAAACCAGCTTTTCAATTTATACTAAAAATGGAGATAGAACTACACATTGCACAAACTTCAGGCAGGAAGATATTGCACAAAACTAGCAGCTGTTGAGAAGGCCCATTTCCACATGGTTACTAGCCTAGCTTCAAAGAAATGGGTGGAACCTGCTTTTCTAGTCCAGATTTCCCCAACGTGACACTGTTCAATTTTATTAAGGTTGCAAATTCCCAGAATTCTCCATCCAGGTTGGGAACAGTAACCCTAACACACCGGAAGATGCCAATTAGGAGCAAGACTGCTTTATCTGTTCTTACAGGATGAATCTCCCAAAGGTGCTTTTTCAAGACGCAACAGAGCTGAAGAAGCTTCTTGGATGAGAAGTGAAACACCTTCAAAGAAAAACCAGAAAGTCCAGTTGCCTCTTGAAAAAAGCACCTTTGGGACCAACCGTGACCCGGATGACTGAGAATCTCCATAGACATACAGGATGAATGGATGGATTCATGAGGGAGCAGATGGTTATTGAGATGCTTTTGTTCTAAGTCATTTGGGGCGCTGAAAATAAAATATTGCAACCCAAGATTTAGAGCAGGTGTGGACGGAAAGAAGTTTTAGGAGCTAATGTGATATCTCTGGAGGATTTCCATATGGTTTAAATGAAAAGGTGTCCTTTCTCTGCTCACTTAGGGAGAGAATTAGTAGTTAGAATTAGTGGTTTGGGGTGTGAAAGTGTTATGTGTGAGCTATGACTGGTGTTGAAAGTGATGTGTTGTGTTGCACGTCTGCTCAGGGAGAGACACCCCAATGTTATTACTGATCATTTACTGCATGTTTTGTGGAAGCTGGGCTCTGGGGTTCAAGAAAAAACAAAAAAATCAGATCAGATCCCTCAAATCTTCTCACCTTCAGAAGGATATTTTCATTCATTCATTTATTTAATTTATATGCTGCCCATCTCTCTATGCAGACTCTGGGCAACTTAAAATAACATCTTAGAAATGCAATATAAAAACAAAGAAAGGATTCAAAACATTTTGCTTTAAAATTAAAATATTAACAATTAACAAGGGATTAAATGCTTGGAATGCTCTACCAGACTCCATTGTTACAGCCTCGAACCCTCACAGCTTCAACCTCTAATACCAATTGCCCGGTGAGCACCCACACACAGGGCCTCCTTGGGGTACCGTCGGCTAGACAATGTCAGCTGGCGGTCCCTAGGGGGAGGGCCTTCTCTGTGGGGGTGCCCACTTTGTGGAACCAGCTTCCCCTGGAGCTACGACTGGCCCCTGACCTTTGCTCCTTTCACCGCGGCCTAAAGACTTGGTTATTCGAACAGGCCAGCCTGGACTGAGGGGGGGTTGTTTTAATATTTTAAATGTTTGTTAGTGGGTTTTAATGATTATTTGGTTGAACTTGGTTTAATTTCTTTTTAACTTTTGTAATTTGTATGGTTGTTTTTATGTGAACCGCCCTGAGTCCCTCAGGAGAGAGGGCGGCATATAAGACCAAATAATAAATAAATAAATAATAAATAAACCTGAAACTGTCTACTGTGGATCTTACCCCATTTCTAAGAGGTCCTTAAAGGGAGTGTGCATAAGTGCACCAGTATCCCTACTGTCCCTATCTCATTGTCCCCATTTATCTGTATTTACTTCTTTTGTTCATGTTTATGTTCATACCTATACTTGTTATCTTGTACATGTTTGACAGACAAACAAACAAATAAAAAGGGATCAATAAGTGAACAGGTCAGAGGTGGTATTCAGCAGGTTCTGACCAGTTCTGAGAACCGGTAGCAGAAATTTTGAGTACTTCGGAGAACCGGCAAATACTACCTTATGCCACCAGACTTGAAATTCCAGACCTAGAAAACCTAGAACTACGCTGCCTTCAGTCCAATCTAAGTATAGTATATTAAATTATACATGGCAATGTCCTACCTGTCAATGAATACTTGAGCTTCAACCATAACAATACAAGAGCACACAATAGATACAAACTCAAGGTAAACCGCACCAAACTTGATTGCAGGAAATACGACTTCAGCAACAGAGTGGTCAATGTCTGGAATACTCTACCTGACTCTGTGGTTTCTTCCCCAAACCCCAAAAACTTTAACCTTAGACTGTCTACTATTGATCTCACCCCTTTCCTAAGAGGTCTGTAGGGGGCGTGCATAAGTGCACCAACATGCCTACCGTCCCTGTCCTATTGTTTCTTTTTATTTTTCTTATATGTATCCATTTCATGTATTCATAACTATGTTTATACTTATACCTGTTATCTTGTAAGCAATTGACAAATAAATAAATAAATAAAAACAAATAAATACCTCTGACTGGTCCCACCCCCATCTATTCTCTGCCTCCTGAGTCCCAGCTGATCGGCTGGGTCTTCTTTTGTTGCCCTGCACAGGAGAACGGAGCTGGAAAGCAGGTCAGTGGGGTGGGGGAGGGAATGGGGATTTTGCAGTATCCTTCTCCTGCCATGCCCACCAAGCCACACCCACAGAACCAGTAGTAAAAATTTTTGAATCCCACCACTGGTAGAGGTGGAATCTTCTCCTAAATGGGTGTGTGTTTGTGTGTATGTGTGTCATTTCTCCCCCATTCCAATAATGTATTGACTGTAGAAGCATCTGCTATGGGTTTTTGGTCCTTAGATGGAGGCGCTTCCATCTCCTCTGAAGAGACCCCTTTCCCACTTCAGCGGGCGAGGTCCACACCCAAATCCCATGGCTGCAAGATTGCAGCCTTCCTTCACAACTTCTGACTTGTAAAGAGCAGTGTGCTTTTCCATATTAATGAGGATAAATTTAACTAGAACTTTAACTGCAGGCCTTTTTTAAACACACACTTTTGCTAAGACACACACACAGAGGCTTATACCCCCCCCCCATCATTTTCCAATTTGAAAAAGCTCTAGTTCTAGCTGCTCCATTTTAAGGACTTCGGTTAATTGGCACAACACGGCAGTCGTACAAGACACACACACAGAGGCTTATACCCCAACAATCATTACTCCAATTTGAAAAAGCTCTAGTTCTAGCTGCTCCATTTTAAGGACTTCGGTTAATTGGCACAAATTCCAGTCGTGGCATGGGACAGCCTCAGGTAGCAACAAAGCGGTACTTTTAAAAGGAAGCCACATTTAACAAGCTAATTGGCCAGTAATTATTGCTTGGTAGTTTCCAGGAAAGGAAGACACAGGGATAAGGCTTGGCAGGCTCTCATGACAAAAGGCCTCCGCGCCTCCCCCACTGATACTGTGTTGTCTTCAAGCTCCTGGAGCTGTGAGCTGGGGAAGGGAAGCGTCACAATATGACACAGTCTAAGGTGTGAACGCATTAACTTTGCAGAGCAACTTGTTATCGGGTGGGTGTCTGCAATATGACAGAAGGCAGGCCACCGTACAATGTTATGCTACGGTACAACTAGCAGAACTAGTGGGATGCAGCAGAGCAGACAGTGAAAAGATACAGTGAAGGCTGAAGGTAGATATATTGGTTAAGTTATTATCATTTAAAAAAAATCCTACTCTGTCTGCAAAGAGTTCAAAACAGGATGCTAGATTTCTCTCTTCCTGTACTTATATAACACTTCTAGCCTCATAGCAGCCTGTTGTTGGCTAGAGAGAAAGGAACCAGTAAGTCAGTGGTGGGATTCAACTTTTTTTTAACTACCGATTCTGTGGGCGTGGCTTGGTGGGCATGGCAGGGGAAGGATACTGCAAAATCTCCATTCCCTCCCCACTCCTGGCAGAAGGTTACTGCAAAATCCCCATTCCCTCCCCACCCCACTAACCTGCTTTCCAGTTCTGATCTCTTGTGCAGGGCAACAAAAGAAGACCCATCCAATCAGCTGGGGCTCAGGAGGCGGAGAATAGATGGGGGCGGGGCCAGTCAGAGGTGGTATTTGCCGGTTCTCCGAATTACTCAAAATTTCCACTACCGGTTCTCCAGAACTGGTCAGAACCTGCTGAATACCACCTGGGCAGTAAGTTCAATCACTTAGATCAGAGGTCTCCAACCTTGGCAACTTTAAGACTTGTGGACTTCAACTCCCAGAATTCCTCAGCTGGCTGAGGAATTCTGGGAGCTGAAGTCCACAAGTCTTAAAGTTGCCAAGGTTGGAGACCCCTGACTTAAATCACTTTCTCTGCAACAAGTTAGAATGTCTTCTAAAGTCACCCAAAGATTGTGGTACCAAAACGATAGTAACGAAGACAGACTTTCTTTTACTTCAGTGAAGGGTGGATGGATAATATTGCAAAAAACCTGTTGAATAACTTCTGTGAGTATTTAGGTTGAGTAGCCAGTTGAATCAAAACGCCCATGGTCAGCTCGAACACTGATCCAGATTCTCAATTTATTTATGTGGATTCTACAATCCAGATTCTCAATTTATTTAGCACAGGAAGACCAAACGTAAGGTTCTCAGCCTTATTACAAATTATATCTATGTGTATGTAAATCTCGCCCCCCCCCGGGCATATGCATTCACCCATCCTTCATTGAAGTCAGTCTGTGAGAATGTTGCCAACAATTCTGTTCAGAGTTTACTCCAGAAGAAGGAGGAAAAAAGGGTACATTTGGATGGAACGATGCAAGGGCTATTGCTCCACAGTGGAACATATTCTTTCATGTAGAAAGTTCTAATTTCAGCCGTTGCATTTTCAAGTAAGGGTTGGGGAGAAAAACAGTCTGAAATTCTGGAGAGTTGGTCCCTGTCAGTAAATACAAGATCGAGTTAATTGGACTAAAAGTCTGCCCTATAAGGCAGCGTCCTGTGTTTGTTTGCCTTTGAAAAGCCATTAAACAGCCAGATGGCACCCATTTTGATTAGAGGAACCACTAAGTGGATTGATCTTTTTAATCAAGCTCTGCACACTGACTGAACTCCAGATGACCATATCTGGAGACAGGTAGTTGGAACATGCAAGGCAAACCTTGCTCGGAAAGATCTCTATCAAGAAAAGTAGCACAAAAGTACAGTTCCACACAAAACGAAAAGAAGTTTAAATGCATTTGTAAGTGAGAATACAATGAGAGTAGACTTTGAATGTGTAATCTATGAGGAAGGAAATCATTTAACACAGTAACAGAATAACAGAGCTGAAAGGGATTTTGAAGGGATTTTGATCCAACCCTCTGCTGAAGCAGCAAATCCTATAAAAAATAAACTTGATACCAACTAATACCGATCCTCATCTGAAATCGGCACTCAACTAACAAGCCATTCCAGAGTTCTTACTTGCGACATAAACGACCAAGCTCAAATTATCCGACTTTGTCTATATTGTGAAAAAAAAAAAACCTAAAACCTCTTTAGAAGAGGCACTAATGCTGGGAAAGGGGAAGGAAAGATGAAAAGGATGACTAGCAAGAAGGTGGATTGGCTCAGTTAGAGTGGAGATGGAGGCACCATTGGAAGACCCAAAAGACAAGGTTGGGGACAGATTGTCACAGAGAAGATCTATCCATGTGGCCCCTAATAGCTGAACATGACTTGATGACATCTATGTAAAACTTAGTGATGGCCTTCATTGGGACATTTGTAAGACTAGTCATCAGCTTCCCCCTACAAGTGTCTAGCTATTATTTTGAAGACCGAATTCTGCCTTGGCAGTTGTATTCAGCAAGCACCCAAAAGCTTTCCCATGGTATTTTCAAAACTACGTGTCTCTGTTCCAAGGACATCTTCCAGGCCCTTGTAACAAAGTTGGAACAAAGTTGTGCACCTGCCTAGGCCTGGGTGGCAATGGAAAGTCAAATTGTTCCGGAATACCAATCTCCCTCTATCAATTTCTGACACAAAAACACAGCTGCATATAACTGTAGCAAGATCCCACATCCCAACATTCTGCTTTAGCTCCTAGAAAGTCACAGCTCCTCTCTAGACATCTGTTTGTTTCCCCTAAGACAACTTCATCTCTTCCTAGAGAACAGATAATAATTACATTCTGAAATGGTTGTCTCTCTATCTAGGATTCTCCCATGTTCAGATCTTGAAATAGGTGGGGTTGCTATGGCCCTCTGGATTGCCGAACATCTCCTAGTCGCTTCTGACTGCATGGTCAGTAGTGAGAAAACTGGAAACGAACACAGCATCATTGCATTCCTTCTTCAAAGAGTGCCAGTCTTGCTCATTTGATCTTTTTGATCAAACATACCCCTTTGTAGTGATCTGCTTTTTATTTGTCTCTGAACTCTTATTTCACTATGGATTAAGTTGACTTCTTTGCTACAGGACCTAGGACGGTGATGGCAAACCTAGTGGCACGCAGAGCCATTTCTGCCAGCACGCGAGCCGTCGCCCAGAACAGATCCACTGCGCATGCGAGTGTGCCTCCCACCAGCCAGCTGATTGTCGGGTATCTGCTGCACATGCGCGGGGGGCAGGGCGCACATGAGAGATACTTGTGCATGTGAAGGGGCGGCGGAATGTGTGCAGGGGTCTCACACACACCTGTACAGAGGCACACAATGTGCGGGGGGGTTGCGCGCACATGCACAGGGGGCAAGGGGGCACGCACACATTGCATTATGGGTGCAGGCATGCATGGGCGTGTACGCACGCACTTTCGGCACACGACGATGAAAAGGTTAGCCCTCACTGACCTAGAATTATTTCCATTTAAGGTGGAGTGTGGGGAATGTTACTTAGTTCTTGCAATTTCCACCTTTTCACCTTTGGCTATTTAGGAACTGTGGTGGTGCAGTATTGCAGGCTAATTCTGCTGACTTCCAGCAGTTCCATTCTTTCCAGCTCAAGGTTGACTCAAACTTCCATCTTTCTGAGGTCAGTACAATGAGGATCCAGATTGTTGGGGGCAATAGGCTGACACTGTAAACCGTTTAGAGAGGGCTGTAAAGTACTTTGAACTGGGATACAGGTATAAGTGTTATTGCTATTTAGCTGGTGTTGATGAGACTGGAGTGCAGCAATATCTAGCATGCTTTACAATGCTAGTGACGGATTGAGACCAACTGCAGTGTTGCTCTAAATCATGGGTGTCAAACTTGTGGTGTCACATCGTTGTCACGTGAGGTTTTGTGACGTTTTTTCACTCCATGGAGCTGGGGTGGGTATGACACATCCGGCCTGCGGGCTGCCAGTTTGACACCGCTGCTCTAAATCACCAATGATCTTCAGTGTTGCTCTGATTTTCCAGAAAGCATTCAGTCTGAGAGTTAGTCTGAAATCAGGCTGCAATTTGTAAATTCACACTTTTCAAAGCTGGGGGGAAAACCCCCTCAGAGTTGGTATCTGTTGCCAAACTTCTTTTAATTGGTTTTTCTTTCCACACACTTTTAGGCAGTTGTTTGATTTGCAGATGTTACTAGGTAAAATATTTCAGAAGATGGGGAGTGGCGATAATTCAGAGCTTGTGTTTTGTTCATTGAAGGTCCCAGATTCAAGCCTCAGTGTTTCTCAGAGAAGCTGGGAGAGGCCCCCTTTTAGAGAGAAATAAAAGGTAGCTGGCTACCAGCCAGTACAGAAAATACTGGTTGTAATGATGAACAGTGTGACTTCGTTCATTTTAGCCTCTGTCTGTGGGATAAACACTATCACCTCATCATTTTGGCCAGATAACATTGTTCTAACACATCTCAGAGGGCTAATGCAAAGGTTAAATGAGATAAACACACACACATACACACACACACACAGCCTGAATTCAAACCATTGGTAACATTATTGCTCCCTCCAAGGGGCAAAGCCTTTTGGAATGGGACCACACCAACATGGATAAGAAGTGAGTTAAGAGTCATTCTTATTTTGTTAAATGAGAAGAACTGAAATTCAATTAGTTTTCAGAAATTATAGTGGAAAGTGCCGATGAAAAAGAGGTGTTACTGTGGTTTGCGTAAACATGTTTATGAGTGGGGGAAATGTTCGCAGACACTGTACTCCAGGTCAAAACTGCAAACAAAATGTGTGCATCATATTCTGATCGCCCTGTATGCTCCCACAGACAGGGCCTCCTTGGGATACCGTCGGCTAGACATTGTCGGCTGGCGGTGCCCAGGGGTAGGGCCTTCTCTGTGGGGGCACCCACCCTGTGGAATCAACTCCCCGTGGACCTTCACTTGGCTCTGGATCTCCACTCCTTCCGCCGCGACTTAAAGACTTGGCTATTTCAGCAGGCCGGCCTGGCCTGAACCAAGAAGGGGTGGGGGGGTTCTGTCTTTTAAATTTTTTAATAATTTTAATAGTTTTAATCGTTTGTTCTAAATTGGGCTTGTATTGTTTAATCCTTTTTTAATTAATTTATTGTATTGTATTTTTTATTCTGTGAGCCACCCTGAGTCCTTGGGGAGAGAGGGCAGCATACAAGTCTAATTAAATAAATAAATAAATAAATAAAATATAAACTATAATATGACTTTAAAAAAAAGAATATCCCTTGCATAAATATAAGACAGAATAAATATAGGGAACAGAACGATGAAAAATTGAGGCAAAAAAAATGAACGAGTTTACAATTTTTTTTTAAAAAGCCCTGACATTTCTCCCATTTTCTACAATGAAAGAAGAGTGAATCATTTTCTTCATTATTTTCTCTAAACAAGTCCTTTCCCAAAATATTGCAATTAGTTGTTGCAAGCAGAAAAATTATAGGTCTCTTCCTTTTTACCATCCTTTCCCACCCCATCTCTTCTGCAAATAGCACCTCTGTGGATGTGTGTGTGTAGACAGAATGATTTGGATCAGAATGAAAATGTAGAGAAAATATTCTGTCCTAATTCTCTCAGTGCTGTGGCCCTGATCTAAATCAGCTCTGCCTGCTTTTAAGAAAAATACTCAAAAGTCACCAGGAGAATCTTATTAACTGCTCCTTCATAGTCACATCTGCTTTGTTCTGAAGCTTCTTGGAAAAAAAGGAGAAAGTACAGCTGTGAGACACCTATTTAGCCACCATCTTGCCAGCTGTTCTGTGCATTCTGTTGCCTGTGAAAACCGAGACCTGCCAATCAATCATTTGAACTCTTGGCTATGTGCTTCCCATTTGGTCCCCATTGCTGTTAAACAGTCTATTGCAGATTTCATAGGTGACCTGGCTTAATCTTGCATTTATTCCACGCAGCCTTCATTTCTGCTTAAGGAGACATAGTTAATTGTACAAAAGCTGGATTCAGGGTCAAGAACCTGTTCAGGTCTGAATTTTTGGCAGCATCTACATTCTCCAAAAGGTTTATTCCTGTTAGAAATGCTTCTCCCCTCTCAGAAAAGAGCACAAAATTTCAGCCTTTTCTACAATATACAACCTTAAAGATGTAACTTTTCTGGGGGAGGGGATTGAAGACTTTCAAGCCTGAGAGACATAAAGTAGATTGACACAATCCTCAACTCCATCAATAGCTTCCCTCTTTATTTTAAATCTGCACAACATCAAGGGATAGCTGTTCTTGATCTAGCCTTTGATCATGTTCTTGAGATCCAAACCTCAAAGACAGATGGCTGTTATTGAGAAGAGCAGCCCTTTGCCCATAATGTCTTACCTAATAGGACATTTCCAAGGCTTGTCATCTCGCCTCCATTGTATTAACTGCATTTTACAATGGGCACATCCAGTTGACTTTGGTAGAACTACAGAGCATCGACTCGCCTAGCAAGCAGAAAGAGAGAGTCTTTCTGAGAATGTAAACACTGGTGGTGGGGGGAACTTTAGACATCATCTACTCCATCCCACTGCTCAGCGCAAGAATGCACTACTACAGGATTCCTAACAGAGGACCATTCAGTCTCTATCTAAGCACAGTGAAGAAAGGTCCAGTACTTTCCAAGGCCACCTGTCCTTTTTAGGCAACATTTTAAATTCTTGTTAAATAGAATTCTTAATTTCCGTTATCTAGATCAAGGGTGTCAAACTTGTGGCCTATGGGCCAGATGCATCACACGCTGGCCACACTCACCCATTTTATCAAAGGGGGGGGGAAGTCATGATATATCACGTGACGCCACAAGTTTGACACCCCTGGTCTAGGTGCTTTGCAGAAGGTTGGTGGTAAATGCTGAGAACTTGCAGTACATTTCTGAAGGTGCCGTGCAGTTGTGCATCTAGCCAGTGTTTGAATTATATACTACTTGACAGGAAAGACAGGGGGACAAGGAGGGGGAGAGAAAGAGAGGGAGGGAGGGAGGGAGGGAGGGGGAGGGAGGGAGAGAGAGAGAGAGAGAGAGAGAGACTAAGACACTCCAATTCATATTGATCTGTAATTGGGTTTAAAGGAGAGCCAGCTTGGTCTTGGTCCAATGGTTAAGACAACAAGTTGGAAACCAGGAAAAACCATACATTTGAGTCTCACTTTAGGCACAAAGCCAGTTGGGTGGCCCTGAGCTAATTCCTTTTTCTCAACCCCAAGGAAGGAGGCAAAGGCAAAAACACTTCTGAAAAACCTTGCTTATGACCTCATTTCTACTGAGGTTGTTAAGCAAATCACTGAGGGTCATTAAGTAAAACATCGTGTGTGCCCGTGAATTGTGATTTTACTGCTGGCTTTCTTCACTGATTCCACTTGTCGAAAGCTGGCTGTGAAGCCCCCAAATATAGACCGGGGGTACTATAGCAGTTGTAAATTGAGGACCATTTGTATAATTAGTGTTTCAGTGCTATTGTAACTTTGAACAGTCACTAAACAGGGCAGTTGTTAAGTGAGGTCTACCTGTATAAACATTTTTAAAATGGGAATCTCAGAAATATATATATTTTTAAAGCTATACTTACACTATTTTGCATGCTGTGAAGGCTTAAAAAATAACACTGTGATTGTATTATTTAATCCAATCCCCTGGCTCATAACCAGTAAAAACAAACATAGCTCATCAGACACATAAAAAGAAAGAATACCGTAAAATAAAGCTTTTTCAGGAAGACAGTTTAGCAAGAATTAGCAAAACCGAATATGTCCAGGACTGGTCAAAAATTATGGCTAAGAGGGTTCCGTTGTCTTGGAAGGTCAAGAAGACTTATCACAAACTGTCTGATTATATAGCACATTGCATCTATTTTAATTGGGGGAAAATGGCTGCAGAAACCGAGTGACCAAGCAATGATTTTAGCCCATTCAAAAGTCCTGAATAATTTGAACATTTGCATACTCCTGTTTTGGTGTTGGGTGCCAGCAATTGCTTGGTCTCCAAATTCCTTTCTTCATTGTCTGAGTTTACCTTTTTCCCCCCCTCCTCCCCAGATTGCTGCCTTATTCTGGGGTGGGAGGTGGAGGGGGAAGAGTCAATTGGGGGATGATGAGCCAGTCATATCGAGACTCCCCATTGATTTCCTATTATGAAGTTCAGTAAGAAAAATGACATTATCTTGTTACAGAACCAAAGCTCTGATTTGTCGATTCCATTCGTGTCCTGGCTGGAATAGGAATTGATTTTGTAGACCGCACCGAATTACTCATTGGTGGGGTGAGAAGCGGCTGGGGAGGAAAGGAGATGGAAGGAGATAAGACTTCAGACCTTCAGTGACCTGGCAAAACATCAGCTTTAGCCGTGCTCTCTACTGTAGTAGGGCAAGACAAGATGAAGAATGAGAGAAGAGCAGAGAGGGTCATGTTTATAAGATCAGGTCTAGGCTACTTGGGAAGGAAGCGCTTGCTACATATTGCAGATTACATTTCAGAAGCATTGTTATGGTTCGGACTCTAAGGAAAATGAGTTACATTAAGTCAACCATGGATCTGTCTAATCCTGTGTTGCCCGCTCTGAGTGTCTGTGGCTCTCCAGTAATGTTCAACATCAGTTTTCCCCCAGGGAAACAGAAAATATGCTAGGGACTGGATCTGAGATCATGGAAGGTGTCTCTCCCGTGGAACAATAGAGAATCTCTGGTCCCATTTTTAAGGACCTTAGTTACAACAGTTCATTTAGTGACCATTCAAAGTTACAATGGCACTGAAAAAGTGACTTGTGACCATTTTTCACACTTAGAACCGTCGCAGCATCCCGTGGTCATGAGGGGCCAGGCAAGGAGAAGCACCCCTCGACGTGAATGATTTTAAGTTGGCCACACCCATCCAGTCATGTGACCACTCAGCCACACCTATCCAGCTGGTCATTAGGGCAGAGAACCGGTTGTTAAATTATTTGAATCCCACCACCGACCCTATGAATACCATACAGCAAGATAGGCATTCCCAATTGGGCGTCTTCCAATTATTCCTCACTTTTGCAATGTTTATCCTCTAGCTTTAGGCTTCTTTCATGATTTGTGGAATTATCACATGAATGGGGAGTCTGAAATACAGCATCTTGTAAGCAAGTGATATAATTGTCACTGACATGGCACTGAATTTACTAGGACATACATACATGATAAGTATATGTGGGATACCAGATTCATTTTATTTATTTATTTATTTATTTATTTATTTATTTAATTAGACTTGTATGTCTCTCTCCTAAGGACTCAGGGCAGCAACAATAAAACCCAATACAAATTACAATAAAAAAACATTAAACCAATATAAGCCTAATCAATCATTATAAAAATTTTTAAATTAAAACAAGTAAAACCAACCCACACCCCGAAGTCAGTCCAGACCGCCTGTTGAAACAACCAGGTCTTCAGGTCCCGCAGAAGGAGCGGAGATCAGGGGCCAAACGGAGATCCACGGGAGCTGATTCCATAGGGCTGGTGCTCCCACTGAAAAGGCCCTAGCCCTGGGGACCGCCAGCCGACAATGCCTAACTGACGGTACCCGCAAGGAGGCCCGCCTATGGGAGCGCACTGGGCGTTATACCTTCTATTCTCTTTGGTAGAACAAATTTCAAGATCACCCAGCATTCTTCTTCAAAATGGAAGCCAACTATCCTAACTACAACTATGAGCAATTAATAAAAATACATCATTCACTCCATTTTGAACCCCATCACTCTTTTCAAATGAAATACCAGCTATTCCTATAATGATGGGCCACTTTGTTTAGTTGTTTGATGATAGGGAGGTGGTTTATACCAAGCCAGAGCATCTAGCTCAATAATGTGTAAAGTTGTGAGTGTAGGACAAAGAGGAATAGGTCCTGTGCATGCAGGAGCTGCAATTTCCACAATCCACTGCCAGACAAGCTGGGGCTGATATGGGTGGGTTCAAAGCCTCTTGCTAGAAAATAGCAATAGCATTAACACTTATATACCACTTCATAATGCTTTATAGCCTTCTCTAAATGGTTAACAGAGTCAGCCTATTTCCCCCAAGAATCTGCATCCATCCTTGGAAGGATGATGGAAGGCTGAGTCAACCTTCAGCCAGTCAGGATCGAACTCTGGACTGTGGGCAGAATTACCTTGCTATTATTGCATTCTAACCACTGCATCACCATGGCTCTTCTCTTCAATTGCTCTCCGAGACCCTTCATGTGTATGCTTACCCATCACTCATTCAGATTATCATGCTTGACAAGCAGGGCTGATTTCTCATTTCTGGTTTGGAAAACCATTCTGAGAAAATTTGAAGATAGATCAGAATCACTAGACTTCAGCAAACTCTTAGGAAAAAAACCTGTGTGAATTGTCTTCTGTTAAAAGAAGGTACTTCAAGGTCACAGTTAACTTTTTCTAGATTGTGTGTGTGTGTATGTGTGTGTTGTATTTTCCAGATAGCAATATATATATATAACTTAAGGACAGCCAGGAAAGTTTTCACAAAGCAGTTGCTCTTGATGGGCACAGAGCCCTACAGCTTGCTCCAAACCATTTATCCCCCCACCCCCGCAGACAAATCAGGCCTGCTAGCCCTCACTTCTCTTAGTCCTCCCTGAATTTTCAAGTGAACAAACAGTAAAGTAAAGATACAAGGCAGGTAGCAGCCACACAAGATCTTAGCATGTTTCTTTTGTATTACATTTCACACAGAAGTGGCTGGACACTGATTTATTTGTGGCTGAATTATTCATAACCGTATGTATTGATCTACTCAGCACAGCTAAGGATAGAAGCTCTATGTATACATATGTGCACACAGCTATACATACAATGAGTCAAGGGCAGTGGTTCCAATTTTTTTACTACTGGTTCTCTGGGCGTGGCTTGGTGGGCATGGCATGGCTTGGTGGGCATGGCAGGGGAAGGATGCTGCAAAATCCCATTCCCTCTCCACCCCACCAACCTGCTTTCCATCTCCGTTCTCCTGTGCAGGGCAACCAAAGAAGACCCAGCAAATCAGCTGGGACCAGGAGGCAGAGAATAGATGGGGGCAGGTCCAGTCAGAGGTGGTATTTGCCGGTTCTCCAAACTACTCAAAATTTCCGCTACCAGTTCTCCAGAACTGGTCAGAACCTGCTGAATACTACCTCTAGTCAAGGGCCGTCTAGAGAGCATTACATCCCCTAAGAACAAAATGGGCACTCCTGCAATATATAAATAAGGAAAAGAAAGACATGACAGTGGCTTAAGGTTTACCCTTTATAAGGAATCTGGATCCTGCAGCTAAGTCTATTTGAAAGATATATTTACTTCAAGAGTGATTAATATGGTCTTTTAGTTTAAAAAACTAATTTCATGCACTGCTATAAAGCTTGACACACCCACATAGACCACTTCCTATATTTTTGAAGTGAATACATTTCTCAAGTCAGGTTTTGTTTGACTTCTTTGTCTCCAAATGTGTGGGAATGGGCTTCCTATTATTCCCGACCAGTATGCTCAATCAAAAAGGAGGGAGGTTATAGCTCAAAATAGTATATGGATTGTTTTTCAGAGGCATTCATTCCCTTCTAAACAAGCAATCCATTCCTGATATTTTTTCTAGGTCCTCCTGCACAATCTGGATGATTAAGAATGGAAAGGAATATATCTGAAGATTAAACATGTCTCAAAAGAAACAAGTCCAGGTAACTCAAGCTAAATGGCATCAGATTGGTGCAGAAATAAAGTTAGCAAAAACAAACAAACAAAAATGGGGTGGAGAGAATTCTTTCCTAATAGCTATGGCAATCAATCATGCTCTGGGCATCACCAAATCTCATCTAACTGTCTTTCAGAAATGTTTCTGGAATGTAATTGGTTACACAGTCTTTTTAAAATTGTGACAGTCAATGATTTATTGATTTGCATTTAGTCCCCACCCTTCCTCAAGAAGCTATTTTTGACAGCTATAAGTTGTTGTTTTTCTCTTGTATTTTATCCTCACATACCTTGCAGTAAGTTTCATGGATGGGAGATACCTTATCCAAGATATCTTCAATTGCAGGCCATCCATTTCATCATAGAGACCCTTATAATATACTAGAAAAAAGAGGGTGAAATTTAGAATCTGCATCAAGAACAGAATTATCTGTTTTCTGATGTACTTCCAGCTCTTGAACCCTAAGATGACATTTCTCCTAGAACTGGTTCAAGAAGGCTATCCCAGTATTACACATGACCAATTACTTTAACTGTTTTTTAATTATCAAAATTATGTTGGTGGAGATTGATGTATATGGAACCCAAATATTGAATCTGGTTCTGAAAGGTCAGGATGGTCTAGGAATGAAAAAAAATATTGCAGGAGAAATGATTGCAGCTGTGATTCACAATCTTGTTTTTTTTTCCCCAGCACCAAGGATAGCACCATATACTGTACTTGGCCACTGTTGCCTTCAAGGAGTTCATTTAAATGTTCATCTAGCCATGTAAAGTTGCATATAACTTTATATGCAACAACAGCTAGCAATCTGAAGCTAAAAGGAGTTTTAAAAGAATGCATAATTTGTATGCCGGTGGCAAGATTCCAGTTTCAAAACGTTGGTGCAAATTCTATCCACAAGCCCGCTTTGGAGTGTAATACTACTCTATTCATAATATCATGCTCTCTGCAATGAATAAATAACCCCCCAAAAAAACCCCCAACCCTCAAGACTTTCACATTTTTAGATAGTAGGCAACACTCAAAAAAATCAAAAGAGAGATCCAAGTCAATTCTAGAAAAGTCTATACATGCAGAATTATTTTACCTGCATGAAAACAATAACTCTGCCAAGTGTAGTTATTTGCAGATTTATTTCATAAATTTACAGGACTACAAAAGCAATGCAATTTTGATCTAAGAGTCTGATCCTGTTTAAGTATGATCCTAGGAATTTACTGTGAAGTTTTCTATATCTGAAGCATAAACAATGCCTGTTTCATGCAAGATATTACAACCTACTTAAAAAAAAAAGATTCTGCAACACAGAATGCTCCATAGAGGATGTTCCACATTTAAACTGAACATTTTATTTTAAAGCAATTTGAAAGGAAGTTTAAACTTTAAAGGAACCCTGATGGAATGTAGAATTCCAGAGGCCGGGGAGAGATAACTCAGTTATTAGGCAAGACCTTTAATTTCTTATGTTCCTCAACAGTTAGTTCACTCTCATTGCATACTGTCCATATATTTCCACATCCTTTCCCTTTATTACCTGGCACTTCCCAATCAGTTAAATGGTTTCTTTAAGAGATGAGTTGCATGATCAACATCATAGCATAACTAATCAAAAGAACATTGGAATTCTGAGAGGAAGAATTAGGTGTGGACCAAAATAGTTTTAAAAGGCACATTTCCTATTGGGAATCATTACAAAAGGAAGCAAAAATAAACTACTTTTCTATTGATGCTTTTATGCAAATTTCACAAAGTGACTACAGAAGTTGTGGGTGCTTCATCACTGGAGACTTTCAAGAAGAGACTGGACAGCCACTTGTCACTAACGCACAGAGTCTCCTGCTTGAGCAGAGGGGTTAGACTAGATGACCTACAAGGTCCCTTCCAACTCTGTTATTCTGTATTCTCTCCTTGAACCTCTGGGGCCTATCCAGCTTCCTAAGATGGTTGAGAACAGAAAATTATATAAGCTGAGATAAATATATGCACACTAGTTATATTATTTGGGAACACTTCTCATTATTTTTAATTTGTCCCTGTGCCTAGGCAGGAACTGGAGCCCGTGGCCCTTGCAAACAAAAGTGAGGTGTGAAGAATTAATTCTAACAGCACAGAGGTTTCTTTCTCCTTGGAAGCCACACTATCATTTGCAGGGCTAAGGAAATTATCACAATTGACTGTAAATAAAGAGGGGAGGGATGTGAGGATGAACGATGGGAAAGAATAAGAAGGAGGAAAGTTCATAAAATTTTCCAGTGTGAGGTTCAGAAGTCCCTCCCTCCCTGGTTTTCTTCTCCTTTGTTTCATGACATATAAAGACTGTCAAAATAAGTAATTAACAAAAGAGGAAAGGAGAGATTTCATTGCATGCCTATAATTGCTCACAGGAAGGGGAAAAATAAACTCTTTTCTGTCACTGCCAGGTCCCAGGCATCAGGGTGACATGAAGTTCCTTGTTTGGCAATAAGCACTTTCAGAAAATGCCTAATTGCTAATCCACATGAAGGTTGTCTGAAGGTTACTGTGGAATGAATCCCTGCTCGATGGCACTTTGTTGAGAAGAGGAATGAATTCTCTCTCATCCTCTCTGCTGTGCATTAATTTATATCTCGTGGTATCTTTTCAACCTGACCAGAAGCAAAAAGGAGGTACCAAAAAAATAAAAACCCACCACAAGCGGACAGACGAATGTTGGCACACAGCCTGTTTCATTGATTCATTCAGGGGTGGTGGGAATCCTACTATATGGATGGAAGGAAGATCCTGTATGAAAATTGGCTATTGATCCATTCAGATTGATATCATCTCCATGCCTTACCAAGGTCAAGCACCATCTAAACTTGCAATGCATGTCCTCTCTGTGCAGAAATCCACACCGGCACAATCCCATGTCACAAGTGTATTATCTTGTGATGTGCATTTATTGGCAAACAGGGTAGTGTGATGTGTTTGTGAATTACCACATCCTTTTTAGGCTACAGATTTTAGGCTACTGATTCTGAGTGCCCTGGGATCAATGTTTCTGATAACTGCCATGGTGTGTTGTGCCCTCTACCAACTCTTCTTCCTTTTGTCCTATATGCACAGAATCTGGGGACTGGCACTTCTTGTCACATAGGGGAAATGCAAATTATACAATGCACTTTTTCCTTCTCAAAAAGAAGTCAGAGACATTTCAAAGGCAAGATACAAGCTGCATCCCAACACTGCTTCTAATTGCTTCAACGCCAGCCGCCTTCCTTGCTTCTTGCTTAAGGAAGGCAAAAGGCAATTCCCAGCATTGCCAACTGAGAAGTTTTTCACTGCAGACAACTCACCATGGGACAAGATGCCAAGGGGAAAATTCAATGTGGGATAGATAGCTCAAGAGAGGGACAAGTAGAATTGCAGCCCACACCTCAGCCTCGAGGATTTCTAACTTGAGAAGGTTCAACCAGAGGCAAGACAAGGCCACTGCAATTTACTTGTCCCTCTCTTGAATTATCCTGCATTGAATTGTCCCATGGTGAGTTGTCCTGAGGTGAGTTGGCAGGGTAAGTTGTCCTACAAAGTTTGGCAAGCAAGTCAGTTGTGAATTGTCCTAGACCCAAACCAGGGCT
>CM019149.1:171185356-171243846 GCA_009733165.1 Naja naja
CACACACATACACACACACACACAGCCTGAATTCAAACCATTGGTAACATTATTGCCTCCCTCCAAGGGCAAAGCCTTTTGGAATGGGACCACACCAACATGATAAGAAGTGAGTTAAGAGTCATTCTTATTTTGTTAAATGAGAAGAACTGAAATTCAATTAGTTTTCAGAAATTATAGTGGAAAGTGCCGATGGAAAAGAGGTGTTACTGTGGTTTGCGTAAACATGTTTATGAGAGGGGAAATGTTGCAGACACTGTACTCAGGTCAAAACTGCAAACAAAATGTGTGCATCATATCTGATCGCCCTGTATGCTCCCACAGACAGGGCCTCCTTGGGATACCGTCGGCTAGACATTGTCGGCTGGCGGTGCCCAGGGGTAGGGCCTTCTCTGGGTGGGGCACCACCCTGTGGAATCAACTCCCGGGGACCTTCTTGGCTCTGGATCTCCACTCCTTCCGCCGCGACTTAAAGACTTGGCTATTTCAGCAGGCCGGCCTGGACTGGACCAAGAAGGGGGGGGTTCTGTTTTTAAATTTTTAATAATTTTAATAGTTTTAATCGTTTGTTCTAAATTGGGCTTGTATTGTTTATCCTTTTTAATTAATTTATTGTATTGTATTTTTATTCTGTGAGTTACCCTGAGTCCTTAGGGAGAGAGGGCAGCATACAAGTCTAATTAAATAAATAAATAAATAAATAAAATATAAAATATAATATGACTTTAAAAAAAAAGAATATCCCTTGCATAAATATAAGGACAGAATAAATAGGGAACAGAACGATGAAAATTGAGGCAAAAAAAAATGAACGAGTTTACAATTTTTTTTTTAAAAAGCCCTGAAATTTCTCCCATTTTCTACAATGAAAGAAGAGTGAATCATTTTCTTCATTATTTTCTAAACAAGTCCTTTCCCAAAATATTGCAATTAGTTGTTGCAAGCAGAAAAATTATAGGTCTCTTCCTTTTTACCATCCTTTCCCACCCATCTCTTCTGCAAATAGCACCTCTGTGGATGTGTGTGTGTAGACAGAATGATTTGGATCAGAATGAAAAATGTAGAGAAAATATTCGTCCTAATTCTCTCAGTGCTGTGGCCCTGATCTAAATCAGCTCTGCCTGCTTTAAGAAAAATATCAAAGTCACCAGGAGAATCTTATTAACTGCTCCTTCATAGTCACATCTGCTTTGTTCTGAAGCTTCTTGGAAAAAAGGAGAAAGTACAGCTGTGAGACACCTATTTAGCCACCATCTTGCCAGCTGTTCTGTGCATTCTGTTGCCTGTGAAAACCGAGACCTGCCAATCAATCATTTGAACTCTTGGCTATGTGCTTCTCATTTGGTCCCCGTTGCTGTTAAACAGTCTATTGCAGATTCATAGGTGACTGGCTTAATCTTGCATTTATTCCACGCAGCCTTCATTTCTGCTTAAGGAGACATAGTTAATTGTACAAAAGCTGGATTCAGGGTCAAGAACCTGTTCAGGTCTATTTTTGGCAGCATCTACATTCTCCAAAAGGTTTATTCCTGTTAGAAATGCTTCTCCCTCTCAGAAAAGAGCACAAAAATTTCAGCCTTTTTACAATATACAACCTTAAAGATGTAACTTTTCGGGGGAGGGATTGAAGACTTTCAAGCCTGAGAGACATAAAGTAGATTGACATAATCCTCAACTCCATCAATAGCTCCCCTTATTTTAAATGTGCACAACATCAAGGGATAGCTGTTCTTGATCTAGCCTTTGATCATGTTCTTGAGATCCAAACCTCAAAGACAGATGGCTGTTATTGAGAAGAGCAGCCCTTTGCCCATAATGTCTTACCTAATAGGACATTTCCAAGGCTTGTCATCTCACCTCCATTGTATTAACTGCATTTTACAATGGGCACATCCAGTTGACTTTGGTAGAACTACAGGGCATCGACTCGCCTAGCAAGCAGAAAGAGAGAGTCCTTCTGAGAATGTAAACACTGGTGGTGGGGGGAACTTTAGACATCATCTACTCCATCTCACTGCTCAGCGCAAGAATGCACTACTACAGGATTCCTAACAGAGGACCATTCAGTCTCTATCTAAGCACAGTGAAGAAAGGTCCAGTACTTTCCAAGGCCACCTGTCCTTTTAGGCAACATTTTAAATTCTTGTTAAATAGAATTCTTAATTTCCGTCATCTAGATCAAGGGTGTCAAACTTGTGGCCTACGGGCCAGATGCATCACGCTGGCCACACTCACCCATTTTATCAAAGGGAAGTCATGATATATCACGTGACGCCACAAGTTTGAACCCCTGGTCTAGGTGCTTGCAGAAGGTTGGTGGTAAATGCTGAGAACTTGCAGTACATTTCTGAAGGTGCGTGCGTTGTGCATCTAGCCAGTGTTTGAATTATATACTACTTGACAGGAAAGACAGGGGACAAGGAGGGGAGAGAAAGAGAGGGAGGGAGGGAGGGAGGGAGGGGAGGGAGGGAGAGAGAGAGAGAGAGAGAGAGACTAAGACACTCCAATTCCTATTGATCTGTAATTGGGTTTAAAGGAGAGCCAGCTTGGTCTTGGTCCAATGGTTAAGACAACAAGTTGGAAACCAGGAAAACCATACATTTGAGTCTCACTTTAGGCACAAAGCCAGTTGGGTGGCCCTGAGCTAATTCCTTTTTCTCAACCCCAAGGAAGGAGGCAAAGGCAAAAACACTTCTGAAAAACCTTGCTTATGACCTCATTTCTACTGAGGTTGTTAAGCAAATCACTGAGGGTCATAAGTAAAACATCGTGTGCCCGTGAATTGTGATTTTACTGCTGGCTTTCTTCACTGATTCCACTTGTCGAAAGCTGGCTGTGAAGCCCCCAAATATAGACCGGGGGTACTATAGCAGTTGTAAATTGAGGACCATTTGTATAATTAGTGTTTCAGTGCTATTGTAACTTTGAACAGTCACTAAACAGGGCAGTTGTTAAGGAGGTCTACCTGTATAAACATTTTTAAAATGGGAATCTCAGAAATATATATATTTTAAAGCTATACTTACACTATTTTGCATGCTGTGAAGGCTTAAAAAATAACACTGTGATTGTATTATTTAATCCAATCCCCTGGCTCATAACCAGTAAAAACAAACATAGCTCATCAGACACATAAAAGAAAGAATACCGTAAAATAAAGCTTTTTCAGGAAGACAGTTTAGCAAGAATTAGCAAAACCGAATATGTCCAGGACTGGTCAAAAATTATGGCTAAGAGGGTTCCGTTGTCTTGGAAGGTCAAGAAGACTTATCACAAACTGTCTGATTATATAGCACATTGCATCTATTTTAATTGGGGGAAAATGGCTGCAGAAACCGAGTGACCAAGCAATGATTTTAGCCCATTCAAAAGTCCTGAATAATTTGAACATTTGCATACTCCTGTTTTGGTGTTGGGTGCCAGCAATTGCTTGGTCTCCAAATTCCTTTCTTCATTGTCTGAGTTTACCTTTTTTTCCCCCCCTCCTCCCCAGATTGCTGCCTTATTCTGGGGTGGGAGGGGGAGGGGGAAGAGTCAATTGTGGGGGATGATGAGCCAGTCATATCGAGACTCCCCATTGATTTCCTATTATGAAGTTCAGTAAGAAAAATGACATTATCTTGTTATAGAACCAAAGCTCTGATTTGTCGCATTCCATTCGTGTCCTGGCTGGAATAGGAATTGATTTTGTAGACTCCGGTACCGAATTACTCATTGGTGGGGTGAGAAGCGGCTGGGGAGGAAAGGAGATGGAGAGGGTCAGAGAGGCTAACTGACTTCGTTTCGGGGATAATGGAGACCTAGAGTGACCCCTGGCAAAACATCAGCTCCAGGTGCTTAGCCGTAAGCTCTTGGTGCTCTCTACTTGTAGTAGGGGCAAGACAAGATGAAGAATGAGAGAAGAGCAGAGAGGGTCATGTTTATAAGATCAGGTCTAGGCTACTTGGGAAGGAAGCGCTTGCTACATATTGCAGATTACATTTCAGAAGCATTGTTATGGTTCGGACTCTAAGGAAAATGAGTTACATTAAGTCAACCATGGATCTGTCTAATCCTGTGTTGCCCGCTCTGAGTGTCTGTGGCTCTCCAGTAATGTTCAACATCAGTTTTCGCCCAGGGAAACAGAAAATATGCTAGGGACTGGATCTGAGATCATGGAAGGTGTCTCTCCCGTGGAACAATAGAGAATCTCTGGTCCCATTTTTAAGGACCTTAGTTACAACAGTTCATTTAGTGACCATTCAAAGTTACAATGGCACTGAAAAAAGTGACTTGTGACCATTTTTCACACTTAGAACCGTCGCAGCATCCCCGTGGTCATGAGGGGCCAGGCAAGGAGAAGCACCCCTCGACGTGAGTGATTTTAAGTTGGCCACACCCATCCAGTCATGTGACCACTCAGCCACACCTATCCAGCTGGTCATTAGGGCAGAGAACCGGTTGTTAAATTATTTGAATCCCACCACCGACCCTATGAATACCATACAGCAAGATAGGCATTCCCAATTGGGCATCTTCCAATTATTCCTCACCTTTGCAATGTTTATCCTCTAGCTTTAGGCTTCTTTCATGATTTGTGGAATTATCACATGAATGGGGAGTCTGAAATACAGCATCTTGTAAGCAAGTGATATAATTGTCACTGACATGGCACTGAATTTACTAGGACATACATACGTGATAAGTATACATGGGATACCAGATTCATGTTATTTATTTATTTATTTATTTATTTATTTATTTATTTTATTAGACTTGTATGCGCCTCTCTCCTAAGGACTCAGGGCAGAACAATAAAACCCAATACAAATTACAATAAAAAAACATTAAACCAATATAAGCCTAATCAATCATTATAAAAATTTTAAATTAAAACAAGTAAAAACCAACCCACACCCCCGAAGTCAGTCCAGACCGGCCTGTTGAAACAACCAGGTCTTCAGGTCCCGGCAGAAGGAGCGGAGATCAGGGGCCAAACGGAGATCCACGGGGAGCTGATTCCATAGGGCGGGTGCTCCCACTGAAAAGGCCCTAGCCCTGGGGACCGCCAGCCGACAATGCCTAACTGATGGTACCCCAAGGAGGCCCCGCCTATGGGAGCGTACTGGGCGTTATACCTTCTATTCTCTTTGGCAGAACAAATTTCAAGATCACCCAGCATTCTTCTTCAAAATTGGAAGCCAACTATCCTAACTACAACTATGAGCAATTAATAAAAATACATCATTCACTCCATTTTGAACCCCATCACTCTTTTCAAATGAAATACCAGCTATTCCTATAATGATGGGCCACTTTGTTTAGTTGTTTGATGATAGGGAGGTGGTTTATACCAAGCCAGAGCATCTAGCTCAATAATGTGTAAAGTTGTGAGTGTAGGACAAAGAGGAATAGGTCCTGTGCATGCAGGAGCTGCAATTTCCACAATCCACTGCCAGACAAGCTGGGGCTGATATGGGTGGGTTCAAAGCCTCTTGCTAGAAAATAGCAATAGCATTAACACTTATATACCACTTCATAATGCTTTATAGCCTTCTCTAAATGGTTAACAGAGTCAGCCTATTTCCCCCAAGAATCTGCATCCATCCTTGGAAGGATGATGGAAGGCTGAGTCAACCTTCAGCCAGTCAGGATCGAACTCTGGACTGTGGGCAGAATTACCTTGCTATTATTGCATTCTAACCACTGCATCACCATGGCTCTTCTCTTCAATTGCTCCCGAGACCCTTCATGTGTATGCTTACCCATCACTCATTCAGATTATCATGCTTGACAAGCAGGGCTGATTTCTCATTTCTGGTTTGGAAAACCATTCTGAGAAAATTTGAAGATAGATCAGAATCACTAGACTTCAGCAAACTCTTAGGAAAAAAAAACCTGTGTGAATTGTCTTCTGTTAAAAGAAGGTACTTCAAGGTCACAGTTAACTTTTTCTAGATTTGTGTGTGTGTATGTGTGTGTTGTATTTTCCAGATAGCAATATATATATAATAACTTAAGGACAGCCAGGAAAGTTTTCACAAAGCAGTTGCTCTTGATGGGCACAGAGCCCTACAGCTTGCTCCAAACCATTTATCCCCCCACCCCCGCAGACAAATCAGGCCTGCTAGCCCTCACTTCTCTTAGTCCTCCCTGAATTTTCAAGTGAACAAACAGTAAAGTAAAGATACAAGGCAGGTAGCAGCCACACAAGATCTTAGCATGTTTCTTTTGTATTACATTTCACACAGAAGTGGCTGGACACTGATTTATTTGTGGCTGAATTATTCATAATCGTATGTATTGATCTACTCAGCACAACTAAGGATAGAAGCTCTATGTATACATATGTGCACACAGCTATACATACAATGAGTCAAGGGCAGTGGTTCCAATTTTTTTACTACTGGTTCTCTGGGTGTGGCTTGGTGGGCATGGCATGGCTTGGTGGGCATGGCAGGGGAAGGATGCTGCAAAATCCCATTCCCTCCCCACCCCACTAACCTGCTTTCCATCTCCATTCTCCTGTGCAGGGCAACCAAAGAAGACCCAGCCAATCAGCTGGGACCGGGAGGCAGAGAATAGATGGGGGCGGGTCCAGTCAGAGGTGGTATTTGCCGGTTCTCCAAACTACTCAAAATTTCTGCTACCAGTTCTCCAGAACTGGTCAGAACCTGCTGAATACTACCTCTAGTCAAGGGCCGTCTAGAGAGCATTACATCCCCTAAGAACAAAATGGGCACTCCTGCAATATATAAATAAGGGAAAAGAAAGACATGACAGTGGCTTAAGGTTTACCCTTTATAAGGAATCTGGATCCCTGCAGCTAAGTCTATTTGAAAGATATATTTACTTCAAGAGTGATTAATATGGTCTTTTAGTTTAAAAAAAACTAATTTCATGCACTGCTATAAAGCTTGACACACCCACATAGACCACTTCCTATATTTTTTGAAGTGAATACAATTTCTCAAGTCAGGTTTTGTTTGACATTTACTTTGTCTCCAAATGTGTGGGAATGGGCTTCCTATTATTCCCGACCAGTATGCTCAATCAAAAAGGAGGGAGGTTATAGCTCAAAATAGTATATGGATTGTTTTTCAGAGGCGTTCATTCCCTTCTAAACAAGCAGTCCATTCCTGATATTTTTTCTAGGTCCTCCTGCACAATCTGGATGATTAAGAATGGAAAGGAATATATCTGAAGATTAAACATGTCTCAAAAGAAACAAGTCCAGGTAACTCAAGCTAAATGGCATCAGATTGGTGCAGAAATAAAGTTAGTAAAAACAAACAAACAAAAATGGGGTGGAGAGAATTCTTTCCTAATAGCTATAGCAATCAATCATGCTCTTGGCATCACCAAATCTCATCTAACTGTCTTTCAGAAATGTTTCTGGAATGTAATTGGTTACACAGTCTTTTTAAAAATTGTGACAGTCAATGATTTATTGATTTGCATTTAGTCCCCACCCTTCCTCAAGAAGCTATTTTTGACAGCTATAAGTTGTTGTTTTTCTCTTGTATTTTATCCTCACATACCTTGCAGTAAGTTTCATGGATGGGAGATACCTTATCCAAGATATCTTCAATTGCAGGCCATCCATTTCATCATAGAGACCCTTATAATGTACTAGAAAAAAGAGGGTGAAATTTAGAATCTGCATCAAGAACAGATTTATCTGTTTTCTGATGTACTTCCAGCTCTTGAACCCTAAGATGACATTTCTCCTAGAACTGGTTCAAGAAGGCTATCCCAGTATTACACATGACCAATTACTTTAACTGTTTTTTAATTATCAAAATTATGTTGGTGGAGATTGATGTATATGGAACCCAAATATTGAATCTGGTTCTGAAAGGTCAGGATGGTCCAGGAATGAAAAAAGATATTGCAGGAGAAATGATTGCAGCTGTGATTCACAATCTTGTTTTTTTTTTCCAGCACCAAGGATAGCACCACATACTGTACTTGGCCACTGTTGCCTTCAAGGAGTTCATTTAAATAAATGTTCATCTAGCCATGTAAAGTTGCATATAACTTTATATGCAACAACAGCTAGCAATCTGAAGCTAAAAGGAGTTTTAAAAGAATGCATAATTTGTATGCCGGTGGCAAGATTCCAGTTTCAAAACTTTGGTGCAAATTCTATCCACAAGCCCGCTTTGGAGTGTAATACTACTCTATTCATAATATCATGCTCTCTCTGCAATGAATAACTTCCCCCAAAAAAACCCCAACCCTCAAGACTTTCACATTTTTAGATAGTAGGCAACACTCAAAAAAATCAAAAGAGAGATCCAAGTCAATTCTAGAAAAGTCTATACATGCAGAATTATTTTACCTGCATGAAAACAATAACTTCTGCCAAGTGTAGTTATTTGCAGATTTATTTCATAAATTTACAGGACTACAAAAGCAATGCAATTTTGATCTAAGAGTCTGATCCTGTTTAAGTATGATCCTAGGAATTTACTGTGAAGTTTTCTATATCTGAAGCATAAACAATGCCTGTTTCATGCAAGATATTACAACCTACTTAAGAAAAAAAAAAGATTCTGCAACACAGAATGCTCCATAGAGGATGTTCCACATTTAAACTGAACATTTTATTTTAAAGCAATTTGAAAGGAAGTTTAAACTTTAAAGGAACCCTGATGGAATGTAGAATTCCAGAGGCCGGGGAGAGATAACTCAGTTATTAGGCAAGACCTTTAATTTCTTATGTTCCTCAACAGTTAGTTCACTCTCATTGCATACTGTCCATATATTTCCACATCCTTTCCCTTTATTACCTGGCATTTCCCAATCAGTTAAATGGTTTCTTTAAGAGATGAGTTGCATGATCAACATCATAGCATAACTAATCAAAAGAACATTGGAATTCTGAGAGGAAGAATTAGGTGTGGACCAAAATAGTTTTTAAAAGGCACATTTCCTATTGGGAATCATTACAAAAGGAAGCAAAAATAAAACTACTTTTCTATTGATGCTTTTATGCAAATTTCACAAAGTGACTACAGAAGTTGTGGGTGCTTCATCACTGGAGACTTTCAAGAAGAGACTGGACAGCCACTTGTCACTAACGCTACAGAGTCTCCTGCTTGAGCAGGGGTTAGACTAGATGACCTACAAGGTCCCTTCCAACTCTGTTATTCTGTATTCTCTCCTTGAACCTCTGGGGGGGGGGAATCCTCCTATCCAGCTTCCTATTGCTAAGATGGATTTAACTTCTTGAGAACAGAAAATTATATAAGCTGAGTCTATATAATAAGGTTGGTTATACTGGCTGGATGTACCATGTACACTAGTTATCATTATTTGGGAACACTTCTCATTATTTTTAATTTGTCCCCTGTGCCTAGGCAGGAACTGGAGCCCGTGGCCCTTGCAACAAAAGTGAGGTGTGAAGAATTAATTCTAACAGCACAGAGGTTTCTTTCTCCTTGGAAGCCACACTATCATTTGCAGGGCTAAGGAAATTATCACAATTGACTGTAAATAAAGAGGTGGGGGAGGGGATGTGAGGATGAACGATGGGAAAGAATAAGAAGGAGGAGAGTTCATAAAATTTTCCAGTGTGAGGTTCAGAAGTCCCTCCCTCCCCTGGTTTTTCTTCTCCTTTTGTTTCATGACATATAAAGACTGTCAAAATAAGTAATTAACAAAAGGGGAAAGGAGAGATTTCATTGCATGCCTATAATTGCTCACAGGAAGGGGAAAAAAAAATAAACTCTTTTCTGTCACTGCCAGGTCCCAGGCATCAGGGTGACATGAAGTTCCTTGTTTGGCAATAAGCACTTTCAGAAAATGCCTAATTGCTAATCCACATGAAGGTTGTCTGAAGGTTACTGTGGAATGAATCCCTGCTCCGGATGGCACTTTGTTGAGAAGAGGAATGAATTCTCTCTCATCCTCTCTGCTGTGCATTAATTTATATCTCGTGGTATCTTTTCAACCTGACCAGAAGCAAAAAGGGAGGTACCAAAAAAAAAATAAAAAAAACCCACCACAAGCGGACAGACGTAATGTTGGCACACAGCCTGTTTCATTGATTCATTCAGGGGGTGGTGGGAATCCTACTATATGGATGGAAGGAAGATCCTGTATGAAAATTGGCTATTGATCCATTCAGATTGATATCATCTCCATGCCTTACCAAGGTCAAGCACCATCTAAACTTGCAATGCATGTCCTCTCTGTGCAGAAATCCACACCGGCACAATCCCATGTCACAAGTGTATTATCTTGTGATGTGCATTTATTGGCAAACAGGGTAGTGTGATGTGTTTGTGAATTACCACATCCTTTTTAGGCTACAGATTTTAGGCTACTGATTCTCAGTGCCCTGGGATCAATGTTTCTGATAACTGCCATGGTGTGTTGTGCCCTCTACCAACTCTTCTTCCTTTTGTCCTATATGCACAGAATCTGGGGACTGGCACTTCTTGTCACATAGGGAAATGCAAATTATACAATGCACTTTTTCCTTCTCAAAAGAAGTCAGAGACATTTCAAAGGCAAGATACAAGCTGCATCCCAACACTGCTTCTAATTGCTTCACGCCAGCCACCTTCCTTGCTTCTTGCTTAAGGAAGGCAAAAGGCAATTCCCAGCATTGCCAACTGAGAAGTTTTTCACTGCAGACAACTCACCATGGGACAAGATGCCAAGGGGAAAATTCAATGTGGGATAGATAGCTCAAGAGAGGGACAAGTAGAATTGCAGCCCACACCTCAGCCTCGAGGATTTCTAACTTGAGAAGGTTCAAACCAGAGGCAAGACAAGGGCCACTGCAATTTACTTGTCCCTCTCTTGAATTATCCTGCATTGAATTGTCCCATGGTGAGTTGTCCTGAGGTGAGTTGGCAAGGGTAAGTTGTCCTACGACAAGTTGGCCGGGGCAAGTCAGTTGTGAATTGTCCTAGACCCTAAACCAGGGCTGTCAAACTCAATTTCATTGAGGGCCACATTAGGGTTGTTTGACCTTGGTGATCCGGGGTGGGCATGGTGAGGGTGGGTGTGGCCTGCTCGTGTCAGGGGAGCCTGTGGTGGCCCACATGCTCTGCCAGCGAAAACGAGATACTGACAGTGATGGGCTGCTGGATGGTCGCCAAGGTTCAGGCAAACCCCTAGCTGTGTTCTCTGGCTGGGCTCGCCCACCCACCCTTGTGCTATGCTTTCCCTAAATAACTAACATTTCCCCTGCCCAGACAAGTTCCGTGCTACCCTGCTGTACTCACCAGAGCTGCCTGAATTGATTAGCTGCCTGTTTGAAGCTGCATTGCAGCCCCAAAGCAACACATGCGCTCATGACCAGCAAACCCCTTGTCAACAAAAGTGCAGCCCACCTCTGGATACTGAACTCTGTTTTCATTTGGGATGGCCTGCTGTAACCCCCTGCCAGTGAAATGGGAGCTTGGGAGAGCTGTGCGTGGGCCTCGCAAGCTCTGTTTTCTGCAACCATTCAGTCTCCTGCAACCATCTGCCAGTGAAAACAGCATGGCCCTCACGTCACCCTCCCGAGCTCTGCTTCCGCTGGCAGAGGTCCTTCTCTGTTTCCAGGGTGGCCCCACGGGCCAGATCTAAGCATCCCATGGGCCACAGCTGGCCCATGGGCCTTGAGTTTGATATCCCTGCCCTACACCCTTTTAAGTGAGAGATGCACAGGAGCAAACTTAGCACATTCTGTAGGCAAAGTAAATATTTCATCATACGTTGCAGCCCATATTATAATTTTTATTTTATTTATTTATTAGATTTTTTTCTCCCCTTATTTTTATAAATAACTCGAGGCAACCAACATACCTAACGCTCCTTCCATCTCCTACTTTTCTCACAACAACAACATTGTCAGATGAGTTGGGCTGAGAGAGAGTAACCGGCCCAAAGTCACCCAGCCAGTTTGCATGACTAAGGCAGGACTAAACTTGCAGTTCCTTGGTTTCTAGGCTGGCACTTAACAACACTAAATTGATCCTTTCTATAACATTTCATTAAACAGGCTATAGAGAATCATTTTGGTTAAGGCATTGGGCTAGAAATTGGGAGACTATGTATTCTAATCCCATTTCACCACAAAACCAGCAAATGATGTCTACACAATGCTGGTTTATCTCTCGCGAAACTATGAACAACTTCAGAGGAGAGCCAAACCAGGAAATAGCAACAGGATTCCACAGCAAAATTCAATAAATAGAGTGGTACTGTTGAATTGTTTTGTGCATCAGAAAAATGGTGGTTGTGTTAACAGGTGCTGCAGAGTGTGTGCTTCCAAGATGGCTTCTAGGGCATGATTTTAGGCAAAAGGATAGAATAAAAGAATTTTAAAAAATGAAATAAGCACAGGGAAAAAACTATTCCACACACTTTTTTTAAAAAACAGATCATTAAAAATCTGACCATATGGAACAATGCTGACTTCAAGAGAGAGCTAGTTCATAAAAAGAAATTGAACACATACAATCAATCCAAGATTGTAGTCCAGGGGTCACGCTGTGTTTCCAGCTTCAAATTTTCATGCCTAACGAAGCTACATTTCTCCCTATAATGATAAATACAAATGCCTGAGTATGTAATTCAAAACTAGATTCACATTCTTCAGCATGGATTTTTGAAACCCATTATCAACAAACGTATGGGTAACAGGGCAAAGCAAGACCATATTATACAGTGTGTGGTTCCTTACTCATTTTACACTTCCATCATAAATGAAGTTGCCAACCAGCACTTTTTGAAAAGCCTACGAACATGAAATACATTTTTCATCAAGTACATCTTTAAGCTCGTATGCAGTATGCTCTAAAAAGTTTTAACCACTGATTTGTTAAGACTGAATATTCCAACTTTTTATTCCAGAATTCTTGAAAATAATGAATGTTCACCTCTATGTTACTCTATAATTATAAATAAAGGAATATTGTAGATTTAAAATTAACCCAAGACATATACTAACATTAACCAGATTCCGTTGCTCTCCATAAACCTGTCAAAAATCGCAGATATTTGAAGTCACCAGGAGAGAGGATTGATCTGTATGGGACTTCAAAGAAAAGAAAAAACAGCAGTACAGAGAACACAAATGAAGACTTCAATTCTACCTTGTTGAATTTCTGCTCAGAGTGCTGAAGTTTCTTTGGTATCATAAAAATGAAATCAGCTCCAATGTAGCTTTATATCTCTGATAGGTAGCTTAGGAGCAACCTTAGAATTTCACACAGCTACCAAACGCTGTGCCCAAGAATAAAGCATGCCAATACATCTACATCCTAATTCTGGAAACAACACTGCAACTAATACGTTGAGATAAGGATGATTTACCGGGCTGTTCTTTCATAATGAAATTTATCCCAGCCTCCCTGAAACTGTCTTATTCATACAAGTGCCGTGTTTGGAACACACACACATTAATTAGATACCATATTCTCTTAGAAGACTTCGTGTATTGTAGAGAGGGAAAATTGGTGGTCTAAAAATAAAAAATAAAAAAACCAAAGCCAACAGCATTCTAAGCATACATATCTTTTGTGCCGTTCTCTTTTGAGAGAGGCACTGTTGTGCAAAGCTCAGAAAAAAGAATGAGTAGCAAACCCAAGAAAATCAAAGGCATGAAATAAGAGGAAAGAAAATCTTGTTTATGCCTGGCCATTTGCTATACGCCTGCATTGTAAGCTGATTATTATTATTTATTTATTATTATTTATTTTTATTTATTTATTTGACTTGTATGCCACTGCCTCTCTGAAAGGACTCGGGGTGGCTCACAACTAAAAACAAACAATAAGTTAATTACTTAAAACACTATTAAACAATTACAAGCCAATTGATCTAAAACCCTGATACAGTTACTAAATTTAAAAATTTAAAACCACCACCCCCAAGAGGTCAGCACAGCCCGGCCTGTTCAAATAGCCATGTTTTCAAATTGTGATAGAAGGTGCGAAGGTCAGGGGCCAAACAGAGTCCCAAGGATAATTGGTTCCATAAGGTGGGAACTGCCACAGAATAGGGCCTTCCCCGGGGCACCGCCAGATGGCACTGGCTCGCAGACGGCACCCTGAGGAGCCCTTGCCTGTGTGCTCGTACAGGGCGGTTGGCACTCGATGCGGGCAGGAGACGCTCCTGTAAGTATCCCGGACCCATGCCTTGCAGGACTTTGAATGTTAACACCAAAACCTTGAATCTCACCCGGAGGGCAACTGGTAGCCAATGTGGGTCGCGCAGGAGGGGTGTAACATGGGAGTACCGGGAAACTCCCATCACAACCCGCGCGGCCGCATTCTGCACCAGCTGGAGCCTCCGGATGGTACGCAAGGGCAGTCCTAAATAGAGAGCGTTGCAGTAGTCAAGTCGAGAGGTAACAAGTGCATGAGTGACCGTGCACAGGGCATCTTGGTCCAGATATGGGCGTAATTGAGAACCAGCCGGACCTGGGCAAAGGCCCCCCTGGCGATGGCTCCCACCTGTTCCTCCAACCTGAGCCGCGAGTCCAGGAGGACCCCCAGGTTCTGTGCCCTATCCACGGGGGGCAACACCTCTCCCGCCATGACCAAAGGTGGAATCTCTTGACTGGACCGAGATGTCGGTATGCACAATCACTCCGTCTTGGCCGGATTGAGTCGAAGCATGTTCCTGTCCATCCAGATCCGTACCGCATCCAGACAACGGGATATCACGGAGAGGGCATCACTGATGTGGTTTGGGGTGGAGATGTACAACTGCATATCATCAGCATACTGATGATACTTCACCCCAAAACCACAGATGATCTCACCCAATGGCTTCATATAGATGTTTAACAAGAGGGGCGAGAGGACCGACCCCTGGGGGACCCCACAAGTGAGAGCCCTCAGAGTCGACCTCTGCCCCACAGCCAACACCGATTGCGAGCACCCCGAGAGGTAGGAGGAGAACCACTGCAAAACAGTGCCCCCCACTCCCAACCCCTCGAGACGCCGCAACAGGATACCATGGTCGATGGTATCAAAAGCCGCTGAGAGATCTAACAGGACCAGGACAGAGGAGAACCCCCTGTCCCACGCCCTCCAGAGATCATCAACCAATGTGACCAATGCCATCTCCATGCTAAACCTGGGTTGGAAGCCCAATTGGTACGGATCCAGGCAGTCCCCTTCCTCCAGGAAAAGCAGAAACTGCTGAGCCACCACACTCTCAACAACCTTCGCCAAAAAACGAAGGTTGGAGATTGGACAAAAGTTGTTTAATATGGCTGGGTCCAGGGCAGGCTTCTTCAGGAGGGGTCTCACCACCGCCTCTTTCAAGGTGGTGGGGAAAGAGCCCTCCCTTAATGAAGCATTGACCACTGCCTGGAGCCAGCCACACGTGACCTCCCTGGAGGCATATACCAACCAGGAAGGGCACGGGTCCAACAAACATGTGGTGGAGCTCAGCCGTTGCATAATCCTGTCCACTTCATCCTCAGAAACAGGATCAAACTCAGCCCAGATCACATTGGCCAGACTACTTGCACCTTCAACATCAGACCACTGCAAATTAGAGCTTAACCCCTCCTGGATTCAAGCGATCTTATCCAACAGATATTGACCAAATTCCTCAGCCCTACCCTGCAGTGGGTCCACCGCCCCCCCCCAGATGTAGGAGGGAGGGAGTGACCCTAAACAGGGTGGCCTGACGGTTATCTGCGGATGCTATGAGAGCAGAGAAATAAGCCCTTCTCGCCACTCCCACAGCTACCAGGTAAGTCCTAATATAGGCTCTTAACTGGGCTCGGTTGGAACCAGAACAGGTCGACCTCCACCTGCTCTCTAGACCCCTCCTATGATGCTTCATCTCCCGGAGCTCCTTGGTATACCAGGGAGCCAACCGGGATCTGCGTCAAGTGAGGGGATGCATGGGGACAACTCTGTCGAGAGCCCCCACAGCAGCCTGTTGCCCGGTGGCTGCCAGGACCTCGGCAGAGCTGTGGGTAAGGGATGTACAAAGAAACCCCAGTTCTGCCTGGAACCTCTCAGGGTCCATCAAGCATCTGGGGCGGAACCATCTAGGTGGCTCCTCATCCCAGCAGTGTGGGGCAGCTTGTCGGAAGACCAGCCATAGGAGATAATGATCTGACCATGGAACGGGATGGGCAGTGAAATTACCACCCCCCAGATCATTATGCCACTGTTTCGAGACAAAAACCAGGTCGAGCTTGTTACCCCCCTCATGAGTTGGGCCTTGGATCACCTGGGTCAGGCCCATGACCGCCATGGAGGCCATGAATTCCTGGGCCAAACCCGACACCACCCCCAGAGAGGGCAAGTTGAAATCACCCAGGACCATAAGGCCTGGGAACTCCACCGCCACCTCCGAGAGGGCGTCGAGAAGCCCAGGCAGGGCAGCTGCCACACAGCTGGGGGAAAGGTATATGAGCAGCAAGCCCACCTGACTCCCGGGCCCGCACCTCAAGAGGAGGGCCTCACACCCGCCTATCTCCGGAACAGTGACCTCCCTTGGAATCAGGGTCTCCTGAATAACGACAGCCACCCCCCACCCCTCCCCTGGGCTTGTGACTGGTGCAACACCTGAAAACTTGGGGGGCATAAATCAACCAGAGGGACTCCGCCCTCTGGTCCCAACCAGGTCTTGGTGATACAAGCCAGGTCCGCGGCCTCCTCCTCAATCACCTCACAGAGGAGGGATGCCTTATTAACCATGGACCTGGCATTAAAGTACACCAGTCGGAGCCCAGGGGTCCTAGATCCCGAATCCCCAGGGAATTGGGAAGAGGCAGGGGGGTCGGAGTGCACCACTGCTCGAAGACAGCGGGGGCGTGCTCCCCTTACATGATATGGCCCCATGCCTCATCATCTCCTGCTGAACCCAACCACCCTGGAGATCGCTGCTGCTGCCTCCCTCCCTGGGGCCCTGCAGGCCCCCTCCCCCCCCCCCCACCACGATCCTGCACTGAGCTGCGCTGTACTCCCTCATTAGAACAACCCACCCCTCTCCCTAGCTCCTTTAAAAAACAGTCTAAAAATTTAACCAATGAGGCCCTGGAACCCCTCTTTCTACCCCTCCCAGGACCCCAAACCCTACCCATGCCATGCCATCTCTCAGGATTCCACAATCTGTCCTCAACATAGGCCAGAGAAAGTCTGGCAGGCCAAGCCCAGGAGAGAGGGGACTCCCTTAAGGCCTGCAAGTCCGTTGTCGAATAAGTCCAAATAATATATAGATATAAACATATAGGGGGGAGTGGTCAGTAGATGGAAAAAGAAAAGTGTCCAGATGTTAAAAGATGTTATAGCACATTTGAGCCAAATTTAGCTAATTTGTGCATATTGTGGTTGTCTGCATTACATAGTTAGTGCATTGTTTCCCTGGTATTGGAGGAAAACAAAGAATTAGCTAGCTTAGTCATGGGGATTCCTGCTCAGTCTGACCTGAAACATAGCCAACGGTTTGTCCATATGCTTTGGAGCAGGACTAAGATCTGCAATGTTTTAGAAGACCGTTCTTCAGAAATCCTTCCCAGTGGCCATGTTGGCTGGGCTGACCAGAACTGAAGTTTAATATTTTTGGCAGCTACAGTGTATTTATTTATATACTATAGCTGTATATCTTTGCATCTGAGTCTCTCTTTCAAGCCCTCAAGATAATACATCTTTAAAAAGAAATGGTGGATTTGGGAAGGTGTTGTATAACTCAATCCCTAAATCATGGCTTTATATGACACTTTTTTGACACTGGGGGTCACACGCACCATGACTTGAAGTAGAATGTAGTTCCATTGAAGGCAAGATCAAGCAAATTTGACCCTTTCCCCCCCCCCTTTTAATTAACGGTTGTTCTTCTTAGCATTTGTCCCATTTTGTTACAGGGTCCACATATCTTGTACTACTCTCACTTTGCTGTTGCAAAAAAAATGGGAAGGGTTTTGTTTTTCAGCTGGCTTTTTGCAGACCTTAATGCTGATTAGGACTTTGAGAACTCAAAGTAAACCTAAAACATATCCAGTCAGCTTCATTGCTTAAGGGAGGAGGGCTATAATCTGTTCTCTTAAGGTTTAAAATTCTACCTGATTCAAAAGAAAGAGATGGCCTCACATTCCCTAACTTTAAATTATATTACTATGCTGCCTACCATGGATAACAGAATGGATAAAATCCCCAAATGATAGAATGTCAGTCATAGAAGCAGCTGGCTTAGCCAACAGACCAGAGGTGGTATTCAGCAGATTCTGACCAGTTCTGGAGAACCAGTAGCGGAAATTTTGAGTAGTTCAGAGAACTGGCAAATGCCACCTCGGACTGGAGATTTTACAGTATCCTTCCCCTGCCATGACCACCAAGCCACACCCACAGAACCGGTAGTGAAAAAAATTTGAACCCCACCACTGATGCAGACTCATGGAATACAATCAGGAAACAAGAGAAGAATGGGAAATGAACATTATAAGACATTTTAAGTTTGCTAAAAAATATGAAATCTTTTGTGTGTAAAACTGGTGAAGCTAATGGCAACTTCACCATTAGCTTTACCGTCCAAATACCTTTTTCTATAGGACCGACTATTACAAGAAATATTTAATCACAATATATGTCAATATAATGCCTTTAAGGCTCAGAAACAGGCAAAAGACACAGTAATGACTGCTTAAGGAAAACAGGACTGTACCATGGCTGATAATTTATCATTTTAGTTACCATCAATTTATCCAACTCTTTACAAAATCCTGAAAGAATTTAAAATGGTCTGAAGAAAAAAGGAGGACTTTGAGAAAATTTATGCAGCCTGAAACACTTATACAGAATGAAACTCACTGGTTAGGATGCACATAAAACATAAAGTGTTATTGAAGTATGACATGGAGATGGAACAAATAAAAAGCTGTATGATAAAGGGGATGTAAAACCTCAAAGAAATAATCACTGGACAACTATGGAAGAGCTATGGAGGTGGGGAGAAATCAATAAAATGTATTCCAAGTGATAGTTTTATAGATGGTATATAACTTCATCCATAAATAGACAAACTGTAATAACAATTATAAGAAATGTCATAAAAAAGAAGGAACATGTATGGCGATTGTATAAAAAATATTGGAAAGGAATACACTGAAATATTCTGAATATCTGAAAATAAAATTTGAATTAAAGCCACAAATTATTTTTGTAAAGTATAATCCCAGGACACATAAATGAAAAATATCACAATTTACTAAGATATATATTGACAGTTGCAAGGACAAATCTGGCATAACTTTGGAAAAGAAGAGCTTGCTAAGAATATCGTATTAGGAGACCAAAACTGGAAAATACACAATAATGGTAAAATTGACAGAATATATCCATAATATAAGCTTAATCAAATTTAAGCAAAAATGACTCAACCCATTACACAGTAATTTTATGAAGAAAATTATGAGACCAATCAAAAACAATAAACAAAAATATGTAAATAAATGCTAGGAAAACATTATAAATATATAAGTTGTGGTTAGTAGTTGAGGAAGTAAATGGAAGGGAAGGAGAAAATCTGTTACTAGAAATGTTTCTCATAATATTTTTATTTATGCTTAATAGTTGTTGGATAGTAAAAGTGATGTTATTCAGCTCTTATTATCCAATGTAGAATGGCTTAGGGCCGGGGTACTTGTGGGAACTTCTCCTGCCAGCATCGAATACCAATCGCCCGGTGCGCGCCCACAGACAGGCCTCCTTGGGGTACCGTCAGCTAGACAATGTCGGCTGGCAGTCCCTAGGGGGAGGGCCTTCTCTGTGGGGGTGCCCACTTTGTGGAACCAGCTTCCCCTGGAGCTGTGACTGGCCCTCGACCTTCGCTCCTTTTGCCGCGGCCTAAAGACTTGGTTATTCAAACAGGCTGGCCTGGACTGAGTGGGGTTTGTTTTAATATTTTAAATGTTTGTTAATGGGTTTTAATGATTATTTGGTCAAATTTGGTTTAATTCTTTTTTAACTTTTGTAATTTGTATGGTTGTTTTTATGTGAGCCGCCCTGAGTCCCTCGGGAGACAGGGCGGCATATAAGACCAAATAATAAATAAATAAATAAAAATACATTTTTTTTCTTTTTCTAAAAAAAAGAACATGGATTTTCCTGCTCCTAGTAAGTACTTTAACTTTTACACCATCAGGGCTCCCATTTAATTGCAGATCTTTATTTATATAGAACAAGATCATTTCCAATGTGCATAATAAGTTGCCTCTTCAGTCATGTACAAAAAATATACACAGAATTTATCTAACATTTTTGGACTGACCTGATGATGGCTATACTTAGAACCGCACATGAGCCTTAAGAGTTTGCTCTTTTGAAATATGTGCAGGTTTTGTTCTGTGGCTGTTTCAAGGAGGAGAAGGAGGAGGAGGAGGAGGAGGATCTGGTCAAAATATTCCAGGAAGCATACAGAATTAAAACATCATTAAAAATATAAATACATGACCATGGGAGCTTCCTGTTTCAACCCTGATCCTTGTGGATAGATAGTTGTGAATGGAGTTGAATTGTCATTTTTGGTTGATTGCTTTTGAAAATCACTTCAGATGAGGCTGGTGCATTTAGTGCACTTTAAAGACACCAAGCATACAGACAATATCAACCTTGCATATAGAATATAGAATTAGCCCATTCATTTATTCATTCTACTCAGTCATGGAGGCGACTATAAACAGTTTATAGATTACAATTACAAACCAGATGATGACGATCAAGATAAACAAACCATAAGCAATAATAATATAATAAAATAATAGGGTATTATAGCACCTTGGGGAAAAATAACAAAGCAAATCCCTATCATAATCATAAGGCAAACGATTTATAGGCGGATGAGACTAACTGAAGATGTACCACCTGCATAAAAGTAGCTTCAGGATAAAGAAGTTTGAAAGAATAAGCAATTGTAAAGTGCTGTGGCATAACACAATAGAAGAAGCTTGTAGAAAGTGTGTGTGAACTCTAATGTATCTGCCTAAGTTCTTTTTATAATGTTTTATGAAGCACAGAAGGAAAAAATAATGTGGAAATTGCATAAAAGATCCAGTCGTGTATTTAGAACCAACTGCCCATGACTTTATCGTGAAATTGTTATGGGCTGTTAGAATTTTCCCACAAAATGCCCTGTAGTTATGGTGCTTGACAATCTCAGCCTCATGGAATTTCATCACAATTAAATGGATAAACACAACAGGGATAAAAATCAATATGGCAACCTCTCCAGGGCCCACTGATTCTAGATTTGGGACCCTGTCCTACCCTGACAGCAAATACCAACTTCATAAAAGAGTCAGAAATTACACAAATTCCTCTTCAAATGACCCACTTAGAGAACAGGTAGGGAAACGATACCAAACGTATCCGTATCTGTTAAAAACAGAAATAGCAAAACCTTGGAACTCTTTGAATGCTCAACAGAGTGAGGACTGATATGTGTGAGAAGGTGAGAACTAAGTGAAATTTACATATTCAGTTGGAAGGAGAGGTGAAAGCAAGTGCAAGTGTCTGTCTGATTTGTCAGCAGATGGTTTCAAATTCAATCCATGGCATCTGCAGCTAAAATGATCAGGAGACTGGCGATGGGGGAAAAAACAAAAATTTGAAATTTGACTTCTGTTTGAAATCATGGCAGAGTTATTCTTGATTATACAAGATGGATAAATGGCCAGCCTGTATAAAATACAGTTCTCTATACATAGCAACAGCAATAGCACTTAGATTTATATACCACTTTACAGTGCTTTATAGCCCACTCTAAGCAGTTTACAGTCAGCATATTGCCTCCAATGATCTGGGTCCTCATTTTACTGACCTCGGAAGGATGGAAGGCGGAGTCAACCTTGAGCCTGGTGAGATTCGAACTGCCAAATTGCAGGCAGCCAGCAGTCAGCAGAAGTAGCCTGCAGTACTGCACTCTAACCACTGTGCCACCGTACCTCACCCTGTAGTTATCCTTTATGACTGCCTTTTTTGGAGGCATGGGGAGAGATAAAGAAGAGATAACCCTGTGAGAAGGAATTTGTTGGTGCTTAAAATATGGCTTTCTCCCCTACAGAGATATTTGGAAGAATAAACGTGCCTCTGGATTTCTGTGGAAGGAAATGCACTGAAAATGATGGGAAGAAGGAGGTAGTAGCACCCTTTTCCACTTCAGTTCCCTATCTCCCAGAGCTATTTCTCATGCATAAAGCAGATATCAGGATTTCAAAATCCTGGCATTTGTATCTACAGCATCTGGTTTGGCCCTTGGAGAAAGCAATAGAAGAAAAGGCAATGTTTAATTACAGAGGGCCAATTACTGAAATAATCATTTTGGGGGAACAATGCAATGTGGTAGTCTTGCTTCCTTGTGATTTGCATCACGTTATGTCAGGCTTGTGATACTAATGCACTTGTATTATTTATATTTAGAATAGTGTAAAAGCAAATTAGTTTTATTGTTTTATTTATATTTAGAATAGTATACAAGCAAATTAGTTTTATTGTTTTATTTATATTTAGAATAGTGTAAAAGCAAATTAGTTCTATAGCAAGCCATTCATGAACAGTAGGAAATGAAGTGCTGTTAACTCAGATTGCAAGGGGAAACAAGGGAAACACCAATTTTCCATTGTATTCTGTTCCTTTCTTGAATAAATTTATGCATCACTGAAGCAGCTATTTTACTACTTCACTTCTCTAACATTGTGTTTTGTTGGTTGGTTGGTTATTTTTTAATTTGTATGCTATTCAATATCAATAATTCAAGCAATTTGCTAATGAACTCTTAGTAGACTTGGAAGTTGTGATTCAACAGATCTGGAAGCTACTTCACTGAGAGAAAAGATCCTCGAGATCATGGTTTACCAACCGTGGGAACTTTAAGACATGGGGACACAGAGTAATCAAATTGGAAGAGACATTGGGGATCTTTTAATTCAACCCCCTGCTCAAGCAGAGTTTCAAAATTCTTCCAGAATTCCCCAGCCAGACTGACTACCTGAGGAATTCTGAGAGTTGGTCCATGGGTAGCTAAGGTTGGAAAGTCTGATCTAGATCTATAGAATATTTTTTTTCCATTCAATGTCCCTGAAAGTCCTAGTCTATGCTGAGAACTCAGTATAGAAAGCCAAGATGAAACTATTGTTGGGGCAGTGGGAGGCAGATGGAAAGATGGAAATAAATCACAAGCCCACATTGTGCCATTTTTCCAATCTTAGCTAAATGATGCCTCCACTGGCTTCTTTTAAAAAGTAACTTTCATGATCAACCCAGAAGGCAAAAACAAGGACACCACCAAGGACATAAATTATTTTGCTTGCGGGAAAGGTTACTAGCCCTGGTCAGACCTGAGACATGCCAGTCTCAGGAAGTGATGTACTTCACTTCTGATTTCTTCTGTGTGCTTCAGAAGAACTCTGAATCAACAGGAAGATTATTGACAACTTCCCAAACTGAAAGTTGGGCTCAATGGACACGGATGTTGGGTGATTTTTGAGACTGAGGGAAGTGAGGAAGTGAGAGAGAGAAATTGGTAGCATAAAATAATGGGGGAAATAAGAGAAAGGGAACGTAGTCTCCTAGAAGAGGACATGGTAGTCTCCAGATTGTGGGGTTCCAGTCACAAGAGAAGGGTAGGCATCCAAATATAGAAAAATAAAAAGTGGCGGAGTTAAGAATAACTGCAGTGCAACAATTTCATCAACAAACTCAAACTCCCCAGAGAAAGATTCTTGCTCTGTTGGTTTCTCTATCTGTAGGAAGTGCTTAAAGTAAGGAATTGCTCAAGAGTATGATGTCCCCAAATCCACCTTTGATGAGTGTGTGCTATTATATCTTGCCACTTTTCATGGAATAGAAGCCTGGACAACGATCCAGAACAATAGCATTCCTGTCAGAAGCCTTGAAGTGTGGAGTTCAGAAGATACCCAAAAATATAATGGGTTGAAAATGTCCTTCAGCGAAAGGACAACAGTGGCAAAATTGTGAACAACAAGAAGAACATTATCTGGAAAATTTATGACATGTGATATGCAATGAAAAATACCAACTTCCTCCATTAATTATATGAAGAAAATATATGTATTATTTAATCTATATTAGTAAATGCAGCACTGAGGGATGCCATATATCCTGGTTGAAAAATCTATGTATGTGGTTTGGTAAAAATAACCAGCTTGTTTCAGACTGTAGCAGCAATATGCTAATAGATTGATGCATGCCAACCTTGAATAAGAGAAGATGCTAGAAGAGGAAGTAGCCCACTTGCCTTCTGAGATGGCCCAGTCCATTCTACCACCTCTGAACTCTTAACAAACTAACAGAGTTGGAAGGGATCTTCTTGTCCAACCTCCTGCTCAAGCAGGAAACCCTAAAACATTTCAGGCAAATTGTTGTCCAATCTCTTCTTAAATGCTTCCAGTATTGTAGCATCCAACACTTCTGGACGCAAGTTGTTCCACTGATTGATTGTTCTAGCTATCAGGAAATTTCCCCTTAGTTCTAAGTTGCTTCTCTGTTTGATTAGTTTCCATATCACCTTATCACCTCATTCTGTTTCCTGTAGATCCCAGTTTGACTTCATGTAAAAACACCGTGTACTTTTGAGTTCTCCTAGAGCGATTGTTCCTTGTTTAATACAGTAGATTGTCCTAGAGTGCTCCTGTTTCTCTCTTCACCACATGAGACAGTTAGTGATTTGACCAAAAGACTTAGTTTGAGGAAACAACAACAAAAAGAATGCATTGGTCAGCTAAGGTCATTGTTCTATTCTGCAGGTGATAAGCAGGGATCAACATGCTTATAAAACACACATCCATCATGGTAAGTTGACATAGAGAGATTGGCTTTTTTTTAAGGCTTTCAATTACTGCTAGAGCAGTGGCCTCCAACCTTTTGGGCCCCAGAGACCGGTTCTGTGGAGAGAGGTTTTTCTGAGGACTGGAGGGGGCGTAGTTTTGTAGGCTGCCTGCATCCCATGGATGGGGCTTCACTTGTTTGCACGGCCCGGTTTCTGGCATGCCGCAGACTGGTGCCAATCCATAGACTGGGGGTTGAGGACCCCTACACTAGAGGCAAAAAGTGGGATAGGACATGGGGAAGAACCAGAAGATAAAAGAAAACTCTCTGTTAGAAATTCCCTAATGAGGCATTCAGCATTCAGCATTTAAGATGGTACAAATGCGTTAAATGGCTCAAAACAATTTAAAAGCCACAAGTCTTAACCTGCTGCTCATTGAAGGTTTCATAGCATTAAAAATTAAAAAAAATACTTTATTACCTCCTTAGATCAGGGGTGTCAAACTCATGTTGTCACAGCCTCGTCATGTGACATATCAGGCAGTGGTGGGTTTCAAAAATTTTTACTACCGGTTCTGTGGGCATGGCTTGGTGGGCGTGGCTTGGTAGGCGTGGCAGGGGAAGGATACTGTAAAATCCCCATTCCCTCCCCACTCCTGGGGGAAGGTTACTGCACAATCCCATTCCCTCCCCACCCCACTAACCTGCTTTCCAGCTCCGTTCTCCTGTGCAGGGCAACAAAAGAAGACCCAGCTTTCAGCTGGGACTCAGGAGGTAGAGAATAGATTGGGGTGGGGCCAGTTAGAGGTGGTATTTGCCAGTTCTCTGAACTACTCAAAATTTCCGCTACCGGTTCTCCAGAACTGGTCAGAACCTGCTGAATACCACCTTTGCCTAAGAGGCCTTTGGCCATGGTTTGTATCCATCTAAACTATCTAGCAGATCTTAACCTTGGAGACTCTCTTTTTGCAGTCTTTTCTGTTGGGAAAGGTCCAGAAAGTGGTGCTGGGTAGTTGTTGTTCATCCCTTAGGCTAGGGGTGGGGAACCATGGCCCCTTTATGACCTGTGGACTCCAATTCCCAGAATTCATGGCTGCCTCAGGAAGTCCACAGGTCATAAAGAGGCCATAGTTCTCCACCCCTTCCTTAGTCTATTAGCATAGATTGGTGTTTGTCAACCTCAACCACTTTAAGATGTGTGAACCAACTCCCTGAATTACCCAACCAGCATTGCTTCTGGGCGAAATTTACCATATGTAAGATTTAGGAGGCTTATGGCCTTCCGTCTAATTTCAAGCTCCTCTGCAAATTATACATTCAGACTTCAGACTATATAATTGTTCTGCACTGGGATCCTCCAGATGAGAAGGAAGAGCAAGGTAAAATGAGACTCTGTAGTCCTGTCAGTACCGACTTTTGGATTCCATAGCCAATGCCTTGTGGACCTTGAGAGAAGAGGTTCTCTCCACCTCTAGTAACACATAAAAGTTGCAGAGCTGTGAGAGGAATAAACTTCCAGAACTCCTCCCCTGCGTCCACAGATTCCATCTACATCTTTCATCGTTTACTGTTGTTGCTGCACATTTAGATTTAATTCAGAGTTCTTCATCAACAGGGTAGAAATAAGCGCGTGCCACCACTTTAAGATGCCTGTCAGATAGCAGAAACTCCAGAACACTTAAGCAAATAACCAAGTCAAGTCCCTTGCTTGAGGCATGCAAATCAGATAAGGAAGGTCATCTCTTCTCTCTAACCTGATGGCACAATGGGAATGTTCCCCTGCTCCAAAGTGTCAGGTTAGGGTCTTGCTTGCCAGAATGGCTTTTCGGTAGCTCCAAGTTCATCTGGCTTTCCCTGCTTGATTAGTTATTACTGCAGTCCCGCTCTTATATTATGACTCAGATCAGTGGTGGGATTCAAGTTTTTTTACTACCAGTTCTGTGGACGTGGCAGGGGAAGGATACTGTCAAATCCCCATTCCCTCCCTACTCCGGGAGGAAGGATACTGCAAAATCCCATTCCCTCCCCACCCCACTAACCTGCTTTCCACCTCCGTTCCCCTGTGTAGGGCAACCAATGAAGACCCAGCTGATCAGCTGGGACTCAGGAGGCAGAGAATAGATGGGGGCGGGGCCAGTCAGAGGTGGTATTTGCCGCTTCTCCAAGCTACTCAAAATTTCCGCTACCGGTTCTCCAGAAGTAGTCAGAACCTGCTGAATACCACCTCTGGTATCGGGACTTTTCCCCCCTTTCCTAAACTGGGCATGCCAGCACATGACGCATCCAGCCCATGGGCCAGGAGTTTGACAGCTCTGCCTTAGATGATCTCTACAAAGCAGTTCAATACATAGAACCACAAACAAGCTGAATGTTTACAGTGGAGTTTCTCTCTCTGCTTCCACAGCTCTGGAAAGGAGTTCTAGGGAACAGTCATGTTATCATGATTACAGGTGGCCCTCAAATTACAACCCCAATTGGGACCAGAATTTCCATTGCTGAGCAAGGTGGCTATTAAGTGAGTCACACCCAATTTTACTACCTCTTTTGCCATGATTGTTAAGCAGTTGACCAGCCGTTAAGCAGATCCTGCTTTGCCCATTGACTCTGCTAGTCAGAAGCCAGCTGGGAAGGTTACAAAGGGTGATTCCCCTGGATGCTGCAATATTCATAAATGCAGGCAGGTTGCTAAGCACCTAAATTTTGATCATGTGATCCATGGATATGTTGCAACAGTTGTAAGTGCAAGGACTAGTTGTAATTCACTTTTTTTCAATGTTGTAACTGAATGGTCGCTAAGCAAATAGAATCACAGAGTTGGAAGGGACTTGGAGGTCTTCTAGGCCAGGGTCGCCAACCTTTTGGACCTCAGGGACCACCAAACTCATAATTTTAAATCCCAGGGACCACTAACTGGTTCTGTGGGTGTGGCCTAATTTGTGGGTGTGGCTTGGTGGTCATGTGACTGGCTGGGCATGGCTTGTATGTAAATATTATAAATATTTATATAAAGATTGAATTTTTTATAAAAAAGAGCAACTTTTACCCAAAATCAGGCAAAGCAGGCAGGCAGATTGAGTTGATCACAGAATCACTGATTCATTCAGAGATCTATCGATCTGCCATTGGCTAGCTCAGTCTGTCACATAAAATTTACTTGCCATGAGTCTGCACTGAATAATAGAACTTTCAGTCCTAAGGGAGGTTCAGCTGTGCTTAAAAGCAGAGCCGAAGATTTAAAGATTAGTTAGAAAGCAAGAAATGCAACCATTTCCTGCTTCCTAGCTAATCTAAATCTCCCAGCACAGCAGATCAGCTGATGGTCAGAAAAAGGAAAAATAGCAACTTAGCAGGCAAGTTTGCAGGGTAAGGAGTGAGTGGGCGGGAGGGTTCCCGTGGGCCATGTGGGCGGTGCAGCCCTGTGTTCCCGTGCAGCCTGGATTAATTGCTTGGGGGGTGCTTGGGGGTGACATTTCTCTGCAGCCCACCAAAATTTTCTCACAGCCCACCAGTTAGCAAACGCTGTTCTAGTCCATAGTCTATACCATTTCAGACAAATGGTTTTCGAATCTCTACTTAAAAACCTCCAGTGTTGGAGCATTTACAAATTCTGGAGGCATGTTGTTCCACTGATTAATGGTTCTAACTGTCAGGAAATTTCTCCTTAGTTCTAGCTTGCTTCTCTCCTTGATTTGTTTCCACCCATTGCTTCTTGTCCTGCCTTTGGTGCTTTGGAGAATAGATTGACTCCTTCTTCTTTGTGGCAGCCCCTGAGATATTGGAACAACACTGCTATCTTGTCACCCCTTTTCATTAAAGTAGACACATCCAATTCCAGCAACCGTTCTTCATATGTTTTAGCCTCCAGTCCCATAATCATCTGTGTTGCTCTTCTCTGCACTCTTTCTAGAGTCTCAACATCTTTTTTGTGGCAAAAAAACCCTGGATTCAGTATTCCAAGTGTGGTGTTAACAAGGCATTATAAAGTGGTCTTTTTGTGTGACCTTGATTCTATCCCTCTATTCTACCCTAGGATCCCACAGTTCAACCCAAATGTTTTAGAAGACTGTTCTTCAGAAATCCTTCCCAGTGGCCATGTTGGCTGGGCTGACCAGAACTGAAGTTTAATATTTTTGGCAGCTACAGGGTATTTATTTATATACTATAGCTGTATATCTTTGCATCTGAGTCTCTCTTTCAAGCCCTCAAGATAATACATCTTTAAAAAGAAATGGTGGATTTGGGAAGGTGTTGTATAACTCAATCCCTAAATCATGGCTTTATATGACACTTTTTTGACACTGGGGGTCACACACACCATGACTTGAAGTAGAATGTAGTTCCATTGAAGGCAAGATCAAGCAAATTTGACCCTTTCCCCCCCTTTTAATTAACGGTTGTTCTTCTTAGCATTTGTCCCATTTTGTTACAGGGTCCACATATCTTGTACTACTCTCACTACTCTCTTGATTCTATCCCTCTGTTCTACCCTAGGATCCCACAGTTCAACCCTGAGATACAAATATTCTCTTCTATCGATTCCTGATTGTGTTTTCTGTTATTTATAGCAGCAGTCCTCAACCGTTGCAGTTTGGCAGCCCAGCTGGGCGAGGGAGAGGGGAACTTGGCCATACAAATGGTGGGCTAGTGCACACGCAGCTTCACTCACACACAATAAAAAAGAAGCTTTGGGCTGCCATTCACGCAAGTGGAGGTGTGCCTCTTGCACAGCCCAGTTCTAAATAGACCCTGGCCCGGTAGTGGGACACAGCCACGGGGGTGGGGGGGCCCCTGATGTATAGAAATGTCAGCCTGAAATTCTTCTTGAAAAGTTCTCAGAGGAAAGTTCTTTCCAATAACTTCTGCTTACCTTGTTATTAGTTTATTCTACAACAGGCAGGCTGCTCTTTACTCCTTGTGGTTTTCACCCATTTTAATTAATATTCCTTTCATGTACCTTCACCATCCCTTGAAAAAAAATGCAAATGAAGGGAACATTAATCAAAAAATAAACATAAGGAAGAAAACAAGGATTTGTGAATATTAAATATCTGTGCTAGGATAAAAAAAAAGGATGGGAACAACAGAACCTTCCCCCTGCTGCAGAATTAGAGCATTAAGACAATTTTTAAAAATGATTGCAGCCTGCTGCTGAATATTATTCCCAACGGCTACAATCTCTAAAATAAAAAAAAGTGGGGAAAAAACTTTTAGAGGGAAAAAATAATCAGATCGGTGTAGAAAGTTTCACTAAATAACAATGAAACCTATATTTCTCAAACAGTAATCGTGAGTAGTTTCTTGCATATATCAATGTATATCCACATTTATTTCTTTGTTAAAATGTACAGTGTCCCAATTTTCCCATTCCTGGACAAGTACAGGAATTTTCTGACTTTTTATAATCTGACTTTTTTATATACATGTGATCAGATCTTAATATAGTAGGCTAGGACTATTTTGGAGTTAGGCATCTCAGAAGGGTCTATGATAATTCGCCACAGCCAGCTCACTGTGGCCAACTCACCACAGCCAACTTTGCCATGGCCAACTTCCTGCGGTCAACTTGCCACAGGGCACCTTGCCACAACCAACTCGCCATGATACAACTTGCTTGCTGCAGGACAAGAGTTACACTAATATCAAAGAAATGCTGGAATGGAAACACTAAAGAAAGTGTTTCCATTCCACCATTTCTTTGATATTAGTGTAAATTAGTGTAAAATGAAATGTGAATGACAAAAATGGAAATATTTTTTATTTTAATTTGAAATAATTAAATTAAATTGTTAAATTGTCAAACGGCGAGTTGGCCATGGAGAGTTGGATACAGCAAGTGGCTGCAGCAAGTTGTCCCATTCCATTCTCAGAACCCTGAGAATCTTACCTGTTGCAACTCCTGTGGGTGTATGGGTGTGTGGGTACATGTGTGTGTGCTGCACACAAACTTGCAAATGCGCATGCCCTCAAGTCAGTCTTGACTCCTGGGGATTGCCTGCCATTTCCTTGGCAACGTTTTTGGAAGTGGTTTGTCATAATCTCCTTAAGCAGGACTAAGATGGCTTCATTCCTGAGGCAGGACTCAACTCACAGAATCCTAATTTGTAACCTGATACTTTTAACCTCTGTCTACACCAAACAGACTCTCCTCAAAATCTTACATTAGGGCACAGCACATCCATTAGCTTGAAGGTCACACCAGGCATTGCATGGCTTATTGAAAGAAGGCCATGTCCCATTTGGAATGAGGTTTCAGCTTTAAGGAATTACTCTAACTGCTTTCAAGGAAGCTGGGAGCATTCAAGGATGTTGGGCAACTACATGCTATGCCTGCATTGCACTTTTTACTTCTCTGCCTTACAACATCCTCCATGAGAGCTGGAGGTTTTTTTCGTTGTAATTTGATAACTATAGCTAAGTAGCTCTCATCTAAGATCACTGGATGAATTTCCCATGAAGGACATTAGCTGAAGACCCAGCCCTAAAAGAGAGAAAAGGCAACAACCCCTCTGGGCAGTCCTACTCAAAAATAAGGATGGAAGTCATCTTATCGGATATAATTGGAAGCAAATGTCAAAACGAGATACAAACCAGCCCAACCAAACAGGACTCATTACTCAGAATCAGTGAGAGATTATCCAAGAGCTAACATCAAAGGGTATGTCAGAATGTATCCTCTAATAAAGGAGACAATAGGAATAAGGAACAAGTCCAGATCAGAAAACAACCAAGGAACACAAGAGAGCTCAGGATTATATATTACTAGCATATGTCCTGTACTTCCTATCCAAATGAATGTAATGACCAGTGTTGGCCATTTAGCTAGAGGAAGACTAATGCAGGCTGCCCCAAATGCTCCTTGGACTTATCTGAATGGGAATTATGAATGGATTACAGTCCTTTTCCCCCTAACATTCTGCTCTGGTGTGTAGATCTGAAGGAATTCATAGGCCAATTATATTTGTAAGAGCATGCCTTTAAGAAATGACCATATACAGTTCTGTGTCTCATTAGATGGGACAGTTGTAAACAAGTCCAAGAGGTTCCTAATGCCTCTTGAGTGATGACAAGACCAAATGAAATGGAACAATCAGGAATAGTTGTTTCCTTATACCATCATTCATAACATATCAATGCAGCTTTCCAGTATTAAAAACTATCTATTCCAATTTCTTGTGCACATTTAACAACAGAAGCTTACAAGCTCTGGGCTATTAACGTGGCTAATTAAAACAGCACTTAAATTCATAACATTAGCCTGCCATGTGCCATCAAAGCTACGTAATTGATTTGAGCTTTATAATGGATTCTAAATGCTAATTTTCAGGAATATATTTACAGTGAGAGAAGAAACAATTGTACAATGCCACAACAATATTGTTATTGAGCAAGAAGGATCTTAAATTAATGCATTGACTGGGCCAAATCGATCACATTTTACAACTGGAACACAATTGCTTGAATCAAGACATAAATAAAGTATACACCAGCATCATCCTAAAATGGGTATGACCCTTGTGTTTGTATCCATGTAGCTCTGGGCCATTTTGTTTCACATTTCTTGGTTTAAAAGACTATATATTATGGTGAAACGAGGCTCCTCAAAAGCTTATCAGCAATCTTCTAGAACAGGCATTTCTTTTTTTTCTTGGAAACAAAAATATATCTGTCTCTCAAAATATGCACTTAAAGCACATTTAATTGTAATAAACAATAAAATTCAAATATGCAAAACACAGGTAAAATAGACATTCACACAAAACTATCCCACACTTAAAGCTATCTTAAAGCTTTCTGATGCATATTTATCTTAGATTATATCCCATTAAATACAGAGTGGTGTTCTTCTGAATAATTGTGCATAGAATTGTGCTCTCAATTTCCCAAACATCCCCTCACCCCTCTATATAGATTTTGAAAAATATTTTGATACTTTATCTGAACATTTTGGAACCAAGGATGTTCACAACAAATACCTTATCAGGTCCTGACAAGTTTAGGAAACAAGAACTATTTGGAAAGATTTAGAAAAAAATATTTATTGTTAGTAGAGTAATGTAACATAAACTTGAAAGTCTATCAAATCATTTTTTTTTCTGCACAACTTCTGTAGTGTAATTAAGGTGGAGCTCCGCTATGACCCTTCTCTAACACTGCTTTCCTCTCCTGGAAGAAGAATCTCTATTAAAAGAGACTCTCTTATATTTCCTTCTACTTTTTCTGTGTTCTTAAGTTTTAGGTATTCTATCAGACACATCCTAATTTGCACATTAAAGTTTGGATTAGGTCAATTTGCATTCACAATAACATCAAAATCTTCTAAGCATTGGTTAAGATCCAGTGTAAATGGTAACATCTAACCAACCTTGGATGACCTCAAAACTGCTGAGCATCCAGAAGAAGGTAACAACAAATTAAATATTACATAGACATGCCCATGTTGGAAGAAAAATTGGACTTAGCTTGAGGTAATATTTACCATATTTTAGGAGAATATCAGAAATGGCCTTCTCTGGTTGTTGACCTTCTGTTGCACCTCAACATATTAAATCATAGCCTCAATTTACATAAGATAGGAATTAAGCCCAACAAACCTAGCCAGAGTATTTATGCTCTAAAATATCTACTATGACAGATGCCTCTGCAATGATGAGGCTATCCATACCATGATCTTTATGATTCAGAACTGTCAACAATCAACAAATTATCTCAAGGTTCCTTTCTGTTCCTTCATATCCTCCTCCTTCCTTCTTGTCCATGTTCTGCTGCCTTTCCAAATACAGCTATTCTGAATTTCTGACCACACAATCTTTTCCATGATGTCCCTTATTCCCCTGAGTCCTCATTATCCAGTCTTGATTTTCTCTCCTCGTGGTCATAGCATCTGCTTTGCTTTATCTGCTTCATCTGCTTCCGGCCATCTTATTTTTATTTATCCTTACAGCTTTCTTTGCTTCAAATTTGCAATCATCCTGCCATTTCAGAGAACGGAAGTGTCTTTGGAAAGTGGAGAATTTCAGCGGGATGTTGTTTGGTGACGTGCGTGCTTTCAGAAACAGACATCGTTTTTCTAATTTAAACAATTCTAACATGTGGAGGTCTATCTTAGTAAACTTGCATTCACAATCATCCTTGCTTGAAATTATAGGAAAATATTGTCTTTCACTGCTAAAGCGTTCTGCCAATTTGTGTGAAATTGCAGTTGCATCAGCTAAGGTTGATAGGTACATCGGAGGACGTGTGGTGGTTTGAGAGAGAGAGATTTTAAAATCAAACATTTTTCAAACTGTGAACTTTAATGAACTTCTCTCTTGTCTACTATTGTCACCTGTTGGCAAACAATATTTATTCTGGATATTTTGGGGTGGGACAGAGAGGCGATATATGTGGGATATGTTTTCAATATATGTAATATAAATATATATTTTCAATTATTCCAGATCCTTCTGAAAATAGTGTACAGCGGAGCAATTAAATAATCTTGCTCATAGCAAGATCTTCCTTTCTCTAGTTACATATTCGACTATTTTCCAAAATAGAGTGGAGAATTGGGATGTTATTGAGTGCTTTTCTTTCTGATGAAAGCAGCACAGTATGCACATGTAAGTATATATTATACTATTTTTAATCTTTCATTAAATATGATATAACATCCCACAAAACATCTCTGACACTCTATAAAAAGGACATTTCCTTTCCACCTAAGTAGCACGGATGGCCACTCATACCACATATCATATCAGAAGAGGTAAAATGTGTATTAAAAATGTCAGCACCATGAACTTTGGAGGAAATACTGGCCTTTTAACATGAAAACAACAACTCAAGGTGAGTGGCATTTTACCACAGTATTGTAATTATTGCTCCTCTGATTAATAAAGTAATAATGCATAGCTGGCTGGCCCTTTCATTAAGCACTATAATGACTCAACAGTCAAATGTGGGTGTCATAAAGGGGCATCAGATTGTTAGTTATTAGTCATTTATTGTTCATTTATTCTTGTAATCCTTTGCTTTTCTCATACCTGGATCAGCTTTCAGTACACTGAGCCTTGCCAGGAAGGAAAATAACATTTCCTACTTCTAAAAAGGCAGCAAAGCACGTTAAGCCAATCCTGCTATTACAGCATATGTAAAGATAATTTCAAGTAATGTGGATTTCTAAAAAGAGAGAGAGAGGCAGACAGAGAGAGAGAGAGACAGAGAGAGAGACAGAGACAGAGAGGCAGAAAGAAAGAAAAAAAGAAAGAGAGAGAGAGGGAAGGAGGGAGGGAGGAAAAAAGAGAGAGAGAGACGGAGACAGAAAGAAAGAAAGAAAGAAAGAAAGAAAGAAAGAAAGAAAGAAAGAGAAAGAGGGAGGGAGGAGAGGAAAAAAGAGAGACAAAGAGACAGAGAGAGACAGAGACAGGAGGAGGAGAGGAAGGAAGGAAGGAAGGAAGGAAGAAGGAAGAAGAGAGAAAGATAGAAAGAAGAGGGAGTGAGCTCCAGAAGAACTGATGGGAAGCTCCCATCCATGGTTTGATTTTGGCTTAAATTCAAATTATATTGGCTAAATTTAGAACCATGATCTATAAACTATGATTTCTGGATTAGTGACATGAACAAACACAACCAACATCAGTTTATTCAAGAAACACTGTTAAAGAAAAAAAGACGGCTTAATTTAAAGCATTAATTAGTTCGCCATGTGTTCATGTAAATGGCCCAACTCTCTGCTGGAAAAGATGCTGCTGCATGTTACATTGATTTCAGCAACAACCAGTGTGCCTCTGCCTCTGCCAGCACATGACAGTCCTAAAGCTGATCACCTCCCCAATCCAATAATCATAGCAGAGGGGTGGGTTTTTTTTTCCTCCCTTAGTCCACTGCCCCTACCTTTGCAACTCAACAGCCTTGCTTCCCAGGCATCAGGCCAACAGCTCGTTGAAGTGACAAGTGTCATTTAAAACACAATCAAGGAGAAAGATGCACAATAAGCATATTACACTGCTTCTGCCCTGAAGGATGATGCAAAGAGTTGTGGTCAAGATGGACAATAAATCATCCCAAAATGGAGTTTAATTTGAGTCAGAGGTGGTATTCAGGAGGTTCTGACCAGTTCTGGAGAACCGATAGCAGAAATGTTGAGTAGTTTGGAGAACCGGCAAATACCACCTCTGACTGGCCCCGCCCCCATCTATTCTCTGCCTCCTGAGTCCCAGCTGATCAGCTGGGTCTTCTTTGGTTGCCCTGCACAGGGGAACGGAGGTGGAAAGCAGGTTAGTGGGGTGGGGAGGGAATGGGATTTTGCAGTATCCTTCCTCCCGGAGTAGGGAGGGAATGGGGATTTGACAGTATCCTTCCCCTGCCACGTCCACAGAACTGGTAGTAAAAAAACTTGAATCCCACCACTGATCTGAGTCATAATATAAGAGCGGGACTGCAGTAATAACTAATCAAGCAGGGAAAGCCAGATGAACTTGGAGCTACCGAAAAGCCATTCTGGCAAGCAAGACCCTAACCTGACACTTTGGAGCAGGGGAACATTCCCATTGTGCCATCAGGTTAGAGAGAAGAGATGACCTTCCTTATCTGATTTGCATGCCTCAAGCAAGGGACTTGACTTGGTTATTTGCTTAAGTGTTCTGGAGCTTCTGCTATCTGACAGGCATCTTAAAGTGGTGGCGCGCGCTTATTTCTACCCTGTTGATGAAGAACTCTGAATTAAATCTAAATGTGCAGCAACAACAGTAAACGATGAAAGATGTAGATGGAATCTGTGGACGCAGGGGAGGAGTTCTGGAAGTTTATTCCTCTCACAACTCTGCAACTTATGTGTTACTAGAGGTGGAGAGAACCTCTTCTCTCAAGGTCCACAAGGCATTGGCTATGGAATCCAAAAGTTGGTACTGACAGGACTACAGAGTCTCATTTTACCTTGCTCTTCCTTCTCATCTGGAGGATCCCAGTGCAGAACAATTATATAGTCTGAAGTCTGAATGTATAATTTGCAGAGGAGCTTGAAATTAGACGGAAGGCCATAAGCCTCCTAAATCTTACATATGGTAAATTTCGCCCAGAAGCAATGCTGGTTGGGTAATTCAGGGAGTTGGTTCACACATCTTAAAGTGGTTGAGGTTGACAAACACCAATCTATGCTAATAGACTAAGGAAGGGGTGGAGAACTATGGCCTCTTTATGACCTGTGGACTTCCTGAGGCAGCCATGAATTCTGGGAATTGGAGTCCACAGGTCATAAAGGGGCCATGGTTCCCCACCCCTAGCCTAAGGGATGAACAACAACTACCCAGCACCACTTTCTGGACCTTTCCCAACAGAAAAGACTGCAAAAAGAGAGTCTCCAAGGTTAAGATCTGCTAGATAGTTTAGATGGATACAAACCATGGCCAAAGGCCTCTTAGGCAAAGGTGGTATTCAGCAGGTTCTGACCAGTTCTGGAGAACCGGTAGCGGAAATTTTGAGTAGTTCAGAGAACTGGCAAATACCACCTCTAACTGGCCCCACCCCAATCTATTCTCTACCTCCTGAGTCCCAGCTGAAAGCTGGGTCTTCTTTTGTTGCCCTGCACAGGAGAACGGAGCTGGAAAGCAGGTTAGTGGGGTGGGGAGGGAATGGGATTGTGCAGTAACCTTCCCCCAGGAGTGGGGAAGGAATGGGGATCTTACAGTATCCTTCCCCTGCCACACCCACCAAGCCATGGCCACCAAGCCATGCTCACAGAACTGGTAGTAAAAAAAAATTGAATCTCACCACTGCTCTTAGGCCAAGAACTACCTGGATTCATACAGAAAGCATTTCCCTACTTCTCTTGACACTTGTTTCTAGAGACAGCATGTCTTGTTAAATACTAGAATTCCTCTCTATGGAAATTCTCAGTCATCCAGGTCATAATTGCCCTAAAGGTGCTTTTTTCAAGAGGCAACTGGACTTTCTTGTTTTTCTTTATTTTGGACAGAGAGGACCACTGGTTTGAAAGAGGGGTCAAGAGGCCATCTGGGTCAACAGAGGGGGAAGGATATGACATCCAGTCTACAACATAGTCCTTTCAGCAGTTCCAAGAAAGCTCCATTTGACCCTGATGACACAGATAAACTTCCAGGTGCCCTCAACGACTCTCTGAAAGAATGCAAATGATCAGCTGTCCACTATCCAGTCAGAGCTGAAGAAGCTTCTTGGATGAGAAGTGAAATGTCTTCAAAGAAAAACAAGCTGATTATTAATTGCCTCTTCGGAAAAGCATCTTTGGGACATACTAGAATTCCTGTTTTTCTTTGAGGCGATTAGTTTTATGAAGAGCTGTGCTATGATCAATCCCGTTTATCTGATATTTTCAAATTTCTCCAGAAAATTTGCCATATTTCATCTAGGAAATACTGCCTTTCCACATTAAGTCATACAGTGTATGTCTTGTTTTAATGGATTGTTATACACTACCCAGAGTCATTTTTATGTTAGATGGGTGGCTATACAAATCTGATTTATGAAGAAATAAACCAACTTTCTAGTTTTTAGTTCTCATCCCAGAGCATGCAGAAGATAAGCAGTCCAGGAGAAGTTCAGTCCAGGTAGTCCTTGACTTACAGCCAATTGTTTAATGACCCTTCTGTTAGGTTCGCATAGAGAGGCAGGACGCGGAGTGCTTCAGCTCAAAGTTTATTGTGACTTCAGCTCAGAACGGACCCGACTGGCTCAGCCATGGCAGCTGTTTATAGCCAGCTGCCATGGCTGCCACCCAATCAGAGTGCAGGGTTTTCCCGCACTTTTACAACCAATGAATTCAAACACTTTACAACAACAACCAATCATTTTAAACTCTGCATACATAACACCCCTCCCCACTAGGTTTGGTCCATACTCAAACCCCATCTATCTAATATACTCTTGTAAATAGGTGGGGCTCTTACGGGTACATTGAGACCTGCGTGGTTCAGGTGTTTTGGGAATCTCACTTTGTGAGGAAGGAAATGTATCTGCCAACATTCCCTTATTAGGACTTCTTGTATTAGTAGAACCTGCTTGGTTACTACAACCTGGTCTCTCCTCCCAATCCATCTCCAACCCAATGTCACCCCCTAAATCTGGTAGTGATGTGCAATCTTCTATTTGCAAAAATGGTTGTTGGCACCCTGACAGGTTTTGGGATGGTTCCTGTCGTGTTAGCTCTTTACACATGGGGTTGATTCTCACTTGCTGATTACCATCATTATCTCCCCCTTCCCCCCTAGAAGAGGCTGAGGGCATGGGATCCAGAGAGGAGCAAGGGCGATGCTCCAGAGGCAGTCTGGACCATAACTGGTCTATGTGCCTACTCCACAAGACACCATCCTCAGTTTGAACCCTGTAAGACCTGGGGCTGATTCTTGCTTGTTCATTACACTCATGATCCTCCCCTTCCCCCCTAGAAGAGGTATTAGGTATGGGAACTAGAGAGGAACAATTGCGATGTTCCTGAGGTAATCTGGATCTAAGTTGATCAATGTGCCTGCTCCAGAGGACACCATCCTCTGTTTGTACCCTGTAAGATCGAGGGCCTGTGATTTGGGTTATCTCAGCAGGAATCCATAATGGTTCACCCACAAGGTTTTTTAGCATAAACAGAATCACCCACAGTGAATGTGCGAGTTTTGCTAGTGGAATCTAGAGGTGCGTTGGCTGCGTAAGTGGGGTGAAGGGTAGACCTGAGTTTTCTCCCCATCAAAAGCTCGGCAGGAGTTAAGTTAGTAGATGGACTAGGAGTGATGTGTTGGATACTGAGTAGTTTTTCAAATTTCTCAGTGATGTCCCCTGGACCCAATTGTTGGAGTTTCTCCTTGGTAAAACGTACCATGCGTTCAGCCCGACTGTTAGTCGAAGGATGCCCAGGGGCAGTAAGGGCATGTCTGATACCCTGCTGCGCTAAATATGATTCAAAAAGGTTGGCAGTAAATTGAGGACCATTGTCAGAAACAAGCACATCAGGTAACCCATGAGTTACAAAAAGTTTCTTAAGTTGTTTGATAACAGCGTCTGCAGTGGTGGAAACCATGGGGATAACCTCTAGTCATCTGGAGTATGCATCAACTACAATAAGGAAAGTGTGCCCTCTGGTAGGGCCAGCAAAATCAATGTGAATCCTGGACCATGGACCCCTAGGACATTCCCATTCTTGTTTGGGGGCGAGGTGTGGAGCAGGCTTTACTTGCTGACAGTTTGGGCAGGATGCAACCCAGGTTTCAACCATTTTGTCTATACCAGGCCACCATACATAACTCCTGGCCAATCCCTTCATTCTGACAATACCTGGATGACCCTCATGTAACATTTCCAAAACTGCTTTCTGCAATTTTGCAGGAATAACCACCCTGTTACCCCACAAAATACATCCCCTCAAGACAGATAATTCAGTTTGTCTGGATTTAAAAGGTTGGGAAACTTGAGGTAGATCATGTAGTGGCCAACCCTTTTAATCCAGCCTACAATAGGAGCCAATGAAGTGTCTTTGGCAGTTTCTCTAGCAATTTCAGCAGCATGAACTGGAAGTTTGGCAACAGTTTCTAGAAAGAAGGTGTAAGTTTCAGGAGCAGGGTCCTCAGTGTGCAGAGGAAGTGGGCAGCGACTCAAAGCATCAGCGTGCCCAATGTCTTTTCCCGGTCTGTGGATGAGTTTATATGAATAAGCAGCAAGAAATTCAGTCCATCTCAGCATTCTTGGTGACAGGATGGTGGGCGTTGGTCTGTCCCCTGCCACAATGCCTAAAGAGGTTTGTGATCTGTAACAATGGTGAACCTTCTCCCATATATACTCATGGAACTTCTTGACTGCTGCCACGATAGCCAACGCTTCCTTGTCCAGTTGACTGTAGTTTCTCTCTGCTTTGGTCAAAGTGCGAGTAAAATGCAATAGGGGCTTCCCTTCCACTGGGAAGCATGTGGCTCAACACCCCCCCACCCAAAAGGGGATGCATCACAAGTCAATACTACAGGTAAATTCTCAGAAAACTGTATCAGGACACAATCAGAAGTGATTTGTCTCTTGATGTTGTTAAATGCAGCTTCTTCTTTTGTGCCCCAGACCCATGCAGATTTTTATCCAGTAATCTGTGTAAGGGTTCTGCAGTGGTTGCTTTCTGAGGTAGAAACATATGATAGAAATTAATAAGTCCCAGGAATGCTTGCAAGTCAGTTTTGCATCTAGGCCTGGGGGCTTCTTTGATTGCCTGAACTTTGGTTTCTGTGGGGTGGATGCCATGTTTATCAATCATATAACCCAAGAATTCTACTTTGTCAGTTCTTAGTGTGCATTTCTCTTTTTTGACTTTTAACCCCGCTTTTTTGAACCTGGTTAGAACTTCTCTGAGTTTCTCGTGTAACTGAGTGTCATTTTCAGCAGAGATTAAAACGTCATCAAAATAAGGCACCAACCCAGGCAACCCATGTAGCATCCTTTCCATGAAGCTTTGAAAGATGCCTGGTGCCACAGTTCCAAATTGTAACCTCTTGCATTTGAATGCACCCTGATGGGTTATAATGGTTTGGGCTTCTGCAGTTAGATCATCTACTGTTAACTGCTGGTATGCTTGGGCCAGGTCCAATTTGGCAAAGACTGTGTCCCCGCCCAGAGAATGTAATAAATGATGAACCACTGGAACCGGATATGCACTCTGTTGTAGCGCATGGTTCAATGTCCCCTTGTAATCCCTGCAGATTCTCATGGAGCCATCAGCCTTGACTGGCGTGACTATGGGTGTTTCCCACCTGGAGTGGTCTGTGGGCTCCAGCACCCCTTGGGCTATAAGTTTATCTAATTGTTCATCAATTTTTTCCTTCAATGCAAAGGGTACCCTTCTGGGTTTTAATCGGATTGGTTGTACCTTGGGATCTAGGTTAAATGTGATAGGGGTCCCCAAGTACTTGCCTAATCTGTCGCTGAAGACCTCTGGAAACTCAGACTTCAAAGACTCTTCCCACTCAGTGTTGCTTACGTGATTGATGCCAGTCACTTCGATGCCCAGCGGGTTGAACCATTCTAGTCCCAGCAAACTTGGGCGATCTTTATCCACGATGGTCAGGGGTAGGCGTTTGATGTGACCTTTGAACTTCACGTTGAATTCTCTTGTTCCAACTACTGGAATCTTGTTCCCTTGGTAGTCTTTAAGAGTTAATGCCTGCTTCTTGAAGTGAGTCTTTTGAATGACTGGTATCAGTGTCTGAATAGTGTCCCATGACACCATGGATAAATATGAACCTGAGTCCACTTCCATTTGGCAAGGCCTTCCTTCAATGAATACCTTGACATGCACTTTCCTGCTATTTAAAGAGGATGAATGACCAATAGTTACTGTTTGATGAGTTTCATTCCTTCCATTTGCTTCTGTGTTGCGCCCCATTTTCTCACTGGTGTTGTTTGGCTTGACTTCTCTGTCTTTGTTGTTTGTAGCAAACTTTCTTCTGTTAGGTGGAGTTCTGGATGATTTGCAGACTCTTGCAATGTGCCCTCTTTTTTCACAGCGGAGGCAAATGGTGTCCAGGAATTTGCATTCAGTGCGGGAGTGGTTTCCCCCACAACCTATGCAGTGGAAATCACACCTCTTCCTTCTCAGGTCGTTTCTTTTCCGCTCCATTCTGAGTCTGTTGATTTCTTCTTCTTCTCCACTGCATTCTGACTCAGATTCTAGTTCATCAAAATGAGTTGTAGTGGTCTTTTCCCCATCAGAATGGCCCGTAGTCTTGTTCATCTTTCTCATGGCTGCTGCTGAGGATTTGGTGGCTTCTGCTGAAGATGCTTCCTCTATGGCTTCTTTCAGCGTGATCTTAGGTTTCATCAGTAATTTGCTCTGCAAAACCTTGTCTTTAAGGCCCAAAACAAAACGATCGCGCATGGCCTCCTCTAAGCTGCTGAATTCGCACGCACCCCCAATGTCTCTTATGTCATTTATGCTTTTGTCTTCCCCCTGATCGCGGCAGTAAAACTCGTGTCTCTTAATGAGGCACGATACTTGGGGTGCGTAGTGTGCCCTTAAAAGCCTCTCTAGATCAGGCCATGCCATTACCTTCATGTCTGCTGCGCCCGCTAATGCCTTCGCCATCTTGAAAACTGCCGGACCGCAATACGTGAGAAAAATCGCCCTCTTCCGCTGCTCAGAAATGGCGGCCAGATCGCTTCCTTCCAAATACATCTGAAACCGATCTGCATACGACTCCCAGTCTTCATTCTTTGGGTCGAATGGGGCTGGGGGGGTGTTCAGCGCAGCCATCTCGCTCTTCTCTGTTCCACATTGCCTTCTCTTCAGGGAAATCGCACCTTCGTCGCCAGTGTTAGGTTCACATAGAGAGGCAGGACGCGGAGTGCTTCAGCTCAAAGTTTATTGTGACTTCAGCTCAGAACGGACCCGACTGGCTCAGTCGCGGCAGCTATTTATAGCCGGCTGCCACGGCTGCCAGCCAATCAGAGTGCAGGGTTTTCCTGCACTTTTACAACCAATGAATTCAAACACTTTACAACAATAACCAGTCATTTTAAACTCTGCATACATAATGCCTTCAAAGTTACAATGGCCAGTCCTAGCACTTAACAACCGTTACAGCATCCTCACAGTCAGGTGATCAAAATTTGCAACTGGTATGTATTTACGATGCTTGCGGTGTCTCACGGTCATGTGACCACCATCTGCCACCTTCCCAGCTGACTTCTGAAAGGCAAAGTTAATGCAGGAAGCCAAATTTGCTTAATGGCCATGTGATTGTTTTAACAACACTAGCAATTTGCTTAACAATCATGGCAAAAAGGTCATAAAATCAGATATGATTCCCTTGCTTAACAACCTGAAGAAATTCTGGTCGCAATTGTAGTTGTAAGTTGAGGGCTACCTGTACCAGACAGAAGAGCTTATGTTACATGCACTACATTAGATACTATCCAGTATCTAAGAGGCATCTAAGGGGCTCTATTTCTTTATTTATATATTTGTTTAGTGTGTGGCATTGTTACATTAGTCAGGAGACTGTCGTGGTACACAGTTGTGCACTTCCCAAGGCGCACCACAGGAGGGCGAGCTAGCTTTGCACTAGAGAGAAAGATGTGTGGCCCTTCCTAAGCATCATCCAAGGTCCTCTTCTCTCCACTAGAGCCACCTTGCAAACGGGCCTCCCAACTGGGGAAATTCAGAGCCAGCAGTAATCTGACTGCCTGAATGGAGCACCAATTCATCTCCCCATTAAAGTGGTACCTATTTATCTACTCGCATAGAACATGCTTTCAAACAGCTAGGTGGGCAGAAGCTGAGGCAAGTAACAGGAGCTCGCCCCGCCCCGCCAAGCTAAGGCTTGAACTGCTGGAGCAGAGATCATCTCTGGCGTCATTAAACCACTGAGCCACTGCACCTTCAGGGGCTCTGCTGAGTGAGAGAGATTAGAGAAGTTGCTTATATCTGCCTGCAACGACTGAAATATGGTGAGTGAGTGGAAGAGGGTGCTTTAAAAATGGACTCTGGAAAACAATCTGCCTTTAGGACTATAATCTATTAGGAGACTTTGCTGTAAAGATCCAGAGAGGTAAATGAGACACTGGAAAGTATTTCCCTAGGAGCAGAATAGTCTGTCCTATGGCCCTGCCTGCTCAGCTTTAATTTAACTCCGTCTGCTAAAAATAAAGCAAATGCGGTGGAGAGAATATCACATTTCCCCAGCAACTGAGATGTTTGTGATTCCTTCCGAGTGACTCCTTACACATGACATCACTAGTTTTTACAGAGTAAGAAGCCCTGGTGGATTTGGGCAGGGTCTGGGAGTCAGGTCTTCTGAGTTTTCTCCTGGTTTGGACTCTAGCTTTCTGTTTGACCTCACCCGCTCTTCAAGCCGGCGATAATAAGAAGGACGTCTCCCATTGGGTTGTAGAGTTTTGCTAATGAAGGCTGGGAAGCACTTCAGTGTCCTCTGGAGAATAGGATTGAGGTGGGAGGGGTGAGAGGCAGGAGCAAGGAACTAGCCCCAACTATTTATAGTATTCACATTAGCATAAGCACTTCTACATCTCTCTGTGCAAATAGGCTTTCTGGTATAAAGTTGTGGTGTGGCTTGAGTTTATTCCGTTGCATCAGTCCAATCTGTACATTCTGATTTTGATTGGAATTTCCTTGTATACATTGCATTTACACACCTGCTGCCCAGATTGTGAAAAAGAAAGAGTCACACTGAAATTTTGTAATGAGCTGCACACTACAGAAGACTCTGCCCCCTCTCACCGCCACTTCAGTTCTGTACTGTTTTTTATTGCGTATGGCACCTTCAGGAAAACTGCCACTAGGGGGGAGAGATTATTTCTGACAGGAAAATGGATTTAAAAAGCACTAATTGGCAAGATGCCACTCTGTAATGTCTTCTAGGCCAGCAGAACTCAAACACATTGGTCTCAGGAACCCTTTACATTTTTAAAAATGAATGCCCTTTCTGCAGCGTCATCTCCAAAAAGATTTGGTTTATGTAGATCAGGGGTGTCAAACTCAAGGCTGGATCCGGCCCAAGGGGTGCTTAAATCTGGGCTGTGGGGCTGGCCTGGAAATAGCAAAGGACCAGCCCACAGTGCCTCTGGCAGCCAAAACTGGGCATGAGGGGGGGCTCGCATGGCCTCACACACAATGTTTTGGCCGGCAAAGTGCTGCAGGAGGCCATCTAGGCTGAAAATGGGGCTGTGGAGGGCCTCACACGGCCCCCACACCCCATTTTGGCTGGCAAAGTGCTGCAGGAGACCGTCCAGGCCAAAAACGGAGCATGGCGGTGGGTGCACACATCCCCCCATGTCCCGTTTCAGCTGGCAGGGTGCTGCAGGAGGTGTCTGTCCTGTCTCCCCACCCCCAGCCGGCCTACATTGCTGATCCCTCCCTCAAAGAAATCCAGTTCGACACCCTTGATGTAGATTGATACCTATTGCATTAGAAATTAAAATGGAAAATGTTAAAAGTATTTATTTGACTTCACAGAGTCCCTGAAGGGGTCTTGCTTCAGAAACAGCCATTTTTGTTGGAGGTGCAGACCGTTTGTAGGAAATTCTTGCATTGGCCTGCAACTTCCCTCCTGGCAATGGTGCTTTTTGCCTGATTAAGAAAAAGAACCCAGTGGAGAATTGTGGGCTTGTCAGTATTCAAGGCAAAAGAAGGCTTGAAATTTTAAAAAATACGAACATTTCTCCTAACTATTGTATACTTTGCCACAGACCCTTTGCCAATAGGTCTTTGTTCTAGTAGTATATACATGCTTGCTTGCATGGATACAAGTCTACACATGTGGAGGGGTTCTATATATGCACCCGGTGTTCCTATTTGCAGGTGCCTCTTGAATATATTGCATCCCTGTGATGTGATAGTATATTCTTCTTGACACCAACCTCTCTCACTCAGCGCTTCTGGCACAATGAAGAAAGAGGCTATTATGTTTATTAAATTGTACTGAAGCTACATTAAAGCAACTGGCAGCTAGGAAGCCTGGTTATTTATGAAATGTACATCTGGAATCACAGCTTCCTCTGTTGGGCTTTAGCTACTAAGAATATGGAGAGGAATCAGTATTGCCAGACACAATCCAATCTGGTTTTAATTTTATATTCACTTAAAAAGAACATGTCCAGCAGATTTCTTTTGATGTCAGGGGCCAAGAAAATAAATTAATCTTTCCAGCCTGTCCCAAATCTTTTCTCTTACCCAACAGCATCTTAACTACATTGTTTATGCACCAGCTTATTATAATATATATATTATAGTATAAAGTACATATATAATATAGTAAATTTATATAGTTTTGATTAGTTTTTTAACCTTGTGCTATTTTGGGGGTGGGGAGCTATGTGAGCCCTGCCCTTTCAGTCAGTGGATGGTTCAATGTACTCGGCAAATTCAGAGTATGAATGAATTCAGTATTCAGTAACCTAGTGTTGGAAGAAAAACCCATCTGGTTCTGTTCCAAGCTGGGAGAAAGGCGCTGGAAATAAAGTGGAGGCTGATTGGAAAGAAAATTGGTTTATTCATGCAGCAGAACCACCAGCAGCATGTGGTTCTGGGCCAGCTGACCAAATGGCTGAATAGGTGGATGGATCTTTATAGTTTCTGTAACTTTGAAGTTTGGGATTTGTGCAATATGGGCTTTGTCTTCTGAAAGGGTATTGAGTAATTCTTATTGAGGCTGATGGCTATGTTCTGTGTTAGATTTTTTTGGGAGAGGGGCTGCTTGCTCTAATCCTATCACTCTGCTTTTGTTAGCTGTCAAAATTGCTGTAAGGGGTTTCAAAATATCCTGTCTTGAATGGATTTTTCTGCTGGTAGTATTTGCTTTGCTTATGAATGGAGCCATCTAGATAGTTGGCTTCCTCTTTCAATAAGCTCGTTATCTCCTTAAGTGCTGGGGTCTGCAGTTAGCTTCTTTAGGCATCTGACTGGGATGTGAAATGGGCTTCAGGCAGTTTTTTTATTAGTGTCTTGGTCTTTTGGCTTTTCTGAAGCTTTTCCTTATGGTTAATAATTTATTTGGGATAATGGGGTGGGGTGGGGTGGGTTGATTTCTTCTTACACTAGTTAATGACAGTGTACACTGCAAACATAATATCTCTTTCCTGAGTAGACCAAAGATAGTAATTTGAGGCAAATAGCGAACGGTATTTCTCAGGAGGCAAGGCTTGTCAGTGTTCCCTGACCATTCCGTTGCACCAAGTGGTAGCTTGGTTATTCTCAAGCTATGCAAGCTGACAATTACTGAAAAAGAAAAGGGAATTCTCTCCCTAGCCTGCTGAACTGGACAACAGAACCAGGAAGAAAACAAGGGAACATTTCTAACTTAGCTTCCACCTACAGTAATGAAAGAGACCATATCATCTCTGATGTTCTACAGAAAGATGCTGGTTAACACTTCAATGTCTGGTTTGTCCCAGATATGGGAAACTTTTGGTTCATGAACTACAACTCCCTACAGTTTCCGTCTCTGTAGCTGTCTCCCCCTCAGAATCTGAATCTGAAGGGGAAGACGAACAGCTGATAGGCAGCGGGAGAGAGGGTCAGTTGGCTGTGGAGGAAACTGGGGAAGGGCAAAGTCAGGCTGGGCAGAGCAGGGTAAAGGTAGAACAAGGGAGAGGGGGTTCAAATGAAGACCAAGGCTCTCCTCATCCTAGGGCGCGTGGGGAAGAATGCAGAAGAGAGCTACGTGGGTTGCCTGGCTTACGAGGAAAGGCCCTGATTCCCTTCACAAGGCACACCTGGGTATGGAGTTTAAAGGAGAGGGAGTTGGGAGGGGCATTTGTCAGGAACAAATGCTGAATTCATCTATTATTAAGAGTTGTGGCCTGCATTCCTGGCATTCCTCCTGACTGTTCGAATTATTGCCATGCTTCTGTGTGTTTATCTTGCCTTGCTGGAATTATTGGGACTCATTATCTTGCCCTGCTGGAGTGATTGATTGCAGTCATTCTGCTTACAGCATTTGGACTGGAGTATCTGCAGCCAGAGGCTGTTGCAGGTTCGTGGGAGAGCTTTTCTCCAGGCCAGAGAGTAAATGGGACGTTGAGGAAAAAGTTGGAGCAAATAAAGGGACTCATACCTGTTCTCTGGCTGTGTTGCTTTCATGCCATACCCCAGGTCAACACAGTTGCCAATGAAGAAGGATGCTGGGAATTGTAGTAAATATCAGCAGACACAAAGCGTCTCCATTCTTGAACTGCTGAAGTCCTGAATGGTCCTACAAGGATTACAGAAAATCTCTCATTCCATACACTGTAGATTTTCTTATGTATTAAGCCCCCTGAACACTCTGGGTTCTCCACTCCTCCTATGGTCTTTATAGAAATGACCCTTTCCTCTTTGAATGGATTTTCTATTCTGCAGGATTTCTTTTGTAAATATTTTCAGAGCACATATTAAAATAGTGTCTAAAAATAGTGGTAGCAGTTTGCTCTTGATTTAGATTTTGGGCAGCTAATTATAACAATTGAAATTAATGATGGATTAAAACTTAGTTAAATTTTAATGTGCTAATTTGCAGGGTGGGTTAAGTCACCAGTTTATTAAGAACTGTTGGTTTGGTTTATGTATGAAGAATAAACAAATAAAGGAATTAACAGGTCTTGCTTGAACAGGATTCATAATAATTGAATGTAAAGTCTGCATTAATCAAGATCCTTCTTCATATTATTTATGATGATCCTTTTTATTTCCTCTTCCACGTGAAAAACACAATGAGAGGACATGTAAACAGAGAGGGAAACTGGCTTTTAGCCTACTTGTCTTTCAGACTCATGTTTTCAGGCAATTTTAAGAATAAGAAGAAAAAAACCCATCAGCACATCTGAAAGTAAACACTCAGATTAGATAAATGCATAATAATACCCATAAAGCACTTCATTGGTAAACATTGTAATTTGTGCCACATAATTATATATGCCTCTCTCAAGAAGGAGAGACACAGATTTTTCAAAGAAATAGGACCCTGAGCCTCACCTACTATGAAATGTCCCATATAAACAAAGGTGCTTTTTCAAGAAGCAACTGGACTTTCCTGTTTTTCTTTGAAGACGTTTTGCTTCTCATCCAAGAAGCTTCTTCAGCTCTGTCAGGATGGTGGGGAATGGAAGGATTTAAACTCCTTGCAGACAGCTGGTCATTTGCATTCTTTTAGAGAGTCATTGAGGCCACTTGGAGGTTTATCTGTGTCCTCAGGGGTCACATGAGCAATGCAAATGAGTGTGGAACCTTCTTGGAACTGCTGAAAGGACTACATTGTAGACTGGAGATAGATGATGTCGTCTTCAAAGACAAACAAGAAAGTCCAGTTGTCTTTTGAAAAAGCGCCTTTGGGACAACCATGACCTGGATGACTGAGAATCTCCATAGACATATAGACAAATATGTAGCTATCCCAACTTTAGCAGTTCCCTAACTCTTGGGGGATATTGAAGAGAGGTGTTCAACCAGAGGAAGAAACTTATTAGAGGGCAGGAAAGAACATTAGATGAAACCCTGAGAAACGGAAGCTGGAAATAATCAGAAGAACATGGGGTTGGGGACAATGAGCAACAGGGACCTTTCTGGCTGGTCTAGCCTCCCCCCACTCTTCCCAGTGATTCAGAGCAACTGTGGAACAGACAGAGGCCAAAGTACAAAAAAAAGGGAGGGTAACCACTACCTGGACCAAGCTATGCCCACTTAGCATATTCTGCTGCTCAGAGTCACTCAACAGTGAGATGGCGGCCTATACATTTAATAAATACATATTCCCAAGCTCTCGTTTAATTTCATAGATTTTATTCATGGTTCATTAAAGCAGAAAAGGAGAAGCTTTACTTTCAGCAGCAGGTCGCACTGCTGTGACTTTCAAGATGGCCGACAGACAATATGCCAAATTCTGCTGTTAAAAGGTTCAGCATGTTTCTCTCTGTAGATCAGGCTGCCATTAAAGGCAAGAGGGTAGCCAATGCTATTTTCTGGTGGTGGGCACTTTGGCATCCAAGAGTCATTGGCCAAGGGATGGCCTAAACTACGGGTGTCAAACTCGCGGCATCACTTTACCATAATGTGATGTATCGTGATGTTTTTCCTCCTTCGCAGAGCTGGAGTGGACATGGCCTGCGCATGACGCATCTGGCTCGTGGGCCGCCAGCTTGACAGCCCTGGCCTAAATGAATTGATGGTATCAAAGGCAGAAACTGATCTAGGGAATCTCCAATTGCTATGCTGCACAGGTCTCTATGGTGGGTTTACCACAGTGCCAAATAAATAAGTACTATAAATCCAGACTCCCAACACTATTGAACGTTGTTTTACCTCAAGCCAGATCATCTAGCTCTCTTGAATTTATATGTTCCAGCACTGATTCAATCTAAGCTAAGTTTCACCACCATGCCGCCACCACCATATAAATATAAAGAAAGTATAAAGGAAGTATAAACAATGATAGCCTTAGGAGTAGGCAAATCAAACAATTGCCTGGGGCCCTGTTATGTATGTAGGTTTGAATGTTATTGGTTTATTTGAACTGTTCTTGTAAAATGTCAAATGGTATTGGTTTAAATAGTGCGGGAAGAAACCCTGCACTTATTGGCTGGCAGCTACGGCTGCAGGCTATAAGAAGCAGCCGTAGCCAAGCCAGGACGGGTCCATTCGAGCTGTAGTCACTAATAAACTTTGCTGGAACTCCTCGCCTGACTCTTCATGCAAACTTAACACTGGCGACGAGGGTGGGATTCCCTGAAGAGAAGACGACGCGACGAACAAGCAACTGAGCGAGATGGCTGCTGAACACCCCCAGCACCGTCGATCCGCGACGGAAGACTGGGAATCGAGCGGATCGGTTCCACATGTATCTGGAAGGGAACGATTCGCCGCATCCCCGAGAGACGGAAGAGGGCGGTCTTTTCACGACTGCGGTCCGCAGTCTTCAAAATGGCGAAGGCATTGGCGGGAGCAGCAGAGCTGAAGGTAATGGAATGGCCCGATTTAGAGAAACTTTTAAGAGCCCATTACTTCCACAAGTATCGGCCTCATTAAGAGACACGAATTTTACCTTCGATCAAGGGGATAGCGAGAATGTTAATGACTCGTGGCAAGTTTAAGGGACATTGGGGTGCTTGTGACTTTACCAACTTAGAAGAGGCCATGCGTGATCGGTTTGTTTTAGGCCTAAAAGATAAGGTCTTACAAAGCAAACTTTTAATGAAACCTAAGATCACGCTTAAAGAGGCCATTGAAGAAGCTGTTTCAGCGAAGCCACCAAGTCCTCAGCAGCGCCATGAAAAGATTAACAAGGCCTCAAGCCAGGCCTCAAGCCATTCTGATGGGGAAAAATCCACAACAGCCCATTGCGAACAAATAGACTCTGATTCTGATGGCAGTGAGGCAGAGGAGGGATTTTTAAACTCAGAATGGAGAAGAAGAAAAAGACTCTGGGAAAACAGGCAAGGTTCTATTGCAGAGGCTGTGGGGCCACCCCGACTGAATGCAAGTTCTTTGACTCCATTTGCCTACGCTAGAGAAACGGGTCACATAGCCAGAGTCTGCAAATCATCCAGAACTCCACCGTTAGGAAAAAATTTCCTGATAAAGACTTTAAGCCCAACAATTTCCTTGAAAAAATGGGGCTAAATTTAGAAGCAAATGGCAAGAATGAAACTCACCAAACAATCACTATTGGTCATTCTTCACCCTTAAAAAGCAGAAAAGTACATGTGAAGGTGTTTATTGAAGGAAGGCCTTGCCAAATGGAAGTGGACTCAGGCTCTTATTTATCTATGGTGTCATGGGACACTATCCACAGACTCTTTCCCAAAATTCAGAAGAAGCATTTCCAGAAGCAAGCACTGACTCTCAAAGACTACCAAGGGAACAAGATTCCAGTAGTTGAGAGATTTCAACGCAGTTTAAAGGCCACACCAAACGCTTGCCCCTGACCATCGTGGACAAGGATCCCAAGTTTGCTGGGACTTGAGTGGTTCAAGCCACTAGGCATCGAGGTGACTGGCATCCATCACGTGAGCAGCTCTGACTGGGAAGAGTCCTTGAAGTCTGAGTTTCCAGAGGTCTTCAGCAGGACTGGGCAAGTATATGGGGACCCCTATTGCTTTCAGCCTAGACCCCAAGGTGCCCCCAATTTAAAGCCCAGGAGGGTCCCATTTGCTTTAAAGGAAAAAATTGATGCACAATTAGATAAGCTCATTGCTCAAGGGGTTTTAGAGCCTACTGACCACTCCAGATGGGAAACACCCATAGTCACACCAGTCAAGGCTGATGGGTCAGTGAGAATCTGTGGTGACTATAAGGGGACACTTAACCATGCGCAGCAGAGAGATACCCTGTACCAGTTGTGCATCATCTGCTCCATTCCCTTGGCAGGGGTACAGTATTTGCTAAACTGGACTTAGCTCAGGCATATCAACAATTAACAGTTGATGATGCCACTGCAGAGGCACAAACAATTGTGACTCATAGAGGTGCCTTCAAATGTAAAAGACTACAATTTGAGTAAGCGTGGCACCTGGCATTTTTCAAAGCCTTATGGAAAGAATGTTGCAAGGACTGCCAGGGTAGTGCCTTATTTTGATGATGTGTTAATCTCTGCTGAAAATGACACTCAGCTTCAAGAGAGACTCAGAGAAGTCCTTACCAGATTCAGAAAAGCGGGTTTAAAAGTCAAGGAAGACAAATGTACACTCAAAACAGACAGAGTTGAGTTCTGGGTACATGATTGACAAGCATGGCATCCACCCTACTGATGCCAAGGTTAAAGCAATCAAGGAAGCCCCTAAACCTCGATGCAAGACAGATTTGCAAGCCTTCCTTGGACTTATTAACTTTTATCACATGTTTCTACCTCACAAAGCATCTATTGCTGAGCCTTTACATCGCCTACTTGATAAGAAAGCTGTTTGGATCTGGGGCGGAAGGAACAGTCAGCATTTAACAGTATTAAGAGACTAATCACGTCTGATGCTGTGTTGATACAGTTCTCTGAGAATTTGCCTGTTGTTCTGACTTGTGATGCATCCCCTTTGGAGTGGGGGGTTTGAGTCACAGGCTTCCCAGTGGAAGCCCCAATTGCATTTTACTCTGACTTTGTCCAAAGCAGAGAGGAATTATAGCCAACTGGACAAGGAGGCTTTAGCAGTTGTTGCAGCTGTTAAGAAATTTCATGAATATCTGTATGGCAGGTCATTCACCATTGTTACAGATCACAAACCTTTATTAGGCATTGTGGCAGGAGACAAACCTACACCTAATATCCTGTCACCAAGAATGCTGATGGACTGAATTTTGCAGCCTATTCTGCCTCACACAACCTGGCAAGGACTGATTGACATGACTGAAGCACTGAGATTGCGTTGCCCCTTATCAGGAGGCCTTTGAACTTGAAACCACACTGAATTATCTGTATTAAGAGGATGTATTTTGTGGGGTAACAGGGTGGTTATTCCTGCAAAACTGCAAAGGGAGGTTTTGGAAATGTTACATGAGGGTCATCCTGGGATTGTAAGGATGAAAGGTTTGGCCAGGAGTTATGTATGGTGGCCAGGTATTGACAAAATGGTTGAAAACTGTAGTCTCTTGTCCCATTGCCAGGTAGTCAGACCTGCTCCACCTCCTCCCCACACAGGAATGGGAATGTCCTAGGGGCCCATGGTCTAGAATCCACATTGATTTTGCAGGCCCTACAAGAGGGCACACTTTTCTAGTGATAGTAGATGCATATTCCAAATGGCTAGAGGTAATTCCCATGACATCCACTACAACTGAGGCTGTCATCAAGCAGCTCAGAAAATTGTTTGTAACCCATGGGTTACCAGATGTCCTTGTCTCTGACAATGGCCCTCAATTCACATCTAACATTTTGAATCCTTTCTAGCTCAACAGGGTATCAGACATGCCCTCACTGCCCCTGGGCACCCTTCTCGCCAATGGCCGGGCTGAACGCATGGTACGCTTACCAAAGAGAAGCTTCAGCATCCTGGGGACATCACTGAGAAGCTTCTTCTTAGTGTTCAACACATCACTCTAGCCCATCAATAACTTGTCCCCAGCAGAGTTGTTGATGGGCAGGAAACTTAGGTCTTCCCTTGACTTCATCCCACTTATGCACCCAACGCACCACTGGATTCCACTTCCAAAGTTCGTTCTTTAGTGTGGGAGATTCTGTCTATGCTAGGAACCTTATAGGTGAACCTTGTGGATTCCCTGAAATAACTCACATCACTGGCCCCTCTACAGGGTACAAACAGAGGATGGCCTCTGGAGCAGGCACATTGACCAACTTAGATCCAGGTTCCCTGAACATCGCCCCTGTCTCCCTCTGGGTCCCTCACCTGATGTCTCTTCTAGGGGAAGGGGGAACAGGAGGAAAATCAGCAAACAGGAATCAACCCCATGTGTAACGAGCCATTATGACAGGAACCATCCTGAACCCTGTCACAATGCCAAGATCCATCCTTAGAAGTGGAAGATTGCACATCACTACCTGACTTGGGTGCTAACATTGGAACGGAGATGGGTTGGGAGGAGAGACCAGATTCTAACAGTCTAACAGGGTCTTCTTTCACAGGAAGTCCCAACAGGGAAATGTCAGTAGACACATTTCTCTCACTGGGTGAGAACGTTAAAACTGAACCACCTAAGGTCTAACGACATCGTAGAGCCCCACCTAAAGGAATACATTAGATAGGTTGGGGTTTGGTATGGACTGAACCTAGTGGGGAGGGGTGTTATGTATGTAGGTTTGAATGTTTTGGTTTATTTGAACTGTTCTTGTAAAATGTCAAATGGTATTGGTTTAAATAGTGGAAGAAACCCTGCACTTATTGGCTGGCAGCTACGCTGCAGGCTATAAGAAGCAGCCAGAGCTGCCAAGCCAGGACGGGTCCATTCGAGCTGTAGTCACTAATAAACTCTTTGCTGGAACTCCTCGGCCTGACTCTTCATGCAAACTTAACAGCCCCATTTTTGAATTCCTCCAGTCATATAATTTCTGTACCAAAAAAAGAAACTACATAAAAATAGGAAGAGTCTTCAACATTAATGATATGATTACCAGAATTGATTATTTAACTTACTGTAACTCAACAAAAGCAAACAATAAAAATTACAGTAACACTCCATGATATCAAAGTTGAAAATCTTGAAGTAACGTCAGATTATCGCCTTGATTGAATGGTTAAAAAGTCAGTCTCCATTAGGGTCCTTATAATAATCTCTCATCCAGAATCCAAAAACTAGACCATCGCCACAAATGCCAATTTTAAATAGGAATCCCACATCTGACATTTTTCCAAGCTTAAATGTAATAGGAATTAATGACAGACAACTGTGATAGGATACATGTGTTCTATTACAAAGCCACAGACCTTGTATTTTGGCTGCACGAAATTGTGTCAATTCTCTTATATAAACCCATCTCCATCTTCCTATACTGCTTCACAGCTCCTTTTAAAATGCCTGCAGCCATAAAATGATAGTGCCATCTTATTAAAAGGTGAGGAGCAGTGCCCATTCTCTCAGTCAACACACAGGCTGAAGCTAGCCTGGTCAATACTAGAGCCAATAACCCTGAGAGAAATCAGATATGGTAGAATGGATGCATTTGTCTGTCCTTGTTTGTGAAGAGCTGTAGAAGATATTTGTGATGTATGTGAACCCATAAACTGGCCTTAAATAGATCTTGTTTCTAGTTACTAGCCATAATATATGAAGCTTACTGAAAGATTTGTGAATATCACCATACTGTACATCATAATCAAATCTATAACAATATCTCCATTCTAGGTATCCATTAAGTTTAGACAGAAAGAGGAAGTTGGCATAATGAAAATAATGCAAGTCAATTAAAAAGACTTAGAATAACTTTATTGTCACTTGAACGCACATTAACGCATATTAAAATGAAATTTTGTTGTACAGCTCTCGGAAGGTCTCCATCTCAAGGAAGGAAGGAAGGAAGGAAGGAAGGAAGGAAGGAAGGAAGGAAGGAAGGAAGGCAGACTGTTGGATGGCAAGAAAGAGTAGATTTGAGAACTCTAAAAATTGAGACAGATACCATTTGTCTGTTTTAGTATAATTATTATTTGTGGCGTAGACATAAAGAAAATGTGTCACACGTGAGATGTTAGTCAGTTAGGGATTTTATAAGAAAGAAGTTCACAGCTCACAGAACTCCATTGTATTTACTAATAAATGGAGAATGCTTATTATTTAGTTTCCATGATTCTGTAAAATGGATATGTTCTGTGTCAACATGCTTCCTTGATCATGTGCTGGGCTTGTCGCCCACACATGATCAGAAGCATGATTGACTGACAGATCACATTCTGAAACATTCCACCAGTCTATCCCAAAGGTGATTTTAAAATGCAACTGGACTTTCTTTTGGGGGTCCTGAACATTTCAGCTTCTCATCCAAGAAGCTTCCTCAATTCTTCTTCTTAGATGAGTTTGAAACATTTTCAAGAAAAAACCATGGAAGTCCAGCAGCATTTTGAAAACCCCTTGGGACAACTATGACTTGGATGATTGAGAATCTCCATAGACATTAGACCAGCCTCTTTCTATATGCCCAGGAAAGAGGGAGCCAAACTGCTGTCTTGTCTTTCCATTCACTAAGCCTTTAGCTCTCAATTCCTCCTTCCATTTTTCCAGCCTTATTCAGCCTCACTCTCTTATCTCTGCTTTGGATTAGGCATCCATGAAGCTCTGGGACTTTATAGTAGGACTTCACAAATTGTAGTCTCTCTCCTTCTCTCCTTCTCTCCCTCCTCCCTCTCTCTCTGTTATGACCCTTTTGGAAGACAGAGAATGAGTGAGTCTTCATCAAATAGGTTGGGAACTGCAATTTGGCCCCGGATGAAAGACTGTCCTTACTATAACATCAGTTTACAGCCATGTGATGATGCAACCAGATCAATGGCTATGGCAACCCAGCTACACAGGATGAGGAAGCACTCTCTGAGAGTCCCATTTGGGATTACTTTCATGGGAAAGTGGGTCATCCTGAGGCTGATGGGTAGATTCCCTGCCCTCATTGTTGGCCTCATTGTTTGTAGTTTGCTTTCTGTTATTGTCCTAAAGTTAGGGGGATGTCCCAAGAAATAGCATGCCACTTTTAAGCCCCAAATGATGAATGGATGGAATTATTCTGATAATAGCCCTTTAAATGAAGGTGCCACTTGGAGATGATGTATTTCTGTGTAGAGATGATGGATGCAGGCAGATTCTGTTCCTTGTTGCCAAAGGCAGTTTGTGCTTGGAAGCAAGTTAACAGTGGAACTGGGAGAGAGGTGAACAATACAGGGGTATTAGATGCATGATGGGAGATGGACCTCCTAGGAACTCTTAAGTCTGGACTTGCTACCAGTAATAGCATTTAGAATGCAGTTTCCCAGCAAAAAATATGTAATATGAAGCATTATAGACTCAGAAAGGGCCGTCTGAAGGTTCAAGAGTGACATCGTTTATATGAGATTAATCTAAGATCATCCTGGCTGTAGAAGTAGCAACATCTACATAGCAATAACCATACCACTTGGACTTATATACCGCTTCACAGTGCTTTTACAGCCCTCTCTAAGCAGTTTACAGAGTCAGCCTATTGCCCCCAACAAACTGGGTCCTCATTTTACCCACCTCAGAAGGATGGAAGGTTGAGTCAACCTTGAGCCAGTCAGGATCGAACAGCTGGCAGTTGGCAGAGTTGGCCTGCAATACTGCATTCTAACCACCGCACCACCACGGTTCATCTACAACACAAAACTAGCTTCACCAACCACTTATTTATATTATTACAAGCTTGAGGTTGTATCGGGATTTTGTAGGTGATTAGTAAAATGGTATGGGCCCTTGTTGGATGTATGGCTGTATATCCATTCACAGGATTCAGGCAGACACTTAAACCTACAAAGAATCAAGCCAGCAAAAAGCAGTCAGGAAGTTATAGGGCAATAGGTACAGATAAAGAAATAAAAGTTTGAAGTGTATATACTGTAAGTGGTATTGGAAAATGTTTGACTGCTCTTGATCACCTAATTTTGAGCATCTTCCTTGCCAATAAGGGTTTGTGTAAAGACTAGAGACACAATATTAAAAATGATTGCATTTTTGTAGCTTTTAAAATAAACTAAAAGCTTTAAAAGAACAATGTCAGCATTTCAAGTAACGCACCCATAGAAAGCAGAACTCTGAGCCAGGTAGGTTCCTCAAAGAACAATTTTATTGAATACATCATATTGGCACAACTGGTGAAAACTGACCAGTTGCTTGGTTACTTTGATCCCCCC
>CM019149.1:171244846-171399895 GCA_009733165.1 Naja naja
AGAAAGTATAAAGGAAGTATAAACCAATGATAGCATTAGGATAAGGCAATCAACCAAGTGCCTGGGACCTGTTATGTATGTAGGTTTGAATGTTATTGGTTTATTTGAACTGTTCTTGTAAAATGTCAAATGGTATTGTTTAAATAGTGCGGGAAGAAACCTGCACTCCCATTGGCTGGCAGCTACGGCTGCAGGCTATAAGAAGCAGCCGTAGCCAAGCCAGGACGGGTCCATTCGAGCTGTAGTCACTAATAAACTCTTTGCTGGAAACTCCTCGCGTCTGACTCTTCATGCAAACTTAACACTGGCGACGAGGTGGGATTGCCCTGAAGAAAGCGACGCGACGAACAAGCAGCTGGAGCGAGATGGCTGTGCTGAACACCCCCCCACACCGTTCGATCCGGCCGGAAGGGGGGGGAAAGATCGGATATGCTGGATGCGCGATCGTTCCACATGTATCTGGAAGGGAACGATCGCCGGCATCCCCGAGAGACGGAAGAGGCCGGTCTTTCTCACGCACTGCGGTCCGCAGTCTTCAAAATGGCGAAGGCATTGGCGGGAGCAGCAGAGCTGAAGGTAATGGAATGGCCCGATTTAGAGAAACTTTAAGAGCCATTACGCCCCACAAGTATCGTGCCTCATTAAGAGACCACGAATTTTACCTCGGATCACAAGGGATAGTGAGAATGTTAATGACTTCGTGGCAAGTTTAAGGGACATTGGGGTGCTTGTGACTTTACCACTTAGAAGAGGCCATGCGTGATCGGTTTGTTTTAGGCCTAAAAGATAAGGTCTTACAAAGCAAACTTTTAATGAAACCTAAGATCACGTTTAAAGAGGCCATTGAAGAAGCTGTTTCAGCGGAAGCCACCAAGTCCTCAGCAGCGGCCATGAAAAAGATTAACAAGGCCTCAAGCCAGGCCTCAAGCCATTCTGATGGGGAAAAATCCACAACAGCCCATTGCGACAAATAGACTCTGATTCTGATGGCAGTGAGGCAGAGGAGGGGATTTTTAAACTCAGAATGGAGAAGAAGAAAAAAGACTCTGGGAAAAACAGGCAAGGCTTCTATTGCAGAGGCTGTGGGGGGGCCACCCCGCACTGAATGCCAGTTCTTTGACTCCATTTGCCTACGTGTTGTGAGAAACGGGGTCACATAGCCAGAGTCTGCAAATCATCCAGAACTCCACCGATTAGGAAAAATTTCCTGATAAAGGACTTTAAAGCCCAACAATTTCCTTGAAAAAATGGGGCGAAATTAGAAGCAAAGGGCAAGAATGAAACTCACCAAACAATCACTATTGGTCATTCTTCACCCTTAAAAAGCAGAAAAGTACATGTGAAGGTGTTTATTGAAGGAAGCCTTGCCAAATGGAAGTGGACTCAGGCTCTTATTATCATGGTGTCATGGGACACTATCCACAGACTCTCCCAAAATTCAGAAAAAGCATTTCCAGAAGCAAGCACTGACTCTCAAAGACTACCAAGGGAACAAGATTCCAGTAGTTGGAGTGAGAGATTTCAACGTGCAGTTTAAAGGCCACACAAACGTTTGCCCCTGACCATCGTGGACAAGGATCGCCCAAGTTGCTGGGACTTGAGTGGTTCAAGCCACTAGGCATCGAGGTGACTGGCATCCATCACGTGAGCAGCTCTGACTGGGAAGAGTCCTTGAAGTCTGAGTTTCCAGAGGTCTTCAGCGAAGGACTGGGCAAGTATATGGGGACCCCTATTGCTTTCAGCCTAGACCCCAAGGTGCCCCAATTCGTTTAAAGCCCAGGGGGGTCCCATTTGCTTTAAAGGAAAAAATTGATGCACAATTAGATAAGCTCATTGCTCAAGGGGTTTTAGAGCCTACTGACCACTCCAGATGGGAAACACCCATAGTCACACCAGTCAAGGCTGATGGGTCAGTGAGAATCTGTGGTGACTATAAGGGGACACTTAACCATGCGCTGCAGCAGAGCGCATACCCTGTAACAGTTGTGCATCATCTGCTCCATTCCCTTGGCAGGGGTACAGTATTTGCTAAACTGGACTTAGCTCAGGCATATCAACAATTAACAGTTGATGATGCCACTGCAGAGGCACAAACAATTGTGACTCATAGAGGTGCCTTCAAATGTAAAAGACTTCAATTTGGAGTAAGTGTGGCACCTGGCATTTTCAAAGCCTTATGGAAAGAATGTTGCAAGGACTGCCAGGGGTAGTGCCTTATTTTGATGATGTGTTAATCTCTGCTGAAAATGACACTCAGCTTCAAGAGAGACTCAGAGAAGTCCTTACCAGATTCAGAAACGGGTTTTACAAGTCAAGGAAGACAAATGTACACTCAAAACAGACAGAGTTGAGTTCCTGGGATACATGATTGACAAGCATGGCATACACCCTACAGATGCCAAGGTTAAAGCAATCAAGGAAGCCCTAAACCTCAATGCAAGGACAGATTTGCAAGCCTTCCTTGGACTTATTAACTTTTATCACATGTTTCTACCTCACAAAGCATCTATTGCTGAGCCTTTACATCGCCTACTTGATAAGAAAGCTGTTTGGATCTGGGGCGGAAGACAGTGTCAGCATTTAACAGTATTAAGAGAATCTACGCGTCTGGTGCTGTGTTGATACAGTTCTCTGAGATTTGCCTGTTGTTCTGACTTGTGATGCATCCCTTTTGGGGGGGGGTTTTGAGTCACAGACTTCCCAGTGGAAGGAAGCACCAATTGCATTTTACTCTCGCACTTTGTCCAAAGCAGAGAGGATTACGCCCATTGGACAAGGAGGCTTTAGCAGTTGTTGCAGCTGTTAAGAAATTTCATGAATATCTGTATGGCAGGTCATTCACCATTGTTACAGATAAAAACCTTTATTAGGCATTGTGGCAGGAGACAAACCTACACCTAATATCCTGTCACCAAGAATGCTGAGATGGACTGAATTTCTTGCAGCCTATTCATACAAACTGATTCACAGACCTGGCAAGGACATTGGACATGCTGATGCACTGAGTCGTTGCCCTCTACCTTGCCACAAGGAGGACTTTGAACTTGAAACTCACACCTTTTCCGGAGACCGTTGCAAGCTTCCAGTCCATGCTGCTGAGATTGCCAGAGAGACTACCAAAGATGCTGTGTTGGCACCTGTTATAGGCTGGATTAAGAAAGGTTGGCCTCTTCAAGATCTACCTCACCTTGCCCAACCTTTTAAGTCCAGGCAAACTGAATTATCTGTATTAAGAGGATGTATTTTGTGGGGTAACAGGGTGGTTATTCCTGCAAAACTGCAAAGGGAGGTTTTGGAAATGTTACATGAGGGTCATCCTGGGATTGTAAGGATGAAAGGTTTGGCCAGGAGTTATGTATGGTGGCCAGGTATTGACAAAATGGTTGAAAACTGGGTAGTCTCTTGTCCCAATTGCCAGGTAGTCAGACCTGCTCCACCTCACGCCCCACACAGGAATGGGAATGTCCTAGGGGCCCATGGTCTAGAATCCACATTGATTTTGCAGGCCCTACGAGAGGGCACACTTTTCTAGTGATAGTAGATGCATATTCCAAATGGCTAGAGGTAATTCCCATGACATCCACTACAACTGAGGCTGTAATCAAGCAGCTCAGAAAATTGTTTGTAACCCATGGGTTTACCAGATGTCCTTGTCTCTGACAATGGCCCTCAATTCACATCTAACATTTTTGAATCCTTTCTAGCTCAACAGGGTATCAGACATGCCCTCACTGCCCCTGGGCACCCTTCGGCCAATGACCGGGCTGAATGCATGGTACGCTTTACCAAAGAGAAGCTTCAGCAGCTGGGTCCTGGGGACATCACTGAGAAGCTTGAAAAACTTCTTAGTGTTCAACACATCACTCCTAGCCCATCTAATAACTTGTCCTCAGCAGAGTTGTTAATGGGCAGGAAACTTAGGTCTTCCCTTGACCGCCTTCATCCCACTTATGCACCCAACGCTCCACTGGATTCCACTTCCAAAGTTCGTTCTTTTAGTGTGGGAGATTCTGTCTATGCTAGGAACCTTATAGGTGAACCTTTGTTGATTTCCTGCTGAAATAACTCACATCACGGGCCCTCGTTTCTTACAGGGTTACAAACAGAGGATGGCCTCCTCTGGAGCAGGCACATTGACCAACTTAGATCCAGGTTCCCTCAGGAACATCGCTCCTGTCTCCCTCTGGGTCCCTCACCTGATGTCTCTTCTAGGGGAGGGGGGACAGGAGGAAAATCAGCAAACAGGAATCAACCCCATGTGTAACGAGCCATTGCGACAGGAACCATCCTGAACCCTGTCACAATGCCAAGATCCATCCTTAGAAGTGGAAGATTGCACATCACTACCTGACTTGGGTGCTGACATTGGAATGGAGATGGGTTGGCAGGAGAGACCAGATTCTAACAGTCTAACAGGGTCTTCTTTCACAGAAGTCCCAACAGGGAATGTCAGTAGACACATTTCCCCTCTCACTGGGTGAAACGTTAAAACTTCTGAACCCGACGGTCTTAACATTTACGTAAGCCCCACCTATTTAAAAGGAATACATTAGATAGGTTGGGGTTTGGTATGGACTGAACCTAGTGGGGAGGGGTGTTATGTATGTAGGTTTGAATGTTATTGGTTTATTTGAACTGTTCTTGTAAAATGTCAAATGGTATTGGTTTAAATAGTGCGGGAAGAAACCCTGCACTCCCATGGCTGGCAGCTACGGCTGCAGGCTATAAGAAGCAGCCGTAGCCAAGCCAGGACGGGTCCATTCGAGCTGTAGTCACTAATAAACTCTTTGCTGGAACTCCTCGCGTCTGACTCTTCATGCAAACTTAACAGGCCCCATTTTTGAATCCTCCAGTTTTGCCATAATTTCTGTAAATAAAAAAAAGAAACTCACATAAAAATAGGAAGAGTCTTCAACATTAATGATATGATTACCAGAATTGGATTATTTAACTTACTGTAACTCATAAACAAAAGCAAACAATAAAAATTACAGTAACAGACTTCCATGATTAGATCAAAAGTTGAAAATCTTGAAGTAACGTCAGATTTATCGTCTTGATTGAATGGTTAAAAAAGTCAGTCTTCCATTAGGGGTCCTTATAATAATCTCTCATCCAGAATCCAAAAACTCTTAAGACCATCGCTGCCAACAAATGCCAATTTTGGTTAAATAGGAATCCCACATCTGACATTTTTCCAAGCCTGTTTAAATGTAATTAGGAATTACGATTGGGACAACTGTGATAGGATACATGTGTTCTATTACAAAGCTACAGACCTTGTATTTTGGCTGCACGCAAATTGTGTCAATTCTCTTATATAAACCCATCTGTCCATCTTCCTATACTGCCTACAGCTCCTTTAAAATGCCTGCAGCTTATAAAATGATAGTGCCATCTTATTAAAAGGTGAGGAGCAGTGCCCATTCTCTCAGTCAATCAACACAGGCTGAAGCTAGCCTGGTCAATACTAGGAGCCAATAACCTCTGAGAGAAATCAGATATGGTAGAATGGATGCATTTGTCTGTCCTTTGTTTGTGAAGAGCTGTAGAAGATATTTGTGATGTATGTGAACCCATAAACTGGCCTTAAATAGATCTTGTTTCTAGTTACTAGCCATAATAATATATGAAGCTTACTGAAAGATTTGTGAATATCACCATACTGTACATCATAATCAAATCTATAACAATATCTGCCATTCTAGGTATCCAATTAAGTTTAGACAGAAAGAGGAAGTTGGCATAATGAAAAATAATGCAAGTCAATTAAAAAAGACTTAGAATAACTTTATTGTCACTTTGAACGTACACTAATCGGCATACATTAAAATGAAATTTTGTTGCATACAGCTCTCGAAGGGTCTCCATCTCAAAGGAAGGAAGGAAGGAAGGAAGGAAGGAAGGAAGGAAGGAAGGAAGGAAGGAAGGAAGGCAGACTGTTGGATGGCAAGAAAGAGTCAAGATTTTGAGAACTCTAAAAATTGAGACAGATTACCACGGTCTGTTTCATTAGTATAATTATTATTTGTGACGTAGACATAAAGAAAAAATGTGTCACACGTGAGATGTTAGTCAGTTAGGGATTTTATAAGAAAGAAGTTCATACAGCTCACAGAAACTCCCACTTTAATGTATTTACTAATAAATGGAGAATGCTTATTATTTAGTTTCCATGATTCTGTAAAATGGATTACGAAAAGTCTGTGTCAATCATGCTTCCTTGATCATGTGCTGGGCTTGTCAAGCCCAGCACATGATCAAGGAAGCATGATTGACACAGATCACATTCTGAAACATTCCACCAGTCTATCCCAAAGGTGATTTTCAAAATGCAACTGGACTTTCTTGGGGGGGGGGTCCTTGAAAACATTTCGCTTCTCATCCAAGAAGCTTCCTCAATTCTTCTTCTTAGATGAGAAGCGAAACATTTTCAAGAAAAAAAAAAAACCATGGAAGTCCAGCAGCATTTTGAAAAACCCCTTTGGGACAACTATGACTTGGATGATTGAGAATCTCCATAGACATTAGACCAGCCTCTTTCTATATGCCCAGGAAAGAGGGGAGTTGGCCAAACTGCTGTCTTGTCTTTCCATTCACTGCTTCCCGCAGCTCTCAATTCCTCCTTTCCATTTTCCAGCCTTATTCAGCCTCTGGCTGTCTCTTATCTCTGCTTTGGATTAGGCATCCATGAAGCTCTGGGACTTTATAGCATAGGACTTCACAAATTGTAGTCTCTCTCCCTCTCTCCTTCTCTCCCTCCCTCCCCCCTCTCTCTCTGTTATGACCCTTTTGGAAGACAGAGAATGAGTGAGTCTTCATCAAATAGGTTGGGAACTGCAATTTGGCTCCCCGGATGAAAGACTGTCCTTACTATAACATCAGTTTACAGCCATGTGATGATGCAACCAGATCAATGGCTATGGCAACCCAGCTGAAAGGAACTACACAGGGATGAGGTGTGCCATAACTCTCTGAGAGTCCCATTTGGGATTACTTTCATGGGAAAGTGGGTCATCCTGAGGCTGATGGGTAGATTCCCTGCCCTCATTGTTGGCCTCATTGTTTGTAGTTTGCTTTCTGTTATTGTCCTAAAGTTAGGAGGGGGATGTCCCAAGAAATAGCACAGTGCCACTTTAAGCCCCAAATGATGAATGGATGGAATTATTCTGATAATAGCCCTTTAAATGAAGGTGCCACTTGGAGATGATGTATTTCTGTGTAGAGATGATGGATGCAGGCAGATTCTGTTCCTTGTTGCCAAAGGCAGTTTGTGCTTGGAAGCAAGTTAACAGTGGAACTGGGAGAGGGTGAACAATACAGGGGGTATTAGATGCATGATGGGAGATGGACCTCCTAGGAACTCTTAAGTCTGGACTTGCTACCAGTAATAGCATTTAGAATGCAGTTTCCCAGCAAAAAATATGTAATATGAAGCATTATAGACTCAGAAAGGGCCGTCTGAAGTGACATCGTTTATATGAGATTAATCTAAGATCATCCTGGCTGTAGAAGTAAAGCAACATCTACATAGCAATAACCATACCACTTGGACTTATATACCACTTCACAGTGCTTTTACAGCCCTCTCTAAGCAGTTTACAGAGTCAGCCTATTGCCCCCAACAAACTGGGTCCTCATTTTACCCACCTCAGAAGGATGGAAGGTTGAGTCAACCTTGAGCCAGTCAGGATCGAACAGCTGGCAGTTGGCAGAGTTGGCCTGCAATACTGCATTCTAACCACCGCACCACCACGGTTCATCTACAACACAAAACTAGCTTCACCAACCACTTATTTATATTATTACAAGCTTGAGGTTGTATCGGGATTTTGTAGGTGATTAGTAAAATGGTATGGGCGTCCTTGTTGGATGTATGGCTGTATATCCATTCACAGGATTCAGGCAGACACTTAAACCTACAAAGAATCAAGCCAGCAAAAGCAGTCAGGAAGTTATAGGGCAATAGGTACAGATAAGCAGAAATAAAAGTTTGAAGTGTATATACTGTAAGTGGTATTGGAAAATGTTTGACTGCTCTTGATCACCTAATTTTGAGCATCTTCCTTGCCACTAGAGGTTTGTGTAAAGACTAGAGACACAATATTAAAAATGATTGCATTTTTGTAGCTTTTAAAATAAACTAAAAGCTTTAAAAGAACAATGTCAGCATTTCAAGTAACGCACCCATAGAAAGCAGAACTCTGAGCCAGGTAGGTTCCTCAAAGAACAATTTTATTGAATACATCATATTGGCACAACTGGTGAAAACTGACCAGTTGCTTGGTTACTTTGATCCCCCTTCCCCAGCTACCTGTTGGAATGACCTTGGTTCCCACAGGAAAAACTTTTGTTTTGACTGCAAAACCCCAGTTAACTCTTTCCCTCCCCCTCCCATCTAGTGGCAACCCTGAAGCCTCAAAGATGGCCCCAGCCATGTTCACTTCAGGGTTGACAGTCAATTTACAACTTTCTGCATTTCCATTACAACTGTACCAACTTTCTATAGACTAGTTTCACCTAAACTACATTTTTAATCCTGTATTCCGTATCCATTTTTTCCCTGTGTAAAAATGGGTGCAGGAGCGCCTCCTCCCAGCATCGAGGTCCAATCACCCAGTATGCTGTCACAGGCAGGCCCTCCTGGGGGTGCCGTCGACCAGACAATGTCAGTTGGCGGTCCCCCGGGGGAGGCCCTTCTCTGTGGGGGCGCCTACACTTTGGAACCAGCTGCCCCTGGAGCTGCAGTTGCCCCCTGACCTTTGTTCCTTCCGCCGCGATCTAAAAACCTGGCTGTTTTTACAGGCCGGCCTGGATTGAGAGGAATTAGGGTTTTAATCGGGTTTTAATTGGAGGTTTTTGGGTATATATTTGGATTTGATTAATATTTTTATTTATCTGTATGTATATCCTTCTGTGAGCTGCCCTGAGTCCCCCCCGCTGGAGATGGGGCGGCATATAAATACAAATAAATAAATAAATAAATAAATAAATAAATAAATAAATAAGACAAGCCTTGCTTTAGGGTCTATTTTTTGGGCTTTCTGCTGCCCAATGAACCTAACACAACTGGTAAAGCTGTCACCACAAACAGAGAAAGGAGGGCAATAACAATACTTAGCCAATGCCTCTGATGAGCAATTATATCAGGATATAGCCTATTTTTTAAAAAAATTAGGCTCCAGGATGATTGAAATAACAGAGTAACAGAGTTGGAAGACATTGGAGGTCTTCTGGTCAACTCCCCCTCAAGCAGGAGACCATTTCAGACAAATGGCTGTCCAATCTCTTCTTCATAACCTGCAATGATGGAGTATCCACAACTTCTGAAGACAAACTGTTCCACCGGTAAATGATTTTCACTGTCAGGAAATTTCTCCTTAGTTCTAAGTTGTTTCTCTCCTTGATGAGTTTTCATCCATTGCTTCTTGTCCGGCCTTCTAATGCTTTGGAGAATAGGTTGACCGCTCTCTTTTTTGTAGCAGCCCTCAAATATAGGAACACTGCTATCATGTCACTCCTAGTACTTCTTTTCACTAGATTAAACGTATCTAATTCCTGTAACCATTCTTCATATGTTTTAATCTCCATAATCTCCATAATCCAGAATCATCTTTCTTGGTCTTCTCTGCACTCTTTCCAGAGTCTCAACATCTTTTTTTATATTGTGGTGACTGTTATGTATGTAGGTTTGAATGTCATTGGTTTAGTTTGAATTGTTCTTGTAAAATGTCAAATGGGATTGGTTTAAATAGTGTGGGAAAACCCTGCACTCTGATTGGCTGGCAACTACGGCTGCTGGCTATAAGAAGCAGCCATAGCCCAGCCAAGTTGGGTCCATTCGAGCTGTAGTCACTAATAAACTCTTCACTGAAGCTCTTCACGTCTGACTCTTCATGCAAACTTAACAGTGACCAAAAATGGATACAGTATTCCAAGGCATTATAAAACCTTACCTTACCAAGGCATTATAAAATGGCACTAATACTTCATGTGATCTTGATCCTATCTCTCTGTTAATGCAGCCTAGGACTGCATTGGCTGTTTTGGTGGCTGCAGGAGACTTGCTGGCTCATATTTAAGTGGTTATCTACTAGGACTCCTAGATCTCTCTCGCAGTTGCTGCTATTGAGCCAGGTTCCACCTATTCTATACCTGTACATTTGGTTTTTCTTTGCTAAGTGTGAAACCTTACTTTTCTCTATATTGAAATTCATTTTGTTAGATAGGGCCCAGTGTCCAAGTCTGTCGAGATCCTGCTAGATTTTGACCCTATTTTGGGGGTGTTGGCTATTTCTGCCAGCTTGGTGTTGTCTGCAAATTTGATGAGTTCCCCTTCTATTTCCTCATCCAAATTGTTTATAAAGATATTGATGAGTACTGGACCTAAGCAGGGGTGGGATTAAAAATTTTCAACAACTGGTTCTGTGGGCATGGCTTAGTTGGTGGGTGTGGCTTGGTGGTCATGTGACTGGCTGGGTGTGGCCAACTCAACATCACTCACATCGAGGCGCACATCTCCTCGCATGGCCTCTTGTGACTGTGGGGATGCTGCAACAGTTGTAAGTGTGAAAAAGGGTCACAAGTCACTTTTTTCAGTGCCATTGTAACTTTGAATGGTCACTCCACACAAGCAAAGTACCAGCAAAGGAGGGGAAAAAAACTCCAGAGACGTTCCTGAGACAGGAAGTCTAGTCCTGCCAAGAATGTAATAAGGATTAATGGAGAGGCAGTTTCTGTAAGCAACACCAGAATGTTTCCTTCCTGACTTCCTTACAGGATTAGGCCAGTAATTTCTTCTAACAACCGGTTCTCCGAACTGCTTAGAATGTTAACAACCGGTTCTAGAGAACAGGTGCTAACTGGTAGAATCCCACCCCTGGACCTAAGGCAGAATCTTGAAGTACCCCACTGCTTACTTTCCTCCATGTAGTTGTAGTTCCATTAAGGATTACCTGTTGAGTGCAATTCAGTTAGAAATCCATCTGGTGGTGATGCTGTCTATCCCACATTTTTCTAACTTATCAAGAAGTTGGTTGCTAACTACTTTGACAAATGCCTCTCTAAAATCCAAGTATACTATGTCCACAAGCATTTCGCTAGTGCACTAATTGAGTCACTTTGTCAAAGAATGAAATAAGGTTTGTTTGGCATGATCTGTTTTTGACAAACTCACATTGACTTCTAGAGTTAAATTTTGCTTGCTTCTAGGTGTTCACAGATCTGTGGCTCGATTATCTTTTCCAGACTCTTCCAGGTATTGATGTCAGGCTGATTGGTTTGTAGTTTCCTGGATCCATTTCTTTCCCTTTTGGGATGGGAACCACGTCAGCTCTTTTCCAGTCCTCTGGTAGTTCCCTGGTGCTCCAGGATCTTTGAAAGATATGATTCCCAGTAGTGGGATTCAAATTTTTTACTACTGGTTCTGTGGGCGTGGCTTGGTTGGCGTGGTAGGGGAAGGATGCTGTAAAATCTCCAGTCAGAGGTGGTATTTGCCGGTTCTCCGAAGTACTCAAAATTTCCACTACCGGTTCTCCAAAACTGGTCAGAACCTGCTGAATACCATCTCTGATGATTCCATAGTTCCAGGAACATAACTCCTTCAGAACTCTGGGATGTAATCCATCTGGTCCTGGTGATTTGAACTCATCTAGGGTGGACAGGTGTAATGTGTGGACCCATCCAAGTAGATTGTAGGTTTGGATTTACCAGTCTGGGTCCAATGTGAACTAACTTTCTCTGTCTCTGTCTGTCTGTCTCTCTCTGTCTCTCTCTCTCTCTGTGTCTCTTTCTCTTACTCTCTCTGTTGCCATTCTCATTCTCTCTCTCATATTCTCTTTCTCCATCTCTCTCTTCAACACACACACACACACACACACACACACACACACACACACTTTCCCCAATGGCAGCCATATGTGAATTGGAATACTGAAGGGGCTGGAGATTCATTCAATTGCTGCAAAAAGAGAAGACTATTGAGAATATGAAAGTTGACAGGTGAATTCAGGGTGTTAGGCTAGGCAAACAACCCTAAACCATTCGTATGAGGATGTGGGGAAAAGTTACCAAGGCAGCAATCCACTTCATGGCAGATATAGGAGATCTACCGGTAAGTGATCATTTTGATCCTCTGAATTGCTCCAAGAGCTGTTTACTCACACCCATTCAAAAGGAACACTGAGTTTCCATTAAGCCTCTGCACAGCTGCAGACAATGTATTTTTTAATTTTGAGTTTTGGGTTTGTTTGTTTGTTTAATGTACTGCTTCCTGTTATGCTCTCTCCCCCTTCCCAAAGAAAGGGGAGGAAAGGGGGGGCAGAGAGAGAGAGAGAGAGAGATTTACTGAAGAGGAATGCAATTTGATGCAGTATCTTAGCCTCTGCCTGCCGCGTTGCCAGGATTGGAATAAAGAATCCATTAAAATAACAAAGCACAAAGCAAAAAGAGGAGAGAGAAAGAAAAATAGACCTACGTGCAGAACAAACAACGGTCAATTTGGATTCTAGATAGCAACAGGCATAAAGGCTTGGGGTACATCAAGACAGAGATGGGGAGTGTAATAGGGATGGATGAAATAAGGTAGAGGAGCCATTTCTTTCTGGCCATTGTGGCTATCAGGCCTGGTTTCAAATTTAAAGATAACAAAATAACGGAAGGGACCTTGAAGGTCTTCTAGTCCAACCCGCTGCTCAGGCAGAAAACCCTCTACCATTTCAGACAAATGGTTGTCCAATCTCTACTTAAAAACCTCCAGTGTTGGAGCATTTACAAATTCTGGAGGGAAGTTGTTCCACTGATTAATTGTTCTAACTGTCAGGAAATTTCTCCTTAGTTCTAAGTTGCTTCTCTCCTTGATCGGTTTCCACCTGTTGCTTCTTGTCCTGCCCTCAGGTGCTTCGGAGAATAGCTTGACTCCCTCTTCTTTGTGGCAGCCCCTGAGGTATCGGAACACTGCTATCATGTCTCCCCTAGTCCTTCTTTTCATTAAACTAGACATATCCAGTTCCCATAACTATTCTTTATATGTTTTAGCCTCCAGTCCCCTAATCATCTTTGTTGCTCTTCTCTGCACCCTTTCTAGAGTCTCCACATCTTTTATTATATTGCGGTGACCAAAAGTGGATGCCGTATTCCAAGTGTGATCTTACTAAGGTGTTATAAAGTGGTATTAGCACTTCATGCGATCTTGATTCTATCCCTCTGTACAATTCCTCCAGGAATAAAAAGAAAAGCAGCTTCTTTGATCTATTTTATTTATACGCATGCATGAATGGATGGATGGACCTCATAGAAATACATCAGAAAAAAGAGATTGCCAGGCCAAAGCTTTGGCTAATGTTAGGTGCAAGTGGAGAATAGCGCTATGCAGTGAATAAAGTGTCTCTCTCCCCCCACCCCAATAATAAATTTGGAACAAAAATAGGGCATGAGATACAAATCTCAAAAATCTAAAAAGCCCATAGCAAAATAGCTATCCCATTGGAAGCAAATGGTGATGCTCAGAGAAACATTTGAACTGTCTGGATATAAAACACATGCCACCATCACTCAAAAAATTAGGCAATACATATAGGTAGCCTATGGAGGAGTGGTGCGGTGGCCTAGTGGTGGTGCTCTTGCCTCACAATCAGGAGCCTGTGAGTTCAATCCTAGGTGGAGGCAGATATTTCTCTCTCTGGGCACACTGAGAACAATGGGAATATATCTGCTGAACAAAACTCCGCATTGGCAACAGGAAGGGCATCCAGCCAGTAAACACCCAGCTCCATCCAGTTGCCCTGACTCCACCCCGCAAGGGATTATGGGGTCATTAAAAGATGGTGATGATGTCGGCAGCTTATGGACAAAAAAGCCTAAACACAATCATACAAAACCAAACTAAAACAATTAGCACTTGTATATACGCACATACACAATCATTTAGTTGACCGTTCAAAGTTACAACAGCACTGAAAAAAAGTGACTTATGACTGCTTCCCACCCTTACGACCATCGTGGCATCACGTGAACTAAATTCTAAAATCTAAAGGGCCTCCAAAAATTCTTCTGTTCTCAAGGACGTGATAAATGATGGGACATTCACATCTGTGGTGTGGCTGTCTTGCAATTAAGTAAGCGCATCAACGTCATTTTGCACCTATGAGAATTTTCATTGAAATTTGCCTTCTGTTTGAAACAAAATTTAAAAGCATATTGTCGTGCCTCAAATTCAATGAGGGCTGGTCAACATCTTCTTTTAACAACCCCATAATCCCTTGTGGGGTGGAGTCTGGGCAACTGAATGGAGCTAGCAGTGTTTTAATGGCCGGATGCCCTTCCTGTCACCAATGCAGAGTTTTGTTCAACAGATGTATTCTCGGTGTGCCCAGAGAGAGAAATATCTGCCTCGACCTAGGATTGAACTCACAGCCTCCTGATTGTGAGGTGAGAGCTCCACCTCTGGGCCACCGCACCACTGCCAATGAGGGCTGGTAAGGGGGGTGGAAATTTTATTTATTTATTATTTATTTGATTTGTCAATCACTTACAAGATAATATGTATAAGTATAAACATAGTTACGAATACATGAAATGGATACGTATAAGAAAAATAAAAAGAAACAATATGACAGGGACGGTGGGCACATTAGTGTGCTTATGCGCCCCTACAGACCTCTTAGGAAAGGGGTGAGGTCAATAGTAGACAGTCGAAGGTTAAAGTTTTTGGAGTTTGGGGAAGAAAACACAGTCAGGTAGAGTATTCCAGACATTGACCACTCTGTTGCTGAAGTCGTATTTCCTGCACTCAAGTTTGGTGTGGTTTACCCTGAGTTTGTATCTGTCGTGTGCTCTTGTATTGTTATGGTTGAAGTTGAAGTATTCATTGACATTGCAATGTATGATTTTATATACTACACTTAGATCGGACCGAAGGCAGCCTAGTTCTAGGTTTTCTAGATCTAGAATTTCAAGTCTGGTGGCATAAGGTATTCTGCAATGAGTAGAGGAGTGGAGAACTCTTCTTGTGAAATATTTCTGGACTTTCTCAACTGTATTAATATCAGATACGTGGGTTCCAGACTGATGAGCTGTATTTGAGTATTGGTCTAGCAAATGTTTTGTATGCCCTAGTTAGTAGTGTGATATTACCAGAGAAAAGCTACGTAGGATTAGGGTAACAACTCTTAATGCCTTTTTGGCTATGTAGTTACAGTGGGCTCTAGCACTCAGATGTTCTTAATGAACTTAAAATGTTCGTTCCAGCACTAGGACAGACAGATTAGAGATGCCAATGTCTGCAACAAACCATAATCACATTATCATGGTGAAATGTGCATGATGGCATCGTTCAATGAACAATAAAGTTACTTGTTTGCAATGAATGTTAGATGCAAGTAGATCAGGGGGATGATATCATCACAAGCATGTTGTGTTTTGCCCCTCCCCCTGACCGGCCCACAGACACCCATGCTAATTAAAGTTGAATTCTGCAGTAAAACGCACTGATTAAGTCCCTTTAAAGTCAATGAGACTTCAACAGTGCACTTGACTGCACAATAGCATTTTTGATTATGTGACATCAAGTCAGTGTCAACTCAGCAGCTACGAAGATAGTCCCTCTCTAGGATGAGAACAAGTGCTAATCTTCCTTAATGTTGTCTTTAGTCGTGTTCATTCTGAAGAAGTCAAAACTAAATGACTACCCTTGGACAAACGAGTCAAACAAATGATTGTAGAAAATTGAAGATTCTGAATAGGCAAATATTGAATATTTAAGCCTGTCGTAGAAATGACTACTCCACTAAAGCAATGGCTGATATAAAATAAATCACTCAAATCTATAATGAATCATAAATTAATTAAACAAATGTCACTGATGAATATGCTCCCTGAGTTAATGAATGGAAAATTTCAAACTTTTTGAATTACTAAAGTTGTACTGAACAGAGTTTGTTGGGGAGGGGGGAAATCACTCCCAATGTTATCTGTGGCACTACTGGAATGCCAACATAGGGGCAGTTCTCACTGCTGATTGGCTTACTTTATTCTGCTTTAGTATGAGATTTCTCAACACCTCCGCTTCAAAGGCTCTAGGCAACATGCTAAATAAAGTCAGATTGCAGTACATCATCACCATAATGCTACAAACCATAATCATAAATTATAATTTGAACTTTTAAAAAGTGCCTTCTCCAGATTAGTGTTAGAGATCCTACATGTCTACACCTTCAGCCTGGAAAAAGGAAGGAAGGAAGGAAGGAAGGAAGGAAGGAAGGAAGGAAGGAAGGAAGGAAGGAAGGAAGGAAGGAAGGAAGGAAGGAAGGATCAAACTCAGAATCCATTTTTGGACCAAATGGGATCTGGTGATGCTTCTTATGAGACCAGGAGAGCAAAAAGGTCCAAGTATGTCAGGCCCAAGCCCAGAGATGACACAAAAAATCCAAATGAGTTTGATCGTTTGTTTGCTTACCTCTAACAGAATTACAGAACTTTGCCAAGCTAAAGCTTACAGTAAACTTCTAACCTACCAGATATATCCTGAGACATACTAGAGGGCTACTCTGAACCTCTTCCTCCTCCCCCATCTAGCTTCTGAATCTGAGCCAAGTTCTAGGTTAGCAAAACTCGTCCCCACTCGTCCTCCCCCAGTTCTCCAGATGCATATTCCATCACAAAGTGTTCCCCTAGTCCTGTAATGGTTTGTTCTCACAGCTGGTTTGAGGCCTTTTTCAGCCTCCCAGGCTTGAGGAAAGCCTCTGCAGCCTGAAAGTAGGCCCATTTCATCACTTCCAGTATTTCCGGAAATACCGGAAGTGATGAAACAGGCCTATTTTTCAGGCTGCAGAGGCTTTCCTCAAGCCTGGGAAACCGAGAAAGGCCTCAAACAGGCCGAAAATCAGCTGGGAGGTGCAGTGCAGGTAAGGGGGCGGGGGAATGTGCGCGCATGCACAGGGGGCATGGGGGGGCACGCACATTGCCTTCTGGGTGCCAGCACGCAAGCGCGTGCAAGTGAGCGCATGCATAATTTTTGGCACAGGAGCTGCCCTAGTCTATACTCCTCTGGAAGCTCATGATCAGTGCCATTTTGATTATAAACTCTGGCCAGATCTTAGAACTGTGCTAGATCAGTGGTGTTCTAGGTTCAGAAAGGAGGAAGAACGTGAGGGGTCTTTGTTCTCCAAAGACAGGACACAACACAGTCTAGCAAATCTGTGCTCAATACTTTATTGCAGCACACACCTTCTAGCACTTTGCAAGGTGGTGTTTCTACATAAACATGTCCCTTAATACTTTTTATGCTCAGTCTGACACTACTCAGTTCAAACTAAAGTCTTAAAGTAACATACCTTTTTCCAACTACTTTTGCACTGCTTGGAATGAGGTGTTGTTTCAATGTGGTTGTGCCTTTTCTAGATGCTGCTGAGTTCCAGGCAAAACTCCAAACAGGTCTCCTATCATCATAGCTTGCGGTGCTGGCAGTTGAATGAAAATCCTCTTGCCTGCTTGTAACAGCTGCCAACCTCCAGATAGTGCCTCTGCTTCCTCATCTGTAGGTCATTGACTTTTACCTTTCCTGCTTCACACACACACACACACACACACACACACTTTTCCACTCTGATTTAGCATTTGCTTTTGTAAGCCCAAAAGACAAAGGGGTGAAGCTGCCTCTGGATGTCACCACAACCTTGAAAACTCCCAACCAAGGGGTGGGATTCTACTGGTTCGGACCGGTTCGGGCGAATCAGATGTTAAATTTGCATCTGGTTCACTGAACCAGTATTTGAACTGACCAGCTGGCCCCACCTGCTCCACCCCACCCTTCCCAGGAATCTCCACGCAACCCATTTTTGATGCAGGTAAGTGCAGGGTCTGCGCAGAGGCTCTAGGAGAGGGAAAAATGGGCCTTCTGGAAGTCTGGAAATGGGCCTGTTTCTGGCTTCTGGAAGGCCTCCAGAGCCCGGAGGAGGCCATTTTCATTCTCTGAGGGGCCCGAAGGAAGCCTCTGGACCCTTGGGAAGGCGAAACAGCCCTCCGGGAAGTTCCAGTAGGCCACACCCACCCAGCAACTGGGCAACGAACCAGTTGCTGGGATTTTTGAATCCCACCCCTGGCCCAACCACTTGAATGCCTGTGAGTACAGTTCATCCGTTAATATAGTAATAGGTATGAATACTGAGGGAAGAGAGGTGGTAAGCTTGACTTCATGACTGCAGCTACTTCTGAAACAAGCAGGTAGCAACCCCAATTTCACTCCCTCACATGGAGAAAGCTAGAATGGCAACAAGTTCGGAGATTGATAGAGATGTGAAAATTGTTAAATTTTCATCAATTCATATTTTAATCTGCATAATGCATGAAAACAAACCATCATGTTCTCCCTCAGACCCAGGACAAACATTACCAACCTTATAAATATTCCCTGCAACATAAAATGAAGTATCTTTTGAGGAAAACCCGACTCTGGGTAACTACATGGATGTAGGAGAAGAGCAGGCAGAGCTGGGGTGGAGGCAGAGTTATGCATGTCACCAGCTTAGAGTCGTTATGTTCCCACAAATGATTTAAGTCCAACCCCTCTTGAATTCCAGTTACCTTTATCCGCACCAATTTAGTATTGAACTTTAGTTGACTAGATTCTTGTAAATAGGCATGAGCAATAAATTTTCTGAATGCAACTCAATGTATGGTCCTGATCCTTTGCACCTTAGTGCCAAATAGTCATCTTATGAAGAACATGGGTACATATAGACATCCATGCTCAAATGGGGCTGCTGGCTTTTATATGTTCTCCAAAGAGGAACAGCCATACCTATTCTCTTCTCCCACCACTCCATTGGGATTTGGTATAATCTGAAATCTATTTCCTGCCAGGCTTCAGCTAGATTAGTTTGCATGCTGAAGCATCTTTTGTATCTGTCTTAAAATAAATAAACTAGCGACTCAGATGCTCCCTCGGCTAGCATGCCAATAAATATCTTTCTTTATTCTCTCTCCCCACCCGCCTATTCCTTTCCTAAACAATTAGCCTGAAGAAATATTTGAAGCAATTCAAAAAGCTTGCTCACTTTAATTGGTCTTAATGAAAGGGATTACTCCCAGGATGGAAAATTTGTAGCCCTCCAGGCATTAAGAATCTCACTCCCATCTGCTCCAATCAGCTTGGCCAATGGTCAAGAATTGGTGGGAATTCTCATAATAAGCTTCTAAACCTAGATTACATGCCCAGAATTTTCTCCCTGTTTGGTCTCTGATTTTCAGACTAACAGGCATCATTTCCTGGTGCATTTCTCTAAGTCCTTTTCAAATTGCTGGTAGGGTGGAAAATCAATTCCACATGAGGTCGTCTGCCCGCCAGGCCTACCCATACCTTCTCAATATCTTATGGCCTCCTTCCCTCTCTCTCTCCCCTCCAAGTCCTTTGGGAGGCTTTGCTGAATGAATCTGCCTCCAACACAAGCTCATTTCTCTCGCCGAGAGCGGTGGCAGCTTAGGAATGAAGCCCAATCGCCAAGCAAGGACAGTCTCATCAAAACGACCATAATACAGACAGGGGGAAGTGTGAAAGAAAGACAGGGAAGAGGGAAGAAAAATCAAAGAAATATTAGTGCAACGTAATAGCCAATACACAATGGGAAATGGGAACCAGGAAGGGTGGCTTTATGAGCTCTTGGCTGCAGTGGGGGAAGGGGGAGGGAAGGGAGAAAGAAAGAAAACAACAACAACCTGAGGCAGATGTGCAAAAGGAATGCTACCTCTCCATCTTCTAGAGGAGACAGGAAACCCGGCCTCCCATTAATCTGAATCATCAGAGACGTTCTTGTTCTTACTGCTAGAGTCAGAGCAGTTAATAAACTGAATATAACCAGGCCAAGGGGAGGAAGAATTACAGGCTCTTGAGTTTCTCTCCTTTGGGATGGGATCAGGAAGGTTGAGTGGACTTTCAGGCATTTGGTTCACGGCTTGGAGTAAGACAACTGGGCGACACCCCACAGACCGGCCTTCGTTGAAATATGGCATCAACCCTGAAGCTGACCTGGCCGAAGCCATTTTGAGCCACACTGGAGCTGAGGGATAGGGAGGGGCAGAGGTGGTATTTAGCCAGTTCTGACAGGTTCTGGAGAACTGGTAGCGGAAATTTTGAGTAGTTCAGAGAACCAGTAAATACCACCTCTGGTTGGCCGCTCCTCCATCTATTTGCTGCCTCCCGAGTCCCAGCTGATCTGCTGGGTCTTCTTTTGTTGCCCTGTATAGGAGAACGGAGCTGGAAAGCAGGTTAGTGGGGTGGGGAGGGATGGGGATTTTGCAGTAACTTTCCCCTGCCACACTCACCAAGCCATGCCCACCAAGCCACACCACGCCCACCAAGCCATGTCCACAGAACCGGTAGTAAAAAAAATTGAATGCCACCACTGGGAGTGGAAAATTGAGATAGCTGGGGTTTTGTAGCCAAAACAAAATACTTTCTCCTAGGAACCAAGGACATTTCCACAGGTGGCCAGAGAGAGGAGGAGTGAAGTTACTAGGAAACCAGACGACACCTTGATTGGACCATGTGACTGATTGTTTGGAAAAGGGGGGAAGCTTTTACTTTTTTTTTTAATTTATAAAGTTTTATTCTTTAAAAAACAAAAAATACAAAAATCTCATTTCCATTGACAGTTATGGTGTCATTGAATATACATGTTTCTTGTTTTGTGACTATACATTATTTTAATCCTTATTCTTCACCCATTCGTACCACTTTTACTTTTAATTAGGTCAAAATCGCTGGAACATTCAGAGTTGTTTTTCATCAGCCTGTGTCAATATGATATGTTCAATAAAACTATTTTTGAGGAACCTACCTGCCTCGGAGTTCTGTTTGCTATGGGCGTATTACTTGGAACCCTGACATAAGGATGTTGAAAGGAAGCAGGTGCGTACATGTTTCTCAAAGGTTGATCACTGGGTTTCAAAGTTCGGAAATGCCTGCCTGGGGACAACATCCTCCTTCCAGTGTCAATAGCCAGTATGACAAACCAGAATTGGGAAACAGCGCCAGTGTGAGGGCATGGATGGCGGGGTGGTAGCAGGTGGATTCTTAAATGAAGAGTACAGATACTCCTCAACTTACAGCAGTTCATTTAGTGACTGTTCAAAGTTACAGGGGCATTGAAAGAAGTGAGTTATGACCGTTTTTCACACTTACAACCATTGCAGCACCCCCGTGGCCACATGATCCAAATTCAGACCAGGCTCAAGGTTGACTCAGCCTTCCATCCTCTCGGGGTAGGTAAATTGAGGACCCAAGATTGTTGGGGGCAATTAGCTGACCTTGTAAAAATGCCGCTTAGTAATAAGCAGGCATATACAATGGAATGAAGGCTATTGCTGAGCGCATTGGGTTGTGCTCCAAAATTGTAAGGCCCTGAGTCTTCGGAGAAGGGCGGCATATAAATGTAATTTTTTTTAAAAAATTGTGTAATTGGGGTTTCATTCTTGTTTAATAGTTTTTTAAATTTTGTACTCTGGTGTTTTATTGTTGTAAGCCTCCCTGAGTCCTTTGGGAGATAGGGCGGCATAGAAATCCCAAAATTAAATTAAATTAAATTAAATTAAATTAAATTAAATTAAATTAAATTAAATTAAATTAACCAGCTGAGCAAAATATACTTTTTCATCAGATGGTTAGTTAGTTTGATTTTTTATTTCCTTGATTTTTTTTATCTTGCCTTTGTTTTCAGACAACCCAAGACAACATGCATCCCTGGCATAGAGACTTTACACTCTTCTCTCCTATTTTCCCCACAGCAGCCACCCTGTGTGGTGGGTTGAACTCAAGAGAGAATGACTGGTCCAAAGTTACCCAGTTAGCCTATAGAAGGGGTAGAATTTATTATATATGTGTATATATAATATACATATACATATGTGTATATAATTTCTAGTCAGCATCTGGTATTGTACCAAACTGATTTATAGATTTCCAAATATGCATCATCTTTTAATGACACCATAATCCCTTGTGGGATGGAGTCTGGGCAACTGAATGGAGTGTTTTAATGGCCGGATGCCCTTCCTGTCGCCAATGCGGAGTTTTGTTCGGCAGATATATTCTCAGTGTGCCCAGAGAGAGAAATATCTGCCTCCACCTAGGATTGAACTCACAGCCTCCTGATTGTGAGGCAAGAACTCTACCTCTAGGCCACCACACCACTCCTATTTCCAAATATGTATATGTAGACCTAAAGGTTTTTTTAATGGGATTTTATTATGATTTTTAAAGAAGCTTAATTCTGAAATGGGGCAGAATGGGTCCGCATATAAAGGTTAAAAGCAGGAGAAAAGTACTATTAAAAAAAAGAGAGTTGGTTTTCTATTTCTACTTCTCTGTGACAACAAGGGAAATGCATCTGGCTGCTTCTTTGTAAACAAACCACATTGCTGTGTGCAGAAATCAGCCAAACAGTGAGGCTGTAAGGAACAATTCTGCCATGGAGTTCCTATATACTCACTAAAAAGTGGCTTCTGTAGGTAGAATAGGCTGAGTACTACTTCCTCCAGTCTTCAGCTACTAGGCGTTTGGGTACGAGAAGACAGATTTTTCTCCACTCATCCCATCTCTCAGCCCAAGTCATCAATGGAAATAAATCCTGTTAATTCACTGTTTAATTATTGCCCGCTGCTTTATTGTTTGTTTGTATTAGTTCATATGAATTTTTTATTATCGCAAGACAGAAAATAAGCCGCTAAGATTTACAGCGCAAGGGATCCCATTCTGGAGCAAGCCGAACTAAATAACGGTAGACACAATAGGTGATTTGTTACACAGAGGGAGAAAGAAATAAATAATCATGAAACAGAAGCTGATGGCACCCTCTCTGAAATATATAAATGGAAACTCTGAAATGCCAGGATATTGTTTATAGAGTTACAGCAAACTCCATCACATTGTGTGTTTTGATTCATTCAAGTCAGAATGCCCTAAATCTCATTGCGGCTCCTGACTGCCGTTTCTGACTGTCCTTTATACATTGAATGGTCTGTCAAGGGACATGAACATATTTGCCACTGAACCTATGGTTGTCTGAATAAGGGGCTTGATTCTTACTTATGCTGTGAGTCTGGCTTCGAGATCTGCCCTAGATTTATGCTGCCTGGAGGTGAACACATCTTGAAACAGAATCTTTATCTCTTCAGGATCACTCACAAATGCCACTGAACAGCCTTTGACCTGGAGCTCCTGAGACCACATCCCGAAAACTAGATCAATCCATAAACATGCTTGTTCCCAGTGTAACTGTTTTCTACCATGGCTTTGCTGTCTGTTGGATTACAAAACCCATTCCCTGCAACCAGCACAGTTTTGCTCAGAAATGATGCTGTAAATGCTCGTAAGCATTTTATAGAAGCCATTACCTTCCCCCCTGTGATTTGACTCTGTTTTCTGGTACTTCTGAAGGCAGAGGTACTGTTTAGCATTTACCGTAATATCTGATTAAAATATTTGTAAACTACTTATGTCCAGACCATAGGCAATTTCCCCAAGATAGTAAAACACAAAGTTAAAAACAATATATGATTCCAGAATCAAAATTAAAATAAGAACAGAGAATGGCATGAATCAGAGCTATGCAGCAAACCGACAGAAAAAACTCATTCAAATGAAAGGTCCTGTAAGGAAAATGAAATCTTTGAGTTTGGTGAAATGATGACGGTCAGGAGTTTGCAAGGATGCAGCATTAAGGATATTCCATAAACTGGGAACCCAATGAAGGAAGACCCATCCCTACTATGTCCAATAGCAACAGGGTTACTTAGCATGCAGTGTGCAAAACCATAAGCATACTGGCCATATTCCAAAGAGGATGCTTGAAAGCATCCTTTCTATTTTCCTAGCCTCGTGTTTACATCAGGACAGTTCACAGCCAAAAGATCATGGAAGAATAATAGAACAGAACAGAATAACAGAGTTGGAAGGGACCTTGGAGGTCTTCTAGTCCAGCCCCCTGCTCAGGCAGGAAACCCTATACCACTTAAGACTGGTTTGGACTGGTTGTCCAATCTCTTCTTAAAAACTTCCAGCGTTGGAGCATTCACAACTTCTGGAGGCACGTTGTTCCACTGATTAATTGCAAGCCTTTACACCAATGGTGGGATTCATTTTTTTTTTACTACCGGTTCTGTGGGCGTGGCTTGGTGGGCGTGGCAGGGGAAAGATACTGTAAAATCTCCAGTCAGAGGTCGTGTTTGCTGGTTCTCTGAACTACTCAAAATTTCCACTACCGGTTCTCCAGAACTGGTCAGAACCTGCTGAATACCACCTTTGCTTTACACTAATTGTTCTCACCATTAGAAAGTTTCTCCTTAGTTCTAAGTTGCTTCTCTGATAAAACTGAAGAACATGGAAGGGCCTTGAAGTTGTCAATCAACATTTAGCACCAGGTAGCGGGTTGAACAAGAAACATGGCCTTTATCTGGTCACCATCTATGATAAGACACTTCAATTTATGGTAATTCTGTGTAAATTTGCATTGTGCAAATTGAAACCATGGACGTTTCTCTGGAATTTAAGCTAAACTCATTAATTCATTTTTACTTTCCCACAACTGCTTGTGAAAACAGCTTACATGCTAAATTATTCTACAAATCGGTGGAATGTGGTTTTGATCTCCCTAGAAGCTCTAACCACCTCCCAACTTGAGGAACACCTCAGAATAACAATGCAGGTGTTCATTTCATTGACAGCAAGGTCATCTCTTTGGGACTCACACGTGTATCTCTCCCTGTCATCAAATTCAGGTCACATGGCTAAGAAATGTGTGGATTGGGAGTCATGCAGCATACAGAAATGAGAACTGCACCTTTATTTTGCTTCTGTACTCAACCATATTACCCAGAAATGAAAAGTCAGAGAGCAGCTCGGTCTCAGCAGCAATTCCCATAATCTTCCTGAGGCTGGAAAAAACTACCAGTGTGATTGCAAATGTTGCTGTTGAGTATCCTCGATCTCTTGGTTCCCTGTTGACATTCCAATATAAGTTTGTTTGTTTATTTATTTATTTATTTATTTATTTATTTATTTATTTATTTATTTGACTTGTATGCGGCCCCTCTCCCGAACGGACTCGGGGCGGCTCACAGTTAAAACCAATACAATAAATTAATTAATTACCTAAAATAGAATTAAACCAACAAGCCAAATTACTAAAACAGATTATAAACCCCGCCCCACCAAGAGGAGTCAGCACAGCGCAGCCTGCTCAAATAGCCAAGTTTTAAAGTCGTGGCGGAAGGTGCGGAGGTCAGGGGCCAGGCGGAGCCCCAGAGGTAGTAATATAAGGAAAGATTGATAATGACTCCAGGGTACTAATTTGGAAGTTCCTTAGCGGGACATTCATGTCATCCTACATACAAGGTAGTCCTCAATTTACAACTAATTGTTTATTGACTATTTGAAATCACAATGGCAATGAAAAAGGTGACTTATGACCATTATTTCCACCTTCAAAATTTGGATGTTTGGCAAACTGGCTCATATTTATGACAGTTACCATGTCCAGATCGGGCCATGTGATGACCTTTTGTGAATTTCTGACAAGCAAAGTCAACGGGGAAGCCAGATTCACTTAGCAACTGTCTTAGTAACTTAACAACTGCAGTGATTCACTTAACCACTGTGGCAGGAAAGGTCATAAAATGGGATGAAACTCAGGTAACAACTGTCCTGCTTAGCAACAGAAATGTGGGGCTCAATTCTGGTTGTAAGTTGAGAATGATTATAACTATGTATCCCCCAGATTGACTCAGACCTGAATTCCTGCCAAAGAATTGTAGTCCAACATGTCTAATGGGCAACAAATTGAAGGATGCTGAGGTAGGATAAAAAAATCCCATTTGGATTTAATAGTAGTGGATATTTCACAGTATTTTCATGATGGATTTACAAATGTATTATTTAAACAAGGATTATGGGCTGCTACAGAAAAAGCAAACACACAGCAGGCTGTTCTAGTCACTAAGCAGCATTTAGTATCCTACATTTCCCCCTCTAAAGAGTGCATCTCCAGAAATCTCTTAGCAATACTGTCAGATAACATTCCCTAATGGGGTTTTCCCCAGAAACCTAGAAGGAAATAGTTATGTCCCCTCCATTTGCTACCTGCTACTGCCCAGGAGTATCCATTTCTGCCACCTCAGGCTGTACCAAAGCCATTTTCCTGAGACTGTACAGTATGATTCTAAGCATTTTTTCTTAGGAATGAGCCCCTAGTAGCACAAGCTTGCTGTATAACTCTTCCCTACTAGCAAATCACTGTGCTATATGAATTCAGTTTAATAGCCTCTCAGGAATGAGAGGCAGAAGGGAGCTCCTATAAGGATATGGAGGAAGGAGGTTTGGGGGGAAAATGGATGTATGGGCATGTCAGGTGTCAGGGAAGCTGTTGAATCAGGCAGCATCTGAGCTGTTGCATCTCCCATTAATGAAGCATTTTATCACAGCACAGAGAGAGGAATCCCAATTCGGGATGATATATGCCCAGCGATGGCTAGCTGCCTCCACAAGCTATGATTCTCCTTCAACTTGAATAATAATTTTGGAGAGGCCATAAAACATGCCATTCAGAAGTGGTTCGGTGGAGAACACCAGCACGCTTAGACTTAGCAGCCTTAATGGTGGGGCTTAGCCAGCAAAGCACTCAAGAGCTTGTTGGAAGGGTGTTGTTGAAGGGAACAGCTCAGTTACAAGTATAATAAGCCCAACTCATGCAGAACATTTAGCTAAGATCTGTTCCTAGAACAATATATAAGCTCTTCGTTTCATCCTGTGGTGCTTGTAATTTGCCTGAAATTTGCCAAATAGAATTGTCAAGTCCATTACTGAAAAGTTTACAGATTATTCTAATCTACATTTTGTTTACCATAAATTACAACTGGCCAGCTCCAGGTAATACATTGGGCTTGATTCATAGATTACACTAAGCCAAAATGACACAAATCCTCTTGTAGGAAACAGAATGTGTGACCCAAGCAGCTTTGATGTCCACTTAACAGGTTTAATTCCTCCAATTGTTCCCTGTTTTAAGAACCCAGCATTGAAGCTAGAATAGGAACTTGACAATTCAGCCATAACAGCAGTGAAGCTGGATTCCCACAGTCTCCTGAAGCAAGTTGCAAAGAAAAGAGTTGGGTTGCAGAATCTTGGAAATCAGAGAAGTCATAGCCAGTCCTTATTTATTAGTGAATATATTAAGGTGGTATCTAGAGTGATGCGGTGGCCTAGAGGTGGCGCTCTCGCCTCACTTTGAGCTCGATGCTAGGGGGAGGCAGATATTCCTCTCTCTGGGCACACTGAGAATATATCTGCTGAAGAAAAAACCCTCTGCATTGGCGACAAGAAGGGCATCCGGTCAGTAAACACTCAGCTCCATTCAGTTGCCCAGACTCCACCCTGAAAGGATTATGATGTCATTAAAAGAAGATGATGATATTAAGGTGGTGTCTCTATGACTCCTTTGATCTTCTTTTTCATAGACTCCTTAAGGGATGGACTAACTACTTACAGTATGCATTATATAACATTGGAATGTCCATCTGGCCCTCATACTAACTCTGTAAACTGAATAGGATAGGGTAGGGTAGGGTAGGGTAGGGTAGGGTAGGGTAGAGTAGGGTAGAGTAGAATAGAATATTTATTTATTTATTTATTTATTTATTTATTTATTCGACTTATATGCTGCCCCCTCTCCCAAGGGACTCGGGGCGGCTCACACTAAAATACAATACAACAATAAATTACTTAAAACTATATTAAACAGGTTATAAGCCGAAGAAGCAATTAAAAACCCCCATATTAAAACAAAACCCCAGGAGTCAACATAGCCCAGATTGTAAAAACAGCCAGGTTTTTAACTCGTGGCGGAAGGTGCGGAGATCGGGAGCCAACTGGAGCTCCAGCGGAAGAAGATTCCATAAAGCGGGGGCCGCCGCAGAATAGGCCCTCCCCCGGGTTCCCGCCAAGCGACATTGGGTCGCAGATGGGACCCCGAGGAGACCCCGTCTGTGGGCCCGTACAGGGCGGTTGGTACTTGATGCTGGGAGGAGTCGTTCTCGTAAGTATCCTGGACCCATGCCATGCAGGACCTTGAATGTTAAAACCAGCACCTTCAATAGAATAGAATAGAATAGAATAGAACAGAAGAATAGAATAGAACAGAACAGAAGAATAGAATAGAATAGAATAGAATAGAATAGAACAGAAGAAGAGAAGAGAAGAGAAGAGAAGAATAGAACAGAACAGAACAGAACAGAAGAATAGAATAGAATAGAATAGAATAGAACAGAACAGAACAGAAGAATAGAATAGAACAGAACAGAAGAATAGAATAGAATAGAATAGAATAGAATAGAATAGAATAGAATAGAATAGAATAGAGTTCTTTATTGGCCAAGTGTGATTGGACACACAAGGAATGTGTCTTGATGCAAATGCTCTCAGTGTACATAAAAGAAAAGATACATTCGTCAAGAGTCAAGAATCATCAAGTACTTATGGTACATAAGGTAGAGAGGGCTGTAAAGTATGTGAAGCAGTATATAAGTGCAAATGCTATTGCTATTTCCAAAATTTCCTTTCTCTTTCCCAGAGAATTCCATTACAACTCCCCTCATTAAAATCCCATACTGGGGATTTTGCATGAGAAATATATCAAAGGGCATGTGGTAAAATAGCAGAGCAATCCCTTTACCAGCAGAGAGTTCTACCTTAGGTATCTCAAATTTGAAAAAAGGATTTCAGATAACCAGTAATGTGAAAGATTCTTGCATTCAAACCATGCAGAATACCAAGTAAATAAGAATCCAGGTCTGACCCCCATCTATACTACTTGGAATAGCCCTCAGAAAAGGAAGAGGACCTTCATGCCTCCTACTGCTAAACATTGCAGTTGGTCCTGAAGGTACCATGCTCAATGATATCAAGGGCTGCGGAAGGGTCAAGGAACCAGGACAATTGCACCACTGCTATCCTGCTCTGCCAGAGATTAACAAGCTTGATCAATATGTCTCATACTACATATGATAGTCTGACTTTTGATCCAGATATCAAAACGACGTTATAGAGCATTGCACATCAGAACAACTAGACAAAAGGACAGTTTCCCCCTCATGCCATCACTCTGCTGAACAACTAATTCCCACAACACTGTACAACTATTTACTAAGACTATATTAACTATTCTTCTTCTCATACTTCCTATTATCTCCTTCCACTTATGACTATAACCTTGTTGCTTGTATCTTTAAGGTTATATTGCTTTATTTAGTTTCCTAGTATGATTTTGATTGCTTATTTAGTATCCTATGACAATCACTAAGTGTTGTATCTTACGATTCTTGATGAATGTATTTTTATGTACACTGAGAGCTTGTGCACCAAAAACAAATTCCTTGTGTGTCCAATCACACTTGGCCAATAAAGAATTCTGTAATTCTATAAGATAATCTGCTTTCCTCCTGAGATCTTTAAAGCTGCAATCCAATCACTTTGGATCCAACAAACTTCTTTATAATGGGAACAATTGTTCGTTTCTTTATATTCTATGGAGATTCTGAAAAAGCACCTTTGGACAACCATGACCTGGATGACTGAGGGGCTCCATAACCTTTTAGCTATGCACTTTGGGATGAACACCCTTCAAATGGTGTGGGAAAAATTGCAGACTACAGGAACCATTTGAGCTTCAGTTTGAGATGCAGATAACACAGACTCATTCCCAACAGCCTGCGCCTGTCTTCAACAGTAAAGGGACACGGCAGAAAACACAGGGGCCTTTTTGCAGGCGGAGGAGAGGCAGCCATTCAAGCTGCTGAAGCTGGGACAGCTCCGGAACGGAAGAGATTGAAAGAAAGTGTGTCAGTTTGGTGAGATGAACTTTTACTTACTATTTCTTGAAGAGAACACCCTGAAAGACTTAAAGTGGAATTAAAAGTGAAGAGAAAAGAGTTTAAGCGGCAAGATTAAGCTAGTTAAAGTGAAAGTTTTTGTTTTTCTTTTCCCTTTTTATTGGAATTTTGAACTTGGTAAAGCTTCTTAACTTTAAACTGGACTGGTCCTTTTTAAATTTTATATTTCTGTTTTCATTTCTTTTTTTTAACAATCCTCTTGAAAGTTTGTTTTTGATTAAGACTCTTATTACTGATTTGAGATTTATTTATTTTTTTAAAAGAAAAGGTTATACTTTTTTTTTTATGTTCCTGGCTTTGGATGTATGAGGGGGAAGTGAAAGTGAAGGAAAATAAGTAGCACTGCCTCCTAGAGGCTTGGATACATTGTTTTCTTTTTTTCTTTTACTTGTTTATGTATTCGTGTTATACTCAAGGACTCTGAGCTTTGTACTGGAAAAGATAGTGGGATGAGCATGGCAGTTTGTTTACACAGGTGCTCATCTGTGAAACTATAGATAGCTGGAGTCTGGAGTTGAAGTGGAAAGAAAAAAGATTGAAGTGACCTTGAAAACAGTGAACTGGAAACTTTGAGCTGATTTATCAAAGAGCCTTGGATATGTAGTGGCAGAGGCTTCCTTTACATTAGAATTGTTTGTTACTTTTTGCCTTCTTTTCTACTTCCCCTCTAGTTGGTTTTTAATTTGGATTTTGATTTTTCAAACCAGGAACTAGAATGTAAATTTTTACTTTTTTTTTGTTTCTTTTTATTAAGAGAAATACATAGACTGTTTTTTCTCTTTCTCTTTTTTCTTTTTGATTTTTTTTCTTCCCTTATCCTCTAAAAAAAAAAGAATAAAACCTTTTTACCCCTTTTCCATATCTTCTTTTTTTTTTATTTTTATTTTTTTATATCTTATTGCAACTAATTGGATTAAGGTATACAAGTTCCTGAAGTTTTTTTTTTTCACTTTCTCTTTTTGGAGTGGTAACTGTTTGCCCTCGTTCTTTTTTTTCCTCCCTTTTTTCTTTTTTCTTTTCTCTCTCTCTTTCTTCACAGATAAGCATTACAAGATGAGTAGAAAGATAACAGCCCCAGCTTCTTTAATACCAACCTCCTCACCATCTGGAGAAGAAAAAATGATAATCAAGAAGAATTCTGCAGGAAATTACATATGAAAATAATTGAATTGGACTATGTTAACATTTGTATGATGGGAGATCATAATGGAATAATTAATGATCGGTTGGACTATAAAATGCAGAAATCAACAAAGAAAGCTAGAAAGATGTTACCAAAATCTTTCTTTTGAATGATAGAAGAATTAAACTTAAAGGATGCACGGAGAGAGAGAAATGTGGAAAGTAAGCAATATACTTTTTACTCAAACAGACATGCATCATGGTCTAGAATAGATATGATATGCATGTCAGCAGAACTACTTACTGACATATGAGAAATTGAAATAGAAACAAGCACTTGGGCAGACCACAATCCAATGACAGTTATTTGGAAAGGATATAAGAGGAGATCTAAATGGACTTTAACTAATACGATACTAAAGGAAAAAGACTTCAAACAGAAAATAGAGAAAGAATTGGTTTTCTTTTTTAAAGAAAATAGAAAACAGGATACTTCTTTACAGAATCTCTGGGATGCGATGGAAGCCTACACAAGAAGGTTGATAATTGACTATAAAAGGAAAAGAAATATAAAACAAAAAAAGACTTTTAAAACTTTGGAGGATGACTATTAAAGACTGGAAAAAGAGTTACAGAAGTTCCCGCAAAAAAAGACATTAAGAATAAAATGGATATAATTAAACATAAAATGGGAATAATGGAAAAAGAGGAACTAGCACAAAAAATTAAAAATGCTATACAGAATTATTTTGAAGATGCAAACAAACCAGGCAGATGGCTAGCCTATAAACTGAGAAAGGAAAGAGAATCAAGAAGGATTAATCAATTAATAAATGAAGAAGGACATGTTTGCTATGGAAATGAGGAGAAGAAAAAAATTGTACAAGATTACTATGGAAAACTGTATTTTCAAGAGAACATTCAAGAAGAAAAAGTTAAGCAATACTTACAGAAAGTGAATTTACCTCAGATACCTAAAGACATTGAAATAATGCTAGAAGGGAACATAATGATGATGAAACTAACAGAAGCCTTAAAAAACAGAATGTTGGAAAAGCACCAGGTCCAGATGGATTGCCAGAGGAATTTTACAAGACTTTCCAGGAAATACTGAATCCCCATTTGTTAGAAGTTATGAATGAAGTTATGTTAAAGAAAAGGATACCCAAAACATGGTCAGAAGCATATATTATACTTATACCAAAGGAGGATACAGACCTGCAACAAGTTAAAAATTATAGACCTATATAAGACCTGAGAGGTTCCAGGCAGAACTGAGGTTTTTTCCTGCATCCCTCACCCACAGCCCTGCCGAGGTCCTTGCGGCTACCTGGCAACAGTCGGCCGCAGGGGCTCTTGACAGATTTGTCCCCATGCATCCCCTTACTCGGCGCAGATCCCGGTCAGCTCCCTGGTACACCGAGGAGCTCCGGGAGATGAAGCGTCGTAGAAGGGGACTAGAGAGTAGGTGGAGGACGACCCACTCCAGATCTGACCAAGCCCAGTTGAGAGCCCATATTAGGACTTACCTGGTAGCTGTGGGGCTGGCGAGATCTTACTTCTCCGCCCTCATAGCATCCGCAGATAACTGCCCAGCCACCCTGTTTGGGGTTGCCCATTCCCTCTTACAGCTGGGGAGGTGGCGACCTCTCTGGGGCAGAGCTGAGGAATTTGGTCTGTATCTGCAGGATAAAATTGCTCGGATCTGGGAAGGGTTGTGCTCGGACTTGCAGTGGTCTGAGGAAGGGGAGGCGAGCGGTCTGGCTAATGTAATCTGGACTGAGTTTGATTCTGTTTCTGAGGATGAAGTGGACAGGATCATGCAGCAGCTGAGCTCCACCACATGTTTATTGGACCCGTGCCCTTCCTGGTTGGTTTATGCCTCCAGGGAGGTCACGTGTGGCTGGCTCCGGGCAGTGGTCAACGCTTCATTAAGGGAGGGGCTGTTCCCTCCTGCCTTGAAAGAGGCGGTGGTGAGGCCCCTTCTGAAGAAGCCTGCCCTGGACCCAGCCGTGTTGAACAACTTTCGTCCAGTCTCCAACCTTCGCTTTTTAGCGAAGGTTGTTGAGAGTGTGGTGGTGCAGCAATTGCCACTTTTCCTGGAGGAAGCGGACTACCTGGATCTGTACCAATCGGGCTTCCGACCCGGCTACAGCACGGAGACAGCATTGGTCATGCTGATTGATGATCTCTCTAGGGCTCGGGACAGGGGTTTTTCCTCAGTCCTGGTCCTGTTAGACCTCTCAGTGGCTTTTGATACCACCGACCATGGTATCCTGTTGCGGCGTCTCGGGAGGCTGGGGGTGGGAGGCACTGTTTTACAGTGGTTCTCCTCCTACCTCTTGGGACGTTCACAAACAGTGTTGGCAGGGGGCAGAGGTCGACTCTGAGGTCTCTCACTTGTGGGGTACCCCAGGGGTCGGTCCTCTTGCCCCTCTAGTTCAACATTTATATGAAGCCACTGGGTGAGATCATCCATGGTTTTGGGGTGAGCTATCATCAGTACGCTGATGTTACGCAGTTATACATCTCCACCCCGGACCACATCAGTGATGCTCTCTCCGTGATGTCCCGTTGTTTGGAAGCGGTGCAGATCTGGATGGACAGGAACATGCTTCAACTCAACCCAGCCAAGACAGAGTGGTTGTGCATACCGATATCTCGGTCCAGTTTGGAGGTTCCATCTTTGGTCATGGGGGAGGAGGTGTTACCCCCCCGTGGACAGGGCACGGAATCTGGGGGTCCTCCTGGATTCACGTCTCAAGTTGGAGCAGCAGGTGGGAGCCGTGGCCAGGGGGGCCTTTGCCCAGGTCCGGCTGGTTCGCCAGTTCGCCCATATCTGGACCGAGATGCCCTGCGCGATGATCACTCAGGCGTGGTCTCCCGACTTGACTACTGTAACGCTCTCTATTTAGGACTGCCCTTGCATACCACTCGGAGGCTTCAACTGGTGCAGAATGCCGGGTAGTGATGGGAGCCCCGATACTCCCATATCACACCCTCTGCCAGCCTGCATTGGCTTCCAGTTGCCCTCCGGGTGAGATTCAAGGTTTTGGTGTTAACATTCAAAGTCCTACATGGCATGGGTCCAGGATATTTACAAGAACGACTCCTCCCAGCATCAAGTACCAACCGCCCTGTACGGGCGCACAGATGGGGTCTCCTTGGGGTGCTGTCCGTGACTCAATGTCGCCTGGCAGGGACCCGGGGGAGGGCTTACTCTGTGGCGGCCCCCACTTTATGGAATCTTCTTCCGCTAGTGCTCTGGCTGGCTCCCGATCTTCGCACCTTCCGCCACGAGTTAAAAACCTGGCTGTTTTTACAAACTGGGCTGTGCTGACTCTTTGGGGTTGTTTACTTTAATTCTGGGGTTTTAATGTTAATTCGGCTTACAATTTGTTTAATATATTTTTTAGGTAATTTTACTATTAGTATTGTATTTTAGCTGTGAGCCACCCTGAGGCGGCATATAAGTCGAATAAATAAATAAATAAATAAATAAATAAATAAATAAATACCCTTATTAAATTCAGATTATAAAATCTTTGCTTCAATTTTGGCAGAAAGACTGAAAAGATAGTTAAATAACTTTATACATGTTGATCAAAAGGGATTTCTGCCAAAGAGACAAATTAAAGATAATGTGAGAATAATTCTGGACACTTTGGAATATTATGAGGCACATCCAGAAAAGCAAATGGCTTTGATGTTTCTAGATGCACAAAAAGCCTTTGACAACGTGAGTTGGTGATTTATGTTATTGCAATTGGAACAAATGGGCTTTGGTAAAAAATTTAATCAAGCCATTGAAACGATATATTATGAACAAACTGCAAAGATTATGGTAAATGGAGAATTAACAGAATCCATAGATATAAGAAAAGGGACAAGACAAGGTTGTCCACTGTCGCCTCTGCTGTTTGTGTTAACTTTGGAAGTGTTAAATAGGAATATTAGAGAAGATAAAGAAATAAAAGAAATGAAAATTAAAAAGGAAGAGTATAAATTGCAAGCTTTTGCAGATGATCTGGCATTTATATTAGAGGATCCATTGGAAACAGCACCTAAATTAATAGAAAAGATAGAAGAATATGGAAAAGTAGCAGGTTTGAAAATAAATAAAGATAAAACAAAGATATTAACAAAAATATGTTAGCAAGACGAAAGAAAGAGTTGGAAGAAGTTTTAGAAATACAGGTCACAAATAAGGTTAAGTATTTAGGGATACACATTACACCAAGATGTAGCACACTGAAGGAGGATAATTATATTAAACTCAAACAGCAGATTGCAACAGACTTGGCAAAATGGGAAAATTTACAAATATCATTGATTGGGAGAATATCTACAATTAAGATGAATGTATTGCCTAGAATTCTGTATTTATTCCAGACAATTCCAGTCCGACTAGGGAAAGAGTTTTTTGAAGACTTAAACAGAATTGTGTTGAAATATATTTGGCAGGGAAAGAAAGCAAGAATAAAACTTAAACTGTTACAAGATGCAAGAATAAGAGGAGGTTTGCCTTGCCCAATTGGGAGCTATATTACCAGGCAACAGTTTGATGTGGGTAAAGGAATGGATAACATTAAGAAATACTAGACTATTGACTTTAGAAGGACATGACTTGCTGCTAGGATGGCATGCTTTCCTTTGGTATAAGGGAACAAAAACTCAGGGGTATTTTAGAAGACATTATATTCGAGAGGCACTGTTTTTGAACTGGGAGGAGACAAAAAGACAATATTATTTTAAAATTCCATTATGGATATCTACTATTGAAACTTTTTCACATCCAGTAATATATATAAAGGAACAAACAGTTAGATATGGTGAGATATTGAATGAAAAGGGTGAACTTAAATCTATGCAAGTGTTGGAAGAACAGGGTGTAAAAATGAATTGGTTTTCATATTTGCAAGCACAATCTAGATTTGACAAAGATTTTAAAACAGAAGGTACTTATGATAAGTTGTCTGATTTAGATAAAATTTTGATGGGTACTGATGAAAAGGTAATTAAAAAACTCTGAACATTTATTAGAATTTAAATTGGAAGAAGAACAAGTTAAAGAAACGATGATTGCCTGGGGGGGAAATTTTGGATATGGGATTGATTTAGAGAAGTGGCAAAAGTTGTGGTCTCAAAATTATAAAATGACAATGTCAACTGCATATAAAGAAAACTTGTACAAGATGTTTTACAGGTGGTGAGAATTGCTGATGAGAATTGCGAGAATGTTTAAGAACAAATCAAATAAATGTTGGAAATGCCATCAGATACCTGGTTCATATTACCATATGTGGTAGACATGTTCGGGTGCAAAAAATATTGGACTAAAATCCACACATGGTTGGAAAAAATGATAAAACAACATATAGACTTTAAACCAGAGATATTTTTATTGGGAATTATACCGGAAATATACAATAAAGAGTTGAAATATTTGATTGTAAATGTTTTAACACCAGCTAGAATTGTATTTACTAAGAATTGGAAAAATGATAAAATACCTATGCAGGAGGAAGTTATTAAGAAAATTATAGACTGTGCTGAAATGAGTAAATTGACATTTGAAATTAGAGAACAAGAAGATAAACAATTTTATATGATATGGGATTTGTTTTATCAATGGCTAGACAAAAAGAATTGGTAATGTAATAGATTAGATAATTTTGTAATAGAAGTTTAATAGATTGATATAAAATATAATATAGACATATATAACCATTGGATGAAAGTATAATATAAATTTTAACATAAAATTTGGAATATCTCATATAAAATGATGGAATAAATAGTCTAGTCATAGATGATTAATAACTGATAAATATATAAGCTTATGTTAGCTTGACAATGTGAAAGTTTATATAAATTGTGAGTGATGATGACAAAAAGGATAGCACAAAAGATTTGCAACCAACTGACAGACTGTATGTATATAAAATGGAAGATGGTTTTATGTTTTTATGTTTTGTTTGTATGTTTGTCTTAAAAATAAAAACTTTTTTCAAAAAAAACCCCAAGAAAATCTAGTTGCGTCCTGAAAAAGCACCTTTGAGACTATTTTTTATATTATGTTACTATTGCTTGTAAGCCACCTAGAGACGCTGTGAGCAAGTAGGCAGCCATATAAATTTACTAAGTAAATAAATAAAAATTGAAGATTAGCCAAAAGTAATTTAATATCACGGAGTACAGCAATGGTTTTTTTTTTAGTTTATTGCTGTGAGAATCTCTCTCTGTGTGAATCTGTCTCATACTATGCCTAGATATAAGCACATATGAAATGAAAATGCTAATACTGTAATTCACTACATAGTAATCAGAAGGTGGCTTTGAAATCTGGCTTTTTAAGAAAGGCAGGATGCTGAATAAATACAACAGTGCCTTCAATGTCCCATTACATGCTACGTACATATCATCCAACTCTATATGGCCATCCAAGGAGCTTCCTGGGTGAAAAAAAAAACATCTTCAAAGAAAAACCAGAAAGTCCAGTTGCCTCTTGAAAAAGCACCTTTGGGACAAACAACCATGACCTGGATGATTGAGAATCTCCATAGACATCTGTATGGACTTGTATGATAACCATGAAGGCTGCAAAATTATAGGAGGTGCAGCCAGACAGATCTGGAGGGAACCATGTTGAAAAAGACTTTCCTCCAACCAAAAACACTTATTACCTCTGTTGGAAATATTCCAAGGACTTTGGGATCTGAAATATGTATTCAGTTTTGTGTGTTTTGCCAAATATTGAGGAGTGTATTTGAAATAATTGATGCTTTTACCTCAGAACGGCAAACCAGTTTTTTTGGTCTCTATTTTTAGGAATTCCTCATGCACCATTTCATGTTTTATGTACAAATGATGGCCTTCAGCAAGGAAGAGGGGTGACGATCACACAACGAGTATTGTAAGTCTAATTTTGTAGTCCCTAACCCCACCCTTTCATTTTCCTTGCTTGACAAATGGCCGCATGTGGAAAAAAAAAGACCATACAAGAGAAGGAACCCTGCTCTCTTCCCTGAAAAGGGCCATAAGGGAAACCTCTGGGTGAAGAATGATAGAAATATCATGAAGTCAGCTCAATTGCCTCAGCCCCAACACCTCTCCATCACCAGTATGTTTGTGTGTTTGTGTGTGTGTGTGTGTGTGTGTGTGTGGAGAAGCAGGTACATGCACCTGTTTCATGTCATTATTTTCTCTGTCAGTTCCCTCACTACTCTCACCCCTCCAAAGCATTTCCCTGGGAAGTGTATATTTTACCTTGACACCTCTTTTTTATTTATTAGCCTGCGGCTGGTGGCAGTAATAACATCCCTTGGCCGTGTATGGATCTGGAGAGAAAGCAAACACAGTTCTCCTCTCCCCTCCCTTCTTTTCTTCTCTCCTTTTTCATCCACATCTGCTTGGGCACTTGAGGAGGGGGGAGAGGAAGGATTTTATTTTGAATGGTAAAATTAACATAAAAACAAACATGCAAGCAAGCTTCCATTCCAGAGCTGTGGAGAGGACCAAAACAAAGAAGGAGAAATTTCCTTCAAGTGGATGCTTTGGTGTAAATTTGCAGATCAGAGAGCCACATGCATCATTCTTTGATTGTTCCTTGTAGAGAATGAATGCTCAACAAAGTAGACAATAGTTGGTGCAATAGATGGAGAGCTTGCTTAAATATAACACAATTACACATGCCCATAGAAATCAAAGGGATTGTGCAAATTTACACTTTTGGCAACCTAAGGTAGGTGCTTTTTACTTGACATTTGTCCTGCACTAAAATCGGAATTATGAGAAAGCATTGTGGCAAAGAATAACAACTATGCAGATAGTCCTTGACTTACAGCAGTTCATTTAGTGACCATTCAAAATTACAACGGCACTGAAAAATGTCCTTATCTGCCACATTTCCAAAATGTCCTTTCTTATGCCATAGTTTTGTTGTCATAGTTACAACCTTTGCAGCATCCCCATGATCATGGGATCAAAATCCAGGTGCTTGGCAACTGGTTCATATTTAAGACTGTTGCTGTGTCCTAAGGTCATGTGACCACCTTTTGTGACCTTCTCACAAAAGGGAAGTTAATGGGGAAGCCAGATTTATTTAACAACTGGGTTACTAACTTATCAACTCCAGTGATTCAGTGATTAAAAAGTGTGGCAAGAAAAGTTGTATAATGGAGTTGTATAACTCACTTAACAAATGTCTCACTTAACAACAGAAATTTTGGGCTCAGTTGTGGTCCTAAGTTGAGGACTATCTGCATTGTTATTTAGAGGAATCTGTGCTTGTTTATTCCACTTTCAACCCCGTATTTTGAGTTGGGGTATCCAGTCAGGAAAGCCCCATGGCCCAGGCTAAAGGAAACTATCTACGGGGAATAAATTCAGCTCAGGAATTCAAAGATAGCTGAAGGGTGCAAGCACTTAATTTAAGCAGAGGGCCTGTGTTTTATACCCCGTCTCAGTGGTGGGATTCAAATATTTTACTACTGTGGACGTGGCTTGGTGGGCATGGCTTGGTGGGCATGGCAGGGGAAGGATACTGTGAAATCTCCATTCCCACCCCACTCCAGGGGAAGGAAGGTTATTGCAAAATACCCATTGCCTCCCCACTCCACTTACCTGCTTTCCAGCTCCGTTCTCCTATGCAGGGCAACAAAAGAAGACCCAGCCGATCAGCTGGGACTCAGGAGGCAGAGAATAGATGGGGGTGGGGCCAGTCAGAGGTAGTATTTGCCGGTTCTCCAAGCTACTCAAAATTTCCACTACCAGTTCTCCAGAACTGGTCAGAACCTGCTGAATACCACCTCTGCCCCACCTGTTTCATAAATGGTTGTAAACACCACTTGAAGCAGTCTAGTTTGTCACATCAATTAAATTCTTTGACCACCAAAGGGAGAAAACCTCATAAACCTCATATATTATTACGATAGTAATAATATATTAATAACTATGAATTTGCTGCTTTTTCATGAAACCAACAATTTGCAGGCTGGATGTACCTTTCTCTCTCCAACTTATTTCTCCATTGCTCTCTTTTCCATACAGAACTGACTTGTAGGGCTACGTAAATCCTTCAGGAGTGCTTTGCAAAGTACAGGAGCATATAAAAAAGCACTTCTCTTTAAATCAATGAAGAAGCTACTGCTCTTTCTAAGCTGAGGTAGCTGTTTTATAAGCCATTCCTGGTTGCCTCCACACGCTTGCACAGCTACTGGGAAAAAATGAAGACTGATCAGAGACTGTTAGGCCATTTCTATTAGCAAGATATAGACATGCATGCTCAATGCATATATTTCTTGATTTATGCCTGTATTGTACTTTTCAAAAAAAGAGCAATTTGAAATTAGTAAAAGTTACAAATCTCAGTACTTATAAAAATAAGCATAGCTGAATAATAAAATAACAATTAAAATAATAACTGACAATACCACAGACCGACATACAGATATAGACACACATACTTTGCTGTTACCTTTGTTTACAGTTTGTCTGTCTTTCAAACAGTAATCTGAGCCAACTAGCAATCATCTAGTGAAAGTGATATTACTCCAACACTACATAGACAATTAGATTTGATTATATCCTTACAGTTAACTGAGAACAAGTACATTTAATTAAGGTAGAAACTTGATGTTACAAAAAGCTCTGATCTTCTGGTTTAACAACAACAACAAAAGCCAAAATCTCCCAATCATGATAAAGAAAGAGAGATGCTTAACTTCTTCCCTCTGGTTATTTTTCAACTCTTTTCTATTCACAAGAGGAAAAAATAATATTCCTTGTTTTTTTTTTTACTCTGCAGACTCATTTCTCAACAGCAGGAGGAAGAAGAGGAGGAGGAGGAGTGGAGGGGGACATTCGCTGAAGGATATCTCTTCTTAGGCTGATGATCTAGATTAGGGGTGTCACACGCTTTATGACACGTCGTCATGTGATGTATCACAACTTCCCCCCCTTCACTAAACCAGGGGTGGGCGTGGCCAGCATGTGACGCATCCGGCCTGCGGGCCGTGAGTTTGACATTCCTGATCTAGATCTTAATCACCGCCCATCAAATTTTACTTTTTAAGATTCTTTTGCTCTGAAGCAAAACAAATGAGAATCTAACTTCCTGCGAAGCAAAGCATCACTTCTGGCAAAACTTGCATTTTCAGCAATGTCTTTAGGCCCTACTTTGACCTCAGAGACAGGGGTACACAGGATTGGAATCTGAAACAGCAGATACTTCAGATCTAGTCGAAGGCAGTTTTTTATGTTCCCATCAACTGTCTAAAAAAAGATGCAGTACCCCTGCCCAATACAGATCAGAATACTACATAAGTCTATTCAGAGGTCTTCTTAGAACATAACATGGTAGATGGCTGGAGCCTAGGAGATTGGCTTCTGTCAGCCAGGTGTTTTATTCCTGGATGCTCCCAGCAAAACAACTCTTTTGAAAGAATGGTCCTACCTACTGTCAACATTCCAGATGTGCCCAGTAGCTGGAAAAAAAGTGGCAAACTCCAAAAGGACATGCAGAATTGCAGATATTTGTACTGCCTTTTCAATAGGTCTCGTCACAACTATCAAAATGAAAAATGCCTTTTAACTGAAATAAAAACATCCCCAAATATACCTGTACCATGTGTATGTAAATGGTGATCTATGTTTCGAATGGGAAGAGACCGATTTGCCCAAGGCTACCCATGCAAATTCTGGGTCACGATAGGGTTTAAAATGTTGAGAGGAATGTGATGGCTCAGTGGTTCAAGACTCTGAGCTTGTCATCTGGAGAGCTGACAGCCCAGGTTTCAACATGTGCGCCGCATGACAGGGTGAGCTCCCATTTTTGCCCTAGGTCCTGCCCACTAACTGTTCAAAAGCATATAAATGAGAGTAGACAAATAGGTACACTTCAATAGGAAGGTTACAGCATTCCAAGGGCTGTTTGCATATAGCCATACTGGCCAGATGACCATGGAAAATGTCTTTGGACAATGCTGACACCCTTGGCCAAGAAACTGAGATGAGCACCATGCTCTAGAGCCAGACATCACTGATAGGGAAACTTTTTCCTTTTACCTTCTAGTATGTGTGTTCTTCATGTATCTATATTCACTGACTATATTGACTCTATTAGTTCCTTTGTCTCAGAAGGCTTATTTTGAATAACCAAATCTCCCTAATTTGTCCATTTGCTTGCCCACAAACTGCAGTGTGATCCAGCCAAGGTTTATGGAAATGTAAAGATGATATTTCCTTTTCAACTTGCTGTCTCCTTACAAGTGGCATGAAAGACAGCATCATGACTACCATTGTTCTTATCAAAGAAAGACATTAGAAAGGAAGGGGAGGCAGAAGTGTTTCAACACAATTGATGGCAGAAATAAAATTAAACATCATAGCCAAGTGGCTCACAATTGAAATGCCATTGTTCAGCGCAATTATTGAAGGAGAGTGTTTTTTTGGCTCATTGGTTCAATATCAAAACAGTACCCCCTCCACCCACCCAATCTATTTTTTTTCCTCCAGCTTCTGTATTTTTATTTGTGCGTGCAGATGTTTGTTGCTGAGGTCAGGCACAATAATTCTTTCATCTCTGGAGAAAGATTCTCAACATGTCTCTTGCCTTCCCGCCCCCCCCCAAACTGCTGAGCCATCAGATCTCAAAGGTAACTCGGAGCAGAGAAAGGAATCCATAAAAGAATAGGAAATTCAAACAATTCCATTTTGCCTGATATTTTATTGCACTCCATATTGGGGGGGGGAGAGAAGGTGGGGGAGGTTTGCGTGTGTTTGCTTATTTTCCATTCAGCCATTTCAAAGTTGAACTGTAAAAGTTGCTCTTGAAAATATTTTCCTTCCAAGAAACAAGAGAAACAACCTGGCTTCCCACCTATAATGAACAAAAAAGGAGGAAGTGACTAGGCTAAATTGAAGCAGATCTTAATTATAATAATTAACAATGGAGGGTACAGCTGCCTGAGGTAGCACCTAGGAATTACAGATTTCCATATGCCTGCAGTGGGATTTTTTTTTTTTAGTGACTATGTAACTGATTTTGTTCTTTCTCATTATTACCACCCGGTATCCACCCCCTCCTGTGTCCGAGCATCTTCTGAGGGTACATTAAGCAACACAACTAACATCTGTCATGTGTGATCTGCAGTCTTGTTGTGAGAGGGCCAGCCGGTTTCAGCAGTAGGCCACAAGTCAGGAAGATCTGGGCTCGGCTCCAAGATCTGCCATTGGCATGCAGAGCACATGACCTTGAGCTGGATTTCCAAGGACATTAAAAAGTTTTCAAAGGCCTGTTCTGAACTGCCCAGCATCTGACAATCTGCTTTTATTCTTCTCAAAAAATCCAAGTATAACAGAGGGGCGGGCCTAAAGGGACTATGTATGCTAGCTAGGCAGCCTTTTCAAGGCCTAAACAGTGTCCATTTTCTCTATTATTCTCTCCCTCCCAATCCACCTCCATCCGAGTGTATTGTTGTCGGATAACCAGCCTGCCAGACCATAGAGAAAAGAGCCCTTCCTTTCAAACCCTTGCAATACATTCTCCTGGGAACAAATATTCCATCTAAGCGCATTTAATGCCAGGCATTTCTTAGCAAGAGCCGCTTTTATTCATTTGCTACAGTGGTGGGATTCAATTTTTTTAAACTTCCGGTTCTCTGGGCATGGCGGGGGAAGATTACTGTAAAATCTCCAGTCAGAGATAATATTTGCTGGTTCTCTGAACTACTCAAAATTTCTGCTACCGGTTCTCCGGAACTGGTCAAAACTGCTGAATACCACCTCTAATTTGCTACCATTATTCCCGTTTCTGATTCAAGGGGAAAATGCAGCAAAATGTTGCCACATGTAAGGCCCCCATTGGCGATGCCAGACGGCTAGCCACCATCTTTGCTAGAATATTCAATTCTCCTCTATCCACTCTGTTATGTATGTAGGTTTGAATGTTATTGGTTTATTTTGAAGTGTTCTTGTAAAATGTCAAATGGGATTGGTTTAAATAGTGCGGGAAAAACCCTGCACTCCCATTGGCTGGCAACTACAGCTGCTGGCTATAAGAAGCAGCCGTAGCCCAGCCAAGTCGGGTCCATTCGAGCTGTAGTCACTTAATAAACTCTTCACTGAAGCTCTTCGCGTCTGACTCTTCATGCAAACTTAACACTGGCGATGAGGATGGGATTCCCCTGAAGAAGAGACGACGCGGAAGACAAGCAGAAGAGCGAGATGGCTGTGCTGAACACACCCCCAGCCCCGTTCAATCCGGCGGCGGAAGACTGGGAATCGTATGCGGATCGCTTCCAGATGTACTTGGAAGGAAACAACCTCGCCGATATCCCCGAGAAGTGGAAGACGGTGGTATTTCTCACGCACTGCAGTCCGGCGGTCTTCAAGATGGCGAAGGCATTGGCAGGAGCTGCAGACTTGAAGGTAATGGAATGGCCTGATTTAGAAAAGCTTTTAAGAGCCCATTACACCCCACAAGTATCGTGCCTCATTAAGAGACACGAGTTTTACCGCTGGGATCAAGGGGAAAGCGAAAATGTTAACGACTTCGTGGCAAGTTTAAGGGACATTGGGGGTGCTTGTGAGTTTACCAACTTAGAAGAGGCCATGCGTGATCGGTTTGTTCTAGGCCTTAAAGATAAGGTCTTACAGAGCAAATTACTAATGAAACCTAAGATCACGTTTAAGGAGGCCATAGAGGAAGCTGTTTCAGTGGAAGCCACCAAGTCCTCAGTGGCAGCCATGAAGAAGATTAACAAGGCCTCAAGCCATTCTGATGTGGAAAAGTCCACAACAACCCATTGCGAGCAAATAGACTCTGATTCAGACTGTAGTGAGGTGGAGGAAAGAATTTATAGACTCAGAATAGAGAAGAAAAGGAAGGACCTTGGAAAAAAGAGGCAAGAATTTTATTGCAGAGGCTGTGGGGGGCCACCCCCGCACTGAATGCAAGTTTTTAGACACCATCTGCCTACGTTGTGAGAAAAGAGGTTACCTAGCAAGAGTCTGCAAATCATCCAGAACTCCACCTAGTAGGAAGAAATTCCCTGAGAAGGAATTCAAGCCCAACAATTTCATTGAGAAAATGGGGCGCAACTCAGAAGCAAATGGAAAGAATGAAACTCATCAAACAATCACCATTGGTCATTCTTCACCCTTGAGAAGCAGAAAAGTACATGTGAAGGTACTCATTGAAGGAATTGCCAAATGGAAGTGGACTCGAGCTTCTATTTATCTATGGTGTCATGGGACACTATTCACAGGCTACTTCCCAACATTCAGAAAAAGCATTTCCAGAAGCAAGCACTGACTCTTAAAGACTACCAAGGGAACAAGATTCCAGTAGTTGGAACAAGAGAATTCAACGTGAAGTTTAAAGGCCACACCAAACGTTTGCCCCTGACCATCGTGGACAAGGATCACCCAAGCTTGCTGGGACTTGAGTGGTTCAAGCCACTAGGCATCGAGGTGACTGGCATCAATCACGTGAGCAACTCTGAATGGGAGGAGGCCTTGAAGTCTGAGTTTCCAGAGGTCTTCAGCGAAGGATTGGGCAAGTATATGGGGACCCCTATCACTTTCAACCTAGATCCCAAGGTGCCCCCAATTCGTTTAAAGCCCAGAAGGGTCCCATTTGCTTTAAAGGAAAAATTGATGCACAATTAGACAAATTAATAGCTCAAGGGGTTTTAGAGCCCACTGACCACTCCAGATGGGAGACACCCATAGTCACACCAGTCAAGGCTGATGGGTCAGTAAGAATCTGTGGAGACTATAAGGGGACACTGAACCATGCGCTGCAGCAGAGCGCATATCCAGTTCCAGTGGTGCATCATCTGTTACATTCACTTGGCAGAGGTACAGTCTTTGCCAAATTGGATTTGGCCCAGGCATATCAACAACTAACAGTTGATGATGCCACTGCAGAGGCCCAAACCATTGTGACTCATAGAGGTGCTTTCAAATGTAAAAGGTTACAATTTGGAGTAAGTGTGGCACCAGGCATTTTTCAAAGCCTTATGGAAAGAATGCTCCAAGGACTGCCAGGGGTAGTGCCTTACTTTGATGATGTGTTAATCTCTGTTGTCCTGACTTGTGATGCATCCCCTTTTGGAGTGGGGGGGGGCGGGTTTGAGCCATAGACTTCCCAGTGGGAGGGAAGCCCCTATTGCATTTTACTCTCGCACTTTGACCAAAGCAGAGAGGAATTACAGCCAATTGGACAAGGAGGCATTGGCAGTTGTTGCAGCTGTTAAGAAATTTCATGAATATCTGTATGGCAGAACATTTACCATTGTTACAGATCACAAACCTTTGTTAGGCATTGGGGCAGGGGACAAGCCTACACCTACTATCCTGTCACCAAGAATGCTGAGGTGGACTGAATTTCTTGCTGCTTATTCATACAAACTTATCCACAAGCCTGGCAAGGACATTGGACATGCTGATGCACTAAGTCGTTGCCCACTTCCTTGCCACAAGGAGGACTTTGAACCTGAAACGCACACCTTTTTCCTAGAAACTGTTGCCAAGCTTCCAGTTCATGCTGCTGAAATTGCCAGAGAGACTGCCAAAGACACTTTATTGGCTCCTGTTATAGGCTGGATTAAGAAAGGTTGGCCTCTTCAAGATCTACCTCACCTTGCCCAACCTTTTAAGTCCAGGCAAACTGAATTATCTGTATTAAGAGGATGTATTTTGTGGGGTAACAGGGTGGTTATTCCTGCAAAACTGCAAAAGAGGTTTTGGAAATGTTACATGAGGGTCATCCTGGTATTGTAAGGATGAAGGGATTGGCCAGGAGTTATGTATGGTGGCCAGGTATTGACAAAATGGTTGAAAACTGGGTTGCATCTTGTCCCAACTGTCAGGTAGTCAGGCCTGCCCCACCTCCGCCCCACACAGGAATGGGAATGTCCTAGGGGCCCATGGTCCAGGATTCACATTGATTTTGCTGGCCCTACCAGAGGGCACACCTTTCTTATTATAGTAGATGCATATTCCAAATGGCTAGAGGTACTTCCCATGGCATCCACCACAACTGATGCTGTCATCAAGCAGCTCAGAAAACTGTTTGTAACCCACGGGTTACCTGATGTTCTTGTCTCTGACAATGGCCCTCAATTTACATCCAACCTCTTTGAATCCTATTTAGCACAACAGGGTATCAGACATGCCCTTACTGCCCCTGGGCACCCTTCGGCTAACGGCCGGGCTGAATGCATGGTACGTTTTACCAAGGAGAAGCTTCAGCAACTGGGTCCTGGGGACATCACTGAGAAAGTTGAAAAACTTCTTAGTGTTCAGCACATCACTCCTAACCCATCTAATAACTTATCCCCAGCAGAGTTGTTGATGGGTAGGAAACTTAGGTCTTCCCTTGACCGCCTTCATCCCACTTACGCACCCAACGCACTGCTAGATTCCACTTCCAAAGTTCGCACATTCAGTGTGGGTGATTCTGTTTATGCTAAGAACCTCATAGGTGAACCTTTGTGGATTCCTGCTGAGATAACTCAGATCAAAGGGCCCTCGTTCTTACAGAGTGCAAACAGAGGATGGACTCCTCTGGAGCAGGCACATTGATCAACTTAGATCCAGGTTCTCACAGGAACATAGCCCTTGTCTCTCTCTACTTCCCTCACCTGATGTCACTTCTAGGAGGGAAGGGGAGGAACAGGAGGAAAATCAGCAAGCAAAAATCAACCCCAGGTGTAACGAGCCATTACGACAGGAACCATTCCAAAACCTGTCACAATGCCAAAATCCATCCTTAGAAGTGGAAGACTGCACATCACTACCTGACTTGGGTGCTGACATTGGGCTGGAGATGGGTTGGGAGGAGAGACCAGATTCTAACAGTCAAACAGGGTCTTCTTTCACAGGAAGTCCCAATGGGGAAATGTCAGCAGACACATTTCCTCTCTCACTGGGTGAGAATGTTAAAACTTCTGAACCACGAAGGTCTCAACGTACATGCAAAAGCCCCACCTATTTAAAAGAATACATTAGATAGGTTGGGGTTTGGTATGGACTGAACCTAGTGGGGAGGGGTGTTATGTATGTAGGTTTGAATGTTATTGGTTTATTTTGAATTGTTCTTGTAAAATGTCAAATGGGATTGGTTTAAATAGTGCGGGAAAAACCCTGCACTCTGATTGGCTGGCAACTACGGCTGCTGGCTATAAGAAGCAGCCATAGCCCAGCCAAATCGGGTCGATTCGAGCTGTAGTCACTTAATAAACACTTCACTGAAGCTCTTCGCGTCTGACTCTTCATGCAAACTTAACACACTCCTTCACTCAAAAATGAAAATGGCAACTTATAATGGCACCTTCTCCTTCAGCAATCAGCAAGCATTCAATGCCACTCACCTTGACTCCACTTCTCAATTGGTTCAGGTGGATCATCCACTATAATCTTTCCCCCCCTAAAAATGTTTTTGAACTTCTACCAATCTTTGGGTTTTTCTTAAAGCTATGGATACCTTCTTCTTTTGTGTGCATGGTGCTGGGAAACACATTCAAACAACATTCTTTACCTCAACAATTGATAAATTTTTTTGCCACAGTCATTCATCTTTAAAATAGGAGGGTGATCTTAAAATCACAAAAGTATTGTAATAGATGTCAATGAGGGTTTTTTTTAAGTCTGTCAAATTTTCCTTTTATGGCAGGGAACAGCATAAATTCAGAGCCTCTTCCTTTTATGTAAATATAATTTAGCTACAGGTGGTATTCAACCAGTTCTCACCAGTTCTGGAGAACTGGTAGCGGAAATTTTGAGTAGTTCAGAGAACTGACAAATACCATCTGTGACTGGCCCCACCTCTGCCTCCTGAATACCATCTGATCAGCTGGGTCTTCTTTCATTGCCCTGCAAAGGAGAATGGAGCTGGAAAGCAGGTTAGTGGGGTGGGGAGAGAATGGGATTTTGCTGTATCCTTCCCCTGCCATGCCCACCAAGCTACACCCACAGAACCAGTAGTAAAAAATTTTTGAATCCCACCACTAAGTTTAGCCTTCTAGGTGCAGCTGAACTATAACTTCCAGCTTCCATCACTATTGACAGACAGGGCTTGATACTTCAGTCACATCTGGAGAACCAGCAGTTCTTTTCGTCTGACATATTGAGGACTTGGGGAAAGTAATTATGGAGTCAAAGGCCACCTCCATATTTTTTTTTCTGAAAGCCAAAAAGCAAGCATTTATTTCTTTGATTTTTTATTTTGACACTTATAACCTGCTTCATCCAGTATGATTCTGAGCAGCATATAATATGCATCATTTAATATAAAACAACACAAACCATACAAAACATCTAAGCAAAAGCAACCATCGCCTCAAAAACATAATAGGCCACAAAAGGTCTGCTACTTACTCTATCCAAAGCCTAGGAAAAGAACCAGGTCTTAATAATGAGGGCTTTATAAATATCAGAGATTTTATTCCAGAAGGCAGTCACCCCTATTTACAATACATACAATAGTCGGAGGCTTCTGGGGAGGTTAGAAGCTCTACAAGTATCTCCGGAAGTGGACTGTACTACAGTGGATTTGCCAGCCAGGAGCCAGGTTTTAGCTGATGAAAATCTCTCTGGACCTAAGGAGGAGGTCAGCAGAGGAGGAAAGCTGGCTGTAAATGGGCTGAGGCAGGAGGCGAAAGAGGCATGGCCAGCAGTAGAAGCAGTGGTGGGAATTTTTTATTACTGGTTCTGTGGGTGTGGCTTGGTGGGTGTGGCTTGGTGGGCATGGCAGGGGAAGAATACTGTACAATCCCCATTCCCTCCCCACTCCAGGGGAAAGGATACTGCAAAATCTCCATTCTCTCCCCACTCCACTAACCTGCTTTCCAGCTCCGTTCTCCTGTGCAGGGCAACAAAAGAAGACCCAGCCAATCAGCTGGGACTCGAGAGGCAGAGAATAGATGGGGGAGGGACCAGTCAGAGATGGTATTTGCCAGTTCTCCCAACTACTCAAAATTTCCACTACCAGTTCTCCAGAACTGGTCAGAACCTGCTGAATACCACCTCTGGGTAGGAGCCTGAAGATCCCATTCCAAGATACTTTGGGATTATCCATTTATGCTCTGGAAGAGTTTCTTGTTGTAAATCATGAGCTGAGGGGCTCAGGAGGCGAGAGATTTTCAACATGCCTTTAACATGCTTTTAATGGACATTTGACTGGCAAAAGCCTCACTTAAAAAAACACTTTTTGAACTTAATTACTTTACAACCTAGGAGAGAAACACTGAAAGGAACAAAGATTAAAGGCTCTCAGTGAGGGTCTTCTTTATAAAATTAAGAGGAAAGTGGGGGGGGGTGGCGGAAACCAACTATTTTAAAGGATTTTAATTTAAAAGCAAAAGTTCAACAATACTGTGATCCAAAAAAGTTTTTAATGGATAAAGGGCATAGTAATTTTAAAAAACAGAAGATTTTTTTCCTGATGCAAGAGCCTTTGAAAATAACAAAATTAATTAGACTAACAGCCCAGAATGCTGATTGTTTATTTTTAAAGATAGTAGATAAATGGTGGATTTTACAAAACAGGGAAATAAGGGCAATACAAACTATTTAACATAATAAAATTATATTATAATATAAACTAATGCAATAAGGGCAATATAAACATAGACTACCTATGGAGAACTAATTAGAGCCAAAATGCTAAAGATAGAGAAAAGCAGAGGAGAAAAAAAAGGAGAAACCTACCTTTTACATTCACCAAAGAAGCAATAGCAGTTAGACTTATAGTGCTTTATATAGCACTTTCTAAGCAGTTTACAGAGTGTGCATATTGCCCCAACAATCTGGGTCCTCATTTTATCAACCTCAGAAGCAGTGGTGGGATTCAAAATTTGTTACTACTAGTTCTGTGGGCATGGCTTGATGGGCGTGGCAGGGAGAGGATACTGTAAAATCCCCATTCCCTCCCCACTCCAGGGGAAAGGATATTGTAAAATCTCCATTCCCTCCCCACCCCACTAACCTGCTTTCCAGCTCCTTTCTGCTGTGCAGGGCAACAAAAGAAGACCCAGCCGATCAGCTGGGACTTGGGAGGCAGAGAATAGATGGGGGCAGGGCCAGTCAGAGGTGGTATTTGCTGGTTCTCCGAACTACTTAAAATTTCTGCTACCAGTTCTCCAGAACTGGTCAGAACCTGCTGAATCCCACCTCTGCTCAGAAGGATGGAAGGCTGAGTCAACCTTGAGCCGGTGACGATCGAACTCCTGTCAGTGGGCAGAGTCAACCTGCAATACTGCATTCTAACCACTGCGACATTACGGTTCTTAGTAACTGACATACAGCTGGTTCTCAACTGTATACCTCTCATGCACTTTCCCCAATCCCCATAGTATTTTCCCACATATCTTCCCTGATCCACACAGTACCCCTTGCATACACCTGTGGACCCTTCTTGACTGCACAGCATCTGTCACACACCTTCATGCACTCTCCTTGATCCTCCTTAACCCTACCCAGTGATCTCCCTGGCAATTATTGCAAAAAAAAATTATTATATGCACAGAAATGGGAAGATTCAACATTGCCCGTTATGGCTAGTGAAGTGGATAGATTTTGCTGAGATGAATAAATTAACTGTGATTAAAGAAAAGACACTATTGATATTTATTGATGACTGGAGACCTCTCATGGACTTTTTGTATAAAAATGAAAAAAGTGAACTTCTGATTTATGGCTTTGATTAGACAGGATGGATTATAGAGAGAAGAGCAACTGATGTAATTTTAAACAGAGGGGTTAACATGTAATTATAACTTCTGTGAATATCAGAAGCCACTGCCTTTTCTCTTTTTTTTTCAATTTTTCTTTTTTCTTTTCCTTGCACATTTTTCTTTCTCTTTGCTTTCTCTTTTTTCTTACTTACTCTATATTAGTTGTATTAGTACAAGACTGTCAAACACCCAGACCACAGTCCAGATGCCTCACGTGCTGGCCACACCCACGCCCAGTTTAACGAAGGGGAAAAATGTCCCGATACATCATGTGATGATGACGTGACATGAGTTTTACACCCCTGTATTAGTATCTTTTTTAAATCTCTTTTTAATAACATATTTAAAAAGAACACTCAACAGTCAGAGGAGTACTTATCCACTCCCACACATGCATTCCCAACCACCACTATCTACTTCCTTCCAATCCCTCACCTCCCAAGGCACAATGCTGGACAGATTGCGGATCAACAGTGGGATCAATCTACCCCAGATTCAGTGTGAGGCAGCAAGAAATGCGGGCTAGATGGAAAATTGAAAATTGCAGGACAAACAGGGCATAATGTGTGAAGGATAAAAAGCAGGACTTGAGTTAGGAACGCCCAGTCCTTCAGCCCAATCCTGTTCCTAGTACCCCAGCTTGAGCCAATTGTGCCTTAAATTGCTGCTCATCAAATTCAGTTCAACACTGCCACACTTTTGTCATATCCATACTTCCCAGGGGCCAAAATTTTCTCCAGCGAAGAAGATTGTAGTCTCATTACCTCACAGATATTGGCAGAGTCGACAGAGCAAACTTCTACCCCATTCCAGAGTCTACTTGAAGAATCAACAGAGCCAACTACATTTGAGTGAGGCAACTGGTGAATCCATTTTCAAAACCTGTGCTAATCACTCTTAGACCTCACTGCATTAGCCTCTGTCTTTGCCTCTGCCTTGGCTTCCCAACTTTCAGCCACCATTCACTGGTGCCACTGCCACTGCCACTGCCACTGCCCCCAAGAACTCCCTCTGAAAGTGGGAGAAATGAGGAGCAGTGAGAACATTTCTGGTGGATAACCCAAACCACCACAATCACATCTCCGTTCAAAAAATTGACACAACTCAAAGCAGTTTACCCACACAACTCCATTCAGTTCCAGATTCTTTCCATCCCAGTCCTTCTGCTTGCCATCTTCAACATGAAATGTGGTGAAGAACTTCTTAGCATGAGGCATCCTTATCTTAATATATTCACATATTCAGCTTTCGCCTAACCTACAGCATTCTGGAAATTGTGTTCAACACAGGAAGGCGGTGGACAATACAGTACACTCATCCCACTTGCAGAGAGAAAACCTAAATCCAAGGACATTTTCTCTATAACTGAGCCATCTTTCAGATGAGGCCATGCAGAACAAACAAGCAGAGTAGCATTGGAGGGAGGGAGGGAGCAAGAACAGCTGTGCTACTACCTTGTCTGATACTTCAGTGAGAGGTCAATTTCACGATAGTTTAATCAATAGATTAATCAGCTAAAGATGTAATTAAAGAATTGAGGACCAGCTTGAAAGAGCTGTAAGTTAAAAGTAGCCATATTAGCTTTTCAGAGGCAATTTGGATCACTCCCTATGTGACTAACATAGGGAATGAAAAAATATATTAAAGACAGCCTCGCCTTTTAATATTGAGCAGTAGCTTTTGTTTATTAAGTTATCTCAAACTGTCTTCAGTATCTCAGGAAAAATGCTATATTGGATACAGATGCAATTTGGTGATATTGAAGGAAATGTGAAATAGCTTAAATATATCAAGGCTAGGCTGGCATGCAAGTGTATTTAAATTTTGATCCATAGAAAGGTTGAAAGGCAGATGATTTGTCAACTAAAAATCTTTATTTATTAAAAAAAATATTATATAAATTATTTTTCCTGGTCTTTCTGCTTGACACCTCTTTTTCTTTTTCAAACTCAGTAACTGTTACTTGACTGTTGGTGCAGTTAGTGCAGAGAAAGTAGAAACAGAATTAAACTTTGGGTCAGCATGAGAGATATTTAGAAAGCTGATGTGATTTTGCTAACTGAGATCTGCCCAATGCATGTAAAGCCTTTTCCTCAAAAATAAAACAATAAGTACTCCAATCAATGTCCTTGGTCACTTAAGGTCATCATTTTAATATCCCACAATTGTCAGTGGTGAGAAATGCTGGGAATTGTGGTTCCGCAACAACAATCCCTGTCCTAAAGTGATACTAAAGTTCATTGTAGACAATTAAAATATCAACCCCCAGCTAGTTAGTTGGCTGTGTTGAACTATCTCTCACTTGTATCATCTGATAGGCACTCACCTATCTTAAAATTTCCTTATCCCCACATAAACATTCTATAAAGAAAATTGTTACCTGTGGGCAGAGATGGTATTCAGCAGGTTCTGACTAATTCTGGAGAACCAGTAGTGGAAATTTTGAGTAGTTCAGAGAACCAGCAAATACCACCTCTGACTGGCCCCGCCCCCATCTATTCTCTGCCTCCCAAGCCCCAGCTGATTGGCTGGGTCTTCTTTTGTTGCCCTGCACAGGAGAACAGAGCTGGAAATCAGGTTAGTGGGGTGGGGTGGGAATGGAGATTTTACAGTATCCTTCCCCTGCCACACCCACCAAGCCATGCCATGCCCACCAAGCCATGCCCACAGAACCAGCAGTTAAAAAAATTGAATTCCCACCATTGCCTGTGAGGAGAAAGGTGTGGGAGCCATGTCTAGATTACTCTGGTGGGAACCTGCCACTTTTGTAATTTAGGTATATCAAAAGTCAAATCTATTCTTCAAGTGAAGCTTAACTCCTGGTCACTATATGGACTCCATGCAGTTTTCTTGAAAACAATCTAGACATATTCACTGCCTACTTCCGAGATGCAGCTCAAATGATTACAGAAAGCCAGCTCTGGGCTAGAATGTAGGTTCATCCACAGATCTGGTTAACCAGGATGTTTTAAAGGAAAGACTGCTTAACACAGCATAATATCAAATTATGAAACTTCCTCTCGCTACATGCCTGAGGACGGACCATATTAATTGATTAATACTTTAACCCCCTTTGGTTAAGTTTGGAGTAGAAGGTACTACACCTTTTCGGCGTGTACAGTAGAGATCATTTTGTTCATTATTAACTACAGGATGGGTAGAGAATTTGTGGTCTGTCAGATGTTGGTAGTATTCAATTTGGTTAGTACCAATGCAGTATGTCCAATAGACAGGAATGTCCAATAAATAGGAATTACGGGAATATATGTATTGCAACCACAGGTGGAGATTCCTCACTCCAGAGCTAGAAACTCTGACACATAATCTTTTGAAGGAGATTCTACCCCTGAATTGAGCACTATAATAAATGTCTTAGTCTTTAATGTACTCTAAGATTTCTTTTTCTTTGACAGAAAACAAACTGACACATCCTTACGTGTACTTAAAGAAAAGGATTTCAGGTGAAAAAATGTTGTTTTCAAACAGATTTGAGCTTGGACATTTTCCCCCTGGAAATTAAACACAGGAGCCATCTATCTTTATGTTATGTATGCAGGTTTGAAGTCATTGGTTTAGTTTGAACTGTTCTTGTAAAACGTTAGAAATGATTGGTTTAAAAAGTGCGGGAAAACCCTGCACTCTGATTGGCTGGCAACTGCGGCTGCTGGCTATAAGTAGCAGCCGCAGCCCAACCAAAGCGGGTCTGTTCTGAGCTGTAGTCACTAATAAACTAAAGAACTTGAAGCACTCCGCATCTGTCTCTTCATGCAAACTTAACACTGGCGACGAAGGTGGGATTCCCCTGAAGAAGAAGGCAACGCGGAACAGAAGAAGAGCGAGATGGCTGCGCTGAACACCCCACCAGCCCCGTTCGATCCGACGGCAGAAGACTGGGAGTCGTATGCAGATCGTTTCCAAATGTATATGGAAGGAAACGATCTAGCCAACATTTCCGAGAAGCGGAAGAGGGCGGTCTTTCTTACGTACTGGGTCCGGCAGTTTTCAAGATAGTGAAGGCATTGGTGGGAGCTGCAGACATGAAGGTAATGGACTGGCCTGACTTGGAAAAGCTGTTAAGAGCCCACTGACCACTCCAGGTGGGAGACACCCATAGTCACACCAGTCAAGGCTGATGGGTCTGTGAGAATCTGCGGAGACTACAAGGGGACATTGAACCATGCGCTACAACAGAGCACATATCCAGTTCCAGTGGTGCATCATTTATTACATTCTCTTGGCAGGGGCACAGTCTTTGCCAAATTGGATCTGGCCCAGGCATATCAACAGTTAAAAGTTGATGATGCCACTGCAGAGGCCCAAACCATTGTGACTCATAGAGGTGCTTTCAAATGCAAAAGGTTGCAATTTGGAGTAAGTGTGGCACCAGGCATTTTCCAAAGCCTTATGGAAAGGCTGCCAGGGGTAGTGCCTTATTTTGATGATGTGTTAATCTCTGCTGAAAATGACACTCAGTTACACGAGAGACTCAGAGAAGTCCTAACCAGATTCAAGAAAGCGGGGTTAAAAGTCAAAGAAGAAAAATGCACACTTAGAACTGACAAGGTAGAGTTCTTGGGCTATATGATTGACAAACATGGTATCCACCCCACAGATGCCAAGGTTCAGGCAATCAAAGAAGCCCCCAGGCCAAAATGCAAAACAGACTTGCAAGCTTTCCTGGGACTCATTAATTTCTATCACATGTTTCTACCTCAGAAGGCAACCATTGCAGAACCACTACACAGATTACTAGACAAAAAGTCTGCAAGGGTCTGGGGCAGGAAAGAACAAGCTGCCTTTAACACTATTAAGAGACAACTCACTTCTGATTCGGTACTGATACAGTTCTCTGAGAATTTGCCTGTTGTACTGACTTGTGATGCATCCCCTTTTGGAGTGGGGGGGTGTTGAGCCACATGTTTCCCAGCGGGAGGGAAGCCCCTATTGCATTTTACTCTCGCACCTTGACTAAAGCAGAGAGAAATTACAGCCAACTGGACAAGGAAGCCTTGGCAATTGTTGCAGTTGTCAAGAAATTCCATGAGTATCTATATGGGAGAACATTTACTATTGTCACAGATCACAAACCAATTTTAGGCATTGTGGCAGGGGACAAACCAACGCCCATGATCCTGTCACCAAGAATGCTGAGATGGACTGAATTTCTTGCTGCTTATTCATACAAACTCATCCACAGGCCTGGAAAAGACATTGGGCATGCAGATGCTTTGAGTCGCTGCCCACTTCCTTCTCACACTGAGGACTTTGCTCCTGAGACTTACACCTTTTTCCTAGAACCTGTTGCCAAGCTTCCAGTACACGATGCTGAAATTGCCAGAGAGACTGCCAAAGACACTTTACTGGCTCCTGTTATAGGCTGTTTTAAGAAAGGTTGGCCACTTCAAGATCTACCTCAACTTGCCCAACCTTTCAAATCCAGGCAAACTGAATTATCTGTATTAAGAGTACGTATTTTGTGGGGTAACAGGGTGGTTATTCCTGCAAAACTACAAAAAGAGGTTTTGGAAATGTTACATGAGGGTCATCCGGGAATAGTCAGAATGAAGGGATTGGCCAGGAGTTATGTATGGTGGCCAGGTATTGACAAAATGGTTGAACACTGGGTTGCATCCTGTCCCAACTGTCAGGAAGTCAGGCCTGCCCCACCTCTCGCCCCCAAACAGGAGTGGGAATGTCCTAGGGGCCCATGGTCCAGGATTCACATTGACTTTGCTGGCCCTACCAGAGGGCACACTTTCCTTATTATAGTTGATGCATATTCCAAATGGCTAGAGGTTATCCCTATGGCATCCACCACAGCTGAAGCTGTCATCAAGCAGCTTAAGAGGCTTTTTGTAACTCATGGGTTACCTGATGTCCTCATTTCTGACAATGGTCCTCAATTTACGTCCAACCTTTTTGAATCATATCTAGCACAGCAGGGTATCAGACATGCCCTGACAGCCCCTGGGCACCCTTCGGCTAATGGCCGGGCTGAATGCATGGTACGATTTACCAAGGAAAAACTTCAACAATTGGGTCCTGGGGACATCACTGAGAAAGTTGAAAAACTACTCAGTGTCCAGCATATCACTCCCAACCCATCAACTAACTTATCCCCAGCAGAGTTGTTGATGGGTAGGAAACTCAGATCTCCCCTTGACTGCCTTCATCCCACTTACGCACCCAACGCACCACTAGATTCCACTAGCAAAATTCGCACATTCACTGTGGGTGATTCTGTTTATGCTAAGAACTTTATGGGTGAACCATTATGGATTCCTGCTGAGATAACCCAAATCACAGGTCCCAGGTCTTACAGGGTACAAACAGAGGATGGTGTCCTCTGGAGCAGGCACATTGATCAGCTTAGATCCAGATTACCTCAGGAACATCGCAATTGCTCCTCTCTGGTTCCCATACCTAGTACCTCATCTAGGGGGGAAGGGGAGGATCATGAGGATAATCAGCAAGCAAGTATCAATCCCATGTGTAATGAGCCAACACGACAGGAACCATCCCAAAACCTGTCACAATGCCAAAATCCATTCTTACAAGTGGAAGACTGACATCACTACCTGACTTAGGTGCTGACATTGGGTTGGAGATGGATTGGGAGGAGAGACCAGGTTGTAGCAACCAAACAGGTTCTACTATTACTAGAAGTCCAAGTATGGAAATGTCAACAGACACATTTCCCCTCTCACTGGGTGAGAATGTTAAAACTTCTGAACCACGAAGGTCTCAACGTACATGTAAGAGCCCCACCTATTTAAAAGAATACATTAGATAGATGAGGTTTGAGTATGGACTGAACCTAGTGGGGAGGGGTGTTATGTATGCAGGTTTGAAGTCATTGGTTTAGTTTGAATTGTTCCTGTAAAATGTTAGAAATGATTGGTTTAAAAAGTGCGGGAAAACCCTGCACTCTGATTGGCTGTCAACTGCGGCTGCTGGCTATAGGTAGCAGCCGCAGCCCAGCCAAAGCGGGTCTGTTCTGAGCTGTAGTCACTAATAAACTAAAGAGCTTGAAGCACTCCGCGTCTGTCTCTTCATGCAAACTTAACACTTTACATCAAGTTTAGTGTGATAATCATCCAATCTATGCATGGCCACATTCTAAATTGGTGTTCACTGTGCTTCAGTAGAATTTGTTTTAAAATATATCAAGTTCTATATGAAGTTATCTTGTATATAAAGTGATCTAAAGCTGCAGTGATTTGACTCTTATTTACACAAGTCTTTTCATGCAGGGACACTTTTCTGGAGAAGAAAGTATGTGTTATAATGCTCATGAGTATAACAATATATGAAGGTGATATGTACTTATCTACACTGTTATTGGCCTTACAAGAAAGAATCCATAAAAGGACTATAAATATATAGAAAGGCAGCTATTTAAAAGGTGCAAAAAAAAGGTGTTTGCGATGCACAGCTTGTGAACTTCCCTGTTGAATTTCTGCTAGCTATGGTTAATGGCCCACAAGTCTCAACAAAAAATAAAAATGGCAACCTATAATGGTTTCCACAAGGAAGAGAAGCAATCTGATTCCACTCTGCTTACACCTTTAGAAAAAGTGCCCATCAGAACTTATGTTTAACATTTTAGATATAAAGCCAAAAAGTATTTCGTGGTCCTTTTAGGCAGGATGTGCCTGCAACATGGTTCTCCCCTGGATCATATGACAACTATAAACAGAAATCACATAATCCTGGAGAAAAAATATACTTTTTTCTTTGGAACTAAAGAGCTGTACAACCATAGTCCTCCTCACATCCATTTCTCTGATTTTGTATGGAAATTATTACCCAGGTGATAAGGTAGAGCAGCCTTCTTAAGGCAGGACTCTCCAGAATTACTGTATAAGCCATTATGGCCATTAGTTCCACTCATATGCTAAACAAACATTGATTCATATTATGCAGATACTTGTTTATAGATGAACATGTGGGTCCTCATCTGTACCTCATGACAATGTAAAGCAATCAACAACAAAAAATAGTAGAACCACTTTAGTAATATTAATAAAAAAAATACTTAGCTATCAGGAATGGGAGCATATGATCTTCCACACAATTTCTCAGTTCTGTGGCAATCTTTCCTCCAGGTTGAAAAAGACCCTCAAGTCATTTGTGGGTCAGGAATTGCCCAATGCGCTCCTGGAGAAGATGAGTATGTCGGCATGGTTAAAAATGAGGCAAAACATGGTCGCATAGCAAGGATGTGGCCTTAGCTTTATTGTTACAAGCGATATTGATCCCACACACAAGTTCTTGGTTAGTATTACATTTAAGAGAAAATGAATAGTTCTTTCAGATCCACAAATCAAATTCAAATATTTAATTCTGCCAGCAAGCATTTAAGTCCTGAGTCTTGTAATGCAGAATAATGCACTTTGTTTTAGGTTGCTTTCTAAGCTCGGGGCTGTTTAGGCGAAGGCCTAGTCATGGCATTGGACCGGGGTACTTGCAGGAAACCCTGCTGCCGATAATGACCTCCCAATGCCCAGTACGCTCCCACAGGCAGGGCCTCCTGGTGGTTCCGTCAGCTAGGCAGTGTTGCCTGGTGGTGCCCAGGAATAGGGCCTTGTCTGTGGGGGTGCCCGCCCTCTGGAATCAGCTGCCCCTGGAGTGCCGGGTGGCCCCGGACCTTCAGGCCTTCCGCCGTGGCCTAAAAACTTGGCTATTTCAACTGGCCTACCCGGACTGATGGGGGGAGGGTTTTTAAATGGGTAAATTGTTTTTAGTTTACGATTATGAGATTCCCTCGGGTTAATTTATTTTTAACTTTTGTTCTGTATGTTTTTTTAGTATTGTAAGCTGCCCTGAGTCCTTAGGGTGATAGGGCAGGATATAAATCTCATAATTAAATTAAATTAAATTAAATTTGCACATACTATTTGTTCACACTGGATATCGTCATTGGCAGGGGTGGGATCTGACCAGCGTAACTAGCGGTTCGGTGATTTTACATTTTGTGATTTTACGCTGCGCGCACGTGTATATTATCGTCATCTAGCTGCCTGGACAGCTGAGCAGCACTGCGTGCGGGTGCGCAACGGTTGAAAAAGCAAATTTTTCCTGCTTTTTCAACCACAGCTGTGTCGCACAAAGCAGGTGCGATTGGAAACGCAGGAAATAAAGATCAGGTAAGAGCCCAGGCAGGCCAAAACAGCAGCAGACATAGAACTGGTTCTATGTATCCTCTCTGTTTGCTGCTTTTCAGAGCAACCGGTTCTACAGAAGTGGACAGAACTAGTAGAATCCCACCCCTGCTCATCAGTTCCAGGAAAGTGAATACCTGAAGCAGGTGCCTCTTATTCTTCTCCCATCTAACTAGAGGTTTTTAGTTGTAATTATTCTGGTCATCATAACCATCGCTTGTCTCACAACAGCGATTGACAGAAGGGAAATGTACAGGATCAGCAACTGCACTGTTCTTCCACAAGCAAGCCATCGCAGTTATAGTTCTGTCTATTTGTTAGTTATAATATCTGTTATTTTACACAGAGAAAATACAGCACTTCATACAAATTCGTCCCAATGGGTTCAGAGATCACTGTCAAGATGTTCAAGCAGAAGCTGTGAAAAATGTTCTCAGTGTTTTTCAGGTCACCATTTTCTGCCCTGTATGATTACAAGACCTTTGCTTATGACCTCCAATCATTTTATCTTAATCATACTTGCACCTTGATTGCCTATCATTTATCCACACCTCTCCACATTCTTACAGCATCACTTGAAAGCAGACTAAAATAATAAGAGAGAACGGGGCGGGGTGTGTGTCTGGCTTCAAATACAGGGCTTGGAATACTGCATACCAACGAAAGGCATTTATATGAAATAAACAATTGTGCACATATTGTACTGGTCTGAATAATTCATTCTGCAGAAACTCATCTGCTAAGGAGCTCCTTCCTTCCTCTACTTGCCATCTTCACTGCCTCCTGGCTCTTGGCCCATGTTTGAAACAACAACAGAATATGAGAGAGAGAGAAAGAGAGACAAATCCAGGAAACACAATCAGCTTCCACGGATACCTGGCCATCCCTCATATTAAGCCAGCTACAAATTTGCAAAAAGCAAATGGGGACAAGTTAAGTGGTAAGCCGTCTAGAGAGTTCTGTGTGTTGAGGGCTAAACAGGATTGAGGACCAATGTGATCATGCTGATACTTGTCCATGCCCAAACCTGTTGGTATTTCCAATGGCTTTTTATTTAAATTCAGTTTAATGATTGGAGAAGTGGTCTTTATATACAGGGTGCAGGGGCCCTGAGGTAAGCCGGTGTGGAGTGCGTGGAACAGGTCCACTCTCCAATGCCTTGCAACAGCTGCATTGGCGCACCACATGGCCTCCTGCCCCGTTGCAAGCAAGCAGAAGAAGTGGGCCTCCCATACATGGGGGGAAAAAAAGACACCCCCCCAAAAATAAGCCCTAGTGCTTATTTTGGAACCCAAAAGAAAATAAGACCCAGTCTTATATTCGGGGAAATATGGTATTCTCAAGCCAAGTAAAGTTGTTATTATGCACCAGTTGCATGCTTTCCTCCATTAGATCACCATTCAGACAGTCATTCCTGACCTGGTCACCTCACAATGAAATTATTGCAATGCGTTCTACACTGGGTTGCCCTTGAAGCTACACTCCAAAACTACAGCTGATTGAAAATGCAGTTGCATGAGCAGGAATAGAATAGAATAGAATAGAATAGAATAGAATAGAATAGAATAGAATAGAATAGAATAGAATAGAATACTTTATTCGCCAAGTGTGATTGGACACAAGGAATTTGTCTTGGTGTAAATACTCTCAGTATACATAAAAGAAAAGATACAAGAATCATAATGTACAACACTTAATGATAGTCATAGGGTACAATCAGCAATCAAATCATACTAGGAAACAGTCAATATAAATCGTAAGGATACAAGCGACAAGGTTACAGTCCTACAATCACAAGTGGGAGGGGATGGGTGATAAGGAGTGATAAGAAGATTAACAGTAATAGTAGTGCACACTTTGTAATAGTTGAACAGTGTTGAGGGAATTATTTGTTTAGCAGAGTGATGGCTTTCAGGAAAAAACTCCTTGTGTCTACTTGTTCTGTTGTGCAGTGCTCTATAGCATCGTTTTGAGGGAAGGAGGTGAAACAGTTTATATCCGGGATGTGAGGGGTCTGTAAATATTTTCACAGCCCTCTTTTTGACTCGTGTAGTATACAGGTCCTCGATTGAAGGCAGGTGGGTAGTAATTGTTATGTAATAATGGGGGTATAGATAGAAAGATAGATAGATAGATAGATAGATAGATAGATAGATAGATAGATAGATAGGTAGGTAGGTAGGTAGGTAGATAGAGATAGAGATAGAGATAGAGATATATAGATATATGTATATAATATGTAGTAATGGGCACCTCTTGGTGCACCATGTGTCCCCACTGCTACGTGAGCTGCATTGGCTGCCAGTTGGCTTCCAAATGCAATTCAAAGCATTGGTTATTACTTATAAAGCTCTATACAGTTTCTGCCTGTTCGGTGCATTCCAGCAGAATGGCTGGACTTCAGATCCCTCCCATTAATTTTTGTCATTTTGTTGGACCTAGGAAAGGTGCCTCCTCTGTTGTGGCCCCCACCCCACCCTCTGGAACCGCATCCCCTCAGAGTATTCTCAAGCCAAGTAAAGTTGTTATTATGCACCAGTTGCATGCTTTCCCTCATCAGAGAGGGATGGCTCCCTCTCTCCTGGGATTTGGGAACACTTTAAAAATCTGGCTTTGGTCCAAGCCTGGGATGGCAATTTGCTATTTGTTTAATGGCCCTTGTTTTGTTTTGTGGATTTTTGTCATTAGAGCATGTGAGTCCGCCCTGTCCATTGATTTCATATTTTTAGCTGTCTTTATGTCTCTTTTAGTTTTGTGCGCCACCCAGAGTCCCCTGGAGAGACAGAGAGAGCCAATAAATTTACATAAATAAATTTATTTCTGGATAATACCAATTATCTAAAGAAAACCAATTTTGACAACTTAGTGGCCTTCAGAGGCATCAATTCAGATTTAAACAAATTAAATCTCAGGAAAGGATGCCAGCACCAACTGGTGAATTACAGTAGTTAAATGGTTCTACATTCGAATATATTAGCTAATTATCTGCCTATATTAGCTTTTGTGATTATATTCCCATTTTTCTTATTGTTAGGTAAAGTGGCTTAATTGCAAATAATTCACTTACACCATGTGGTTAATATATGTACAAGATTCATTTTGATTACAAGTAGTCCTCAACTTACAACTGGTTGTTTAACAGCCATTCCAAGTTGCCATGGACTTCAAACAACTCTACTTACAACCCATCCTCAAAGTTACAACTGACACCCCTCTGCGATCGCGTGATCACATTTCAGTTGCTTAGCCAACAGCTTGCATTTATGACTGATTACGGTGTCCTCTGGTAACATGACCACAATTTGCAGCTTTTTTGCTGTTTTCTGTTAATTACCACAATGATTCACTTTACAACTGTTGTAAAAATGGTTGTAAAATTGAGTCAGGTCCCATGGTGACCTGCTTAATGACCACAACAAACTGCAATTAAAATTCTAAGTTTAATTGTGGTTGTTATGATGAGGATTATGCATAATATACTTCTTAAATGGATTCTTTTTCTCTCACTTTCCTTTTTTTCTTTTGTATTTTTTAAACGTGTCCCTCAATCAGCATTCATCCGCACACATTTTATTTTTATTTATTTATTTATTTGATTTGTCAATCGCTTACAAAATAATAGATATAAGTATAAACATGAGTAAGAATACAGGAAATAGGTATGATTAAATGGGGACATTAGGACAGGGACGGGAGGCACGATGGTGCACTTATGCATGCATGCCCCTTACAGACCTCTTAGGAATGGGGTGAGGTCAATAGTGGATAGTTCGAGGTTAAAGGAGTGGGGGTTTGAGGATGTAACTACAGAGTTAGGTAGTGCATTCCAGGTATTGACCACTCTGTTGCTGAAGTCGTACTTTCTGCAATCAAGTTTGGAGCGGTTAACATTGAGTTTATATCTGTTGTGTGCTCTTGTATTGTTGCGGTTGAAGCTGAAGTAGTCATTGACTGGTAGGACATTGTAGCAGATAATTTTGTGTACTACGCTTAAGTCCAACCGTAGGCAGCGTAGTTCAAGATTGTCCAAGCTCAAAATTTCAAGCCTGGTGGTATAGGGTATTCTGTTGCAAGCAGAGGAGTGTAGTACTCTTCTCGTGAAATACTTCTGGACTCGCTCAACTGTATTAATGTCTGATATACAGTGCGGATTCCAGATAGATGAGCTGTATTTGAGTATTGGTTTAGCAAAGGTTTTGTATGCCCTAGTTAGCAATTCAATATTTCCAGAGGAGAAGCTTCATAAGATTAGATTTCCAACTCTTATTGCCTTTTTGGCAATGCTGTTACAGTGAGCTCTGGTGCTTAGGTCATTAGATATGAGTACTCCAAGGTCCTTGACAGAGTGAGGGTCGTCAATGAGGTCATATCCGTCTAGTTTGTATTTGGTGTACTGATTTTTTTTACCAGCATTTGTTGGTCGAGATTTGGAGTTGCCAATTGTTTGACCATTCAGACACATAATCAAGGTCGCTTTGAAGAGCAGTAGCATTGTCAGTGGTGTTGAATAGTTTTACATCATCCGCGAAGAGGATGCAGTTGCTTATAAGGTGATTGCAAAGGTCATTTATATTGAGTATAAAGAGTGTGGGTCCTAGAACGCTGCCTTGGGGGACACCGCTGTTAACTGGAGCAGGGTTTGATATAGTGCTCCCTATTTTTACTATTTGTTGCCTGTTTGACAGGAATGCAGTAATCCACTTATGAAGGGATCCGGAAATGCCATAAGAGTTTAGCTTTAGTAGTTTGTCATGTACCACTGAATCAAAAGCTTTGCAGAAGTCTGTGTAAATTGTGTCTGTTGCTTTACATCCCACTTCTTCTCAACAATTCCTATACTTTGACTAACAGTTATAGTCAGAATTGTATAAAGCATGGCATAAAGCAGGAAAGAAAATTATTTTTCAGACTAACATAATTGTCTATCAGCATGTACTGTCTGTCTATTGATGCATTTCTCAATCAGTATGGAGCAAATGTGTTTTTCAATCAATATTCATTCATATCCCATTTTACCCCTCGTCTTTATCTCAGAACTTCCTATATCATGGCTAACGATTATATTCAGAGCAGAATAACACACTTGTGTGTGTAGGTTTTTGTATGTGTATGTGTGTGATTGTCTGTCTAAATGTAACAATCAGGATAGCAATGGAACAACCATTCAAATCCTAAGGCTACAAAAAGCCCAGCCGTGTTGCCAAATTTAATGTCAAATGACAAGCATAAATTGAGGAAAAGGATGGTTTGATTGAAGTCTTTCCTGACCACCATGATATTCCTCCCCCCCTTCCCCCCACCCCTTTTGTTTTAATCATTCACTTTCTCATGACTTATTTGGGAGCACCATCTGCCTAAACCACCATACTCAGCAGGGAGTCCCTTTGAAAAATGTATATTCTAGTTGAGACAGAAAGCAAGGAAATTCAATGAAAGAGTTTCTAGCATTTTCCAACACTTTTTGTTTCCTAACATTGGAGTGGGAATCACTGATGTTTTTCCCCCACTGGTCATCATAAATATTTTTTAAAAATCAAAACCGCATATTGATTTGTGGGAAGTTGAAAATCAGTTCTACTGAAGGTTGAGGAGGCTGATGCCTATAAGGAGAACAGAGGTGTTGAAGAATCTAGGACTAGATCCAATGCCATCATGGGAATTTGTCCTATGATCAAGATGCCTCATCTGGAAGGTCTCATTCATATATGGTCTGGAAACCTCAATGAATGCAGAAAACAACATAATTCTCTTTAACTGCATCAAAATGTCCCCAGCAACCTATCTTAGCTAAATAAGAACATCACCTGTTCAATGATAGAGAAAGTAGGTAGTTTTTACTTCTACCCCTCCCCTTCATTCCTAGTCAGCTTGAACCATGAGATGGGCAGCAAATAAATCTGATAATATTGGCATTGACAAAATTACCTCCGGTCAATTGCAAAAGACAGCTTTACTCAGAAAAGATTACATTCTGTAAGGATACCTTTAAACACCATCAAACATCCACATCTGCATACCCCAGGTCCTTGAGAAGGTCCCAATAGGTGGATAAAAGTGCCAGGTCTACTCTGAACACCAGGCTGTCTGTGCAATGAACCAGTGGTGGGATTCAAAATTTTTACAAATTTTTTCTGTGGGCATGGCTTGGTGGGCATGGCAGGGGAAGAATACTGTAAAATCTCCAGTCAGAGATGGTATTTGCTGGTTCCCAAACTACTCAAAATTTCTGCTACCGGTTCTCCAGAACTGGTGAGAATACTGTAAAATCTCCAGTCAGAGATGGTATTTGCTGGTTCTCGAACTACTCAAAATTTCCGCTACCGGTTCTCCAGAACTGGTGAGAACCTGCTGAATACCACCTCTGAAATGAACCATTAAATAATAACACAAAACCTTGCAAAAAGAAATACAACAACTGTGGCAAAAGAAGGCAAAGGTAGTACCAAGAGAGATAGGCAGCTTTGGTGCAGTCCCAAAATAGCTGGAAAACATCATTGGCATTGACAAAATCACCATCAGTCAATTTCAAAGGGCAGCTTTACTTGGAACAGCTTACATCTTGTGACAATATCTTTAATACCAAATAACAACAACAATAACATCTGCCTACTCCAGGTCCTTGGGAAGGACCCAACAGGTGGATAAAAATGCCAAGTCCAATCTGAAATATCTGGCTGACTATGAGACTAACAATAACAACAACAACAACAACAACAACAACAACAACAATAATAATAATAATAATAATAATTTATAGCATCATCCCTAAACATTATGCTTGATCTGACACTTCAGATTCTGGGGGCAGATTCTGTTCTTGGTTTTAACCAGCTCATAATAATTTATATCCAATCCTGTTTCTTGCATAGCCTGACCCTTGGTTCTGTTTCAGGGATGTAATGAATGTTGAGAATTTATTTACCTCAGTTGCTGAATAGGTGGATTCCCTAACCATGGAGAGCATGTTGGTAGGACAGGTGGCAGATCAATGAGTTTTCCTGGCACACTTTCTTTTGTTCTTTTGCATTGTTGGATTTCCAAAAGAGATGCAAAGATCAGCTTTGGAAGATGGTGATGATACAGAAAGATGCTTCTGATGTTAGATTTTAACCCTCCAAGGAGAAGCTTTCAAAATACTGAAGCCTCCAACCCATAGCACACTGCCTATCAAGTAGGGTCCCCCATCCAATTATTGCTATTGTTAAACAATTCAGAACCAGAACTCTATTAGCAAAATCACCCAGAAAACTAGCAATAGTGCCGATCTATCAAGGTAGTTCATTTGCACAGTAAAGCAAATCTCCATTGTTGACTTTCTTCTTGCTTTTCTTCCTCGCTAGGAATTTGCAGCGAGGTGTATATGATAGGGTGAAAGGCTAGATTTTGCCAGATGCCAAGGAGCAAGGATTGATTCAAGTCAATTCATCTGGAAGGGTAGCTAAATATGGGGAGATCCAGTGTCTGATAAAGGATGTGCAAACTATATTATCAAGCCTGAATAAAATGTTTGTGGGAGGGGGCTATGAGCAGTAGGAAAAAATGTTATTTTGGGGCCTTCTATAAGTTACCAGACACAGATGGGCTGAAATCTCTTTTACCTCAGCCTACCTGTTAGAAAATAAGTCTTAGCATAATAGACATTTATGGGTAAATTATTATATTAAAGAGACAGCTTGTGATAAGTGATAAGCTTATGCCCAGAGCAAGCAGACTGTATGGTATGTAGGCTGCCATTTTGGGGGCACCTAAGTAAAAAAAAGATGGCCGATAACAAACAGGCCAAACACAAATGGGTCTCATAAATTAATTGATTAGGTAGATGGAAATCAGAATTAACATCTGGTTTTGGGTTATATTCCTCAATGAAAGGATCACATTTTTCAAAATGAAAAGAAAAATGGTTTCTAAACTAGGCATTCTGGGGTCACTATTAGTGTGCTGTGGGAAATAAATTCATCAAACCAGTTTAAGCTCCCGTGAACCCAATATATCCATAAAGTGATTCCTGTCATGACAGTGCTCTTGATTTGCCTACTTCCAATCAGTCTGGGTCAATGGTGAGTAATTCATCTCATTGAGTCTGGCAATCCTTTCTAATTTAAAGATGAACCTCAACTTAGTGAGCTATGGATTAATCTATAGAATATTTACGGAAACAACCCCATATATTTCCAAGAAGCCCTGGGGAAAACTTGTCTAAAATCCCAGAAAGCTGCTATGGTTCAGTTGGAGAAGACTGGAAAGCCAGATTGTTCCAGTCTCATGCCCTCCAAGTAGGTTGGATTCTAACTTTCATAACTCCAGCAAGCAGAGCCTTCAGCCCAAAACATATGATTTCTTAGATAATGCCAATTGAAGCTTAATGCAACTGGAGAATACCAGGTTGGGAAAGGCTGGAGTGCTTTCAATTCTAGGTTATCACTCTTGGTGTTGCTGGGGATCTCCCTTACGAATAGCCATCAGGTTGGATATTCCTTAGCTTTTTGAGATGGACCAAGCTCAGCAAAATGCTGTTCTCTAGATGGACATTTTCTAAGCACTCAGCTCAATGGAGATATGCCTTGCATTCCTCAATAAATATACTGGTATTTCTTCCACCCAACCTTGTTGAATAGTAATTAACACAGAAACTAAGAGTGCCAAACTGCTATTCCTGCCTTTTTAGGAAATGATAGCAATAGCACATAGACTTATATACCGCTTCTCAATGTTTTACAGCACACTCTGGGTGGATTACAATGTCAGTTTATTGCCCCCAACAATCTGGTCTTCACTTTAACGACCTCAGAACGACCTTGAGCTGATCAGGATCAAACTGCTGGCAGTCAGCAGAATTATTGCAATACTGCATTCTAACCACTGTATCACCACAGCTTAAATCAAGTGCCTTCGATTTAAATTTGGAGAGAGAGAGAACTGTATTACAGGACCTAAAAGTTGTAGAAACCCATGTAAATCAGTCCTTTGGCTTTTGTGCATTTTATGCACTAAAAGAGCATTCTGAAAATGGATATGAGAGACAGATTATCGTACAGAGCCTGGTGTGGGCCAAAGGGCATGTGCATGCAAAGTTCCTATATTCATTCATTCTCCCTCTCTCTTATGTGGAAACCTGCCTCTTACCATCAAATTCCAGCAGCATTTTTTTTTGTTGAAATAACATTACACTCTGATAGACTCATTCATGAATTTTTATACTCCAAAAAATAGAAAGAGGAACAAAGCTACCCTACTCTATCCAATACTGTTGCTGAGTCATTGCTACACCTCCTATGACTTTCAGAAGCTGAAAAAAGAAATACTTTCAAAAAAGGTTTTTACACGCAAAGTTGTTTCCCCTTACTTTGCTACATCCCCCTACTTTAACTACCTCCACCCCACTTTAAGCAGCCAGGTCATATGGCACTTTGAGTACCTTCTTGAAACCAAGATTTAAATAAAAGCATTCTTGATGGGTTAAACTCTGAACTGGAAGAGCAGGAGTGAACATATGCTGATTTTACTACTCAAGCTTAGTAAGAACTGGAGTAGCTGGTGGAGGAGGCTGCAGGTCAGGAACAGCCAGGTAATTGGTCATTTATTGCAGAAGCTTAACTGCAGGTAGGTTCTCCTTCAGAGCCACTACACCAGGGCTGTTAAACTCCCAGACCACAGGCCATGTGCGTCACACCCTGGCCACGCCCACACCTGGTTTAGTGGAGGGGGGGAAGTCCCAATACGTCACGTGATCCTGCCTGATGACATGAGTTTGACACTCCTGCACTAGACTCTAGAGGAAAAGATTCTCAACTGTCACACATTGTCAGCCCTATAAGGTAGACAAGACTAAGAAACCAACTGTAATGGTATGAGGGAGTGACCTTGGGAAAAAGGAGGAATAGCTACAGACTAGCAAACAGTCAGATAACGGGCAGCTGAACAGAAATGAGGACATGACAAGCATCTCAGGAGAAGGAAACTATCTGCCTAGTTTCTTGGATTATAAAGGGGAAGGGGAAGAGACCTATTTTCAGACTTGCAAGATTCTGTTAATGTAACCTTATAATAAAATCAGAGCTAGTGCTGGTACTTCTGGGACTACTTTTTGTCTGGACTATCTTCAAGGTTGATATCAGTTTTGGAAGTCCAGTGGTACTTTCTCCCCTCTCATTTTTACAAACCAAGAAACTAGGGAGGTCTCTTCTGAGATGTTTGTCATGCTCCCATTCCTTCTGTGGGTTCAGCGGCCTCTTATCTGACCATAGTTTAGTTTGTGGCTCTTCCTCCTCTCTTCCAACATCATACCCACATACCATTATTACACCAATGCCATATAGGCCAGGAGTACTTTTATTGTCACAGCTGTTGGAAGAATTGTCCATCTGGGTTCAGTTCCAAGTGGGGAGAAAGACACTGGAAACATAGAGGCTGATTGGAAAGATGGTTTAATGGTGGACAGGATCACATGCCTTGGAGCTCTTGGGCGAAGAAAAGGGAAGAGATGCTGAGAGTCTCTTGGTTTTATACCTTCTCTGGCTTTCAAATTCCTGGGGCACAGGAAGAGTATCCTGATTGGTTGCTGTCAGAGGTCATAGGTTGTCTGTGTGCTAAGTTTGGTTGAAACTTGGTGGCTGGTGCAATGAAGGGCAATTAAATGGCTCTGCCTGAAGGAGGTAGATCTTTGTTATGTAGAATAGACTGGCCCAGGCCTTAATGATGGGGATGTCCCGATATTCCCATATTATACCCCTCCTGCACGAGCTGCATTGGTTGCCGGCTGCCCTCTGTGTGAGATTCAAGGTGTTGGTGCTTACCTACAAAGCTCTCCATGGCTTGGAGCCGGGGTACTTGCGGGAATGTCTCCTGCCAGCATTGAATACCAATTGCCTGGTGCGCACCCACAGACAGGGCCTCCTTGGGGTGCCGTTGGCTAGACAATGTCGACTGGCAGTCCCTAGGGGGAGGGCCTTCTCTGTGGGGGTGCCCACTTTGTGGAACCAGCTTCCCCTGGAGCTACGACTGGCCCCCGACCTTCGCTCCTTTCGTCGCAGCCTAAAGACTTGGTTATTCGAACAGGCCAGCCTGGACTAAGGTGGGGGGGGGGTTGTTTTAAAATTTTAAATGTTTGTAAATGGGTTTTAATGATTATTTGGTCGAATTTGGTTTAATTCCTTTTTAACTTTTGTATTTGTATGGTTATTTTTATGTGAGCCGCCCTGAGTCCTTCGGGAGAGAGGGCGGCATATAAGACCAAATAATAAATAAAATAAATAAATAATGGCCCATTAACAAAGGTGGAGGGGCTGAGTTCCTGCTTCTCTAAGTTTCTACTTCTCTTTTAGGAGAAATATTCTGCCATTTTAATATCTCCTAAAATATTTCATTTTTCTAGGAGAGAGGTGGGTTTTAACTTCCAACACAGCTATAGCTTTGGAATCTGGAGTCTGAATCTGCTTTCCTCTTCCCTCACTTAATGCCATTCCCTGTGCCTTCTACACACACACATACACACACACACACACACACGTGAGTGAGTGAGTGAGTGAGTGAGTGAGTGAGTGAGTGAGTAAGTGAGACTTTCAATGAGATTCCTCAAAAGGAAGAAGCATGACTCAGGAAGATACACATGCCTGAGTCAGCGCTATCAAGGAAGGCTGGAGAATCAGATTTCTGTTGACAAACAACTTTTTAATTTTGGACCTGATTCTTTGAATGTATGCTCCTTCTGATTTTCTTATTAACTTTTGGATCTGTACAACTGTCCTCAGCTATGATTTGAGATCTTGGCTTTATCTACACAAAGCCTCAGCTTATGAAGTAAGCTTGTTTGGGGTCCCCCCCCCCACTTTCCTCATTGTCTCTCGTATTCTTATGCTCTGAGGAGATTTATAACTCTCATTAAGACCGGTGATGTCTATCTGACCTTCCGCACTTGTAACTGGCCGGCACAGGACCCTACCAGCAGTGGTATGGTTTTCCCCATATGCTCTGTTGAAAGAAAAGAAAGTCGCATAAGAGTTTGATAGCAGCAAGCAAGCAAAGTTCCTTCCAACAAAGAAAAGCAGATGCATTTAATGACCATCAGAGCTAAACCAGAAGCTACTAGCTCTATAACAAGCAGAGTGACGCCTAAAATGGCCCCCAGAGGGTGCTGCTGGGAAGTCATCCTTAAGGATGTCATGCCAAACTTACAGTTCAGGCATTACGGTTAATGACAACCTGATGCAAAATTTTACATTTTTACTCACATCTCAAGTGTAGTCCAGACAAAGGAGTCACACACACAGATCAGAAAAATCAGCATCTTGTAAATAAGGCTGCCTAAGGAATTTGATCTGTGAAAAATCCAATATATGTTGCCTTAATCCTGGCTTAAGCGGTAAATCAGAATTCAGTCCGTCTCTGGCTTTGGGAAATTTTCCAAGACACCGAAGATATATCAAAATAGATTTACAAGGATAGATTTCCCACATAATTTATTAAACTGAAAATTAATTTTGAAGGCGATCCTGGCTAGAGGGCAAAGTCCCAATATTATATAGCCAGGATAAGAAATTAAACTGGGAGGGGACAGTGGCTTGTGAGAAAGCACTGTATCATGTTTGGCACCAGCTTTGCTCCTTACGCACAGATACAGAAGCAAGAAGCAAATGAGGGGAGATGCTAATGTGCTCTCCTTTCCCCTGCACTGACTCCAATTCCCTAAAGATGTATATATTTTCGCCCAATCAATTAGGAAGAGCTTTGTAGCACCTTGAGAAGTTATATGAGTGCCTGCGATAGCCAGGAGTGCATCTGCCAGACTTAAGATATATGCACTTCACCCCTCCTTCCCTCTTTTCCTGATATTGCTCGTCATGTTTTTTCAAGTAAAGGGAAAGATTGCTTCGCATTCCAATGATTGCTAAACTCGAGTTTCTGCAGCGGGAAAGCTGCATCGGGGAAGAAAGGATGTAATTTGTCTTGGGGAGTGGCACTTGATCAATTCTATTTCAAAACTCTAATTATATCAACAAAGGGCTCTACATGACGCTGCTGGCTGAGATTCAAGTTTTTTTTGTTTTTTGTTTTGTTTTGTTTATTTATTTCCAGGCACATCCAAGAAGTTCTCCCCTTTGTCCTTTTTAGACTTGCTGGAAGAAATGAGGTCAGGTTGGAGGCGCATCAGCATAAAGGCTTGTGCGGGGGAAGCAGGAAGGGGTGGGATTGCTGGGAGCTGTAAATATAGTTTGGGACTGAGCTGGAATAATAACTGGCAAGACTGAAATTTGGGGCAGATGGGGCAGGAAGGAAGAGACTGGACTAAAGTAGTGTAGGAAGTTAAAACCCACCCCTCTCCTAGAAAAATGAAATATCCTGGGAAATATTTAAAAAGCAGAATATTTCTTCTAAAAAGAGTAGAAACTCACTGTCAGGCAGACAGTGTCGGTTGGTGGTCCCCCTGGAGAGGGCCTTCTCTGTGGGGTGCCCACCCTTTGGAACCAGCTACCCCTGGAGCTGCGTTCGGCCCTGGACCTGCGCTCCTTCTGCCGTGATCTCAAGACTTGGCTGTTTGCACAGGCCAGCCTGGATCGAGCAGGGTTGGGGATTTTAATTCAAGGGTATTTTAATTTGATTTTGTTATATTTGGATTAGAGTAAATTTGATAAATTTTGTATTTATTTGTATATATATTTCAGTGTAAGCCGCTCCGAGTCCCCCCGGAGATGAGGCGGCATATAAATCCAATGAATAAATAAATAAATAAATAAATAAATAAATAAATAAATAAATAAATAGCAGAAACTCACCCCCACCTTTGTTACTGGGTGGGCCATTAAGGCCTGGGCCACAATACTTTACATAACAAAGATCTCCAGGTAAAGCTATAGCAATTGCTCAAAAGCCCTTTTCAGTGCATCATCATCCAGCAAGGCTCAACCAAGCCTGGAACTAAGGACAGCCTACAGAGTTGCTCCCCCCCGCATGGGCCCATGGGAGTCTGACAACCAATTAGCAACAAGCTTCAATTCAAATCCCAACAAAGGTTATAAAACCCTGGCACTCTCAGCATCTCAGCCCTTCTTGACCTTGTCTTCTCACCTTGAAGCATGTGATCATCCTTCCTTTTCACTTTGGAGCTCCAAGCCATGTGGTCCTGCTGTCCACCATTAAACTATCTTTCCAAACAGCCTCCATGTTTCCAGTGTCTTTTTCCCCACTTGGAACTGAACCCAGAAGGATATTTCTTTCAACAGTAGAATACGGTTTGCACAAGCCTGCTTCTAGACTGGCTACTTTCACATGTGAGCAGCCCATCACAGAAAAGCAGCAAAGATGATTAGGGGACTGGAGGCTAAAACATGCGAAGAACAGTTGCAGGAATTGGATATGGCTCGTCTAGAGAAAAGAAGGACTGGGGTGACATGATAGCAGTGTTCCAATATTTGAGGGATTGCCACAAAGAAGAGGGAGTCAAGCTATTCCCCAAAGCACCTGAAGGGTAGGACAAGAAGCAATGAGTGGAAACAGTGGTGGGATTCATTTTTTTTTTACTACCGGTTCTGTGGGCGTGGCTTGGTGGGCGTGGCAGGGGGAGGATACTGTAAAATCTCCAGTCAGAGGTGGTATTTGCCGGTTCTCCGAACTACTCAAAATTTCCGCTACTGGTTCCCCAGAACTGGTCAGAACCTGCTGGATACCAGCTCTGGATGGAAACTAATCAAAGAGAGAAGCAACCTAGAACTAAGGAGAAATTTCCTGACAGAACAATTATTTTTTATTTATTTTTTATTTATTTATTTTGTCAATCGCTTACAAGGATAAACATAGTTGTGAATACATGAAATGAATACATATAAGAAAAATAAAAAGAAACAATAGGACAGGGACAGTAGGCACATTGGTGCACTTATGCACGCCCCCTACAGACCTCTTAGGAAAAGGGTGAGGTCAATAGTAGACAGTCTAAGGTTAAAGTTTTTGGGGTTTGGGGAAGAAACCACAGAATCGGGTAGAGTATTCCAGACATTGACCACTCTGTTGCTGGAGTCATATTTCTTGCAATCAAGTTTGGTGCAGTTAACCTTGAGTTTGTATCTATTGTGTGCTCTTGTATTGTTATGGTTGAAACTGAAGTATTCATTGACAGGTAGGACATTGCAATATATAATTTTATGTACTATACTTAGATCGGACCACAGGTGGTATAGTTCTAGGTTTTCCTGGTCTAGAATTTCAAGTCTGGTGGCATAAGGTATTCTGCAATGAGTAGAGGAGTGGAGAACTCTTCTTGTGAAATATTTCTGGACTTTCTCTACTGTGTTAATATCAGATACATGATGTGGGTTCCAGACTGATGAGCTGTATTCAAGTATTGGTCTAGCAAATGTTTTGTATGTCCTAGTTAGTAGTGTGATATTACCAGAGAAAAAGCTACGTAGGATTAGGTTAACAACTCTTAATGCCTTTTTGGCTATGTAGTTACAGTGGGCTCTAGCCCTTAGAACATTAGAGATGAGTACTCCAAGGTCCTTGACGGAGTTTGGATCATCAACAAGGTCTTGACTATTCAGCTTGTATTTTATTTTCTGATTTTTTTTGCCAATATGTAAGACAGAGCATTTATTTGTTGATTTTTTATTATTATATATTTTTATATATTTTTATATATTATTAAATATTATATTATTTATTTTTATTATTATCCAGTGGAACAATTTCCCTCTAGAAGTTATGGGTGCTCCAACAGTGGAGCTTTTAAAGAGAAGATTGGACACCATTTTCTGAAACGGTGTAGTGTTTCCTGCTTGAGCAGGGATTGGACTAGAAGACCTCTAAGATCCCTTCTAACCCTGTCATTCTGTTAATATCTTAGATCAGCTTTACCTAATGCTGGCTGGGGATTCTGGGAGTTGAAGTCCAACATGTCTGGAAAGCACCAAGTTGAGGAAAGTTGCTGTTGCTTTAAGTGTTATATAACTGGCTATGCAGTCCATCCACATGTCCAGTTGCCCATAATGTTAAAATTGCTTGTCTGAACCACAGCCATCGTGCATGTCTTGGGAACTTGCCGAGACTTCCCAAGAACTCTTGGAGAATAGAATAATTGGGTAGAGTGTCTGGGTTAAATTTAAGACTCACACTTGACAGTTGTTTATTATATAGTCAGTGGTTCCGTAAACAGAGGCATAGAATCAAGATCAGAATCAAGTATATAGAATCAAGTATTAGTGCTGCTTTATAAAACTTTAGTAAGACTACACCTGGAATACTGCATCCAGTTTTGGTCACCAGGTTACAAAAAAGTTGTTGAGAATTTGGAAAAAGCAAATAAGTTGACTAAGGGCCTGGAAACTAAAACATATGAAGAAGGGTTGGATATGGCCAGTCTAGAGAAAAGAAGGACTAGAGGGTGCCACGATAGCAGCGTTCCAGTATTTGAGGGGCTGCAACAAGAAGAGAGGGTCAGCTTATTTTCCAAAGCACCAGAAGGCAAGACAAGAAACAAGACAAGAGCCTTGGTGGTGCAGGCTGTTCAATGCCTAGCACTTAGGTTCCAGCTGCCTACAACTGCTGTAGGCTCGAATCCCACCAGGCTCAAGGTTGACTCAGCCTTCCATCCTCTCGGGGTAGGTAAATTGAGGACCCAAGATTGTTGGGGGCAATTAGCTGACCTTGTAAAAATGCCGCTTAGTAATAAGCAGGCATATACAATGGAATGAAGGCTATTGCTGAGCACATTGGGTTGTGCTCCAAAAATTGTAAGCCGCCCTGAGTCTCCGGAGAAGGGCGGCATATAAATATGAATAAAAAAAGAAAAGAAAAGAAACAGTGGATGGAAACTAATCAAGGAGAGAAGCAAACCTGGAATTAAGGAGAAACTTTCAAACTGTGAGAACAATTAACTAGTGAAAGAGCTTGCCTTCAGAAGTTATGTATGCTTCATTGCTGAAGGTTTTATAGAAGAGACTGGACAGCTACTTGTCTCCTGGTTGAGTAGGGGGTTAGACTAGAAGACCTCCAAGGTCCCTTCCAGCTCTATTTGTAAGTAATGTGAACCAATAAAAAAGAGTGGAGCACATAGGCTCCTTCCCTCAATAATAAATAACCAAACACAACTACTTCAAAGGCATTGGAACTCAATCAAGGATGCCCTGTGATTTTCAAGAGTCCAACAATTCTCTGAACTCTAGGAGAGGAGGTGCAGGCTGGTGGTGCAGGCTGTTAATAGCCTAGCACTTAGCTCCAGCTGCCTGTAATTATTGCAGGCTCGAATCCCACCAGGCTCAAGGTTGACTCAGCCTTCCATCCTCTCGGGGTAGGTAAAGTGAGGACCCAAGATTGTTGGGGGCAATAAGCTGACTTTGTAAAAATGCCGCTTAGTAATAAGCAGGCATATACAATGGAAGGAAGGCTATTGCTGAGCGTATTGGGTTGTATCCCAAAAATTGTAAGCCGCCCTGAGTCTCCGGAGAAGGGCGGGATATAAATATGAATTTAAAAAAAATATAAGAAAATAGTGGGAAAACAGAGACAGGATCAAAAATATTGGGCTGATTTTTGGAGGAGATAGGAACTGCCACTAGAGAGGGAGGCCAGGGGGAAAGAGTAGACAGAAGACAAGGAAGGGTGGGAGGGAGGATATTAAAACTATATTATTTCTGGGAGTGGTTGAAATGTACATTGGCCAATCAGCCATATTCTTTCCCCCACCCCCAACAGATGGACCAAGCAGATCCCCCAAAGCCACAAAGCTTAGACTGTTAAGTTTTGGCAAGGTCATCTCTGTAGGTTCAGCATTTGACAGAAAGCAGAGAATTCAAGTTTTATAGAACTTTGGAGGGGTCTTTTTTTGGTCTGGAGAAAAAAAAAAGCAAGTTATTATCTTTTAGAGACATGAGGCTGAGCTTGTGAGTAATGCTTTCTGAAATTTAAGAAATTCCCTAGGGGCCTGTCTAGACCTATTTATTTTCAGAACCATTTATGTAGCATTTATCAATAGGTTTTCCATGGTAAATTTTTGTTGTTGCTTTTGTTTTGTTTTCCACACAAAGCATCTTGACATAACAATCAGCAACAGAAGCACTGCAGTGAGGTCACTCGGCTTACATTTTTGGACAGCCTGGACATGAGTGCACTTGGGCAACACCACCTCATCAGTTTTAACCTAACGAGGCAGTCTTTTCCCTCTCTTCCCTTGTCCAAGAAGTTTTAAAATGTATCCAAGCCCCAGGCCAAGCATAGATGTTTCTCAGTTGGAAAAAGGGGTTCAGAGAATAAGGGAGTATTGGATCCAGGAGATCCAACTTTTTGCTGGCACACCTCTCTTGGACCTCCTTCAATTCTGGGTTGGAGGTGGGGGTGGAATTCCAGAGACCGTTTTAAAACAGTGAGAAAAATAAAGCCAAATACTAGGGGAAGAACAAGCTCTATAAATAGGTCAGTCAAAACACACGAAAAAGTTACGTAACATTGCACCAGATTCATGCAGTTTATATAATAATACCATGATTATTATGAACAGTGCATGAAACTAACATTTCCCTTAGAAATGGGGACTGCTTAGTCCCCCCGCCCACCCCCTGCCCCACATTTTTCTGTCACTCAAAATCTCTTCCTCTGCTCCCATAAAACTGCCTTGTTCAATGAGATGAGAAAAGTGATTAGAGTAAGTGACTGGAAAACATCTTTTTCTCCCTTGTTTTTCTGATCAAATTTGTACTCACCCACCATTGTTCCTCACCATCTTTTTAAAGATGGTTATGTTCCCAACTCTAAAGAGAAGATAGATTTCTCTTTGAACGTGTCCTCTAAAGACTTGTCCAGGTCAAATCAAGTACTACTATGTTAAAACCATTTTGCAATTTTTCAAAAGTTTTCTTCCCTTTGTGGGGAAAAAAAAAGAATTATACTCAAGTCATGCTTGCTTCTACAGCAGATACGTTAAAATTGGAATGCTACAAAATCATCCCTAGGTTGTCTGAGAATTTCTTTGAAATATATCTTGGGGACATTTCCATGCTTACTTTTTTGTTGGAGATGGGATTATTGTTGTTCCTTTTCTTTGAATTCATTCTGGCTACCTAATTTTAAAAAAAATCAATGGAGAGGCTTCATGATGTCTTCTTATAGGATTTAATTGAAATAGGGCTGGGACTTTCTGAAGACTGCAAGAGAGATAATTGCACAATAGATGATGGGACATTCCTAAACATACAGAAACCTAGGTCAACTTATAATATCAAGTCAAATCTTACCTGCTTAGGATATATTGCAGTGGTGGCTAACCTTTTTGGGCTCCTGTGCCAAAAATTGTGCATGCGCTTGTGCGCATGCACTCGCATGCCAGCACCCAGAAGGCAATGCACGCGCCCCCCCACCCCCTGCACATGCACACATGATTTCCCCCCCCATGCCCCTTACCTGTACTGTGCCTCCCAGCTGATTTGCAGCCCATTTGAGGCCTTTTTCAGCTTTGCAGGCCGAAAAATGGGCCCATTTCGTCACTTCCAGTATTTCCGGAAGTACATGAAGTGATGAAACGGGCCTATTTTTCGGCCTGCAAAGCCTGCAGAGCCTTCCCTCAAGCCTCTGGCAGGCAAAAAAAGGCCTGAAAATCAGCTGGGAGGCACGCGCATGCGCAGGGAGATAAGTTTGCCTGGGACTCGTGTGCCCGCACAAATGGCTCTGTGTACCACCTGTGGCACGCATGCCATAGGTTCGCCATATATTGTATTTCTACTTATATTATAGTAAATCTTTCAACATGTCCTTCTATATTCGTGTATTTGCATATGCTGTTTTGTGTGTACAAGTAGTTTTCAATTTACCTCCATAATTAAGGCTAGAATTATGGTTGTAAGTTATGCTGGTTGTTAAGTGGATCAGCATGTGACCATACCTGATTTTACAACCTTTTTTGTGACAATTGTTAAACGAATCACTACTGTTGTTAAGCAAATCCATTATATGCAATGAACATTTTTTTTGCCAGGGATCTAACGTCACTTTCTAGCAAAAAACATAAATACAGGCTGGTTGCTGAATGCCAAAACTACAAACTACATGACTGCAAGGGGGTGGGATAGTTGATGGAACTTTAAATCCATATCTTAAGTAGCGCCTGGGAGGTTTGTTGTAAGTTGAAACTTACCTGTAGTTTCTTTTTAGGAATGGCACTATTCAGTCTGCTTCCTCTAAGATAATAAGCTTGAATCTTGGTTGTATCATTTTATACGTTAGATGAGACTACACGACTGAACACAGGTATATATGTCTAATCACCCAGTATGCTCCCACAGGCAGGGCCTCCTTGGGGTACCGTCAGTTAGGCATTGTCGACTGGCGGTGCCCAGGGGTAGGGCCTTCTCTGTGGGAACCCCCGCCCTATGGAAGCAACTCCCTGTGGACCTCCATTTGGCCCCCGATCTCCGCTCCTTCTGCCGGGACCTGAAGACCTGGCTATTCCAACAGGCCGGTCTGGACTGACCTCGGGGGGCATGGGTTGGTTCTTAATATTTGTTTTAATTAATTTTAAATTTTGTAAATTTTGTATTCATTTAATACTTTCTTACTATAATTTTGTATGGGTTCTTTTATTGTTCGCTGCCCTGAGTCCTTAGGGAAAGAGGGCGGCATACAAGTCTAACAAAATAATAAAATAAAATAATAATAATCTGTGCCTAAACAAAAAAGGTGAAAATGCATAAATTACAGGGTGTGTGATAAGGTCACAATACAGGCTTGGTCACAGACCCTTGCTCCCTCCTTGAAGATATCTATGTAACTAGGTGCTTCTCCTTTTTTTTTAATAAAGGTTTTATTTTTCCAAAAAGAACAAACATAACAAACAAACATACAACACACAAATCCATATCAATTTCAAGTGTGTCGGTCGGTCAAAAATCACAGTGCCTTCCCCTCGTTATTCATACTCCGTATTACGAAAAGGAAAAACCATTATCATTATTATTAATCCTCTACCATATTATAATCTCTAGATTGTTTCAACAGTTCTATCTATCTTTATATTCCATATATATCCCATATATTACCAAACTTTTTTATCTAACCATTGATAAAACATGTTCCATATCTTATAAAACTGCTTTTCTTCTTGATCCCTAATTTCAAATGTTAGTCTACTCATTTCGACACAGTCCAAAATCTTCTTAATCACTTCCTCCTGCATAGGTATCTTGTCATTTCTCCATTTTTAGCAAATACAATTCTAGCAGCTGTCAGTACATTAACAATCAAGTATTTCAGTTCTTTGTTAAATGTCTCTGGTACAATTCCCAACAGGAATATCTCAGGTTTCAAGTCTATATGTTGTTGTGTCATTTTTTCTAACCACATGTGGATTTTAGTCCAGTATCTTTTAGCATCAGCGCAAGTCCACCACATGTGGTAGTAGGAGCTGGGTATCTGATGACATTTCCAACACTTATCCGATTTGTCCTTAAACATTCTTGCAATCCTTCTCGGGGATAGGTGCCACCTGTAAAACATCTTATACAAATTTTCTTTATATGCAGTTGACATTGTCATTTTATAATTCTGATCCCACAGTGTTTGCCATCTCTCTAAATCTATGCCACAACCAAAATTTTTCCCCCAAGCAATCATTGTTTCCTTAACCTGTTCCTCTTCCATTCTAACTTCTAATAAATGACCATAGAGTTTTTTAATCACTTTTTCATTCGTACCCATCAAAATTTTATCTAATTCAGTTTGCTTTTTATAAATACCTTCAGTCCTAACATCCTCATCATATCTGGATTGTATTTGCAAATATGAAAACCAATTCATTTTTATTCCTTGTTCTTGTAATGTTTGCATCGATTTGAGTTCACCCTTTTCATTTAAAATCTCTCCATATCTAATTGTTTGTTCCTTCTTATATATTATTGGATATGAAAAAGCTTCAATAGTAGATACCCATAATGGAATTTGTATATAATGTTGTTTTCTAGTTTTTCCCAATTTAAAAATAAAGCTTCTCGAACATAGTGTCTTCTAAAATATCCTTGTTTTTTTGTTCCCTTATACCATAAGAAAGCATGCCATCCTAATAGCAAATCATGACCTTCTAAGATTAATAATCTACTATTTCTCAACGTTATCCATTCTTTCACCCACATCAAACTTGCAGCTTGATAATACAATTCCCAATTAGGTAGTGCAAATCCCCCTCTAGACCTTGCATCTTGTAATAGCTTAAATTTAATTCTTTGTTTTTTGCCCGGCCATATAAATTTTGATGTGATTTTATTTAAATCTTCAAAGTACTCTTTCCCAAGTCTAATTGGGATTGTCTGAAATAAATATAAAATTCTGGGTAAAACATTCATCTTGACTGTTGATATTCTGCCAATAAGAGATAATTGCATATTTTCCCATCTTTCAAGATCTGTCGCTATCTGCTGTTTGAGATTTATATAATTATCTTCTTTCAATGTACTGCATCTTGATGTTATATATATTCCCTGTTAAGTTTGCATGAAGAGTCAGACGCGAAGAGCTTCAGTGAAGAGTTTATTAAGTGACTACAGCTCGAATGGACCCAACTTGGCTGGGCTATGCTTCTTATAGCCAGCAGCCGTAGTTGCCAGCCAATCAGAGTGCAGGGTTTTCCCACACTTTTTAAACCAATCCTATTTGACATTTTACAAGAACAATTCAAACTAAACCAATGACATTCAAACCTACATACATAACATTCCCAAATATTTAACTTTATTTGCAATCTGTATCTCTAGTAAATCTTCTAGGTCTTTCTTACGTTTTGCTAACATATTCTTTGTTAGAATCTTTGTTTTGTCTTTATTAATTTTTAAGCCTGCCACCATTCCATATTTTTCTATTTGCTCTATCAACTTAGGTGCTGATTTAAGTGGATCCTCTAATATGAATACCAAATCGTCTGCAAACACCTGAAGTTTATATTCTTCTTTTTTAATTTTCATTCCTTTTATTTCTTCATCTTCTCTAATGGCTCTATTCAGCACTTCTAATGTTAAGACAAACAGCAGTGGTGACAGAGGACAACCTTGTCTAGTTCCTTTTCTTATCTCTATAAATTCTGTCAATTCTCCATTTACCAATATCTTCGCTGTTTGGTTGTTATATATTGTCTCAATAACCTGTATAAAGTTTTTTCCAAAGCCCATTTGCATCATTTGCAATATCATAAATCGCCAATTCACATTATCGAATGCTTTTGAGCATCTAAGAACATCAATGCCATCTGTTTTTCAGGATGTGCTTCGTAATACTCCAAAGTATCTAAAATTATTCTCACATTTTGCTTAATTTGTCGTTTTGGCAAGAATCCATTTTGATCTGTGTGGATAAATTCATTTAAATACCTTTTCATTCTTTCTGCCAATATTGAAGCAAAAATTTTATAATCTGAGTTCAGCAGTGAGATAGGTCTATAATTTTTAATTTGTTGTAGGTCCATTTCTTCTTTAGGTATAAGGGTGATATAGGCTTCCAACCAGGTTTCAGGTATTCTCTTTTTAGTAACACTTCATTCATCACTTCTAGAAGGGGAGTGCTTAACACTTCCTGGAAGGTCTTATAAAATTCTGCCGGTAAGCCGTCTGGACCTGGTGCTTTCCCTGTATTTTGTTTCTTCAAAGCTTCTGTCAATTCCATCATGGTTATATTCCCTTCTAGCATTATTTCAATATCTTTAGGTATCTGTGGCAGTCTTGTCTTTTGTAGATACTGTATAATTTTTTCTTCTGGGATATCTTCTTGAGAGTACAGTTTTTCATAATAGTCTCAAATAATTTTTTTTCTTTTCATCATTCCCATATTGTATATTCCCTTTTCCATCTATTAATTGGCTAATTTTCTTTGTTTCTCTTTCCTTTCTAATTTTATAAGCTAACCATCTTCCTGGTTTATTAGCATTTTCAAAATAATTTTGTTTAGCACCTTTAATCTTTTGAGCAACATCTTCTTTATCCATTAAAGCCATTTTATGTTTAATCATGTCCATTTTCCTTTTAATATCTTTCCCTTGCGGTGATTCTTGTAATTCTTTTTCCAATTTCATGAAATCATCTTCCAATATTTTAAATGTCTTCTTTCCGTTTAGTATTTCTTTTCCTTGTGTAATCAATTATCAATCCTCTTGTACAGGCCTTCATCGCGTCCCGACGGGTTTGTAATGATGTATCTTCTTTTCTGTTTTCCTTGAAGAAAAAAGTAAGTTCTGTTTCAATTCTCTTTTTAAATTCTTCTTCTTTCAAAATCATATTATTTAATGTCCATCTAGGTGCTTCTCCTTCTCTGCAACAAGTTGTAATCTCATTGTATTCATTGTATTCCTGTGACATTTGTTTCCTTTACCCTTTATCCCTCTCCTAGAGTCACATCTGGAAAGGGGGACCTTACTGCAAAGTGACATAAGGAGGATCAAGAAGTGCATAAGCAGGGGTGTCAAACTTGTGGCGTCATGTTGTCGTCACGTGACGTATCATGATTTTTTTCCCCTTCGCTAAACCAGGGGGTGGGCGTGGCCAGTGCGTGATGCCTCCGGCCCGCAGGCCATGAGTTTGATAGCCCTGGAGTAAGAAATGAAGCTGGTGATGCAAAAATCAGCAGCAGCAAAGGCAACCAAGGCCATCAAAAACAGGAATAGGCAACTTAGTGGCCCCTTTACGACCTTGGACTTCAACTCCCAGAATTCCTCAGTCAGCTGGCTCAGGAATTCTGGGAGTTGAAGTCCACGGGTTGTAAAGGGGCCATAGTTGCCCATCCCTGATCAGGAGGACGGCCAAGTATCCATTGATTTGGAAAGGCAGGGGGAAAAGGTCGTGGACAAACATGTCTGTGTAATAGAAGAGCCTTGGTGGTGCAGGCTGTTAAATGCCTAGCACTTAAGTTCCAGCTGCCTGCAATTAGTGCAGGCTCAAATCCCACCAGGCTCAAGGTTGACTCAGCCTTCCATCCTCCTGGGGTATGTAAATTGAGGACCCAAGATTGTTGGGGGCAATAAGCTGACTTTGTAAAAATGCTGCTTAATAATAAGCAGGCATATACAATGGAATGAAGGCTATTGCTGAGTGCATTGGGTTGTGCTCCAAAAATTGTAAGCCGCCCTGAGTCTCCGGAGAAGGGTGGCATATAAATATGAATAAATATGAATAATACAGATTCACTGTTATCTGCATTAAAGAAACTTACCTGGCAGACACTATCTGGGAATCTACAATGTAGTAAGCCAAGTTCTAAGTAAGAGTTTTTAAGTGTCTGGAGAACTGCAGTTTAAATCCAGGCCAAGGTGTATAACAAAGAAGTCTCCAACACTGCAGATGACACCAAACTTAGGCATTGGCTAAATTGACTTTGCCTGGCATGGTACCGATTCCTAGCTTCAATTGGTACATTCATCTATAATATGCATATAACGGAAGATACCCAATACATCCCAGTGATGGTACCTGGCACAGTATATGTTCCTGCTAACCACTATGTTGTCTGTGCTCCCTTCCTGCCCCTTCTCTCATCCTTTTGTAGTAAATACCCATTAGGAGATATTATCTGCTGCTATGTAGGGAAAAAAAACTAATTAGAATTACGTTTAAAGCCAAACTGGGCCTCTGTTCCTTGCTCGCATAATAGTTTAACAGGCCTCCTTTCAGACACACATTCTGTCAATCTACAAATCTTTTGTTAAGAGTAAATGGATACAAATAGCTGTTTTCCATATGCACAGCAACATCTGTTACTGCCGGGAAAATTTGCATGGCTAAATGTAATTTGTATATTATGTCATTTATCAAAAAAAAGTGGAGGGGGGGGGAGAGAAGTGTGGAGAAAGGGAAGAGAAAGTGATCAAAAGCTAAGGAGACAAAGAGATGGGGAAGCGAATGTCCCTGGAAGGAAGGAAGAAATAAGCCAACTATCCCAATGTTTTTTTTCTGAAGGATTTCAATAATGAATGAGTATCAGCCGAGGAGCACTTCTGTGAAAACTGGCAAAATACTGTGGGAAAGGTTTCAGTGAATTCCCACATGCACATTCAGCACAACCTTTTGCTCATGTGTGAACCACACTGTTAAAAGAGACAGAAGTGTCACATCAAGGTTCTCGCATCAACAAGTTCTAGTGGGAAATATCCATATTTCTTGCTAGAACTTGTTCCTCCACGTTGCTTAGATCAGGAAATAACTACAGATCAGTCCCAGTTAATAAACTCACCTACAGATATTTGGTGAATTAAAGAATGTTGCCATCACCCAGTAAAGGGTTATTCTTTTTCTCATCCAATTACTAAGCAACTCTGTCCTTCTGTGGCACATGTAAGAACACCTTAATATGAGCATCTTGAGCAAGAGCATCTGAGGGGGTCAAAAGAGTCAAGATGGTGGCAGAGATTGGGCAGTTGATTTTCTTGCACAACAAAATGGCCCTGGTTCCTATTGCCTGTTTGATCTAGTGGTAAAGCAACAGGCTAGAAACTAAATGACCGCGAGTTCAAGTCCCGCCTTACCATGAAAGCCATGGGTTTGGTGTTCTTGTGGGCAAAATAGGAGAAGGAAGGAGTATTAGGCAAGCTCTGTGCCTTGAGTTATTTATAAAAAATAATAAAAGTGAGATATAAATAAATACATAATAAATTCATACATACACACATACATATACGACTGTGGCTGCCATCTTGATTTCCCCCCCAAACCCTTCTTGCCAGCAAGGCCCCTGATCTGAGTGGGTTTCAGTACAGAGGAAGGAAAACATGTGCATAAATCTATGTTTTTTTGTTTGTAAGAATAGCTGGGGTATGAGAGAAAGAATGATTGATGTATACAGAAGGGAATCAAATCATGTTATAACTAGGATGCCTTCTTTTACAACCTAAGTATGTGTTCAGTATACTACATATATTTTAGAATTGGTGGGGAAAAGGCAACAGTACATTGGATTGTGGTACATCAGATTGCAAGGTAATTTCTACATTAGAGATCCTAGCTGGTATAAATAATGTGAAGCAAGTGTGGGATAAAACTGGGCTGGATTAGTGTTTATGGCATTTGGGCTAGCAGTGAATGTTGCCTAATGGCAGCAGGCCTATGATGAGGACTGGTAACTTAGTCTACAACTTCTCTATTTTACTGATCTGCTTTATAGTGATCAAAATTATGATGAGCAGATTGGTCACTCTTTATACATTCATATGGGCAAACTGTGTTTTATGGAAGGCTGGGGTTTCCACTGTAACACATTAGAAAGAAGGTGATTTGATCTTGTGCAATTGAGTAGAATAATACATGAAAAGAAATTAAGGTGATGGTATAATTATGAATGAAAAGGCTAAAATATGTGTCAAGAAGTATGAATACTCTCTGGGTTGTTGTGAGTGCATGTGAAAGTAGGAATCAGTAGTTAGGGCAAAGGATGGTAATGGAAGAATCAGAGATGAGTTTTTTTGGGAGGGGAGTGTGCATGATTCTGAATGAATGCAATCAAAGAAAAATCTTCGTCTGATAGGAAACATGAATAGATCTGTGGGAACAAGATGAGAGTATAGAAAAGGCAATTGGGACATTTAGAGACCCAAGAGCAAATGAATGCATTAAAAGAGTGATCTGTAAGTACCTACTTAGAAAAAAAATATGTGGTTTAAGTTTAAAATATGTGGTGGTGAGAAGAAAAGGGCATCCAGGCATGTAATAGGAGATACAGGAAGCAAATGCAGGGTCAGCCATAAGCAGGGGTGGGATTCAAATTTCTTAACAACCGGTTTTGTGGGCGTGGCTTAGTTGGTGGATGTGGCTTGGTGGTCAAGTGACTGGGTCTCTCACATCAAGGGGTGCTTCTCCTGGCCCGGACTTTCATGACAGTGGGGATGCTGCAACAGTCTTAAGCGTGAAAAATTGTCATAAGTCACTTTTTTCAGTGCCATTGTAACTTTGAATGGTCACTAAATGAACTGTTGTAAGTCAAGGATTACCTGTACAAAAATACAAAAAACTTCTTTGCTTGCAAAAAGCTGCCCTATATACCAGTCATTAGATTAAAAATATCTGCAAGCCAAAGTTACAAATCAAGCAGGGTACCAGAGCACCTTGAGGAATTAAAATAGTTAAAATGCAATGATAACTATTACCAGCCAACTCTTGCTCATAAACTGAAACCCTTTAGCAGAGAGGTCATTTAAAGAGCACACCCAGGAGAAGCAATCCTTTGATCCATTTGTACCACTTAAAGACACCAGCTGGTCTCACTCACCTCACAAGATATCCTAAGGAAATCATCCAGATTTAAGGAAAGGTCACATGCCCCCCAGAAAGGCAGTAAAAAAGATCAATGCCAAGCTTCCATCCTGCCTCTTGGAAGTACACCACAAAAGGACAGTGCCAGATACCACTAAAGCAGTGAAGAAAGACCCCCTCCCCAGATAAAAAAAGAAACCATGAGGCAGGAAAAAATTCAAACACAATACAAATAATTAAATCACAACAGTAGCTGTTGCTTGTTAAACCAATTACCAGAACAAATAGACACAGGAACTAGCCAGATTTCTCAACCCAGTTTCTTTTCAGGAACAGAGATTAACGTTTTTCCTTCCAAACAAAGCTGAATAGGGAAAATTATCCCATCAATAAACACAGGATTAAACATCACCAAGCACAGTATTAAACTTCACCAAAAACCAGTTTTAGATCAAAACTCAGAAAGGGTATGTAAACCCACGTTTGAATGTCAATCTTTCTAGCTAGCCAAGAAGCCTTGCTGAATGTCACTCATCTTGGTTCCTTGTCATTAAAAGATTCTTTCCATCAGCTCTGCTTCATTATTCAATTATTTCTTCAAAGTGCTAACTCCAACAGAGGAGTATTTCCTCCCAACAGCAGTATAAAGAGCTTAAAACAACCCCTCCCCTTTAAGAAAGTCAAGCTGTCAGGTTTCCAAGTGAAATGGCTACACATATGTCAAATTCGGGCTCCACACAAATAAAGTACCAGCAAAGGAGGAAAGAAAAACTCCAGAGATGTTCCTGAGACAGGAAGTCTAGTCCTGCCAAGAATTTAATAAGGGTTAACAGACAGGCAGTTTCTGTAAGCAACAACACCAGAATGTTACCTTCCTGCCTTCCTTACAGGATTAGGCCAGTAAAATGAAAAAAACAAAAACAAAGGAGATTTCTTCTAAAAACCGGTTCTCCGAACTGCTTAAAAAGTTAACAGCCGGTTCTAGCGAATAGGTGTGAACTGGTAGAATCCCACCCCTGGCCATAAGAGCAGGATTTATGAGGACAGGAAAAGAAGCAATGGGTGGAAGCTCATCAGAGGGAAATTCAACCTTGAAATAAATAGGAATTTCCTGACAGTAAGAAAGATTCATCATGAAACAGTTTGCCTCCTGGAGATGTGGGTGGTCCCTCACTGGAGGTTTTCAAGAAAAGATTGAATAACCACTTGTCCTGGAAGGAATAAGGACTCCTGCCTTGGGCAGGGGATTGAACTTGAAGACCTCCAAGATTCCTTCCAGCCCAATGCGTCTATGATTCTTCGAATTTGCAGAGTTTGCAAAATACTGATTGGTTTATTTATTTATTTTTTCATAAGAAAGATTGAGAGAATTAGTGGAGTATATGATAAAAGGTTCTGAATACGAGCCACGTCACTATTGGAAAAGAGTAAAATCTGAGAAGACAAAGAAAGAAGAAACCAGATTGGCAGTAAAACAACCACATGAATAGAAAGTATAAGCCTTGTATGGAAAAAGAAGAAGAAGGTACATTAATTGCCAAACAGCATGATGTAAGAACAGAGGATATGGAAGCTGCTTAGGATAAAATGAGAAGGATTCTCTTACAGGGTATCGCCAAGGTATGCAGATGGGAAATGTTATGTATGCAGGTTTAAAGTCATTGGTTTAGTTTGAACTGTTCTTGTAAAATGTAAGAAATGATTGGTTTAAAAAGTGCAGGAAAACCCTGCACTCTGATTGGCTGGCAACTGCGGCTGCTGGCTATAAGTAGCAGCCACAGCCCAGCCAAAGTGGGTTCGTTCTGAGCTGTAGTCACTAATAAACAAAGAGCTTGAAGCACTCCGCGTCTGTCTCTTCATGCAAACTTAACACTGGCGACGAAGGTGGGATTCCCTGAAGAGAAGATGACGGAAGACAAGCAGAAGAGCGAGATGGCTGCGCTGAACACCCCCACTGCCCCGTTCGATCGATGGCAGAAGACTGGGAGACGTATGCAGATCATTTCCAAATATATCTGGAAGGAAACGATCTTGCCGACATTTCGAGAAGCGAAGAGGGCGGTCTTTCTCATGCACTGCGGTCCGGCAGTTTTCAAGATGGTGAAGGCATTGGCGGGAGCTGCAGGCGTGAAGGTAATGGAATGGCCTGACTTAGAAAAGTTGTTAAGAGCCCATTACGCCCACAAGTATCGTGCCTCATTAAGAGACACGAGTTTTACCGTCGGGATCAAGGGAAAAGCAAAACGCGACTTCGTGGCAAGTTTAAGAGACATTGGGAGTGCATGTGAATTTAACAATTTAGAAGAGGCCATGATCCATTTGTTCTGGGCCTTAAAGACAAGGTGCTTCAGAGCAAGTTATTACTAAGACCTAAATCACGCTGAAGGAAGCAATAGAAGAGGCCTCTTCAGCAGAAGCTACCAAGTCCTCAGCAGCAGCCATGAAGAAAATTAACAAGGCCACAAGCCATCCTGATGTGGAAAAGTCCACAACAACTCATTGTGAGCAAATGGATTCTGAGTCAGACTGTAGTGAGGTGGAGGAAGGAATTTATAGACTCAGAATGGAGTGGAAAAAGAAAGACCTGGGAAGAAAGAGGCAAGATTTCTACTGCAGAGGTTGTGGGGAAGCCCCTGCACTGAATGCAAGTTCCTAGATACCATCTGCCTCCGTTGTGAAAAAAGAGGACACCTAGCAAGAGTCTGCAAATCATCCAGAACTCCACCCAACAGAAGGAAGTTTCCTGACAAAGAATTCAAGCCCAACAACCTCAGTGAGAAAATGGGGCAGCACAGAAGCAAAGGGGAAGAATGAAACTCATCAGACAGTAACTATTGGTCATTCTTCTTCTATCAATAACAGAAAAGTGCATGTCAAGGTACTAATTGAAGGAAGGCCTTGCCAAATGGAAGTGGACTCAGGCTCATATTTATCTATGGTGTCATGGGACACTATTCACAGACTACTCCCAAACATTCAGAAGAAGCATTTCAAGAAGCAAGCACTAACTCTTAAAGACTACCAAGGAACAAGATTCCAGTAGTTGGAACAAGAGAATTCAACGTGAAGTTCAAAGGCCACACCAAACGCTTGCCCCTGACCATCGTGGACAAGGATCGCCCAAGCTTGCTGGGACTTGAGTGGTTCAATCCACTAGGCATTGAGGTGACTGGCATCAATCATGTGAGCAACATTGAATGGGAGGAGGCCTTGAAGTCTGAGTTTCCAGAGGTCTTCAGCGACGGATTGGGCAAGTATATGGGGACCCCTATCACTTTCAATCTAGATCCCAAGGTGCCACCAATTCGCTTAAAGCCCAGAAGGGTTCCATTTGCTTAAAGGAAAAAATGATGCACAATTAGACAAATTAATAGCTCAAGGAGTTTTAGAGCCCACTGACCACTCCAGGTGGGAGACACCCATAGTCACACCAGTCAAGACTGATGGGTCAGTGAGAATCTGTGGAGACTATAAGGGGACATTGAACCATGCGCTTCAACAGAGCATATCCAGTTCCAGTGGTGCATCATTTACTACATTCACTTGGCAGGGGTACAGTCTTTGCCAAATTGGATCTGGCCCAGGCATATCAACAATTAACAGTTGATGATGCCACTGCAGAGGCCCAAACCATTGTGACTCATAGAGGTGCTTTCAAATGTAAAAGGTTACAGTTTGGAGTAAGCGTGGCACCAGGCATCTTCCAAAGCCTTATGGAAAGGATGCTCCAAGGACTGCCAGGGGTAGTACCTTACTTTGATGATGTGTTAATCTCTGCTGAAAATGACACTCAGTTACAAGAGAGACTCAGAGAAGTCCTTACCAGATTCAAAAAGGGGTTAAAAGTCAAGGAAGAAAAATGCACTCTTAGAACTGACAAGGTTGAGTTCTTGGGCTATATGATTGACAAGCATGGTATCCACCCCACAGATGCCAAGGTTCAGGCAATCAAAGAAGCCCCTAGACCAAAATGTAAAACAGATTTGCAAGCCTTCCTTGGACTCATTAACTTTTATCACATGTTCCTACCTCAGAAGGCAACCATTGCAGAACCACTGCACAGATTATTAGACAAAAAGTCTGCATGGGTCTGGGGCAGAAAAGAACAATCTGCATTTAACAATATTAAAAGACTAATCACGTCTGATGCTGTACTGATACAGTTCTCTGAGAATTTGCCTGTTGTACTGACTTGTGATGCATCCCCTTTTGGAGTGGGGGGGGTGTTGAGCCACAGGCTTCCCAGTGGGAGGGAAGCTCCTATTGCATTTTACTTGCACCTTGACCAAAGCAGAGAGGAACTACAGCCAACTGGACAAGGAAGCCTTGGTAATTGTTGCAGCTGTCAAGAAATTCCATGAGTATTTATATGGGAGAACATTTACCATTGTCACAGATCACAAACCTCTGTTAGGCATTGTGGCAGGAGACAAACCTACGCCCACTATCCTGTCACCAAGAATGCTGAGGTGGACTGAATTTCTTGCTGCTTATTCATACAAACTCATCCACAGGTCTGGAAAAGACATTGGGCATGCAGATGCTTTGAGTCGCTGCCCACTTCCTTCACACATTGAGGACCCTGTTCCTGAGACTCACACCTTTTTTTCTAGAAACTGTTGCCAAGCTTCCAGTACATGCTGCTGAAATTGCCAGAGAGACTGCCAAAGACACTGTATTGGCTCCTGTTATAGGCTGGATTAAGAAGGGTTGGCCACTTCAAGACCTACCTCAACTCGCCCAACCTTTCAAATCCAGGCAAACTGAATTATCTGTATTAAGAGGATGTATTTTGTGGGGTAACAGGGTGGTTATTCCTGCAAAACTACAAAAAGAGGTTTTGGAAATGTTACATGAGGGTCATCCGGGAATTGTCAGAATGAAGGGATTGGCCAGGAGTTATGTATGGTGGTCCAGGTATTGACAAAATGGTTGAAAACTGGGTTGCATCTTGTCCCAACTGTCAGGTAGTCAGACCTGCCCCACCTCTCACCCCCACACAGGAATGGGAATGTCCTAGGGGCCCATGGTCCAGGATTCACATTGATTTTGCTGGCCCTACCAGAGGGCACACTTTCCTTATTATAGTTGATGCATATTCCAAATGGCTAGAGGTTATCCCTATGGCATCCACCACAACTGAAGCTGTCATCAAACAGCTTAAAAAGCTTTTTGTAATTCACTGGTTACCTGATGTGCTTGTTTCTGACAATGGCCCTCAATTTATATCCAACCTTTTTGAATCATATCTAGCACAACAGGGTATCAGACATGCCCTGACAGCCCCTGGGCATTCTTCGGCTAACGGCCGGGCTGAACGTATGGTATGATTTACCAAGGAAAACCTTGAGCAATTAGGTCCAGGGGATATCACTGAGAGAGTTGAAAAACTTCTCAGTGTTCAGCATATCACCCCCAACACCTCAACTAATTTGTCCCCAGCTGAATTGTTGATGGGTAGGAAACTCAGGTCTCCCCTTGATCGCCTTCATCCCACTTATGCACCCAACGCACCACTAGATTCCACTAGCAAAATTCGCACATTCACTGTGGGTGATTCTGTTTATGCTAAGAACCTTATAGGTGAACCATTATGGATTCCTGCTGAGATAACCCAAATCACAGGCCCCAGGTTTTACAGGGTACAAACGGAGGATGGTGTCCTCTGGAGCAGGCACATTGATCAGTTAAGATCCAGATTGCCTCAGGAGCATCGCTTTTGCTCCTCTCTGGTTCCCATACCTACTGCCTCTTCTAGGGGAAGGGAGGATCATGAGTGTAATGAACAAGTAAGAATCAACCCCATGTGTAACGAGCTAACACGACAGGAACCATCCCAAAACCTGTCACAATACCAACAACCATTTTCACAAATGGAAGATTGCACATCATTACCTGGTTTAGTGCTGACATTGGGTTGGAGATGGATTGGGAGGAGAGACCAGGTTGTAGTAACCAAACAGGTTCTACCATTACTACAAGTCCTAGTAAGGAAATGTCAGCAGACACATTTCCTCCCCACAAGGTGAGAACCTAAAACATCTGAACCACGTAGGTCTCAACATACACGTAAGAGCCCCACCTATTTAAAAGAATACATTAGATAGGCTGGGGTTTGAGTATGGACTGAACCTAGTGGGGAGGGGTGTTATGTATGCAGGTTTAAAGTCATTGGTTTAGTTTGAACTGTTCTTGTAAAATGTAAGAAATGATTGGTTTAAAAAGTGCAGGAAAACCCTGCACTCTGATTGGCTGGCAACTGCGGCTGCTGGCTATAAGTAGCAGCTGCAGCCCAGCCAAAGTGGGTTCGTTCTGAGCTGTAGTCACTAATAAACAAAGAGCTTGAAGCACTCCGCGTCTGTCTCTTCATGCAAACCTAACACTCATCTTCACTCCTCTTTTCTTTTTATTGTAGCCCTCAGCAGAATGTCTTGTGTTGGAGTGACCAGAACTGAACACTGTATTCCAGGTATGATGTGACCAAGGCAGCATTAGATTAGCCCTGTTTTGGAAACGGGATCCTTTTCAAACCTTATGTTCTCTGATTCTATGACTGGAGCAGATAAAAGAGAAAATTAGATTCACTAGAATGACTCTAGGGTAGATAGCAGAGTGATGCAACCCATCAATTTGTCAACCTTTTGTTTATTTCCAAACTATGAAAAGTACCATTAGATATTTTACTTCAGGAGAGCAACTAATTATCCCAGGCTCTCCCTGAAACTCTTGAATTATGCTGTCAGTTCAGTGATGGAATTAGTGAATAGAAGGGAACAGAATTAGAAAATAAAATGCAGCCAAACCAGTGAAATGGCCATTTCGATTTAGATATCAAAATGGCTCATATCATATTTCCATTTTCCATTCAATAAAGCTCACAGGTGTCCTTGAGCAAGTCATTACTTCCTCTTCACCTAACTTAGCTTGTGAATGGATTGGGAAGCAAGATCATAAAGCCATTTGTAATGCATGCTGAAAAAGGCTACGATCTCTCTGTATTATGTTTTCATGGCGAAACTGCCAATACTGCCTGAGCTAGTGTGATGTTTCATCAAGTGCACGGAACAAAAACATTTGCGGCTAGCTTCTCTAAGCAAAGAAAACCTGGCAATTTGGCCAGGATTTAATACAAAAAATTAACACAAACAATGCAGTTAATGTTAGGGAAGAGATACCAGATACAGAGCACAGCTAGTAATCTTTGCCTTTCCAGATCCCGCTGAACCAAAGTTCTAAATGTCCTTCACCATTGGCCACGTTGGTTGAATGTGCTAGAAATTACAGTCAGGGAACATTACATTTCCCTACCTTGATATGGAGACATGAAAAGACAGGGAAACAAAGGAAAGACAATGGAAATCAAAGAGGTAAGAAAAGGAGATAATGAATGGGAAATACTTCAGTACTTAAGATAAGGAAGGCCCATATGCTTATAGGGGTTGCGGGAACCTGTGGGCCTATTATGTCACTGAAAGCCACTTCCAGTATCCCTCACCATTGACTGACTATTTGAGAATTGTAATTCACAATTTCTGAAGGCCATAGCTTCATTATACTATAGAACAATGGTTCTCGACCTGTGGGCCACAGACTCTGGGGTGCCATGGTATTGTCACAGTGGGTCAATGAAGTTTTGAAGAAACATTATGATTTAAATCTTGAGTTGTCTTGGGGGTTTGTGGCCATGGTCTGTGGCCACAAAATATATTTAAAGGGGATCCATGGTGGAAAGACAAGGTTGAGAACCACTGCTATGGAGCATTGGCAAGAACTATTTTTTTCTGTGTTGCTTTGGCTGTATACACTGACATAGCTTGCATGATGTCATGCATTGCAAACCTCCACATTTTAGGTTTTCACTAACCTTGCAAATCCCTTTGCATTTTCTCCTCCTCACTCCAGAGACCAATGAAATTCATATTCCAACAAGTTCACCTTGTATTTGGGGCTCCTTGTTTTCCCATTATCCAGGCCCTCCATCTAGCTATTGTTTCATTCAGTCCAGCTAGGAGAAAAATGTAATTTTGCCATTCTCATAGGATTTGGTGCTATAAAACACTCTCAAGATTTTCTGGGATAACGCATTTCACAGAACATTAGTATGTCACCTACACACCTTCTCTCTATAACACTGATATAGCTCTACAGTGAACAGAAAACTGTTGAGGGTTCTCGGTGCTTTTGTTAATGGCTTAAAAATCAAAATTCTCTTCCAACCTCCCAGATATCAGCAAGAATATTTTCTAAATCACTATGTAGACACTAACACCTGAGATCAAATGGGTTGAGGAACAGGGTACAGAAACACATTTATTTTTATGAGGGAGAGGGAAATGTTTTATTAATTCATTAACTGACAGAATCTCTGAGGGCAGCATGCTCAACAACCAAAATAATAAAGAAAGCACTGATTATTTTATTTACTTATATCCCGCCTTTATTATTTTTTATAAATAACTCAAGAAGGCAAACATACCTGATACTCCTTCCTTCCTCCTATTTTCTATTTGCTCCTATTTATGTCCAATTTGTTAGCGTTCACCCTTATTGGCTACCTCAGACCGAGCAATGACTGACTGAAATTGTTTTTGAGAGTCCTGACTTGCAAGCATATAGCCAACCCTATAATAAATATATTATGCATTCCTTGTAACCTGTATGGACTTCTCTACATATTGCCTATCACTTTTTGCACCCCTTCTGCCAATGATGGGAAAGCTTTTTCAAGCCACTGGGAAAGAGATTCATACTCTGTCCCTTAAACTAGATAATGTCAGTTCTTTCAGTATTAATGTATTTTATTTATTTATTTTTATTTATTAAACCTCCTCACTGCCTATCTCACCACAAGGTGACTCTAGCTTACAACATTAACTCAGTTGTAGTGAAACAGATTCCACAAAAGTACTCATGGAAAGATGTAGAAATCACATGGAACAAAATTTGGACTGTGTATTGGATGGAATAAGATGGCGACATTTGACTTTGCAATGGCTTCTTGAATGGCACAGTGCTGTGAGGCCTAGCGCTGTCATGTGGCATCAAAATGTTCTCCTTTTGCTTCCAGGTACTGCTTAATTGTTGCTTCAAAGCTTTGAGTATAGTGTTCTGAGTTGATAGAGGTGCCAGGCTCAAGGAGATAAATAGAATAACCCATCTATGCCTCAAAAATCTGTAACTGTGAACATTTCTGTAAAGCCTGGGTTTCATTATTTTTTCCCCTGCAGGTAAAGCTTTATGATAATGTTCCATGGACTGACACTTCATTTCTGAGACACAGTGATGAGTCCGTGTTTCATCAGGTGTCACAATGCTTTGAAGAAATTCGTCCCCCACATTCTTGTAGTGTGAAAACAATTGTGGGCAAATTTCAACTCTTGAAGCTTTCATCTCTGCTGTGAGCAGCATAAAGCTTCCAATATTGAAGAACATCAATAATGTGATCCCACATGAGAAATGCCAAGCTTGACAACAATTTCTTTTTGAGTGATCTACCAGTTGTCCTTAATCAGTTCGTCAACCTTTCTCATGTGATTGCTGTCCCAGGTAATCTACTTCATTCTTGGTCACTCAAATCAGTTCTTAACCGGTTTATCATCTTTACATTTTTTTGGCTGAGTGACGCACAGTACTCATGTCAGTGCAACCATCACATAACCAACTCACATTTAACGGTTAATTTGAATTGGAGGGACTGTTCAGCAGTGAATATTTCAACCACACTGCATTGCTTAAAGCAAGCTGATAAGTACTCGCTGCAAGCTTCCATTTCACAAACAATAGCACTAGAACTTAGACTTACCCCTTCACAGTGCTTTACAGCCCTCTCTAAGCAGTTCACAAAGTCAGCATATTGCCCCCAACAATCTGGGTTCTCATTTCACTGATCTTGGAAGGATGGAAGGTTGAGTCAACCTTGAGGATCGAACTGCTGGCAGTCAGCAGTCAGCAAAATTAGCCTGCAATACTGCATTCTGACCACCGCGCCACCACAACCTTTTGTCATAGCAACTTTCTGCCAACTAAGGCAAAAGAACAGATGCTAGAGATGTCCTTGCTGTGTACATTTATCCCATGTTTTTCGATCCTAGGCACCCTTTCCTGTCACACTGGCTTCTCTCCCATAGTGCTGGCTTGCACATCACTGGCTCCATTTCTGTCTCACAGCATCAACTTGTACAGAAAAGCTAATGCCATGTAAGCTGGTGCTGGGGGAAAGAAGCAAAGCCTGTGCTATACAAACCATGCCATGGAAAATAAAATCACAACAGCTGCCCAGGGATATTGTAAGCAAGGTAATAGTGGGGAAAGGTTGCCTGACATCACCTTTACTTGGGCCTCTCATCCGTGGCAACTTCAGTACCTTTTGCTTCTCATTCCTGAGTCAGCTTGTTTGTCCCCATGCAAAGAACCACACCTGGAACTGCCAGAGATGCTGTTAGATAGAAAATGAGACCAATGGGAAACCCAGGAAAAATAAATATAATTTTCATATTTTTATTATTTAGTCTTTTTAGCACCTCCTATCACTCTAAAAAATATCCTGATTTGGACAATAAATTGCATAGTCACTGGCCAAAGAGAAATGGGGTTGGTTGTGTCAAAGGAGACACAGTGTTAACTAATGTTATTCCATATGTTCCAAATACAAATTTCTTTTTCAATTCTTCTTTAACATTTGCTAAATGTTTGCATTTGTATGAAAGCAGGCCACTATTTAGAAAATTTTATGGAATGTGGTCCCCATATTCATTTGTGTTTGAGACTTTGGATCTAGGAAGTTAGCTGTTGGTGTGGTTTTTTTGCCAATTTCTACATTGGAGGTATTATCTTTCATTCAGTCTTCATATTTGAAACCTGTGAACATTGAGGAAAATGTTGAGAAATAATGAGTTGGTTTTAGGGAGCATTGTGAATTATCAGCAAATGGGAAGGTTTAATGATGTGACATAGGAAGCAAGGTAGGTAATGCTATATGGTCAATGATAAAGTGAGTGAGCAAAAAACTAGAAAGCCATACAGACAAATTACAAGTGGTACAGATCAAAGTGAGCTATTCTGCTGATGTTTCCAAAAGCATCTTGGTATTTTTTTTCCAGTTTATAAATCATCACCAGGTAAGGCTTTAGAAATGGTGTGTATGGATGTGTATGGATATGGAGCAAGCATCGGAATTTCTTTTTAATGTGTGCCATTTTGCACACAGGAAAGTAAGGTTATGTTATCTAAATAAATACATTTAACAAAAAATCCTTGTGGGATTGTTTGGGGGTGGCAGTCACACTGTCCCCCCTCAACACCCTTGCTTTATACACTACCTTTTATACTTTAAATTTCTTCTCCATCTTCCTGAAGATCACAAACTAATCCGAACAGAATCTTCTTAATCTTCTCCTTCCTCTTGACTCATTCATTCTTGCTTTGTATATTTGCTTTGTGATTTGATCCTCCTGTATTCTTATATACTCAAGCAACCTCCTCATATGCCTTTTGTAACTGTCAATCTTGTGTTCCACCTATGTTCATTCAAAATTCATTCATTCTACATCTTTTTGTTTTATTAGATGCATTTAACTACCCCATTCCCATTGCATTCAACTTATTTTTATACATCCTCTTGACACGTTCACTTCCATATAACAAAGTGGGTATGTTCTTACGCACAGCCATTTTTGCTCCTTATGACAAGCATTATTACTTACAACAGATCACATACTATCTAAGATCTTGGCAGGACTTGCTTAACATTCTTCCATCCACTTCCCTAACTTTAGTAAATGTTCTCAAGAATTTACACAAGAACAAAATTGAATTAAAAGATGGAGGAAGAAGACCATCGAGCAAGGAATAACATTAAAGGAGGATATGGTGAAGGTTCTGACCTCCTTTATACTACTTGGAGGACTCCGAATAGGTTGAGACTTGGAGTGCCTAAATATAAAATCAATAATACTTAAGTGGAGGCTGTTTGCAGATTACAACACACCGGTGAATGTGGAGAAGCACAGAGCCTGGCCCATCTGCTGGTATGTTGGCTACTACCAGAAACACGTGCCAATAATGACATTTTTGGCCAATGACAAAACTCAAAAAGGTGGCTTCATTCTGGCAGTTTAAAGTGTGATCTAGACATGGAAGAAGCGGTAAATGTTCTACCGAGTCACACAAATTCAGCTGCTCTCGCACCATATTTTTATCATTTATGTATAACTTGCAATTGTTCATTCAATTTTCTCCGTCAAACAAAACTGCTTTGGCCTCTGATACATTAATTTTCAGATCTGTACTCTCTGATGCTGAATCTATCTAATATTCATTTCAAATCATTCATGTTCTCAGGCAACAAGATTGCATTATCTGCATATAAAAGTACACATCCATTCATGTCCCCAGCTCCACTTCTGCTATCACTACAAGCATTTCTTTATCTGTAGTACATTAAACAACCAAGGGGACCTGATACATCATTGTTTCACTTCCTGCTGACTGTGGAACTATTCATTAAGCATTCAATTTATTCACATGCATGCTTTATTTCTATCTTATATTATTACTGTCATATTGGCAATCAAGCTCCAACTCTATATTCACCTACAAATTCTGTTATTTCAAGCCCGTTCACTTTGTCATACGCTTTTTTTCTAAAAGAACAAATGTACAATAAACTTTCTTACATTCATACCATTCTTGAGAGCCTGTTGAAGAACAAACAACTAGTTTGTACCGTGCTTCCAAATTTTGCACACCTATTTGCTTTGCATCCTTTGCAAACAGAATCCTGCAAAATAACTCCCTGAGTACATTTAACAAACTAACCCCTCTGTAATTTTTGCATTGACTCCTATTATCTTTCTGCTTGTGTAACGGAATAGTAAAGTATTATTTCAACCTTCAGGCCAATTTGAGGCCAAAACAAAGCACTGATTTCTGTTCTACTGTTTGTGGTACGCCATCATTCTTTTACGAGGGAATCCTTCTACCGCTCCCTTAGTTTCATCCTCAATGGCTTTTCTTTCCTGGCACCTCCTTATCTAATTCTCCATTTCCAAAACAAGTCCTTATTTCCAGTAGAATTGTTCACCATTTTTCCTGCCTCTTTTAATATTAACCATTCCTTGTTGTCTTTGATTACACAGTTTACAGCTCTTTTTGTCTCTAGAATACCTACTATACAATATCTTTCTGATCCTTACTGTTTGCAGCAACATTCATTTTTTCCCTCATCCATAGCTCCTGTCATTTCAGGATTTCATTAACCATCTTTCTTCATATTTCCTGTTAAGTTTGCATGAAGAGACAGACGCGGAGTGCTTCAAGCTCTTTGTTTATTAGTGACTACAGCTCAGAACGAACCCACTTTGGCTTGGCTGTGGCTGCTACTTATAGCCAGCAGCCGCAGTTGCCAGCCAATCAGAGTGCAGGGTTTTCCTGCACTTTTTAAACCAATCATTTCTTACATTTTACAAGAACAGTTCAAACTAAACCAATGACTTTAAACCTGCATACATAACAATGCGGAAGAGCTTAGAGGCTATGACGGAACTGTGAACGTTTAAGCTAAAGAAGGTTGAGGGGAGACAGGATAGCAGTTTTCAAATTCTTGAAGATCTGTCAGAGGAATAACAGGATAACAGGATAACAGAGTTGGAAGGGACCTTGGAGGTCTTCTAGTCCAACCCCTTGCTCAAGCAGGAAACATTATACAATATCAGACAAATGGTTGCCCAACCTCTGCTTAAAAACCTCCAGTGTTGGAGCATTCACAACTTCTGGAGGCAAGTTGTTCCACTGATGAATTATTTTGTCAGGAAATTTCTCCTTAGTTCTAGGTTGCTTCTCTTCTTGATTAGTTTCCACCCATTGCTTCTTGTCCTGCCTTTAGGTGATTTGGAGAAAAGGTGACCCCTCCCTCTTCTTTGTGGCAGCCCCTGAGATACTGAAACACTGCTATCATATCAGTCCTAGTGCCTTCTCTTCATTAAGCTAGACATACCCAGTTCCTGCAACCGTTCTTCATTTGTTTTATCCTCCAGTCCCCTAATAATCTTCGTTGCTCTTCTCTGCACACTTTTTTTTTAATTCACATTTATATGCCACCTTTCTCTGGAGACTCAGGGCGGCTTACAATCTTTGGAGCACAACCCAATGCGCTCAGCAATAGCCTTCATTCCATTGTATATGCCTGCTCCAACAATCTTGGGTCCTCAATTTACCTACCCCGAGAGGATGAAAGGCTGAGTCAACCTTGAGCCTGGTGGGATTTGAGCCTGCACTAATTGCAGGCAGCTGGAGCTAAGTGCTAGGTCAGCCTGCACCACCAAGGCTCTCAATGAGACTCTTTTAGAGTCTCAATATCTTTTTTTTTATATTGTGGTGATCAACATTGCAATATTCCAAGTATGGTCTTTCCCAGGGGTGGGATGCAAATATTTTTACTACCGGTTCTCTGGGCGTGGCTAGGTGGGCATGGCTAGGTGGGCGTGGCCATGTGACTGGGTGGGTGTGGCCTTTTTTTGCAGCACCTCCCACGCTCCATTTTATTTTTGCCTCATGGGCCTCAGGGAAACCTCCTGGGAAACCGTTTTTGCTCGCAGGAGGCTTCCCTGAGGCCCATGATGCAAAAAATGGAGGGTGGGGGGGTGGGGGGGTGGCATGCAGCAGCACACACATCCCGTGCGCCCCTTTTTGCCTCCTGGGCCTCAGGGAAGCCTCTTGGGTGAAGGAGTAAGACAGTGAGGGGAATCCCAGCACAGCTGATCATCGGAACAGCTGATCATTGGGAGGAGGGGAAAAAAAGAAATACCAGTTCGGCTGAACTGGTAGCTGTTTTTTTACTATCGGTTCGGCCGAACAGTAGCATTTTTTACTACCGGTTCGCCTGAACTGTGCCGAACCAGTAAAATATCACCACTGGTCTTACCAAGGTATTATAAAATTAACAGGCATTAACATTTATTTATTTATTTATTTATTTATTTATTTATTTATTTATTTATTTATTTATTTATTATTGGGATTTCTATGCTGCCCTATCTTCCAAAGGACTCAGGGCGGCTCCCAACAATAAAAACATACAATACAAAAATTTTAAAAAGTATTAAATGGACATCCCAATAACCTAATTAAAACTGACAAACAAACCGATAAAAAAAACCCCATCAGTCCAGGTCAGCTAGTTGAAAAAGCCATGTTTTCAGGTCATGACGGACGGATCGAAGGTCAGGAGCTATCCGGAGCTCCAAGGGCAACTGATTCCAAAGGACGGGTGAACCCACAGAGAAGACTCTCCCCCTGGGGGTCACCAGTCGACATTGTCTGGCAGACGGCACCCTGAGGAGGCCCTGTCTGTGGGAGCGCATGAGGCAATGGGCAGTTATTGCTGGCAGCAGGTGCTCCCGCAAATACCCCGGCCCTAAACCATGTAAGGCTTTATAGGTAATTACCAGCACCTTGAATTGCACCCAGAGGGCAACCGGCAACCAATGCAGCTCACGCAGGAGGGGTGTAATATGGGAGTATCGGGGTACTCCCATCACAACCCGTGCGGCTGCGTTCTGTACCAGTTGAAGCCTCTGAGTGGTCCTCAAGGGCAGCCCCATGTAGAGAGCATTGCAGTAGTCTATATGGGAGGTAACGAGCACATGAGTAACCGTACGTAAGGCATCTCAGTCCAGATAGGGGTGCAACTGGCACACCAGGCGAACCTGGGCACACTTCATGTGATCTTGATTCTATCCTTCTGTTAATGCAGTCTAGGATTGCATTGGCTTAATTCACAAGGAACAAGAGCATAAATTTATTCTCCATAGTTCTCAAGAGTAGGACTAGAAACCACCAGTGGATGTTTGAGAGAGAGAGAGAGAGAGAGAGACCCCCAAAATAAGGAAGAATTTCCTGACTGTGAGAGTTATAAAGCAGAGGAACAATTCAGTTTGTGGAGTTGTGGGTGCTTCATCGTGGGAGGTTTTTATCACAAGATTGGATAGCCATTTGTCTAGGATGGTCTGAGGATTCCTGCCCCAGGCAAGGGATTGGAATTGAAGATTTCCAAATCTCTCTAATCTAAGGTTTTATAAATCTATCCAATCTCCACCACCCAGGGAATCCAATAAATCTTGATTTTGCTCTGAGGCTAGTGACAACAGGATCTTTACTTTTTAAAATTCCCCAAAATTATTCTGCCCTGGCATCATTTGGGTAGCATTAGGGGTAATATAAAAAGTGATTAGACCTAGGCCCCCACAAGCCAATAAACCTCTTAGGGCCACTATCAGATGATAAATTCAATGGAAATTCATCTTAGCAAGAGGACCTATTGAACGCAACATCCCCTTGCTTCATTCAACCTTCCACCTTCCATTTGACTGCACTGTATTTATTAACAGAAGCAAGCAGAAGAGATGTTATCATATCAAAATCCTTTATTCAAGTAAAAAGAAAATTCAAACATGTCCTTGGCCCATCTTTTCTTTTTTCTTTTAAACAAGTTTTATTCCATTTTTCCAAAACAACATAAAAAAAAGCTTTTTTCAGTGTACAATGTAATTCCGAGTCACTCTTTTTACATGCAAATATGACGGTAATTATATATTTACTTTTAACATTCAACATCCTATCTTATCCATTAAGTAATGTTGCTTTCCATCTAAATATCTTCTCAATTCATTTCAATGATTTCGAATATACTTCTTAAACATTAACATTTCTTTTTAACACGTCCTTTTCCAAAATATTCTTTTCTCATTTTACCTCTCCACTTTTACCTAAAAAAGAACTAACAAGTTAATTCTAATCATTACACATCTTCTCAATTCATTTCAATTTATTTCAAATATGTTTCTTGAATATTAATATTTCTTTTAAATATAAACTGTTCCAAATTTTAAATGTTGTTACTTTCCATCTAAGCATCTTCTCAATTCATTTTAATTTACTTCAAATATATTTCTTAAACATTAACATTTCTTTTAAACATGTCCTTTTCCAAAATGTTCTTTTCACATTTTACCTCCACTTTTACAAAAAAAAGGAAAAGTTAATCCTAATCATTAATATTACTTTTATTCTAAACACCTTCTCAATTCACTTCAATTTATTTCCATTCCTTTTCCAGTATACTCTTTTCTTATTTAAATCACTAATATTTCCCCTATCTTCATACTCCTTTAAATTTTTTGGTCTGTCAGATTGGCAATTCCATTGCATATTCTTTGCATAAAGTCCAAATCAATACAAACTTATAATCATAAAGCAAAACATAGATTGCCCTCAGCTCTTTCTATTTTGGGGATGTTACCTCAGGGGTTTATATATGTCTTCATTCCCTCACCTATGGTCCCTAATTAAATATCCATTTTACTTAATTATAATGATAATCATTTCCTAGAACTATTCTATATTGTATTTTTAGGTAAGATTCCGCAATATGTTTTCCCTCCTTTACTTCCATAAGATTTTAACTATAATATTGAAAAGATAAAGAAAAAAAAACAATTAGTCCATTTGACTAATCCTGGTCACTGATATTACTCCCATTTTAAACCTCCTCACAATTCAATCATTTCCATATATACTAAACATTAACCTTTCTTCTAACAATAAAAACAAAACAAAACAAGACAAGATATACATTCATGTTCTAAGAAAATATCAGTGCCTCTCCTTCCTCTCTATATGTTATAATCTATACATTATAATCACAAGATACATTCTCATATCCACGTAAAAACCCTTTTCTTAGTTCATTAATCAGTATCTCTATATATTCTAAGCAAAAAAGAAAAAAATATTCCCCTTTATTCAATTTATTTCAAATATATTTCTTTTTCAATTTCAATATTTCAATATTTTCAATATTTCAAGTGTATTACTAATAATAATTAAATGTCTATTTTATTTAGTTAGTATATTTTCTCCTTTTACTTCCATAGGATTTTGTTTATAATATTGAAAATAAAAATGAAAAAAGATACAATTTATCCATTTAATTAATCCTGGTCACTGATATTAATCTCGCTTTAAACTTCCTCACAATTCATTTCAATCATTTCAATTTATACTAAACATTGACCTTTCTTCTATCAAAAAGAAAAAGAAAAAAAAGAACTTACCTTCATCTTCTAAGAGAATATCAGTGGCCCTCCTTCCTCTCTATAGCCTATATTCTATAATTTGTAATCACAAAATACCTTATTACTACTTCTCATACCCTTGTGGAATCCCCTTTCTTAAATTCATTAACCAGTATCTCTATGTATTCTAGACAAAAAAAAATTCTCTTTTATTCCACAGTCCCCATATTTCTTTCCTGTTCCTGATCCTTAATACCTCTCTTCCCTTTTATTTTCCCAAACCTTTTCTCCCTCTGATTTATCTCTCTCTCTTTGTATATATCCTTCCCCCTTTAACTTTTCAGCCATTTCTTTCTATCTTTCCGATTTTTGCAAATATTCCCAGTTTTAATTATTTTCTTAAATCTCCCAATTTTAGCCCTTCTTCTTTTCCCTCTTTGTCGTGGTGTTCTTCGTATTGATTGTCTGTTTAAGTTGGTTTCTTCTTGAACTAACTCCTCTTTCTCTGAAGTTTCTTCTTCATAATCTTCGATAGCCATTTCCAGGTCTTTTAATACAGAGACAAGTGATTCACCTCTTGCATATAGTAGTTCTTTGAAGTTTTTAAGTTCCATTTTTAAGTCCCACAAGTTTAAGTTGCACACTCTTATAGTCAGTCCACAAATCCAATTCTTTTTCTTTTTTCTTCTTAAAATTTTCTATATTCACAGCTATTCCAAAACTGGGTTTACAGCAAAGTCACCAATCAGTCCAGCGTTCCATATCTTTTATTTTATTTTAGTTCAATTTTCACTTTCTGGGGTAACTAGTATGTTATTTCAATATTTCCTTTTTGATATATGCAATCAGGTTGGTAAAAAAGAATAGGGACTTCTCTTTTCAGCATAGATTTTTGTCCACAAGATAACACCCTCCATTTTACAATGTCCTTGCCTTTTCCCTCCATTTTTATTATTCAGGCCTTTCCGAATCTTGATATTTACAAACCAGTCAAGACTCCAATTAAATGTTTTCCCCTCCTTTTTGGTACTCTTCAGTCCAATTTTGAATTATATCCTTTTATTTCCACTGTACTGTTAATTTGATTTATTTCAGTTATCTTATTCCGGCTTCTTCCAATTCTGGTTTGAAGCCCCGCTCAGCTACTAATGGTATTTTCACTTTTTTATTCCTTCCCTTTCCAACCGCCACTTTCTTATTCTTTCATAGAAATTTTTTTTAAAATATCAATTCCAAGGTACTTTTTAGATTAGTTGTTGTGCAAAATTGTCCCGGTCCTTATGTTGTTCACCTCTTTCTTCTCTCCTGCACAAAATTTAATCCGGCTAGGTCCTCCTCTTCAGGGTGGCCATTTTGGACCACCGCTCGGTCGTCTTCGGGGGGGGAAAAAGCCAAGCCCAGGGACAAGAGATGTGGCTCTCCTCAACCTGGCTTGCAGTTTCCCCTTACTCCACCGCCCCTATGAGGCAGCTTCAGCCCCTAATCCAGTGAATCGGGGCTCTCCGATGAGAGAGCACGAACCGAGGCTGTGCACAGTCATGGTCTCCAGTCCATCGACGAGGGGGACAGAACCGGAAGTCCCTGGCCCATCTTTTCTAATGACCCAGCAGATACAGGAGTAAAGCCAACTATGCCTTGAATGAAGCTTAGCTTCTGTTGATTTCAAGGAACATCTGTGTCATTTTCTTGAGAACAATACAGAAATAATTGACTCTAACTTTTAGAGTGCTTTTTCAACTTTCCAGTCTCATCCATACTCCTGAAATTTCCTTCTGGTTTTCCATCTGAGTACTGTCATGCCCTCGGTAGATTTGGACTCTGAAGGAGAGGAGGAACAGCCGACAGGGAGTGGAGGTGTGGCTCTGGAGGTTGTGGAGGAGGCTGGGGAAGGGCAGAGGCCAGCTGGGTAGTCAAAGGAAGAACCAGGCCCATCCCCTATCCATCCTAGGGCACGCAGGGAGGAATGGAGAAGAAAACAGCTTGGCTTATGAAAGAGGAAGAGGCCATGATCCCCCTCATTAGTTGCAGCTGGGGAGAATTGGGGAGTTGCAGCTGGGGAGTATATTATTATTATTATTATTATTATTATTATTTATTTATTTATTTATTTAGACTTGTATGCCGCCCTACTCCCAAAGGACTCAGGGCGGCGAACATACAAAAGGATATACAATAAAATAACTAAAAACAAGTCCAAATTACCAAGAGTTAAAACAATAAAATTACAAATAAACAAACAAATTAAAATTTGTAAATATATAAGAGAGATAGTTACAACATAGCGTTGCCAGAAGCAAAGCGTGTTTTATTTTGGGCTGAAGTTATCTTGGCTGGCATCCTTCCAACAGACTATGCCTTGTTATCTCCTTGAATTTGGTAATTACTTATCCTGGTCCATTGTGGAAATTTTACATTGTAGTTTGTTTGGTATTTTATTTCACCTCTATCTGCTCATTGAGTTCGGACTGTATTACTTTCTTTTGAAGACTATTTTTGAGTAAATTTTATCTCCAACTGAGAATTATTGAACAGTGGGGCCAAGTTGGAGGCATTAAAGAACATTTATTTACGTTTTGGATTTTGTTACGTTTGTGTTACACTCCAAGTCATCACAAGTACAATCAGGTTCCCAGATTTAACTTGGGAGGATTAACTAGTTAAGTGCTGCAACTACCATGAAACATACAAATTGTTTCAATCTCTGTGAGAGCTAGAAATACTGTAAAACTACACATTGTTTTAGTTTCTGTTCATATTCCCTCGCATCACAGCTCTGTTCCTTTTCAGAGTCAAAGCAAAATTTTACTAGAATTATTTTTTTTATAAAGGTTTTATTTTTCCAAAAAGAACAAACATAACAAACAAACATAAAACACACAGATCCATATCAATTTCAAGTGTGTCGGTCGGTCAAAAATCACAGTGCCTTCCCCTCGTTATTCATACTCCGTATTATGAAAAGGAAAAACCATTATCATTATTATTAATCCTCTACCATATTATAATCTCTAGATTGTTTCAACAGTTTTATCTATCTTTATATTCCATATATATCCCATATATTACCAAACTTTTTTATCTAACCATTGATAAAACATGTTCCATATCTTATAAAACTGCTTTTCTTCTTGATCCCTAATTTCAAATGTTAGTCTACTCATTTCGACCCAGTCCAAAATCTTCTTAATCACTTCCTCCTGCATAGGTATCTTGTCATTTCTCCCATTTTTAGCAAATACAATTCTAGCAGCTGTCAGTACATTAACAATCAAGTATTTCAGTTCTTTGTTAAATGTCTCTGGTACAATTCCCAACAGGAATATCTCAGGTTTCAAGTCTATATGTTGTTGTGTCATTTTTTCTAACCACATGTGGATTTTAGTCCTGTATCTTTTAGCATCAGCGCAAGTCCACCACATGTGGTAGTAGGAGCCAGGTATCTGATGACATTTCCAACACTTATCCGATTTGTCCTTAAACATCCTTGCGATCCTTCTTGGGGATAGGTGCCACCTGTAAAACATCTTATACAAATTTTCTTTATATGCAGTTGACATTGTCATTTTATAATTCTGATCCCACAGTGTTTGCCATCTCTCTAAATCTATGCCATAACCAAAATTTTCCCCCAAGCAATCATTGTTTCCTTAACCTGTTCCTCTTCCATTCTAACTTCTAATAAATGACCATAGAGTTTTTTAATCACTTTTTCATTCGTACCCATCAAAATTTTATCTAGTTCAGTTTGCTTTTTATAAATACCTTCATCATATCTGGATTGTATTTGCAAATATGAAAACCAATTCATTTTTATTCCTTGTTCTTGTAATGTTTGCATCGATTTGAGTTCACCCTTTTCATTTAAAATCTCTCCATATCTAATTGTTTGTTCCTTCTTATATATTATTGGATATGAAAAAGCTTCAATAGTAGATACCCATAATGGAATTTGTATATAATGTTGTTTTCTAGTTTTTCCCAATTTAAAATAAAGCTTCTCGAACATAGTGTCTTCTAAAATATCCTTGTTTTTTTGTTCCCTTATACCATAAGAAAGCATGCCATCCTAATAGCAAATCATGACCTTCTAAGATTAATAATCTACTATTTCTCAACGTTATCCATTCTTTCACCCACATCAAACTTGCAGCTTGATAATACAATTCCCAATTAGGTAGTGCAAATCCCCCTCTAGACCTTGCATCTTGTAATAGCTTAAATTTAATTCTTGGTTCTATGCATTCATATATTTTCTTTATTACTACTTGTATAGATGGGACTATAGATTCTTTCCATTTCTGAGCTAGGGCAATTCGAGCCGCTGTTAGCAAGTGTGTTATCAGGTATTTGTCCTCTGGGGGGAGGTTTTTTTATCATTCCAAGTAGGAACAGTTCTGGTTTCCACTCCAACTCACACTTCATCACATCTTCAATCCAATTTTTAATTCCCATCCAATATTTTTTTATTTTAGGGCATGTCCACCACACATGATAGTAAGTGCCAATTTTATTCTGGCACTTCCAACAGTTTGGATTTGCCTGTGGAAATATTTTTGCTAGTCTAGCCGGGCCAAGTGCCACCTATACATCATTTTGTACTGGTTTTCTTTATATGCCACCGACTTTGTGTATGTTAAATTTTCTTCCCATGTATCTTCCCAGTCATTCAGATCCAAATTGTATCCTATATTTTTTCCCAAGCTAACATTGGTCCTTTTACTAATTGTCCTGTTCTTTCTTGTTCTAATAGTAATTTATATAGTTTAGATATTAGTTTTCTTCCGGTCCCAAAAGTAATTTATCCAAATTTGTATTCTTTGTTTCTATTCCATATTCCTTTATGTCTTTATTGTATCTCGTTTTAATTTGTAAATAAACCCAACTATCTATTGGTATTCCTTGTATTTCCAAATCCTGTTTTGTTTTTAGTTTTCCCTCTGTATCCAATATCTGGTAGTATTTAAGTTTTTTATTTAAATCCAATGTATTAGGATGAAAGGTTGCCTCCATTGTTGAGAGCCATCTCGGTATTTTTATATAGTTTTTCTTCCTTATTTCTGCCCAGTTTTTGATCAATGAATTGCGTATTATATGTTTCATTGCGTATTTTTGTTTTTTGTCAGTCGGGTTCCATAAAAGTGCGTGCCATCCTATTTGTAAATCATGCCCCTCTAGTGTTAATATTCTCTTATTTTCTAGTCTCACCCATTCCTTTATCCATAGCAGAATCACAGCTTTATAGTAAATTTCCCAATCCGGGAGTCCCAATCCACCTCTACTTTTATCATCCTGTAAATATTTTTTCTTTATTCTTGCCCTTTTTCCCATCCAAATAAATTTCATTGTCATCCTATCCAAATCCGTAAAGAACTTTTTGTTTATTAATATTGGAATTGTCTGTAATAAATACAAAACTTTGGGTAATATATTCATCTTAATTGTCGCGATTCTTCCTAAGAGGGATATTTGCATTTTACTCCAATATCTTTAATATTCATTTCTTCTATCATTTGAAAAAAGGACTTGGGCAGCTTTCTTCTAGTTTTCTTTTTAGTTCTCTCAGATTTATAGTCAAGCTGATCATTAATTATCCCATTAAAATCTCCCATCAAAAAAATATTTGCATAGTCTAATTCAATCACTTTTTGGTATAATTTCTTATAAAATTCTTCTTGGTTCTCACTTGGTGCATATATTGCTATCAAGAGCATTTTAGTATTGTTGTCTATTATCTCCACCATTAAAATCCTCCCATCTTCATCTGTATAAATCAATTCTGCAGTAATTATATCTTAAATGTACAAGACCACTCCTCTCTTTTTACATTGTGCCAATGATGTAAATAACTTTCCTAACTTTTTTGTCTCAATACATATTCATATTGTTTTTTAATGTGGACTTCTTGTAGACAAATTATATCAAATTTTAGTTCCTCTAATTTGTGAAATATTTTCCTTCTTTTAGCAATCGAATTAAGTCCATTTATATTCATCGAAATCAGTTTTTTCCCTTCCATTTTAGGTCTTGTATATAGGTTTTGTTGCTCTAGTCGTTCTAACTTCTCTTCGTTCTCTAGGTAGACCACCTACCGCTCCAAGTTGTTCCTCTTCTTCACTTGTTGCTACACCTTCCTTTGGAAGTTCCACAATCAGTTCCTCTTGTCTTCCATTTCCATCCTTTCCTCTAAAATATTCATCGTAAACAAATTGCGCTCTCTCCACTGTATCAATTCTATGTCTTAGTTCCCGCCACATGAACAGAAGGCCTTCTGGTATTAACCATCTGTAATTTACACCTCTCTTCAACAGTTCTTTGGATAAGAATGCATATTCTCTTCTCCTCTCTCTTATTCTTCTTGGTACCTGTTTCAATACCATAATGTCTTTGTTATTGTGCTTCAATGTCTTGTCTCTAGTTGCTTGCAGTATTTGTGATTTAATGCTCTTCTTAGTGAGCCTAATATGGATTTCTCTTGGAAGTCTATTCCTCGTTGCATACCTTGTATAGACTCAAAATATTTCATCTATTCCATCCCTCATCTTCTCTTCGGTTGTTTCTAACAATTCTGCCAAAATCTGTGTCATTTTCTCCAACAAGTTTTCACCCTTCTCTTCCTCGACATTTTGGAATCTCAAATAAAATTCCGATCTATCCACTTCGCTTCTCAGTGATTCATTATGGTCACTCTCAACTTCACTTAATCTGATGTTGAAACTCTTCATTTCTTCATCTCTTTGTTCTTGCTGCTCCTCAACTTTCTTAATCCTCTCACCATATTTCTCCATTGTTTGCCATAGAGCTTTTATATTTTCATCTGTCTTGTCCAGCTTCTGTTCAATTATCTCAATTTTCTCTACTTTTTTTCCAATCTCGCTCACCGCTTGTAATATCATCTGTATTTTATCTTCTTTCTCTTTTTCCCTTTCTTGTTGTGATATTGTTGATGTGGGAGTTGTAACTTGTGGAACTGAAGACCTTCTACTCATTCTTGCAGAGATTGTCAACACCAATTCCAAAAAGGGAAAGAAAAAGGGAATGGAAACCAATAATAAAAAGTAAAATTAGTAATATAAGAAGGGAGAGGAACAATCCTACTCAAAAAGAAAAAAGAGAAAAATAGTAAAAAGAAGAAAAAAGAGGAATTCCATAACGTGTCAATGATATATCAATGATTTGAAGAAAAGATAAAAGTTTAAAAACTAAGAAAAGAATGTATAAATAAAAAACTTGAGTTTTTTTTAAAAGAAGGGAAAGAAAAAAGAAAAGATCCAATAGTTGTCTGTCTTGTTTCCAATGTACAAAATGAAAAGCCACCTCTCAAAAGAGAAAAGGCTAAAAATTGAAAAATAGGAAGCTATCAATAAAAAAGTTGAAAAAATAATAATAAAATAGTAAAGTATCCTTTAAGAATAACAAAATATATTTTAGGGGCTCCAATTATAAAAAATTAAATTACAAATAATAGGAGACCTTGGCAGGAAGCAATATCACTCTTTATTCCACTGCCACTATGCGAAGTCCAGAGCTTAACAATTGAAAGAGGAGAAATTCCAGCTCTTCTGTTTTTTGCCTCTCAAAGAATTCCAGTTCCTTTATTTTAAAACTCTCCAAGGTTGCTTTACTCTTCAATTCCAAACTGCAGGCTCAAAGATATTCCAAAAGCGCCTGTCCAGCACTTTCTAATCAACAGTCTTGGATACAATCCTTGCAAATGTATATGTTTGTATAAGATAGCGAGCCTCTAGGTAGCAATATTATATCTCTCAGCCAACTTTCACTTCCTTGCCGGATGGCTCCCAAAATATATCACTTCCTGTCTCATTCAAAACAAGAAGGACAGAAAAAAAGCCTCAGCAGCCATTTCTTGTATGCAAAAAATGAAAAGTAACCAAGTCCAAATAGCCAAATTACATTAGAGCCCCCAGTGCCAAAAAGAGAAAAGGACAAAGGAGACAAAGTTCAAAAAATATAAAAGGCATTCAAAAACTCCCAAGAAGAAAAAGTGGAGGGAAAAGTCTTTAAAGCCATGAAAAGAAAGAAGAAACAAAGTTCTTTACTTTCAAGCCCAATCTTTTCCGCCGCCTAGTCCATCTTGTTATGTATGTAGGTTTGAATGTCATTGGTTTAGTTTGAATTGTTCTTGTAAAATGTCAAATAGGATTGGTTTAAAAAGTGTGGGAAAACCCTGCACTCTGATTGGCTGGCAACTACGGCTGCTGGCTATAAGTAGCAGCTGTAGCCCAGCCAAGTTGGGTCCATTCAAGCTGTAGTCACTAATAAACTCTTCACTGAAGCTCTTCGCGTCTGACTCTTCATGCAAACTTAACACTGGCGACGAAGGTGGAATTCCCCTGAAGAGAAGACAATGCAGAAGACAAGCAGAAGAGCGAGATGGCTGCGCTGAACACCCCCCCCAGCCCTGTTCTATCCGACGGCAGAAGACTGGGAGACATATGCAGATCGTTTCCAAATGTATCTGGAAGGAAACGATCTTGCCGACATTTCCGAAAAGCGGAAGAGGGCGGTCTTTCTCACGCACTGCGGTCCGGCAGTTTTCAAGATGGCAAAGGCATTGGCGGGAGCTGCAGACGTGAAGGTAATGGAATGGCCTGACTTAGAAAAGTTGTTAAGAGCCCATTACGCGCCACAAGTATCGTGCCTCATTAAGAGACACGAGTTTTACAGTCGGGATCAAGGGGAAAGCGAAAATGTTAACGACTTCATGGCAAGCTTAAGAGACATTGGGGGTGCATGCAAGTTTAACAGCTTGGAGGAGGCCATGCGCGATCGGTTTGTTCTAGGCCTGAAAGACAAGGTGCTTCAGAGCAAATTATTATTAAAACCTAAGATCATGTTAAAGGAGGCCATAGAAGAGGCCTCCTCAGCAGAAGCCACCAAGTCCTCAGCGGCAGCCATGAAGAAAATTAACAAAGCCTCAAGCCATCCCGATGTGGAAAAGTCCACAACAACTCATTGCGAGCAGATAGATTCTGAATCAGACTGTAGTGAGGTGGAGGAAGGAATTTATAGACTCAGAATGGAAAAGAAAAAGAAAGACCTGGGAAGAAAAAGGCAAGACTTTTATTGCAGAGGTTGTGGGGGGGGCACCCCACACTGAATGCAAGTTTCTTGATACCATCTGCCTTCGTTGTGAAAAAAGAGGTCATTAGAGCAAGAGTCTGCAAATCATCCAGAACTCCTCCACACAGAAGAAAGTTTCCTGACAAAGATTTCAAGCCCAACAACTTCAGTGAGAAAATGGGGCACAACTCAGAAGCAAATGGGAAGAATGAAACTCATCAAACAGTCACCATTGGTCATTCTTCAACCTTGAGAAGCAGAAAAGTACATGTGAAGGTACTCATTGAAGGAAGGCCTTGCCAAATGGAAGTGGACTCAGGCTCCTATTTATCTATGGTGTCATGGGACACTATTCACAGGCTACTTCCCAACATTCAGAAGAAACATTTCCAGAAGCAAGCACTGACTCTTAAAGACTACCAAGGGAACAAGATTCCAGTAGTTGGAACAAGAGAATTCAACGTGAAGTTTAAAGGCCACACCAAACGTTTGCCCCTGACCATCGTGGACAAGGATCGCCCAAGCTTGCTGGGACTTGAGTGGTTCAATCCACTAGGCATTGAGGTGACTGGCATCAATCACGTGAGCAACTCTGAATGGGAGGAGGCCTTGAAGTCTGAGTTTCCAGAGGTCTTCAGCGAAGGATTGGGCAAGTATATGGGGACCCCTATCACTTTCAACCTAGATCCCAGGGTGCCCCCAATTCATTTAAAGCCCAGAAGGGTCCCATTTGCTTTAAAGGAAAAATTGATGCACAATTAGACAAATTAATAGCTCAAGGGGTTTTAGCGCCCACTGACCACTCCAGATGGGAGACACCCATAGTCACACCAGTCAAGGCTGATGGGTCAGTAAGAATCTGTGGAGACTATAAGGGGACACTGAACCATGCGCTGCAGCAGAGTGCATACCCAGTTCCAGTGGTGCATCATCTGTTACATTCACTTGGCAGGGGTACAGTCTTTGCCAAATTGGATCTGGCCCAGGCATATCAACAACTAACAGTTGATGATGCCACTGCAGAGGCCCAAACCATTGTGACTCATAGAGGTGCTTTCAAATGTAAAAGGTTACAGTTTGGAGTAAGCGTGGCACCAGGCATCTTTCAAAGCCTTATGGAAAGAATGCTCCAAGGACTGCCAGGGGTAGTGCCTTACTTTGGTGATGTGTTAATCTCTGCTGAAAATGACACTCAGTTACAAGAAAGACTCAGAGAAGTCCTTACCAGATTCAGGAAAGCGGGGTTAAAAGTCAAGGAAGAAAAATGCACTCTTAAAACTGACAAGGTTGAGTTCCTGGGCTACATGATTGACAAGCATGGCATCCACCCTACAGATGCCAAGGTTCAAGCAATCAAAGAAGCCCCTAGACCTAAATGCAAAACAGATTTGCAAGCCTTCCTTGGACTCATTAACTTTTATCACATGTTCCTACCTCAAAAGGCAACCATTGCTGAACCATTGCACAGATTACTTGACAAAAAGTCTGTTTGGGTCTGGGGGAGGAAGGAACAATCAGCATTTAACCAGTATTAAAAGACTAATCACGTCTGATGCTGTACTGATACAGTTCTCTGAGAATTTACCTGTTGTACTGACTTGTGATGCATCCCCTTTTGGAGTGGGGGGGGTTGAGCCACAGGCTTCCCAGCGGGAGGGAAGCCCCTATTGCATTTTACTCTTGCACCTTGACCAAAGCAGAGAGGAATTACAGCCAATTGGACAAGGAAGCATTGGCAATTGTTGCAGCTGTTAAGAAATTTCATGAATATCTGTATGGGAGAACATTTACCATTGTTACAGATCACAAACCTTTGTTAGGCATTGTGGCAGGAGACAAACCTACACCTACTATCCTATCACCAAGAATGCTGAGGTGGACTGAATTTCTTGCAGCTTATTCATACAAACTTATCCACAAGCCTGGCAAGGACATTGGGCATGCTGATGCACTGAGTCATTGCCCACTTCCTTGCCACAAGGAGGACTTTGAACCTGAAACACACACCTTTTTCCTAGAAACTGTTGCCAAGCTTCCAGTGCATGCTGCTAAAATTGCCAGAGAGACTGCCAAAGACACTTTATTGGCTCCTGTTATAGGCTGGATCAAGAAAGGTTGGCCTCTACAAGATCTACCTCACCTGGCTCAACCTTTTAAGTCCAGACAAACTGAATTATCTGTATTAAGAGGATGTATTTTGTGGGTAACAGGGTGGTTATTCCTGCAAAACTGCAAAGAGAGGTTTTGGAAATGTTACATGAGGGTCATCCTGGTATTGTAAGGATGAAGGGATTGGCCAGGAGTTATGTATGGTGCCCAGGTATTGACAAAATGGTTGAAAACTGGGTTGCATCTTGTCCCAACTGTCAGGTTGTCAGGCCTGCCCCACCTCTTGCCCCCAAACAGGAATGGGAATGTCCTAGGGGCCCATGGTCTAGGATTCACATTAATTTTGCAGGCCCTACCAGAGGGCACACCTTTCTTATTATAGTAGATGCATATTCCAAATGGCTAGAGGTAATCCCTATGGCATCCACCACAACTGATGCTGTCATCAAGCAGCTCAAAAACTTTTGTAACCCACGGGTTACCTGATGTCCTTGTCTCTGATAATGGCCCTCAATTTACATCCAACCTTTTTGAATCCTATTTAGCACAACAGGGTATCAGACATGCCCTTAGTGCCCTGGGCACCCTTCGCTAACGGCCGGGCTGAACGCATGGTACGTTTACCAAGGAAAAGCTTCAGCAACTGGGTCCTGGGGACATCACTGAGAAAGTTGAATAACTTCTTAGTGTTCAGCACATCACTCCTAACCCATCTAATAACTTATCCCCAGCAGAGTTGTTGATGGGTAGGAAACTTAGGTCTTCCCTTGACCGCCTTCATCCCACTTACGCACCCAACGCACCACTAGATTCCACTTCCAAAGTTCGCACATTCAGTGTGGGTGATTCTGTTTATGCTAAGAACCTTATAGGTGAACCTTTGTGGATTCCTGCTGAGATAACTCAAATCACAGGCCCTCGTTCTTACAGGGTGCAAACAGAGGATGGACTCCTCTGGAGCAGGCACATTGATCAACTTAGATCCAGGTTCTCTCAGGAACATCGCACTTGTTCCTCTCTAGTTCCCTCACCTGATGTCAATTCTAGGGAGGAAGGGGAGGAACAGGAGGATAATCAGCGAAGAATCCACCCCATGTGTAACGAGCCATTACGACAGGAACCATTCCAAAACCTGTCACAATGCCAAAATCCATCCTTAGAAGTGGAAGATTGTACATCACTACCTGACTTGGGTGCTGACATTGGGCTGGAGATGGGTTGGGAGGAGAGACCAAATTCTAACAATCAAACAGGGTCTTCTTTCACAGGAAGTCCCAGTGGGGAAATGTCAGCAGACACATTTCCTCTCTCACTGGGTGAGAATGTAAAAACTTCTGAACCACAAAGGTCTCAATGTACATGCAAGAGCCCCACCTATTTAAAAGAATACATTAGATAGGTTGGGGTTTGGTATGGACTGAACCTAGTGGGGAGGGGTGTTATGTATGTAGGTTTGAATGTCATTGGTTTAGTTTGAATTGTTCTTGTAAAATGTCAAATAGGATTGGTTTAAAAAGTGCGGGAAACCCTGCACTCTGATTGGCTGGCAACTACGGCTGCTGGCTATAAGTAGCAGCCATAGCCCAGCCAAGATCGGTCCATTCGAGCTGTAGTCACTAACAAACTCTTCACTGAAGCTCTTCGCGTCTGACTCTTCATGCAAACTTAACGCATCTCGCATTCAATTTCACACCGTTAGAATCACTAGGGTGTTCCCAAAGGGTCAACAACCAAATGATCTCACCGACTGACACACTTCTTCCGATCTCATTCCTCCGGAGCTGTCACAGCTTCTTCAGCCCAATGGCTGCCTCAGCACGTTTTGGGTAAAGGGGCTGTCCTGGATCAACCAGGGACAACTTTCACCAACCCTACGAGTCAGTTTAGATCCCGGGGGACCATCCCGAAGTGGCAGTATCAGGGGTGATCTGAGGAGTCAAGATCACCTCCATCTTGCAGCGACTCCAGCTCCACCCATCTCCCAAAATTTTGCTAGAATTATGACAGCCTCTCTCAAACTTGAGGCTTCTAAGTTGTGTGGGATCGCAACTCCCATCATTCCCAGTTAGCCAGACAGACCAAGAAGGATGGTGCTTAGACATTTAGTACATCTGTAGATTGCAAGTTGAGAAAAGTGGTATTAGATTCTTTCAGTCTCTACTAGCAACTGCTAGCCTGCCCCATTAACTAAGGAAAGGTTTGTCTCTATCCAAGCAATCAAGCCGAATGGGGAAAACACACACAGATGCACGCACCTATCATATATATAAACCGTGCAGGTTGACGGCCCCATCAGTTATAAATGTCACCTCCGCCTGGTGTGAAATGTAGGGGCCCAGAAGCAAACATACCTGTGTTTTGTTTGTATGAGAAATAAAATTGATTGCCGACTGGCATATGGTGAAGAGGCATGCGTTTTGTCAGTCTTGGCAAATAGCTGCAGTTCAGCCCTGCAAGGGGTTTGAAGATGCGCCGTTGTGGAAATTGTACATATTTGAAGGCTAGCATCAGAATCTGATCTTACAATGGGGCTCTCCAGAGCAAGGAAGTTGGGACAAAATTCTCCCCTTCCACATTCGATTCCTCAGAAGGCAAGCCTGGGATTTTTATCAGACTAGGCAGCTTAGCTACTTAGATCGAAAGATGTGTAATATTTGTCTCCCAGGAAAACTACTGATCTTCCTATCTTTCCTCTTTCCCCACCCCCTTTAGGAAAAACAAATAAGAAAATTAATTGCAAGGCAATAACATTTTGAAAAACCCTGCCAGTCACTCAGATTCTGTAAGCTTTGATAGGCTGGGCTCCCAGGGCACACAGCAAAAAGATCTTTCAAAGGTGTGGGAAGAAGAACAGCATTCTCGGTTAGGAGTCATTCCGATGTTTGGAGACACAGCTGTGGCAGCACAGTGATTAGAATGCAGTATTGCAGGTTAGTTCTGCTGAATGCCAGGGGTTCGATTCTCACCGGCTCAAAGTTGACTCAGCCTTCCATCCTTCCAAAGTCAATAAAATGGGAACCCAGATTGTTGGGGGCAATAGGGTGACTCTGTAAACTTCTTAGAGAGTGGCGGGATTCAAAAAAATGTACTATTGGTTCCGTGGGTGTGGCTTGGTATGGCTTGTGGCAGGGGAAGGATACTGCAAAATCCCCATTCCCTCCCCACCCCACTAACCTGCTTTCCAGCTCCGTTCTCCTGTGCAGGGCAACAAAAGAAGACCCAGCCGATCAGCTGGGACTCAGGAGGCAGAGAATAGATGGGGGCGGGGCCAGTGAGAGGTGGCATTTGCCGGTTCTCCGAACTACTCAAAATTTTCACTACCGGTTCTCCAGAACTGGTCAGAACCTGCTGAATACCACCTCTGATGTAAAGCACTATGAAGTATATACGTCTTAAGTGCTGTTGCTATTGCTATTCTGAGTGCGTGGCTCACAGGAGCTCTGATTCTTCAACCTACCCTCCCACTTTCCAGGCTAATCCCACTGGCTTCCTTGCATTCAACCCTGTGGTGACTGGGTTGTTAAAGAGTTTGCAGAAGATTGCCCAATTGCCCTTGCTTTATGTGGCCTTCCTATTGTACATCCCCTTCGTTCTCAATCTAAGGCCATCTAGTTGGGTTGAACTGTCTGTCATCCTCAGCCAAAACGACCAGCTCCTGAAATGCATTGATAAGAGCTACCATCAGCTGTACAGGTAGTCTTCGACTTATGGCCCATAATTGAGCCCAACGTTTCTGTCGTCCAGTGAAACATTTGTTAACAGACTTTTGCCCCATTTTACAACTTTTCTTGCCAGTTGTTAAATGAATCACCACAACTGTTCAAGTGAGTAACCCGGTTGTTAAGTGAATCTGGCTTCCCCGTTGACTTTGCTTGTCAGAAGGTCACAGAAGGTGGTCCCATGAGCCTAGGACACTGCAGCCGTCATAAATACGAACCCGTCCCCAAGCATCTGAATGTTGACCACAGGGGTGCTGCAATGTTCATAAGTGTGAAAAAACGGTCAGAAGACACTTTTTCTCAATCCTGTTGTAACTTTGAAATGGTCACTAAAGGAACTGTTGTAAGTCGAGGACTACCTGTATTGGAAAGGCTGAAGGAGGGTGCTAGTGATACCTCCAGAGCCATTTTGTCAGCTCTCTCGTTTCCTCCCTTCAGAGTCATGGGGCAAAAACACCAATGCCAAAAAGCACCTGAGAGACTTGAGTTCCACAAAGCTTTTTCCCAACTCCTTCCCAACTGGCCTTCCTGTTCAGCAGGGGTCCCCAAACTTGGCAAACATTAAGACTTGTGGACTTCAACTCCCAGAATTCCTGAGCTCATATGACTAGAGGAGGAATTCTGGGAGTTGAAGTCCACAAGTCTTAAAGTTGCCAAGTTTGGGGACCCCTGCTCTTCAGGGATGGTACGCTTTTGTCCTCCTTTCCTTTGAACACAAGGAGATGCTCAGCCTCGTTCTGCTCTTCCTCAGGACTCCTGAACCATCCACAGCCAAGCAAGCCATGGTCTCATAAAAAAGATGGTGAGACTCTAGAAAAAGTACAGAGAAGAGCAACCAGGATGGTTAGGGAACTGGAGACTAAGGTTTATGAAGAACGGGTACAGGAACTGGGCTTAGCTAGTCTAGGGAAGAGGAAGACCGGGGAGACATGATAGCAGTCTTCCAATATTTGAGGGGCTGCCACAGAAAAGAAGAGGTCAAGCTACTTTCTAAAGTGCCTGTAGGCCAGGCAAGGAATAATGGATGGAAACTGAACAAGGAGAGATTCAACCTGGAAATAAGGAGAAACTTTCTGACAGTGAGAACAATCAACCAATGGAACACCTTGCCCTAGGAAGTTATGGGAGCATCATCACTTGAGACTTTCAAGAAGAGATTGGACTGCCATTTGTCAGAAATGGTGTAGGGTCTCCTGCTTGGGCAGAGGGTTGGACTAGATGACCTAAAAGGTCCCTTCCAACTCTGATTATCTGTTACACCTGTCACTTTTGGATGCTGCAGATCGTGGAGCAGGAAAGGGAGGAAGCAGGGTACGATCAATGAAGTTCAAGGGATAAGCTCCATAACTCATCCGCAAACGCTCGTCTGAAGGATTCAAATCCCCGGCACTTTTGGCTCAAAAGAACGGACCTCAACTCACCCCTCTTCTCCTGCAATCATACAAAGTGTCCCCCCTCTGCAAAAAAAACCAGACCCGGAACCACTATTCCCCCGCAGGCAACCGCGCACAAGCTCAAATCTGGGGCTACTTTTCTCTCTGGCTAGTAAGTTCGGGTGACTTTTAACTCCTGTTCGCATTTACTCGGGGCGCGTCTCTTTCTCTCGTTCACGTCCCACCAATCTTCTCCCCCCCCGCCACAACAAAAAAAAATAGGCGGAGGAGTTACAGGGAGACCACCCCCTCCTTCTCGTCCTGGAGGCGGGGGCAGGCGCGTCTGGGCCGGCGGGGTAAACCGTGGCAGCCTCAAAAGCCGAGCCGTCGAGCCGAGGGGACTCCCCAAAGCCTCTCAGCGCGGCCCTGGAAGGAAGAACGCCCCGTTGAGGAACATGTCCCTTCGAATGCGGCAACTCACGCGGTTTCCAACAGTGAGTCCTTTCTCCATCCTCTCTCCCTTGTCCGGCCCTGGAGTCAGGGGGTTGGACTAGATGACCCCCAAGGTCCCTTCCAACTCTTGTTATTCTATGTCTTTCTATGTCTGTGTCCTCATCCTGTAACCAGAAGGGTCCCCGTATCCCACTCCCCGCCCTTAATCCCCAGATTCTTGGGTCTGTCCTAAAGTTCTCCTTTCCTCTCGCCTCATCAAAGCCTCCCGTCCTTCTCGTTTCCGTGTCTTGCTGCAGACACGAAGTTTTGACAGGTGGTTCTTTCTTCTGGGAGGACGGGAGAGGGTAAGAGAAAGGACCCAGCTGAGAAGGCTGTACTGTATAGGTGCCCAAGCAGAAGGAAAGCGGTGAAATGTCACTCATCTTAACAGGCAATCGTCCTTTCCCACCCACATTTCCATCTTCCCCAATTCTTCACACAAATTCAGGGAAGCTGTCAAACTCTTTGGTTAAGTATTTCTATCGTAGCTGCGCTTCGTCGTCTTCGCTGCTTCTCTTTTCAAAGGAAGCAGCCCCGTTTATAGGAAAGTCAAAGAGTTTTAAAAACCTTAATACTCCACCCCGTAATAGGAGCAAAAATGGAAGATAAAACTAACTAACACATCCCAAGCATAATATTCCTTGCCTAGTTGTTACTTTTAAATAACTCTATATAAAAAAATTCTCTTGTATTTGTTCTGTCATTTTTGACGTGTTTTGTCTTTGCTTGCTCTTTTTTTTAAACATTTATAAGGAAGCAAAGATGGAATTGCTCCACAATGCTTTATAATTAGGAGCACAATTAGTCACTTGCTTCTGTGAGCACTGAATACATGGTAGGAAACTACATGGCTTTTTATGATTGCTTTATAATATTGTAGTTCATATTTTCATGCTTAAAAAGAAACCCAAAGCAGGATAGCAATAGCAATAGGACTTAAACCTATATATACCGCTTTACAGTGCTTTATAGCCCTCTCTAAGTGGTTTTCAGAGTCAGCATATTGCCCTCAACAATCTGCATCCTCATTTTATCCACCTTAGAAGGACAGAAGGCTGAATCAACTTGAGCCTAGTGAGATTTGAACTGCCAGATTGCAGGCAGCCAGCAGGCAGCAGAAGTAGCCTGCAGTAATGCACTCTAACCACTGCATCATTGTTGCTAGTTCCACTTCTTGCCTATACTTTTACTTTACCCAAATTTTTCTTGGTGGGAACATTAGAGAGATATTCTCACACATGATTTTGACAATTTTGACTATACATAGAAATGAATTAGGGTAGACAACATCTAAAAATGGCCATTCTTCTTTCTTTATTTATTTATTTGCCAGATCACAGATTTTATGACAATATAATATTTTTGTCATGGGAGTTAAAATTAGCATATATATGAATGCAGTTCTGCCCATTTTATTATATGGAAGTGAAAGCTTGGTGCATCAGAAAAAACACAGAAGTTAAATCTACTGGGAATAAGATATTTAAGACTTGCATGTGTTATGCAACAAGGGGAAATGAGACCAAAAATGAATGTGTGATGAATGGAAGCAGACTGAATGCAAGATTGAGTGACTGATGTGAAAAAAGCAGCATGAAGGAACTCTTAAGGCTAAAATCTAACCTTCCTGACTTTCCCTAAATTCAAGATATTCTGAGAAAATAAATTATTCTAAGAAAATAGTCACATTTTTCCTTCAATGTATATTTAATAATAAGGAATGGAATGGAATGGAATAGGATAGGATAGGATAGGATAGGATAGAATGGAATAGAATAGAATAGAATAGAATAGAATAGAATAGAATAGAATAGAATAGAATTCTCTTCATTGGCCAAGTGTAATTAGACACACAAGGAATTTGGAATCAACATCCCCAAAAAGATGGTAAACAGAAAGAATGAGTGCATCTGTCACATGTGCCTAAACTATAGATGTGGGTAATTGTGTGGAACAAAGTGTGTAGAATCGGTGAGGTAGCATGAAATAAAATACATGAGTTCCAGTGGAGTAATTATACAAAGGCAAGCTGGCCATATAGAAACACCTAAACCTATCACATATTTTTCTGATACACTGTACATTTTCGAATTCCTTTGCAGAAGGTCAGGGATAGGGAACTTAAGGCTCTCCAGATGTTGTTGGACCGCAACTCCAATAATCTCAGGTGATTGAAAATGTAATTAGGGTAATGGGAACTTGCAGGCCAAATATGGTGGTCTAGAAATTCTTTGTCATTTAATATCCTTTATGCTGTTAGAGCCATAACACAGTTTGTTTCCTTTTTCATAGTAATAGCAGTATATGAAACCAGCTATTGAGGCTAATTCAATTATTGGGGGGTGCTCTGAAAGTTAACCAGTTTAGGCCAAAAACTAACTTAAACCAAGCTAATTAAATATTTAGTGAATAGATTATTGTGTATGTATCTACTGATCCTCTTCTGCTACAAAGCTATTTTAAGGGGCTCTGGGATCTACAACCAAAGCTTAGGACTCCATGGCCCCCTGGCCTCAAACATCATTCACTTTGCCCTAAGTTCTAATTCTCCCTGCTCAAACTTCCTACTCTCTTCTGGGTTCTTGATCCATGTAAAAAAAATTAAAATATAAAAAGGAAGTGGCCAGCCTTTGTCATCTTCTGAGATTGACTTCCCAGTCTAACCAACCTCCCTGGGAGAATAGTTCATGTATTGCTCCAAGAAGTGCTACCAGGAAGGAAAAGAGGCTACAAGTAACATTTGGCTCTTTTTTCCTTTCCTGATTTTTCAAGTGACACATCTGTAAAAAGACAGAGAGGGGGTCAAAACATCGGCATCCCTAGCTTCCATATCCAAAACTTTCCGCTGGACACCTTTCTAGGATTTTGTGAGAAAGAACCTCCTTTTGCTATTGGATTTCATGTTGATCCAAAGGACAGGACTGATCACCCCGTCCCTTAAGTATATAACTTGGAAGGAATCAAAACAGCTGCTAATTCTGTCTGTGTCTTTCCAAAGACTATTTATTTATTTACTTATTTGATGGCCCAAATCTTAGAACTCTTTGCTGCCTGCCTCCACCTGGATGGAAGCTTGTGTATATTTAATGCTGCGTACTTTGTTCCCTAACCCTAGACATCTGCAGCTGGCATGCACACACAATTGGCAAGAGGGGAGATTTGATGTGTTATTTACCTTGTTATATCTGATGCCTATGAGGGGTTTTACTACACTCTAGAAATAAATCAACACAGCAGCAGGTTTCTAGCCTCCCGCTTACACACATCAGCCTTCCCACTTTAAAAACCAGCTTTTAAGGATTTTTTTAAAATATGCTCCCAATGTTTTGTCATCTAACTGATCCACAACCCTACCTTATTTTCAGGATTTCAGTGACAGACTGGAAAACGTACAGCCCCACTCCACCCCCCATTTTTTCCATCCCTCAAAATGACTGTCTCCTTTTCCATCAAAAATTCATGACAGGGATTTTGTTTATAAAAATGAATAAACCCTAATAAATTATATATGCCTCTGAGGCCTTGATATAAATACAATTTCTCTTCTCATGGGCTAAAGAAAAAAGAAAGAAGATGGCCTTATTTAAGACGTGCAAATATGCACAAACACATAACACAGACTGCTTTCTTTCATTCCCTGCGAAGTGGATATCGAATATATGAATAGCAGATTTTCTTCAAGGGTCCTTTCCCGCCCACCTTCATCATAGACTTTTTATTTCAGCCTATTTGAGGAAGAATCTTTGTTCAAACATTGGCCCTAGACATTGAAACCCCTGCCTCCAAAACATACTACCCTTTTCCACGAAGTAAACTGCAATTAAATTACAATCTCAGAACTCAGCACTGGTAAGACCATTCTATCAATGGTCTGCAGAGATCAGCCTATTTTATTTTCAAGACCCTGTGCATCTAGAAAACCAACATGTTGAGAGAAGAATTCAAGTTCTCCCTGATACATTAATTTTCTCTGCTGAAGAAGGACTTCTTCCCTTTATGAGAAGCAGTTGTGTATGTAGCAAAGAAAACATGTCTGTGTGTTTGGGTAAAACACCCTGAGCACAGTGCCAAAGAAGCAGGGTTTTGTCATCTGCTAGCACCAACAGAAGAAAAGAAAGAGAGGAGAAAGAGAACTTCTCAGAGGTTCTGACATCCCACCATTGGGCATCCTATTCAAAGCCCGGCTGTCAGGGCTTAAAGCAGCAGGAATGGAAGCATAGGATGCAGGAAGCTGATAAAGGCAATCCTTGGTCACACTTCCCAACAATAATAAGGCCCTGTGGCTTTCCCTCTTTAATTTGGCCCAGCATCAACAGAACAGAGGAAAAATATAATTTAACCACCCAATGGTTTGCCAAGGGAGGTGATGTAGGAATTCCTTGGAATGACTATGAGGAAGGAAGGAAGGAAGGAAGGAAGGAAGGAAGGAAGGAAGGAAGGAAGGAAGGAAGGAAGGAAGGAAGGAAGGGCTAATTACAATAAATTGGGATTGTGAGTGGAGGGTAGACTTGTACTAAAACATTTGCTTTGGTTGCAAGTTCATATTATTTTCAGGACCTTGGATAGAGTTTACCCCTCTCAGTGCCCTGTCCTTCCTCTCTCTTCCCCCAATGAGATTCCTCTCCCATTTAATCCTTTGGACCTCTTGCTCTAGGACCCATAGCCTTACTGTTTTCTTTTCTGGCGGTCACCAGTGTGTGGTATAGCCTAGAAAACTGTCCAGTCTCTTCTAATGATGTTTCTACTTTGTGTGATCCTATCCAATGTAAATAGGTGTTAGTAATGCAGACCTAATGGTCTAGAAGGGGTAGCCACCCTTGTCTCCAAGGGTTTCATGACTTTTTTTCAGGCATCTTCTTCAGGATTTTGCCCTTAAGGGCATACAGCTTTTTCAGAAGGGTTAGGATAGACAGATATTCTGTTTGAATACCAGCTGCTTTGCTACCTGGAGACAGCTTGGCTAAACTGATTCAGAGCCTTTCATGTCCTACCACCACCACTTTGAGCTTGGTAATGTTCCAAACACAGATCTATTTCAAGAGCCTGGAAGAAGGGTTGGGAAGCAGCATGCTTTAGAACAGCAGTCCCCAACCTTTCTGGCACCAAGGACTGATTGTGGAAGAAAAATTGTCTTCCAAGGACTGGGAGTGGATGGTTTCATTTGCAACCTAGATCCTGTTCATAGCCAGGTAATGGGCCATACAAGTGACTCACCTGCTGCTTGTGTGGCCCAGTTCCTAACAGGCCATGGACTGGTACTGGTCTGTGTCCCAGGGGCTGTGGTGGCTACTCCAGAAGATTTGTGGGAAGACAAGCTGAGTTTGGATTCCAGATTCCAGATATTTGAGAAATTAGACATTGGTGGACTGTGTGTCAATAACTTAAAAATTGAATTATTGCAATGTACCTTATGAAATAGTCATTGAAAATCCAGACAGAGCAACTAGTAGCCAATTTTGCATTGATTTTGCATTGATTTTGCCTATTGTGTTACTTGTAAAGAACAAACATAACCCCCTTTTTTTCAACCATTTAGTCCAACAAGGTTGAGTGAAACTCAAAATGCTTTTATTTGTAGTTCGAGATACTGTTTTCACAATTCTGGATTCAGTAAGCAAAAGGGCTTCAGAAGATTCAAAGGATGGTGCTTTATTTTATATTACTATGTGATGCCCATCATGTTGTCTCTAGAATACCCTAAAGCAAAATTCTGCATGCAGAACTTTGGAAGGAGTAGCAGTATCTACTCCTCTCTGAGGACAGGTCAAGAACAAAAAGTGGGAAAGAGGCTAATGGAAAAAAAAGAAAAATGACGATTTCTTTCACAGCCAATAATGATCCCATACACATTTCGCTCTTCATCAGATAGGCCCATCCCTATCTCCAAGGTACCCCAAATTTCCACGTAATTTTATGCCAGAAGTTCTCACTTGAGATCTTTTAAATTCCATGGTTTAATTACAGAACATCTGTTTAACATGCAGTCGATTTTGGCAATGCTGTGGGAGAAAAACTAGTGAGTTCCACCTACTGCACAGCACTAGGAAAGTTTTAAAGAGACATTCTTGAATTCCTACCCCCAAGAAACTAAAAAGAAATGGGGGAGGGGTCATGTTTACCTGAAACAGGTGCCAGAAATAAGGGGACTCCTCTTGAAAAAGAGGGGTGCTTGGAAAGCACACAAATGGTTAATGGCAAGCCTCTTTCTTTTTTAATTGAGGCAAATGGGACAACGTAGGCTGCTGAAGAGATTCCTGACACACCATCCATTATCCATCATCAGCTGTTGTTTGCACCATCCGTGCAGATCAGCATTTTCACCTTGCAACAGCTTCTCCTGCTGTTGTGTGGTCGCACTTCCTAGGGTATCCAACTGCCTCAGCCTGCGATTAATGCCAACTCCACATCAAATCCCCACCAAGCCAAGCCAAAAAATTTTTCCACCAATTTACAACCTCAGAATTCTGCTGGTGGAACAGAAATAATAGCCATCTTGATAAAACAAAGCTAGAAAAGAGTGGCTACTATATAATTTGAGGGGGGAGGCTGCTGTGAATTTTGAGGGCTTCTGACATTGTGCCTAGCAGGAGAGAAAAGTCTCACCACCTAGACCAGGGGTCTCCAACCTTTGCAACTTTATGATTTGTGGACAACAACTCCCAGAATTCATCAGCCAGCATGGCTGACTGAAGAATTCTGGGAGTTGAAGTCCACAAGTCATAAAGTTACCAAGGTTGGAGACCCCTGACCTAGGCTAGCCTAGATGGAAGTTAGAGTTGTGGTTCGCTTTCCATCCTTTGTATCCATTGTTCTTTGGATCATTTCACAATGAAGCTGTCCCCATTCTCTTAATAGGATAAGTCCCACTCCCTTCTCCAAGCTACATCACTGTCCACGTACTTCACAGTTGTTGTTATTGTTGTTTGTGCTGATAAGGAGTGACTGTGACTGGTTGCAGGCAGAGTTTCCTTTTCTCATCAATGACTTGTCTTTGATCATCATCCTAATGGCTGTCATTGTAACTTCTGAACACATGCAAAATGGGGAATGGGAAGAGTTAGGGGAAAAATCTCACATTTCTCCAGGAATCTTCCATGCTTCCTTCTGGAGGTACAGTATATCAACAGTTCCAATGCACTGCCAATACAGTGTAGCCTTAGTAAGATCACACCTGGAATACTGTATCCAGTTTTGGTCACTGCATGACAAATAAGATGTTGAGACTTTGAAAAAAGCGCAAAGAGCCACTAAAATGACGGCCTGGAAATTAAAACATATGAACAACAATTGCAGGATTTGGGTTTGGCTAGTCTACAGAAAAGAAGAACGAAGGGAGACATTCCAGTATTTGAGAGGCTGCCATAAAGAGGAAGAAGTCAATTTATTTTCCAAAGCATCAGAGGGCAGGACAAGAAACCATGGAAGGAAACTAATCAAGGAATTGAGAAATCAAACCTGGAATTGAGAAACTTCCTATCAGTGAGGACAATTAATCAGTGGAACAGCTTGGCTTCAGACATTGTGGGTGCTTCATCACTGGAGGTTTTTAAGAAAAGACTGGGCAGTCACTTGTATAGGGTTTCCTGCCTGAGCAGGGGGCTGGACTAGAGGACCTCCAAGGTCCCTTCCAGTCTGTTCTGATTCTGATACAATACAATGGCACAGTTTCTCCACTATCAGCAATGCTAATGCCCTGAGCTGCTGCTCCCACCACTACCACCCATCCTAATGACAATACCCCTATCAAGGAACTACTAACCCAGACAAACAAGCTAGCAGTAAACAGCAGCCTAATCAAGGCACCACCAAGGACACTCCTGCCAACACTGACAGGGCAAGCCACTTCTATCTAAACTGAGAGCAAACCCCACTCCCTTCTAGTACTGATGATGTTACTTAGTTGGGTCATGAACAGGAGGGAGGGAGGGAGGGAGGGAGAGAGAGAGAGAGAGAGAGAGAGAGAGAGAGAGAGAGAAGCTCAGAGAGCACCAATGTTGACATTGTCTAAGACAGGCCTGTGAAATTGGTGGCCCACAGGCCAGATATGGCCCGTGCAGACCATGCCCACCCGAGGTCCACAAAGGCAACAATCCCGATACATCACAATAGGGCCCGTGATGTGATCGAGTTTGACACTCTGGGTCTAAGATCTCGTCCCACACCATGCCCTAAATAATAATTTTTGCTATAAATGGCCAAGCAGCAAATCGGTGGCTGGGCTCCTTCAATGTCCCATAAGCAAACTGGAACCAGTGGGCAGCAAATCAGTCTATCCATTCAAATACAGTATTAATTAAGCAGCCGTCATGTTTCACAAGCTTACGCTCTTCTGTTTCAAGGTATTTTCCACAACTGCGATTGGGATGAAGGGGGAGGGGGACAGCCATTCACCTCAGTCCTAGAGAACAAGAAAATATTGTGGGAGAGGTGCCAAAAAACAAAACAATACAAAACAACAAAACAAAAGCTCCTTCGTTGCTCTCTATGGTTTCTACCCACTGCTGCCATAAAGCCATGAGAGTCTCCTTCCAGGTAACAGATTTAGTTAGTTAATTCATATGTTTATTCCCAGTGACTCACCCATCCTCAGATGTTTCCTCAGTATTAATAACCCAGAAGATGCCAGCAGCAGATGGTGAAATACGTCTGTAAACCCTGACGCTCCACAGAGGTGCCAACAGTTCCTGGGACTGTGGCGTCATTCTTGATTATCTGGTGTATTGCGGCTAGCGGTCACTGCCAGGTTTACCTGGCACAGGGCCGGCGCACAGTGCAAAGAAGGAAAATGAGCATCTCCCAATAACTTTAACCTTCTGAATACGCTCAACATCTGCTGAAACTAGGCTATGCCAAACCATATTCAGGAAGATGGTGCATGAAAGTGAGCATGTAAGTATTTAAAGAGAACCAGAAATGGATGGGATGCTGTACACTAAACACCCACGAGTTCAAGGGTGGACGGCTTATTCTGGATTTTCTAATTCACTCTTCCACTGTGGAAAAATGAGGTCCACATTTTTCTACTTTATTTTTAATTATATCCCTTTCTCATAGATAGATAGATAGATAGATAGATAGATAGATAGATAGATAGATAAGATAGATAGATAAAGATAGATAGATAGATAGATAGATAGATAAGATAGATAAAGATAGATAGATAGATAGATAGAGAGATAGATAGATAGATAGATAGATAGAAGACAGATAAAGATAAAGATATAGATAGATAGATAAGATATAGATAGATAGATAGATGATAGATAGATAGATAGATAGATAGATAGATAGATAGATAAGGTAGATGTCAGTAGATAGATAGATAGATAGATATACATGATACACAGATACATAGACAGGACACATGGATACATGCATACATACATACATACATACATACATACATACATACATATGATAGAAATAAGACACTGTCTTATATTTTTTGGCTCCCAAAACACACTAGGTCTTTTATGGGTGGCATATTAAAATGAGATTGTGTGTGTTGTCAGTGCACATACTAAAACTTCCTACACACACACACTTATTATATCATACACAATATAGGCTTACAAACATACATACTTACGGGACAACATACATACATACATACAGTTCTTCAGAAGCTTCTTGGATGAAAAGCAAAATGATTTCAAAGAAAAAAAACAAGGAAGTCCAGTTGCCTTGTAGAAGAGCACCTTTGAGTATCTCCTTAATGTTCTTGCTGGTTCATAGTTTTTACTATACTGTTATTTCAAATATTCATAATCTTCCCAAATCCCTTGGGACATACCTACATTGTCCATCTTACTTGTGTTTGAAACCTGATAATATTTGCTCCTATCTTACAAAATATGGAAATTCTGTGTCTTATGAAGATCCTCTGAATGGCAAACAGAGAAGAAAACAATATTAGCATTTTTGTAAAATTACAGTTTCCCTCCATTTTTCTGAGCAAAATATTCAGGGCAAGTAGTCTTGCCCCCATCTCCATTCTATATTTTTCCACATCTGCTTGTAATTCTTGTTGGAAGGAGAGGAGTGTATGTATGTTTGTGCACATAGGTTTGTGTGTTTGGTAAATGGAAGAAAAACAGTTAGTACACTGAGGTGGAGACTTAATTATACAGACAGGGTAACAATGTGCAGGCAACTAATTTTAATCAGTAATTAATGTAATCAGGTGGAGGGGGAGCTGTTTTGTCCCTTTCTGTAATGTGGTAAAGTGGGAGAGAGAGGGTGGAGAAGAGAGAAAAAGGAGAGAGAAAGAGGGAGGAGGAGGAGGAGGAAAGGGAGAGAAAGAGAAAAAGGGAGGAGGAGGAGAGACAGAGACAGAGGGAGGAGAGAGAAAGGAGGGAGGGAGAAGTGAGGACAAAATCATTTTGTAACAAAACCCCACTCTGTGCTATATTCTGCATCTATTTCTGCAACCAAAGATTTTAAAAAATACAAACCTCCTCCAAGGGAGGGCTACAAAGTGGAGACCAAATTCTTTTTGCAAATGAGAAATAATTCTGGGTGCCATCACACAGGCATCTGGGCAATCGATACGATGCACAACCACCTCTACCGCTGTTCACCGTATTTACAGAGTGAGCTTTGGTAAAGTGCAGATTATTTGAGTTCTAAATAATCAGCTATGCCTGGGAGGTGTTTATTTTGTTTCCCTCCTTTTCTGTATGGGGCAACTCTTAATTGTTTCCAGGAACTATTCAAACCGTTCGATTTCTTTCGCCCTAAGGACCCCAAGAGAGTTTTCAGTCTCCGTCCTGCTGGTAAGCAGTCTATAATCATCTTCCCCAATAAGTAAGCCCATTAATTTCTCCTCTGTTTGCACATTGCCTTATTTGGGGTCCATCCTGATTTTTCTGGGCGAGGCAACAATTTGCTTTGTTCTTATGGCAACTGTTAGGATTATATACATCTGGCTAGAGGGCAGGGGTGGTGCCAGAAAGTTCATTATACTCCAAACACCTACTTGGGCATGAAGGGCCAGTGCAATTTAGTGAAGGTCAAGTAGCTGCTGTATCTGTTCGGATTGAGGTTTTCCACCTCCAGCCTCTTGAGGATTCATAGAGTAGGCTGGGAAGGAAATTACCTTGGAATTGGATACAAAAAGCTGTTGGCATTCAGGGTTACTTTGTTAAACAGGGATGGAGCCAGGGACCAAGAGTCAAGCAAACATTAGCATTCCGGTAGGTCTTTGTGCATGGGGATGTGTTTGAGCTGTATGCATGGTTGAAGAAAGTGGGAGAAAAGAGAGATGCAGGAAACAACTCTGTTGGCCAACTGAGACACTGAGTCCATACAGTACAGCAAGAGGGTTATTATATGGTTGGAAAACAAATCACATTTTTCAAGGTATGTAAGGTAAAGTGCCATGGTGGTGCAGTGGTTAGAATGCAGTACTGCAAGCTAGTTCTGCTGACTGCCGGCTGCCAGCAGTTCGAGTTTCACCAGCTCAAGCTTAACTTAGCCTTCCATCCTTCCAAGGTCAATAAAATGAGGATCCAGACTGTTAGGGGCAATAGGCTGACTCTGTAAAACTAGAGAGGGCTGTGAAGCACTGTGAAGCAGTATCCTTGACTTATAATGGTTCAAAGTTAGAACAGCACTTTTAAAAAGTGACTTATGACCGTTTTTCCACACTTATGACCATGGCAGCATCCCCATGCTCATGTCATCAAAATTCAGGTGCTTGGCAAGTGGTTCATATTTATGATGGTTGGAGTGTCCTGGGGTTGTGTGATCAGCTTTTGCACCCTTCTAGAAGACAGGCAAAGTCAATGGGGAATCCATGTTCACTTAACAACTGCGTTACTGACTTAACAAATGCCACGATTCACTTAACAACTGTGGCAAGAAAATGTCTGACCAAGGCTTCCTGAGACACCAACAAACACACGTTAGACCCCAGGACACTCCAACCCTTTTATTTTAGTTCAACAGCTGTGAAGTATCATCATTCACAGCCCATAATGAGTCTCAACCAATTATAAATAGTCCCATGGAAGTCTGCCAAAATTCTTCGGGAGAAGTCTGATAAGAACGCACCTTTATCTTACTTGAAGTGCTGCCAACGACTAAAGTACCAATTAGTCTTTCAAAACCAAACGAAGCACAAATTCACTATGGAGATTTCAGGTTCCAAATTGACCAGAGCAAACAAGGTTACTTCCTGCATAGGTGACTGTCCCTTTGCACTTCCTTTATATCTTATGGGTGGGGCAAACACCTCCAAGCCTTACTCCCGAGTCACCTCTTTTGTCTTAACTGCCCCTTGCCTTCTGGCAGCTCTGCGCACATGCACACTGGAAACAGGCTCCCCTTGTTCCTCTGCCTCACTGCTGTCAGATTCTGGAGACTCCTGAGGCAGCACATAATTCCCAGATGGCCCTGGTCCCATCTCTGTATCGGATGCAGGACCATCGTCCAAGTCCTCCCCAGACTCCCGGACTTGCCCATGTTCTTCCCCACTGTCCGATACTGCTGCTGTCTCCCCAGGCTGCCAGTGGACCACAACAGAAAAGTAATTAGATGGGGCACACTCCCTTAACAAATGTTTCACTTAGCAACATAATTTTTGGGCTCAATTGTGGTCATAACTTGAGGACTACCTGTATAAGACTAAGTGCTATTGCTATGTTGGCATCTCAATACCCAGCATTGCAACCAGTGCTTGCTAGGAATTCTAAAGAGAAGACCCCATGCAGATTGATTATTTGGGAAAATTTTGTCAGACCCTTTTTTCCTTCAGTTTCATTCGTATTTCTATTCAGGTCAAATTGTCCAACTTTTGGAAATACTATCCAAACCAGCAAAACCTAGGTGTCAGGATTCTGGCAGTTACCCCCATTTAAATCATGAGTCTCGAGCCAAACTTCCAAAACTTCAAAAGGATTTATTGGGAGTTAAAATGTCCAGCACTGCCTGGGTGTAGCCGACTCTGAGACACATAATTCATTGTCACCCTTGACCCTGGTTTTCCCCCACCCCCTGGGTGTATTGTAATTCATATTCTCCAATGGGACACATCCATAGCCAAGAGTCATCAATCATGCTCTCCAGTTAGAATTTTGCAGGGCAGAAACTTCAGTCATCTAGTTACCATCTTTGAAAACTATTTATGGAATGCACTTTCAGTTTCCAAGCTGCTGCACTGCTCCCCCTCCCTTTCTGTTGGCAACTCTAAAAAGACTATAGAAATGTTTTATGAGTTGACACTAGGCATCAAAAAGAGCAGAGGAATGAGCTATATACCAGGAACTGATCCTTTCTTTAATGCATCCTAGTAGTAGTTGTACAGCATTCTGTATTACAGGTCAAAAGTTCTACCTTCGGGCAGACCTAAATGGAATGGATGAAGCTAGACTGCTTGTTTGGACCACTGAATAGTGCCACAAGGAATGTCCCCCGACTTTCTGGAAAGCAATGGATCTTTCCACTTTAAAGGGCTGGGGAGATCAAGAAAAGAAAAGAAATAGGCTGGGGCCTAGAATAGAGTTATTGTTCCTGAGGCTGGAATAGAGAAGAAGACTGTGATCAAGAATTGATATAAATCTTAATAAATAGTGGATGGTCTGCCACAGGCCATTCTGATGACCAAAGCCGGATTCAGACTTTAAAACATTTCTCTGGAAATTGTGCCTGTATTCTTTGAAGCAAAACGACGGCACTGACTATAGGGCTGAGAATACACAGCTAGATATGCAGCTAGCTCACAACTCCATGTCAATCCCCAATCCCTCTGGCACCCCTCTAATATTACATTGCTGAATCTTAGCAACTAAACACCAATTTCAGCATCTTTTGTCATACAGTGAGAAGGAGAAGGAGAATAGATGTATTAAACTGTAACCTATCTCTTTGAGGTTGACACCCCAAATTTCACACACACCCCAAGACAAAGTAACGGTGAAAAGTTCAGCCTTGCCACTTCATCTAACTCACCGCAACATCAGCTATGCTTCCTGCATCCCCCGGAAGCCATTTTACTTTTAGAAGGAAAGGGGGGGGGAATTTGCTTACACCCAGGCGCTCCAACCTTGTCTCATCCAGAATTCTTGTCCCTCACATCAACCCTACAAAAAGCCAAGCTTTTGAGAGATATGAAAAGGGGGAGGAGATGTTAAGGAAAAAGTAGTGGTAGAGCACTCTTTCAAATTATTTGAGAATATGCCTAGCAAAAATCCATACCCAACATATGTTTACAATCCTGATGTGCAAAGTAGATATAGATTGCCTGTTTCTCTCATAATATTAGAAACTGAGCTTAACCTATGAAGAGATTGATAGCGAGTTCAGGACCAAGTAGAAATACTTTATTTCACATGGTAACAGCATGTGAAATGTAAGGAACTCTGTATCTATGTCTGCTGATCCCATCTATTCTTCTTAACTATCTCAACTGCTGTCTCCACGTCAGCAGCTAGGATTTTACCATGCATTGCCAATTTTCCTTCTAGCCAGCCTTTGCAAGCATAAACTTTTGACATTTGAAATAATCAGAAAAATGAATTGTCTTTCTATACAATTCTGTACCTCAAAACACTCTCAGAGCATATAATACCTTAAGGAAGGCTATCCAGAAGGATTTCTCATGCACAAAATTTCAGATTTGTTACTATTTAACCCTTCATTATATTTGGTTCCTTTAGTTTAGTTTAGTTTAGTTTAGTTTAGTTTAGTTTAGTTTAGTTTAGTTTAGTTTAGTTTAGCTTAGCTTAGCTTAGCTTAGCTTAGTTTAGTTTAGCTTAGCTTAGCTTAGTTTAGTTTAGTTTAGTTTAGCTTAGCTTAGCTTAGTTTAGTTTATTGTCATTGCACCTCATACAATGAAATTAAATGCCATCTTCACTGTACATTATAACTATAAAAATAAAACACAAACACACATCCTTCACGTTCTATACCATTGAATTGAAAAACTGATATTGCATTAATATTGCACTATTATACAGCAGAATTCAACAGAGCTACTGCTCTGGGATAGAAGCTGTTTTTCAACCTATTTGTCCTTGTTTTTATTATCCTGTACCGTCTGCCAGATGGTAATAGTTCAGATATAGAAGTAACTCAAGGATGGGTAAGATTTTATGGCAAGAGATATCCCTATAGAAATTCCTGTTTTAGTCATATACGGTACAGAGAGCAATTTCTCTTCCCAAGACACAGTTCCTCACCAAAACATGGCTATTTCCCTCCCCTTTTAATTCAGTCACTCAAACTGACAGCTACACTATGTACAAGAACTGGGCTACACGATTGCTGTGCCATATTTTCGCTGTAAATCTCCTGATGTGTCAAGAGCTCTCTTTCACTCCCCAATCCCCTTGATAAATATTCATTTTATATAAGTATTTTTCATCTCTCTCCCCCTCTCTTTCTTTAGCTCTCCTTAATTGTCATCACCGGATTTGGACTTGCGGGTGGTCTTTATATCCTTGCAAGAAAGACCTTCTTTGTTCCTGAAGTGAGGTATGTTTCTGGACAGCAATTATGTTTAGATTGGGACAACAGTTTCTGCAATATTTATTAGGGATCCATTATTTGATCTAAGCTAGCATTGTAGAATCCTCATGATCTGCTTTGCCATTCTTCTTCACACAGTTAATAGAATAGTATAAGAATAAACAGAACGGAACAGAACAGAACAGAATAGAATAATAATAATAATTTAATAATTTATTAGACTTGTATGCCGCCCTCTCTCCCTAAGGACTCAGGAGGCTCACAATATAAAATACAATACAATAAATTACCTAAAAAATGATTAAACGATACAAGCCCAATATTAAATATTAAAACAATTAAAATTATTTTAAAAAGAAAAGACCCCTCCCCTTGGTTCAGTCCAGGCTGGCCTGCTGAAATAACCAGGTCTTCAGGTCATGGGGGAAGGAGAGGAGATCAGGGGCCAAACAAAGGTTCAAGGGGAGTTGATTCCATAGGGTGGGTGCTCCCACAGAGAAGGCCCTACCCCTGGGCACCGCCAGCCGACAATGTCTGGTCGATGGTACCCCAAGGAGGCCCTGTCTGTGGTGTACAGGGTGATCGGAGTGTGATGCCGGCAGGAGATGTTCCCACAAGTACCCCGGACCCAAGCCATGTAGGACTTTATATGTTGTCACTAACACCTTGAATAGAATAGAATAGAATAGAATAGAATAGAATAGAATAGAATAACAGAGTTGGAAGGGACCTTGGAGGTCTTCTAGTCCAACCCCCTGCCTAGGCAGCCAGGAAACCCTACAACACTTCAGACAAATGGTTGTCAAATCTCTTCTTACAAACTTCCAGTGTTGGAGCATTCACAGCTTCTGGAGGAGAGTTGTTCCACTGATCAATTGTTCTACCTGTCAGGAAATTTCTCCTTAGTTCTAGGTTGCTTCTCTCCTTGATTAGTTTCCACCCATTGCTTCTTGTCCTGCCCTCTGGTACTTTGGAGAATAGCTTGACTCCCTCTTCTTTGTGGCAGCCCCTGAGATATTGGAACATTGAAAGTTTGAAGCAAACCAAATCCTGCCAGCATTAGTACAAGAGTACCAGCAGAATCAGCAAAGCTGATCAATTTGAATGTTAGGGACTATGTAAATGACCTGGGAAGGGGGCAGTATTGCTTTCAAAACCTGTTCTCAGGCCAACCTGCAGGTCAGATTTGACTGATGGGCCAAATGCTTCCCATCTCAGGCCCAGATTATCCTAGGATTTATGTTAGCCTGGAGAGGAGAAAGAAGAGTGAAGAAGGAAGAACTGGCCGCTGTTGTTTATAGGGATAGAACTTGAACATCCACTTGTTGATCAAAGACCACCTATCTTGTGTTAACATTCAAAGTCCTACATGGGTCCGGGGTATTTACGAGAACGACTCCTGCCAGCATGAAATACCAACTGCCCTGTACGAGCGCACAGACAGGGGCTCCTCGGGGTGCCATCCACAACTCAATGTCATTTGGCGGTGACCCAGGGGAGGGCCTATTCTGTGGCGGCTCCCACTCTATGGAATCAGCTTCCGCGACTCCGGCTGGCCCCCGATCTCCGCACCTTCCGCCACGACTTAAAGACCTGGTTATTTGCACAGTCTGGGCTGTGCTGACCTCCTGGGGGGGGGCTTGATGGTGTTTTAACTTTGGGGTTTTAAATTTTGGATTTGACTTGTATCTCGTTTAATCTGGTTTTAGGTAATTATTTATTGTTATGTTTTAGCTGTGAGCTGCCCTGAGTCCTTTTGGAGAGGGGGCGGCATACAAGTCAAATTAATTAATTAATTAAATAAATAAATAAATAAATCTCACAGAGTAACTTATCCTTGCTCATGTTTCCAAGAATCAGAGATCAATGTAAAAACATAGTGCATATGGGTATTTTCAGATTTAGGGTTAGAACACCTTCTTACTTCAAAATGTTAATGGCAACTCTTCTGCTCATGCTAGTGAATGAATCATAAACTCCTTGTCTGACAAAGCCATAGATTTAGTACAGTTTTGGATAGAACATGTTTTTGAGATTTGAATTTTATTCTTTGTAGCACTGTATGTGTATTACCCAAGGAAGGAAATCTGAATTTAAGATGACACTGGCCCGAACCGCCAGATATGCAGCATCCATATGAACAAAAAACCATGCAATACAATATCAATCTAGAACTGCCAGTTAAAGTTGAAACTATTTATGGTGATATTTCCCTTCCCAATAATAGTACCCATGTGCCACAGTTATTCACCAAATAATACTGAGATAGTTAAGCACTAAAATTAATAAAAAAACAGCTAACATTTTTCAGGAAAAACTATGAATTTTGATGAAATATCTTACTGTCATTCCTGATAATCATAAGATGATTGGTACTTTCATAAATATAAACAAAGGAAGAAAGAAGCCAATATTGTTTTAAAAATTGCTGCTGAATCAGGGAAAAACTCTAAAAATGCAACATAAAAATTGTTGATGATATGTATTGCATAGGTGGAACCATTAAATATAAAATATAAAAACGGTATTGGAATAAATCTGTAAGTTTATAAGTAATTCCATTGTTTTGTCAAGGAAGCTTCTAACAGTCCTTAAACTCTGCCAAGATTACTTTGATATGTACATTTCTCTGTACTGCCTCCTTGGCAATAGAAGACATGTTCCTTAATTTTAAAAGCCACTCCATACATGTTCAAGGGTATTTTTGTCTCATTTTTAATTGGAATAAAATCTCAATGCTTTTATATTTTCACATCTTGGCCCAGTAGAGATGATGTCAAACAACTATGTTTTCATTCATGACTATCTGTTCCCATAAGAGCATGTGTAGAATGTCTGAGCAATATTTTTCCAGGAAGGGGAAAAACCTTTAGTGATATCTACAAACCCAGGTATGTCAACACCTCCTCCAAAATGTAGAAGTTCCAGCCATGTATGTATTTTTGTCCAATATCTTTTAGCTTCTGTGCATGTCCACCACATATGGTAAAACAACACACAGACTTAAAGCCTGAGATATTTTTATTGGGGATTTTACCCGAAAAGTATAGTAAAGAAAAAACATATTTAATTATACATATATTAACAGCAACTAGAATTGTATTTGCTTCAAAATTGGAAAAATGAAAAGATTCGATAGAGGAAGAGGTGATCATGAAAATATTGGAATGTGCAGAAATGAATATATTAACATTGGCAATTAAAGAACAAGAAGAAGTGGAATATTATATCGGTCTTAGGCCCAGTACTCTTCAATATCTTCATTAACTACTTAGATGATGGAATAGAAGGGGAACTTACCAAATTTGCAGATGATACTAAGCTGGCAGGAATAGCTAACACCCAAGAAGATAGGCTCAAGATCCAGATGGATCTTGACAGACTAGAACACTGGGCCGTATCTAACAAAATGAAATTTAATGTAAAGTAAAGTCCTACACTTAGGCAAGAAAAACCAAAGTACACATACAGACTGGGTGAAACCAGGCTCAACTGTGAGAGGGATCTTGGTGTCTTAGTGGACAACCAGCTAAGTATGAGCCAGCAGTGTGCAGCAGCAGCCAAAAAAGCTAATGCAATTCTAAGTTGTATTAACAGAGGGATACAATCAAGATCAAGAGAGGTACTAATACCACTCTATAAAGCCTTAGTAAGACCACACCTAGAGTACTGCATCCAGTTTTGTTCACCACATTACAAAAAGATGTTGAGACTTAGAAAAAGTGCAGAGAAGAGCAACCAGGATGATTAGGGGACTGGAGATTAAAACATATGAAGAACGGTTACAGGAACTGGGCTTGGCTAGTCTAGTAAAGGGAAGGACCAGGGGAGACATGATAGCAGTCTTCCAATATTTGAGGGGCTGCCACAGAGAGGAGGGGGTGAAGCTATTTTCTAAAGCACCCAAAGGACAGACAAGGAATAGTGGATGGAAACTGAACAAGGAGAGATTCAACCTGGAAACAAGGAGAAACTTTCTGACAGTGAGAGCAATCAACCCATGGAACAGAAGTTGCCCTCGGAAGTTGTGGGAGCGCCATCACTTGAGACTTTCAAGAAGAGATTGGACTGCCATTTGTCAGAAATGGTGTAGGGTCTCCAGCTTGGCGGGGTTGGACTAGGTGACCTACAAGGTCCCTTCCAACTCTGAATATCTGTTAAATCTGTTAAATATGGGCCTTGGTGGCTCAGGCTGTTAATTGCCTGCACTTAAGTTCCAGCTGCCTACAACTGCTGTAGGCTCAAATCCCACCAGGCTCAAGGTTGACTCAGCCTTCCATCCTCTCGGGGTAGGTAAATTGAGGACCCAAGATTGTTGGGGGCAATTAGCTGACCTTGTAAAAATGCCGCTTAGTAATAAGCAGGCATATACAATGGAATGAAGGCTATTGCTGAGCACACTGGGTTGTATCCCAAAAACTGTAAGCGCCCTGAGTCTCCGGAGAAGGACGGCATATAAATGTAATTAAAAAAAAATATAATATGGGATTTATTTTATAAATGGTTGGAAAATAAAGTAAGAAGTTAAATTAATATTGTTATAATGCTAAGATATATAAGGTTGAACAATTTTTAACATGAATGTAATCATAGGAAGAAATGTATATTAAACATAAATATTTGCACACGATATATGTACCCAGTCGACACACTGTATAACTAAAAGATGGATTTGTTGGAGAAAAAAAGGTTTTAAAACAATGTAGAAGTTCCATAAAAACATGGAAGAAGTAAGAAAAGGAAAAAGATGGATGACTACTGAACTCTTGGTCACTGATACCTGCCTGATAAAGTATCATGCTATGGGTCTGTGGCAAGTGTACTGTGAGTCACCCTTTGAAGATGTCTAATGCTTTTATAATAATACCTGTTTACTTGCTAAAGTGATCGTTGATTCAATTTGGCACCAGCTGCCCAAGGCTCTGAGCACAAAAATTATCAGTTGTAGATTTCTGTTGTCTTTGATTGAATTGCAGATAAAAGTGGAATAGACATATCTTCATCAACCTCTCAAGAGATACAGGCACAATTAGCTCCAGGCTTTGGGGGAAGAGGTTGTTCTCCTAGAATTTTTCCATCCAAGTGAAGATCCTTAAGAATACTGAAGTTCTTCTCTCTTTTCCCTGGAGTATTCACAGCCAGTCCCAGAACATCAGAAATTAAGGGAAAGCTTATTCCCGCTGTGTCTGTTACTTCAGTCTCCTGGGTTGGGGGTGCATAACTTTTCTTTGGTCAAGGGAGCATTTGAACAGGCACAGAGCTACAAATTAAATGGATTAAATATTGCTGTTATTGTCTAAAATTAATTATAAAGCCATTCAGTCTTTAGGGCCTGCACAAAGCTAGGACGGGCATCTGTTGAATTCCACGTCTGAACTTGATGAAGTGTGGGATCAAAAACACCACCTCCTGAACAAACAAACCCTTATTCTCTTAGTTTCCCATACACACAAATGCACACAAGTCTCATCTGCGAAAGAAGTGATGGGATAAGGGAGAGCCGAGAGATGATGTGGAGGGCAACAGACCGGGGACCGTGACTTCCTAGTGGGCCAGATGTGGTCTTGGACTGCAGACTCTGCGCCTGTTTTTGAAATCTGTCTCAAAGTGACCAACGAAGCCCAGCAGTACTAGCAAACTTAGGGGACCCACAGCCCCAAATGAGATCCATCTATGAGCCTCAGCAAATTCACAGTCTGGCAACAGACTGGGTCAGAGTCGTGGAGTAAAATCCGGAGCTAGAGTGGAATAAGTACATCCCAAATCTCTTTTTTCTGCCTAGGCAACAACAAATCTCTTCTTTTATCAGAATCAGATTCCCAAATGGAAAGTTTGCTTCCTGTCAGGGGCCAAAGTGTTAGAGGAGCAGGAAAGAGTGCATGCGTGTGTGAGAAGGAGTTTCTCGTGGGAACTTTCCCGGCCTTGACTCCAGGGTTGTTTTTCTGGCTCAACTTCGCCCTATCCTGTTCCTTGCCTGATCACAGATTGTTTCCCCACAGACACCTCGAAGGGGAAGAAAAGAATTAAAGAAAACAAAACCAAACAAAAAGCAAGAGTTTAGAAATACTTGATGTTCCAACAGCAGAAAGCAAGAGATTTGGTAGATATTTTTCTCCAGCCATCCTGCTCCTTGAAAACCCAGCTTCAAAATGAGAAAACCCCAGGTGCCGCCTACCAAACCCTTCCCATTACAGTCCAATGGCCTTCTGCATTTCAATCTGTATCACCGGGGCTCTCTTTGCCATTAACATACCTAAAATACGGTGTTACAATATTTTATTAGCAATACTAATAAAATACTAACTAATGCCATAATAAAATACAATTTTATTATAGCTTTACATCAGGATGACACCAACTAGAATTGCTTCCCCCTATAGAGCTTGTGAACTTAATTCCACTCCCCACTGGTTTTACTAAAGGATGGAATCAGAGAAGAAAAATTTGCCACAGGCTGCCAAATAAACACAGAGGGAGCTGATTTTCAGCAGTAATACAACTGCACACCTAAGATTAACCAGAACGTTTTAAAGTTGTGCTAAACACCCCAACTTTTTATTTGTTTTATTTAGAGAGAATCTGAACTGGACGATGACCTTCCCCTTCCTTTAGCGGTGCAGCCACACACCTGTGCCATGTATGCTTGCTATAAGCACAAAACTACACAAGTCTTTTCAAAACTCTTCCCCCCTGCAATTACATTGTTGTTTGTGGGTGCAATGACACTTGATCACCTTATAAACCCAGCAGATATAATAGCACTGTATTCATTATCATATGACCCTTTTTTGACCTTTTTTTCCTGGGGGGGTGGTTTTATAATTTTAATGTATTTTAAATTTGTTTGGGCTTGTAATTGGGTTTAATCTTTTTTTAATTATTTATTGTTGTCCTGTTTTAGCTGTGAGCCGCCCCGAGTCTTCAGAGATGGGGCCGCATACAAGTCCCAATAATTAATTAATTAATTAATTAATTAATTAATTAATTAATAAGACCTAGCGTGTGAGTGTGAAAAAAATCCAAATGCTTTTCAGACAATATTTAACAGAATAATAACAGAATGTCAGAATAACAAAGTTGGAAGGAACTTTGGAAGTCTTCTAGTACAATGCCCTCCTCAACCAGGAACCCTATAAGATTCCAGACAAATGGCTGTCCAATCTCTTCTTAAAAACCTCCAGCATTGGAGCATTGCAGCATCCACACCCTCAGTGGTGTCCCCCAAGGCAGCGTTCTAGGACCAACTCTCTTCATACTCTAAATAAATGACCTCTGTGATCATATTAAGGGCAACTGCGTTCTCTTCGCTGATGATGTAAAACTATTCAACACCACAGAAAATACTGCTACCCTTCAAAAAGACCTTGATTATGTATCAGAATGGTCAAACAAATGGCAACTTCAAATCTCAACAAATAAATGCTCTGTCTTACATATTGGCAAAAAAAATCAGAAAATAAAATACAAGCTGAATAGTCAAGACCTTGTTGATGATCCAAACTCCGTCAAGGACCTTGGAATACTCATCTCTAATGATCTAAGTGCTAGAGCCTACTGTAACTACATAGCCAAAAAGGCATTAAGTTGTTAACCTAATCCTACATAGCTTTTTCTCTGGTAATATCACACTACTAACTAGAGCATACAAAACATTTGCTAGACCAATATTCGAATACAGCTCATCAGTCTGGAACCCACATTACATATCTGATATTAACACAGTTGAGAAAGTCCAGAAATATTTCACAAGAAGAGTTCTCCACTCCTCTACTCTTTGCAGAATACCTTACTCCACCAGACTTGAAATTCTAGACCTAGAAAACCTAGAACTATGCCACCTTCAGTCCGATCTAAGTATAGTATATAAAATCATACATTGCAATGTCCTACCTGTCAGTGAATACTTCAGCTTCAACCATAACAATATAAGAGCACACAATAGATACAAACTCAAGGCAAACCGCACCAAACTTGATTGCAGGAAATACGACTTCAGCAACAGAGTGGTCAATGTCTGGAATACTCTACCTGACTCTGTGGTTTCTTCCCCAAACCCCAAAAACTTTAACCTTAGACTGTCTACTATTGACCTCGCTCCTTTCCTAAGAGGTCTGTAGGGGTCATGCCTACCGTCCCTGTCCTATTGATTCTTTTTATTTCTCTTATATGTATCCATTTCATGTATTCATAACTATGTTTATACTTATACATATTATCTTGTAAGCGATTGACAAATCAAATAAATAAATAAAAATAAAAAAATAAAACAACTTCTGGAGGCAAGCCATTCCACTGATTAATTGTTCCCAGTGACAGGAAATTTCTCCCTAGTTCTATTTTTCTTTGATACGTTTCCAACTGCTACTTCTTGTCCTGGCCTCAGGTGCTTTGGAGAATAGGTAGATCTCCTCCCTGTGGAAGCCCCTCAAGTATTGGAAGATTACCATCAAGTCACCCTTAGTCCTTCTCTTCACTAGTCTAGACATACCCAATTTTTGCAACTGTTCATTGTATGTTTTATCCTCCAATCCCTAATCATTTTTGTTGCTCTTCTCTGTACTCTTTCTTGGGTTTCAACATCTTTTTTGTATTGCCGTGACCAAAACTGGATGCAGTATTCCAGGTGTGGTCTTACTACACTTCATGTGATCTTGATACTATTCTTCTGTTGATGTAGCGTAGGACTGCTTTTTTTGGTAGCTATAGCATACTGCTGGCTCATACTTAAGTGGTTGTCCACTAGGACTCCTAGATCCTTCTCATAGTTATTGCTGTTGATCCAGGTGCCACCTATTCTATACTGGTACATGTGGTTTTTCTTGCCTAAGTGTAAAATCTTATTTTACTACAACTGAATTGCATTTTATTAGATAGGGCTCAGGGTTGAAGTCTGTCAAGATCCTTCTTGATCTTGAGCCTATCTTCTAAAGTGCTGGCTATTTTCCCCAGCTTGGTGTTGTCTGCAGATTTGATAAGTTCCTCTTCTATCCCCTCATCTAAATCATTTATGAAGATGTTAAAGAGTTTAATATCTCATCCCTAATTTATAATAAATCCATGAAATATCAACTTTTCAATTCTCGTGTCAGCAAAAAGGATTGTCAGAACTTTGTAAAACCAAAAAGGTATTATTTCAACCTTGATCAAATAAGCCAACTTTATATTCCTCCCTTCTAACAGTCTTAATCTTTAATTCATTTAAAAATTGTAGTAGCATTTGATTTTTCTTCAATTCCTCTTTATGCCCTCACACAGATTTCTTCAAGGTTTTAGCAAGCATCTTAGATAGATCTAGTAAGAAAATATTTTCCAGGTCATTCTTTTGCTTCATCAGATATATTTCCCCTTTAATTTTTAAAATTCACCCAATTTTTTTTTGTATAACCAATGAAATGTCCTTTTCTGAACCATTCTCTTGGGTGTTCATTTATAGTTCCACTTTCAGTACTTTCTCTGTCTTATCAGACAAAATTTGCTCTACATTAGTCATCTTTTTTGAGATAATCTATATATAGAATAAGCATAATATACTGATATTGTACCTAGACATTTCTGACTCCATTCTTTAAAGATCTATTTTACTATCTCCAATGTTATGACCTTCTGTAACATTTTGTAAGTCTAAGTTAACAGACACAAAAAAACTGACTTGTCTTTTTTTCCTACTTAGTGTCATTAGTCCCCTCTAGTGTCTGTTTCTAGTGTCATAGTGACTTAATTTGTAATAGATAGCCAAAATAATTTCTGGTTCTCATGAGAAGCTATTTATTTTTTATAATTTATAATATATATATTTAAAATCTTATAGTAAAAATCAACATTCCAATTTAACTTGACCCTTAATCTATTTGTAACTTTATTAGATTTTTTAAAAAAATCTTATTTAGCTTTTTATGGTGTTCATTTCTTAAGTTTGTACATAATTTTTCATTTGTTCAGAATTGAGGCTAAACTCATCTTTCAAACTTGTTGTTCCAAAGATTTCTAATAGCTTTAAGATGGTTAACGGGCAATTTCCTAAAGTGATTGGCAGTTGTAAGATGACTGATACTGTGATCTCCCAGTACCCAAACCTGCAGAAAACTGCTGTCCTGTGGCTCCTAGCAAAGACCAACCACAGCTTGATTCCAAGTCACTCTATGGATAAAAGCTCTTCTGCTTTTGTTTCCACATGGAGACCACTTCTGAACTTCGTGCTTGATTTGGAAAGGAATGAAACTCTGACTTTGGGTTTTATAGATTAGACTGATAGATCTTTATAGAAATGACTTGTTAATACTATTATGGCAAAGCAAAAAGTTGTGATTTGATGTTAATGCCATATTTTACTGTAACAGAGAGAGTCGGAAGTCAATGCTTCGTTTTCTTTTTCTTTCCCCTATCTTTCCTCACTTCTCTTCCCCCTTTCCCCTCCCCCCTCACTGTTCTATTTACTTTTGTGTTTTGTTTTTTATAATACTCTATAACTTAATAAAAAATGTTTACACAGGAAAAACTCTTCAAGCAGTCCTATCTCTCACCACATAATGCAATACTTGCAAATGTGTGGTCTCCATATTTCAGCATGCTGATATTTCTTCTTCCTTGTTCGACTCCAACCTTTAGAGATCTGTAGCCCATATGATATATTCATCAGTATAGCTTGAACAGGTATGATGGCAGAATACAGCCTTTTTTATTTCCTTTTCCACGGTAAACCATTCAGAGTTCAGACTGTGGCTTTTTGGTTGTTGTAGATATTTCTTACCATATGAAGTAGATGCCAGGGCAGCTATACCTATGGCATTCCAAACTAGAATGTTCAGTGTTCTCAAAAGCTTTGGAGAAGCTATAAAACAGGTACAGAGCTCTTTTTTCATATTATCTTATTGTTTCCTTCATCCACTTAATATTAGCTGTTTGGTTTCACATTCCTCTGTTCTTTCCGAGCCCTGCTTGTTCAATTGCCACTTCTATCTATACGTAGGACTCTGACTTCATCTGCAGAATGTTCAACAATATCTTGATGGCATATAATATAGCAATAGCACTTATATACCACTTTAAAGTGCTTTACAGCCTTCTCTAAGCGGTTGACAGAGTCAGCCTCTTGCCCCCAACAATCTGGGTCCTCATTTTACCCATCTTGGAAGGATGGAAGGCTGAGTCAACCTTGAGCCTGGTGAGATTCGATCTGCCAAACTGCAGACAGCTGGCTGCAACAGACGTAGCTTGCAGTACTGCACTCTAACCACTGCGCCACTGAGGCTCTAACTGGGGCTAGTGGCCTGCAATTAGAACTTACATCTTTCTTTCCAAAGATTTGGGGATATCGATATAACTTTACTAGCCATATTTTCTACATTTGTTGAGAGAGGACTACCACGACCCTTGTTGTTTCCACATCAGCCTCTTTTAAAAGCTCCACAGGGATTTTGTTCCTCCATCCTGAGCTTTCCCTTTTGCCAGTTGTTAAGCCTATCTGACTCTCTCCTCAAGCATCACTGGTTCCCTCTCACACTTTTCTCTCTTGAATATGATGACATCTGAGTTAATCTTCTTGAACAGTTTTTTCCATGTATCCCTTCCAATTTTTTCATGTTATGTTCCATCATTAACTCCTTGCATGTTTGTTCATTATGACACTGTTTCTCAAACCTTAGTAATTTAAGATATGTGAGCTTCAACCCTCTCCACCCTCCCACCCCCACCCCGACACTGCAGCCAGGATGATGGGAATCCAAGTCCACATATCTTAAAGCTGCCAAGGTCAAGAAATACTATCTTATGACATTGATACAAGGTTGGGTGTCACTGTGATTTCTCTGGTTTTCTTAAACTTGTTTGTAATCTTATGCTCCTCTACAGTGGATTCTAGGTTATATCTCATAGGGATTGGATCTTTTCTGATCTTTGTGAGTCTGATGTGTATTTCTCTTACCAGTAGTTGGTTAATCAGTAGCTACAGACAGCAACAACAGCATTTTGAAATTCAGCATAAGCTTTTCTATCCATTGCTACATAAGATGCAAACTATTTAACTATAGTATTGCAAGTTTGGAGAAATCAGGGTGTAGATCTTCCTGGAGACATCAGGATGTGGAACCTGATGAAAAAACAGGTAGTGAGACAACACCATTTACTATACAGAAGCTTATCAGCCTCTTGCACTACTGTGGGTTCCTAGTCCAAATATTCCAACTGTTTTTAATGAAGGTTCCTCTCCGTTTGCATTAAAGTTGCCAATAATTATTAGCACATCCTTCTTTGGTGTTTGATCTATTATTTGTAATTTCCATAGAATTCATCAACTACTTCTTCAGCATCCATTGTTGGTGCGCAATTTCCCTGAATCTTGGAAAAAATTATTCTGTCGCTGATGGAGTTGTATCCCATTACGGATGCAGTGATTTGTTCTGGAATGATAATTGCTAACTATTTTTTCTTTGAGTTTCATTTCTACAATAGAATTTGTCTGATTGAAATGACACATTCTTATCCATTTTGATTCACTGATTCCTGGAATTCCTCTCCTAGTCCATGATACTTCTGCTTTAACATGATCCCGCTTCCCATGATTTGTACAGCAGATATTCCATGCAGCTTTCTTGGCAACCTTTTTGGAAGTAGATTACCATTGCCTTCTTCCCTAGGCTGAGAGAGGGTGACTTGCTCAAAGCCACCCAACTAGCCTCCATGCAGAAGATAGAACAAAGAACTCATATTCTCCCAGCATCTAGTCAAGTGTCTTTAATCACTAGCCTAGACTGGCTTTCTCAGTGTAGGAAGTTAGCACCCACACCTCTCCTAGAAAATTGAAATATCCTAGGAAATATTAAAAAGGCAGAATATTTCCCCTAAAAAGAGTAGAAACTCAAGAGCAGAAACTCACCTCAGAAGCAGAAACTCACCCCCACCTTTGTTAATGGGTGCACCATTAAGGATACTTTACATAACAGAATACTTGACATAACAAAGATCTCCAGGTAAAGCTATAGCAATTGCCAAAAGCCCTTTTCATTGCATCATCATCCAGCAAGGCTCAACCAAGCCTGGAACTCAGGACGGCCTACAGAGTTGCCTCTGCATGGCCCCATGGGAGTCTGACAACCAATTGGAATACAAGCTTCAATTCAAATCCCAACAAAGGTTATAAAACCCAGGCACTCTCAGCACCTCAGCCTCTTTCTTGATCTCCTCCTTCACCTTGAAGCATGTGATCATCCTTCCTTTTCACTCTGGAGCTCCAGGCCATGAGGTCCTGTCCACCATTATACCTTCCAAACAGCATCCATGTTTCCAGTGTCTATTTCCCCACTTGGAACTGAACCCAGAAGGATATTTCTTCCAACATCAATATGCTACATTGAGATAAAGAAGTTGTTGAACTTGCTTGTACCAACATCTTGGAAGCAACTGTACAGAGAGCCAGGAGTGTGACACTAGTAGTTATCCAGAATGCTCTTCAGTGCACCTAGAATATACTGCCCCACAATCCCGTTTCTTGATTGTTTGGAAGTGAAGATGGATTGTTTACTAAACAAATGTGATCTCTTCATCAAGAATCCATCAAGCCTGATGAAAAACAAAATGATTCATGCTTCTCTGTAGGTGCTGTCACCACAGCTTACAGGATTCATGGATGATATTCAGATGATTCCCCATTCCAGTTTAGTGCCTCTAAAGCCAGAGTGAAATGTGTTTTTAAGAGTGCCTTCAGTACACGCACACTGGAAACCCAAAGACCAGCTTCAATCTTTTCTGTTATCCAAAACTGCAAAGATAGCTCTCTGCTGTAATACTCCACACTTCCTAAGCATTTTACAAGCCTTCTAGGATACCCAGGCTAAAGTCCTGGTTACATCATATCCGGCAAAATTAGCCATGAGCTTATTGGCACATGCCTCACTGAATTTAATGTCCATCCCAAGAACAATAGAGCCTGGAGGTTCACATTGAAAAATGTAGTCAGACACTTAAATACTGGGGCAAATGAGGAATTGGACTAGTTGACCAAAAAGATGGGGAATGTGTCTTTAAAGTATTATATTCAGTGATTAGATCACTGGATATAAATAACCCTACACAATAAATAAAAACAGCTTGAAAAAAATTGGGGAAATGCTAATAGCAGCCCAGAAAGAATAGAACATACATATTCAAGAAAATAGTTTTTCTAAGAACTTTAAGGAGATATTATCCTGACCGACTCAAGGTTGGCTCATCCTTCCATCCTCCCAAGGTGTAAAATGAGGACCCAGGTTGTTGGGGGCAGTATGTTGACTCTGTAAACTTCTTAGAGAGGGATGTAAAGCACTACGAAGTGGTATATACGTCTAAGTGTTGTTGCTATTGCTATTCTATCACATTCTTCAGCCTACCCTCCCACTTTCCAGGCTAATCCCTTGGCTTCCTTGCATTCAATCCCGTGGTGACTTGGCTGTTAAAGAGTTTGTAAACAGCTTAGAGGAGCCTGTAAAGCACTGTGAAGTGGTATATACTATAAGTCTAAGTGCTATTGCTATTATGAGGTAAGAGAACTTGATGATGTACAAGACTGACCTGTGTTTTCATGTCTCTGTTACCTGGAGACAGTTTTTGGAGTAAGCTCTGAAATTAAAAAAAAAAAAACATTTCATGGACTTCATGAAATACACAAGAGGATGTTCTGAACACATCTGTGGAAGTGACCAAGACAACAATAAGAGACAGTAGCAGTTGAAAGTATCTACTCTGATAGAATGCATAAGATTGCAACCAGTTGGGGTGAGATTCTTCACTAAATGCTGAAAATGAACAGTGACAGTTAGTCACCTTTGGATTGTGATGTCTATGGTATATCTTGAAGACTGAACCTTACTGTTTCACAGGAAATAAAAGGAGCACAAAGTTCATTAATAATGAAAACTTCATCTACAGTGGTCCATAAACTCAAAGGTTTGATCTTGGATGGGTGATAGCGAGAGATGTTTGAGTCAATAAATACAACATGACTGTGTTAAAAAAAATTGGCAACAAACTACTTCAGGCTATTCACTCATTGCTATATTGGCAGAAGGAAATTTGGTTATAAGGAATAAAATAAATGTACTGCTTAGCAGAACAGCCCCTCCCCCCCAGGAAAACATGCCTGGTATATGCTGGGATATATCTGGAATATGAAGTATTCCAGATCACAAATGATGATAACAAACTAGCCCTTCAATAGAAGTTAAAGGATTCCTCAAAACGTTTTCTTTCATGTCTAGATCAAACTTTAAAGTGCCAGAATGAACCACCTTTTTGGGGTTTGTCGTTGGCCCAAAATAAATCATCAATACATGTTTCTGGTAGTAGCTGACATACCGGCAAATGGGCTGGACTCAGGGTCTCTCCATATTTACATAGCGTGCTGTTATCTGCTAAGAACCTCCACTTGAGTTTATTGGTTTTACATTTAGACACTTCTACTCTCAACCTCAAGACAACCAATAAGGAATTCTCTAAACATGGTTCTAGCTGGCTTCATTTCCATTTTGGGCATTTAGTTGTCAACTTCAAATCAACAGAACTTTTCTTTCAACTTGCATTTCTGCACTACCGCATGAACTTGAGATAGCATTTGGA